>JASEVX010000004.1:139194329-139459535 GCA_031761405.1 Serripes groenlandicus
GCTCAGGTCTATTGCATAGCTGGGTTGATTCACCCAGGGATCACGAGTGTGTGAACTGACGGGGTGGTATGACTTGAATGATGTGGAAAACGGCCTGAAACACCCAACAATACAAACAAAACGACCTCGGAAAGCAGGGCGGGCAATTGCTCCCTTTGTCACAGTGTGTTCAGTACTATTGAGTAGCTGGATTGAATCACCCAGGTCGCATGAGTATGCGAACAGTGCGGGTGATTTGACATATATGATGTTGAAACCGGCGTAAAACACCCAACAATACAAACACGATGAGCAATGGCTCCTGTTATCACACTGTGTTCAGTCCTATTGCCTAGCTGGGTAGAATCACCCAAAAAACACGAGTATGTGCACTGTGATGGCAATTTGGCATACATGCTGTTGAAAACGGCCTAAAACCCCAACAATGCAAGCAAAACGACCTTGGAAAACATGATGAGCAATGGCTGTTTTTATCACAATGTTTTCGATAGTTCATTTATAGGGAGTGTATGCATGTGGGAAAGGGGTTATGGGAAAATCGTTCACTGTACCGCCGAAAGGGATTTGACCTGCAGAGGTGCGAAGACCAGTGAACACAAACTCACCCTTCCTTTCTGACATGCAGATATTTTATGCCACTTTCAACACTTATTTAGTCATGCAACAACTCGCTTCCAAGATCAAAACCCATACACAATGCAAACAAAACGACATGTTAAAGCATGGCGGGCAATTGCTTCTCTTGCCACAATGTGTTCGGGTCTATTGCATAGCTGGGTTGATTCACCCAGGGATCACGAGTGTGTGAACTGACGGGGTGGTATGACTTGAATGATGTGGAAAACGGCCTGAAACACCTCCAAAATACCAACAAAACGACCTCCGAAAGCAGGACGGGCAATTGCTCCCTTTGTCACAGTGTGTTCAGTACTATTGAGTAGCTGGGTTGAATCACCCAGGACGCATGAGTATGTGAACAGTAAGTGTGATTTGACATATTTGATGTTGAAAACGGCGTAAAACACCCAACAATACAAACAAAACGATCTTTGAAATCATGATTAGCAATGGCTCCTCTTTCCACACTGTGTTCAGTCCTATTGCCTAGCTGGGTAGAATCATTCAAAAAACATGAGTATGTGCAAACAAAACGACATGTTAAAGCATGGCGGGCAATTGCTTCTCTTGCCACAATGTGCTCAGGTCTATTGCATAGCTGGGTTGATTCACCCAGGGATCACGAGTGTGTGAACTGACGGGGTGGTATGACTGGAATGATGTTGAAAACGGCCTGAAACACCCAACAATACAAACAAAACGACCTCGGAAAGCAGGGCGGGCAATTGCTCCCTTTGTCACAGTGTGTTCAGTACTATTGAGTAGCTGGATTGAATCACCCAGGTCGCATGAGTATGCGAACAGTGCGGGTGATTTGACATATATGATGTTGAAACCGGCGTAAAACACCCAACAATACAAACACGATGAGCAATGGCTCCTGTTATCACACTGTGTTCAGTCCTATTGCCTAGCTGGGTAGAATCACCCAAAAAACACGAGTATGTGCACTGTGATGGCAATTTGGCATACATGCTGTTGAAAACGGCCTAAAACCCCAACAATGCAAGCAAAACGACCTTGGAAAACATGATGAGCAATGGCTGTTTTTATCACAATGTTTTCGATAGTTCATTTATAGGGAGTGTATGCATGTGGGAAAGGGGTTATGGGAAAATCGTTCACTGTACCGCCGAAAGGGATTTGACCTGCAGAGGTGCGAAGACCAGTGAACACAAACTCACCCTTCCTTTCTGACATGCAGATATTTTATGCCACTTTCAACACTTATTTAGTCATGCAACAACTCGCTTCCAAGATCAAAACCCATACACAATGCAAACAAAACGACATGTTAAAGCATGGCGGGCAATTGCTTCTCTTGCCACAATGTGTTCGGGTCTATTGCATAGCTGGGTTGATTCACCCAGGGATCACGAGTGTGTGAACTGACGGGGTGGTATGACTTGAATGATGTGGAAAACGGCCTGAAACACCTCCAAAATACCAACAAAACGACCTCCGAAAGCAGGACGGGCAATTGCTCCCTTTGTCACAGTGTGTTCAGTACTATTGAGTAGCTGGGTTGAATCACCCAGGACGCATGAGTATGTGAACAGTAAGTGTGATTTGACATATTTGATGTTGAAAACGGCGTAAAACACCCAACAATACAAACAAAACGATCTTTGAAATCATGATTAGCAATGGCTCCTCTTTCCACACTGTGTTCAGTCCGATTGCCTAGCTGGGTAGAATCATTCAAAAAACATGAGTATGTGCAAACAAAACGACATGTTAAAGCATGGCGGGCAATTGCTTCTCTTGCCACAATGTGCTCAGGTCTATTGCATAGCTGGGTTGATTCACCCAGGGATCACGAGTGTGTGAACTGACGGGGTGGTATGACTGGAATGATGTTGAAAACGGCCTGAAACACCCAACAATACAAACAAAACGACCTCGGAAAGCAGGGCGGGCAATTGCTCCCTTTGTCACAGTGTGTTCAGTACTATTGAGTAGCTGGATTGAATCACCCAGGTCGCATGAGTATGCGAACAGTGCGGGTGATTTGACATATATGATGTTGAAACCGGCGTAAAACACCCAACAATACAAACACGATGAGCAATGGCTCCTGTTATCACACTGTGTTCAGTCCTATTGCCTAGCTGGGTAGAATCACCCAAAAAACACGAGTATGTGCACTGTGATGGCAATTTGGCATACATGCTGTTGAAAACGGCCTAAAACCCCAACAATGCAAGCAAAACGACCTTGGAAAACATGATGAGCAATGGCTGTTTTTATCACAATGTTTTCGATAGTTCATTTATAGGGAGTGTATGCATGTGGGAAAGGGGTTATGGGAAAATCGTTCACTGTACCGCCGAAAGGGATTTGACCTGCAGAGGTGCGAAGACCAGTGAACACAAACTCACCCTTCCTTTCTGACATGCAGATATTTTATGCCACTTTCAACACTTATTTAGTCATGCAACAACTCGCTTCCAAGATCAAAACCCATACACAATGCAAACAAAACGACATGTTAAAGCATGGCGGGCAATTGCTTCTCTTGCCACAATGTGTTCGGGTCTATTGCATAGCTGGGTTGATTCACCCAGGGATCACGAGTGTGTGAACTGACGGGGTGGTATGACTTGAATGATGTGGAAAACGGCCTGAAACACCTCCAAAATACCAACAAAACGACCTCCGAAAGCAGGACGGGCAATTGCTCCCTTTGTCACAGTGTGTTCAGTACTATTGAGTAGCTGGGTTGAATCACCCAGGACGCATGAGTATGTGAACAGTAAGTGTGATTTGACATATTTGATGTTGAAAACGGCGTAAAACACCCAACAATACAAACAAAACGATCTTTGAAATCATGATTAGCAATGGCTCCTCTTTCCACACTGTGTTCAGTCCTATTGCCTAGCTGGGTAGAATCATTCAAAAAACATGAGTATGTGCAAACAAAACGACATGTTAAAGCATGGCGGGCAATTGCTTCTCTTGCCACAATGTGCTCAGGTCTATTGCATAGCTGGGTTGATTCACCCAGGGATCACGAGTGTGTGAACTGACGGGGTGGTATGACTGGAATGATGTTGAAAACGGCCTGAAACACCCAACAATACAAACAAAACGACCTCGGAAAGCAGGGCGGGCAATTGCTCCCTTTGTCACAGTGTGTTCAGTACTATTGAGTAGCTGGATTGAATCACCCAGGTCGCATGAGTATGCGAACAGTGCGGGTGATTTGACATATATGATGTTGAAACCGGCGTAAAACACCCAACAATACAAACACGATGAGCAATGGCTCCTGTTATCACACTGTGTTCAGTCCTATTGCCTAGCTGGGTAGAATCACCCAAAAAACACGAGTATGTGCACTGTGATGGCAATTTGGCATACATGCTGTTGAAAACGGCCTAAAACCCCAACAATGCAAGCAAAACGACCTTGGAAAACATGATGAGCAATGGCTGTTTTTATCACAATGTTTTCGATAGTTCATTTATAGGGAGTGTATGCATGTGGGAAAGGGGTTATGGGAAAATCGTTCACTGTACCGCCGAAAGGGATTTGACCTGCAGAGGTGCGAAGACCAGTGAACACAAACTCACCCTTCCTTTCTGACATGCAGATATTTTATGCCACTTTCAACACTTATTTAGTCATGCAACAACTCGCTTCCAAGATCAAAACCCATACACAATGCAAACAAAACGACATGTTAAAGCATGGCGGGCAATTGCTTCTCTTGCCACAATGTGTTCGGGTCTATTGCATAGCTGGGTTGATTCACCCAGGGATCACGAGTGTGTGAACTGACGGGGTGGTATGACTTGAATGATGTGGAAAACGGCCTGAAACACCTCCAAAATACCAACAAAACGACCTCCGAAAGCAGGACGGGCAATTGCTCCCTTTGTCACAGTGTGTTCAGTACTATTGAGTAGCTGGGTTGAATCACCCAGGACGCATGAGTATGTGAACAGTAAGTGTGATTTGACATATTTGATGTTGAAAACGGCGTAAAACACCCAACAATACAAACAAAACGATCTTTGAAATCATGATTAGCAATGGCTCCTCTTTCCACACTGTGTTCAGTCCTATTGCCTAGCTGGGTAGAATCATTCAAAAAACATGAGTATGTGCAAACAAAACGACATGTTAAAGCATGTCGGGCAATTGCTTCTCTTGCCACAATGTGCTCAGGTCTATTGCATAGCTGGGTTGATTCACCCAGGGATCACGAGTGTGTGAACTGACGGGGTGGTATGACTGGAATGATGTTGAAAACGGCCTGAAACACCCAACAATACAAACAAAACGACCTCGGAAAGCAGGGCGGGCAATTGCTCCCTTTGTCACAGTGTGTTCAGTACTATTGAGTAGCTGGATTGAATCACCCAGGTCGCATGAGTATGCGAACAGTGCGGGTGATTTGACATATATGATGTTGAAACCGGCGTAAAACACCCAACAATACAAACACGATGAGCAATGGCTCCTGTTATCACACTGTGTTCAGTCCTATTGCCTAGCTGGGTAGAATCACCCAAAAAACACGAGTATGTGCACTGTGATGGCAATTTGGCATACATGCTGTTGAAAACGGCCTAAAACCCCAACAATGCAAGCAAAACGACCTTGGAAAACATGATGAGCAATGGCTGTTTTTATCACAATGTTTTCGATAGTTCATTTATAGGGAGTGTATGCATGTGGGAAAGGGGTTATGGGAAAATCGTTCACTGTACCGCCGAAAGGGATTTGACCTGCAGAGGTGCGAAGACCAGTGAACACAAACTCACCCTTCCTTTCTGACATGCAGATATTTTATGCCACTTTCAACACTTATTTAGTCATGCAACAACTCGCTTCCAAGATCAAAACCCATACACAATGCAAACAAAACGACATGTTAAAGCATGGCGGGCAATTGCTTCTCTTGCCACAATGTGTTCGGGTCTATTGCATAGCTGGGTTGATTCACCCAGGGATCACGAGTGTGTGAACTGACGGGGTGGTATGACTTGAATGATGTGGAAAACGGCCTGAAACACCTCCAAAATACCAACAAAACGACCTCCGAAAGCAGGACGGGCAATTGCTCCCTTTGTCACAGTGTGTTCAGTACTATTGAGTAGCTGGGTTGAATCACCCAGGACGCATGAGTATGTGAACAGTAAGTGTGATTTGACATATTTGATGTTGAAAACGGCGTAAAACACCCAACAATACAAACAAAACGATCTTTGAAATCATGATTAGCAATGGCTCCTCTTTCCACACTGTGTTCAGTCCTATTGCCTAGCTGGGTAGAATCATTCAAAAAACATGAGTATGTGCAAACAAAACGACATGTTAAAGCATGGCGGGCAATTGCTTCTCTTGCCACAATGTGCTCAGGTCTATTGCATAGCTGGGTTGATTCACCCAGGGATCACGAGTGTGTGAACTGACGGGGTGGTATGACTGGAATGATGTTGAAAACGGCCTGAAACACCCAACAATACAAACAAAACGACCTCGGAAAGCAGGGCGGGCAATTGCTCCCTTTGTCACAGTGTGTTCAGTACTATTGAGTAGCTGGATTGAATCACCCAGGTCGCATGAGTATGCGAACAGTGCGGGTGATTTGACATATATGATGTTGAAACCGGCGTAAAACACCCAACAATACAAACACGATGAGCAATGGCTCCTGTTATCACACTGTGTTCAGTCCTATTGCCTAGCTGGGTAGAATCACCCAAAAAACACGAGTATGTGCACTGTGATGGCAATTTGGCATACATGCTGTTGAAAACGGCCTAAAACCCCAACAATGCAAGCAAAACGACCTTGGAAAACATGATGAGCAATGGCTGTTTTTATCACAATGTTTTCGATAGTTCATTTATAGGGAGTGTATGCATGTGGGAAAGGGGTTATGGGAAAATCGTTCACTGTACCGCCGAAAGGGATTTGACCTGCAGAGGTGCGAAGACCAGTGAACACAAACTCACCCTTCCTTTCTGACATGCAGATATTTTATGCCACTTTCAACACTTATTTAGTCATGCAACAACTCGCTTCCAAGATCAAAACCCATACACAATGCAAACAAAACGACATGTTAAAGCATGGCGGGCAATTGCTTCTCTTGCCACAATGTGTTCGGGTCTATTGCATAGCTGGGTTGATTCACCCAGGGATCACGAGTGTGTGAACTGACGGGGTGGTATGACTTGAATGATGTGGAAAACGGCCTGAAACACCTCCAAAATACCAACAAAACGACCTCCGAAAGCAGGACGGGCAATTGCTCCCTTTGTCACAGTGTGTTCAGTACTATTGAGTAGCTGGGTTGAATCACCCAGGACGCATGAGTATGTGAACAGTAAGTGTGATTTGACATATTTGATGTTGAAAACGGCGTAAAACACCCAACAATACAAACAAAACGATCTTTGAAATCATGATTAGCAATGGCTCCTCTTTCCACACTGTGTTCAGTCCTATTGCCTAGCTGGGTAGAATCATTCAAAAAACATGAGTATGTGCAAACAAAACGACATGTTAAAGCATGGCGGGCAATTGCTTCTCTTGCCACAATGTGCTCAGGTCTATTGCATAGCTGGGTTGATTCACCCAGGGATCACGAGTGTGTGAACTGACGGGGTGGTATGACTGGAATGATGTTGAAAACGGCCTGAAACACCCAACAATACAAACAAAACGACCTCGGAAAGCAGGGCGGGCAATTGCTCCCTTTGTCACAGTGTGTTCAGTACTATTGAGTAGCTGGATTGAATCACCCAGGTCGCATGAGTATGCGAACAGTGCGGGTGATTTGACATATATGATGTTGAAACCGGCGTAAAACACCCAACAATACAAACACGATGAGCAATGGCTCCTGTTATCACACTGTGTTCAGTCCTATTGCCTAGCTGGGTAGAATCACCCAAAAAACACGAGTATGTGCACTGTGATGGCAATTTGGCATACATGCTGTTGAAAACGGCCTAAAACCCCAACAATGCAAGCAAAACGACCTTGGAAAACATGATGAGCAATGGCTGTTTTTATCACAATGTTTTCGATAGTTCATTTATAGGGAGTGTATGCATGTGGGAAAGGGGTTATGGGAAAATCGTTCACTGTACCGCCGAAAGGGATTTGACCTGCAGAGGTGCGAAGACCAGTGAACACAAACTCACCCTTCCTTTCTGACATGCAGATATTTTATGCCACTTTCAACACTTATTTAGTCATGCAACAACTCGCTTCCAAGATCAAAACCCATACACAATGCAAACAAAACGACATGTTAAAGCATGGCGGGCAATTGCTTCTCTTGCCACAATGTGTTCGGGTCTATTGCATAGCTGGGTTGATTCACCCAGGGATCACGAGTGTGTGAACTGACGGGGTGGTATGACTTGAATGATGTGGAAAACGGCCTGAAACACCTCCAAAATACCAACAAAACGACCTCCGAAAGCAGGACGGGCAATTGCTCCCTTTGTCACAGTGTGTTCAGTACTATTGAGTAGCTGGGTTGAATCACCCAGGACGCATGAGTATGTGAACAGTAAGTGTGATTTGACATATTTGATGTTGAAAACGGCGTAAAACACCCAACAATACAAACAAAACGATCTTTGAAATCATGATTAGCAATGGCTCCTCTTTCCACACTGTGTTCAGTCCTATTGCCTAGCTGGGTAGAATCATTCAAAAAACATGAGTATGTGCAAACAAAACGACATGTTAAAGCATGGCGGGCAATTGCTTCTCTTGCCACAATGTGCTCAGGTCTATTGCATAGCTGGGTTGATTCACCCAGGGATCACGAGTGTGTGAACTGACGGGGTGGTATGACTGGAATGATGTTGAAAACGGCCTGAAACACCCAACAATACAAACAAAACGACCTCGGAAAGTAGGGCGGGCAATTGCTCCCTTTGTCACAGTGTGTTCAGTACTATTGAGTAGCTGGATTGAATCACCCAGGTCGCATGAGTATGCGAACAGTGCGGGTGATTTGACATATATGATGTTGAAACCGGCGTAAAACACCCAACAATACAAACACGATGAGCAATGGCTCCTGTTATCACACTGTGTTCAGTCCTATTGCCTAGCTGGGTAGAATCACCCAAAAAACACGAGTATGTGCACTGTGATGGCAATTTGGCATACATGCTGTTGAAAACGGCCTAAAACCCCAACAATGCAAGCAAAACGACCTTGGAAAACATGATGAGCAATGGCTGTTTTTATCACAATGTTTTCGATAGTTCATTTATAGGGAGTGTATGCATGTGGGAAAGGGGTTATGGGAAAATCGTTCACTGTACCGCCGAAAGGGATTTGACCTGCAGAGGTGCGAAGACCAGTGAACACAAACTCACCCTTCCTTTCTGACATGCAGATATTTTATGCCACTTTCAACACTTATTTAGTCATGCAACAACTCGCTTCCAAGATCAAAACCCATACACAATGCAAACACAACGACATGTTAAAGCTGGCGGGCAATTGCTTCTCTTGCCACAATGTGTTCGGGTCTATTGCATAGCTGGGTTGATTCACCCAGGGATCACGAGTGTGTGAACTGACGGGGTGGTATGACTTGAATGATGTGGAAAACGGCCTGAAACACCTCCAAAATACCAACAAAACGACCTCCGAAAGCAGGACGGGCAATTGCTCCCTTTGTCACAGTGTGTTCAGTACTATTGAGTAGCTGGGTTGAATCACCCAGGACGCATGAGTATGTGAACAGTAAGTGTGATTTGACATATTTGATGTTGAAAACGGCGTAAAACACCCAACAATACAAACAAAACGATCTTTGAAATCATGATTAGCAATGGCTCCTCTTTCCACACTGTGTTCAGTCCTATTGCCTAGCTGGGTAGAATCATTCAAAAAACATGAGTATGTGCAAACAAAACGACATGTTAAAGCATGGCGGGCAATTGCTTCTCTTGCCACAATGTGCTCAGGTCTATTGCATAGCTGGGTTGATTCACCCAGGGATCACGAGTGTGTGAACTGACGGGGTGGTATGACTGGAATGATGTTGAAAACGGCCTGAAACACCCAACAATACAAACAAAACGACCTCGGAAAGCAGGGCGGGCAATTGCTCCCTTTGTCACAGTGTGTTCAGTACTATTGAGTAGCTGGATTGAATCACCCAGGTCGCATGAGTATGCGAACAGTGCGGGTGATTTGACATATATGATGTTGAAACCGGCGTAAAACACCCAACAATACAAACACGATGAGCAATGGCTCCTGTTATCACACTGTGTTCAGTCCTATTGCCTAGCTGGGTAGAATCACCCAAAAAACACGAGTATGTGCACTGTGATGGCAATTTGGCATACATGCTGTTGAAAACGGCCTAAAACCCCAACAATGCAAGCAAAACGACCTTGGAAAACATGATGAGCAATGGCTGTTTTTATCACAATGTTTTCGATAGTTCATTTATAGGGAGTGTATGCATGTGGGAAAGGGGTTATGGGAAAATCGTTCACTGTACCGCCGAAAGGGATTTGACCTGCAGAGGTGCGAAGACCAGTGAACACAAACTCACCCTTCCTTTCTGACATGCAGATATTTTATGCCACTTTCAACACTTATTTAGTCATGCAACAACTCGCTTCCAAGATCAAAACCCATACACAATGCAAACAAAACGACATGTTAAAGCATGGCGGGCAATTGCTTCTCTTGCCACAATGTGTTCGGGTCTATTGCATAGCTGGGTTGATTCACCCAGGGATCACGAGTGTGTGAACTGACGGGGTGGTATGACTTGAATGATGTGGAAAACGGCCTGAAACACCTCCAAAATACCAACAAAACGACCTCCGAAAGCAGGACGGGCAATTGCTCCCTTTGTCACAGTGTGTTCAGTACTATTGAGTAGCTGGGTTGAATCACCCAGGACGCATGAGTATGTGAACAGTAAGTGTGATTTGACATATTTGATGTTGAAAACGGCGTAAAACACCCAACAATACAAACAAAACGATCTTTGAAATCATGATTAGCAATGGCTCCTCTTTCCACACTGTGTTCAGTCCTATTGCCTAGCTGGGTAGAATCATTCAAAAAACATGAGTATGTGCAAACAAAACGACATGTTAAAGCATGGCGGGCAATTGCTTCTCTTGCCACAATGTGCTCAGGTCTATTGCATAGCTGGGTTGATTCACCCAGGGATCACGAGTGTGTGAACTGACGGGGTGGTATGACTGGAATGATGTTGAAAACGGCCTGAAACACCCAACAATACAAACAAAACGACCTCGGAAAGCAGGGCGGGCAATTGCTCCCTTTGTCACAGTGTGTTCAGTACTATTGAGTAGCTGGATTGAATCACCCAGGTCGCATGAGTATGCGAACAGTGCGGGTGATTTGACATATATGATGTTGAAACCGGCGTAAAACACCCAACAATACAAACACGATGAGCAATGGCTCCTGTTATCACACTGTGTTCAGTCCTATTGCCTAGCTGGGTAGAATCACCCAAAAAACACGAGTATGTGCACTGTGATGGCAATTTGGCATACATGCTGTTGAAAACGGCCTAAAACCCCAACAATGCAAGCAAAACGACCTTGGAAAACATGATGAGCAATGGCTGTTTTTATCACAATGTTTTCGATAGTTCATTTATAGGGAGTGTATGCATGTGGGAAAGGGGTTATGGGAAAATCGTTCACTGTACCGCCGAAAGGGATTTGACCTGCAGAGGTGCGAAGACCAGTGAACACAAACTCACCCTTCCTTTCTGACATGCAGATATTTTATGCCACTTTCAACACTTATTTAGTCATGCAACAACTCGCTTCCAAGATCAAAACCCATACACAATGCAAACACAACGACATGTTAAAGCATGGCGGGCAATTGCTTCTCTTGCCACAATGTGTTCGGGTCTATTGCATAGCTGGGTTGATTCACCCAGGGATCACGAGTGTGTGAACTGACGGGGTGGTATGACTTGAATGATGTGGAAAACGGCCTGAAACACCTCCAAAATACCAACAAAACGACCTCCGAAAGCAGGACGGGCAATTGCTCCCTTTGTCACAGTGTGTTCAGTACTATTGAGTAGCTGGGTTGAATCACCCAGGACGCATGAGTATGTGAACAGTAAGTGTGATTTGACATATTTGATGTTGAAAACGGCGTAAAACACCCAACAATACAAACAAAACGATCTTTGAAATCATGATTAGCAATGGCTCCTCTTTCCACACTGTGTTCAGTCCTATTGCCTAGCTGGGTAGAATCATTCAAAAAACATGAGTATGTGCAAACAAAACGACATGTTAAAGCATGGCGGGCAATTGCTTCTCTTGCCACAATGTGCTCAGGTCTATTGCATAGCTGGGTTGATTCACCCAGGGATCACGAGTGTGTGAACTGACGGGGTGGTATGACTGGAATGATGTTGAAAACGGCCTGAAACACCCAACAATACAAACAAAACGACCTCGGAAAGCAGGGCGGGCAATTGCTCCCTTTGTCACAGTGTGTTCAGTACTATTGAGTAGCTGGATTGAATCACCCAGGTCGCATGAGTATGCGAACAGTGCGGGTGATTTGACATATATGATGTTGAAACCGGCGTAAAACACCCAACAATACAAACACGATGAGCAATGGCTCCTGTTATCACACTGTGTTCAGTCCTATTGCCTAGCTGGGTAGAATCACCCAAAAAACACGAGTATGTGCACTGTGATGGCAATTTGGCATACATGCTGTTGAAAACGGCCTAAAACCCCAACAATGCAAGCAAAACGACCTTGGAAAACATGATGAGCAATGGCTGTTTTTATCACAATGTTTTCGATAGTTCATTTATAGGGAGTGTATGCATGTGGGAAAGGGGTTATGGGAAAATCGTTCACTGTACCGCCGAAAGGGATTTGACCTGCAGAGGTGCGAAGACCAGTGAACACAAACTCACCCTTCCTTTCTGACATGCAGATATTTTATGCCACTTTCAACACTTATTTAGTCATGCAACAACTCGCTTCCAAGATCAAAACCCATACACAATGCAAACAAAACGACATGTTAAAGCATGGCGGGCAATTGCTTCTCTTGCCACAATGTGTTCGGGTCTATTGCATAGCTGGGTTGATTCACCCAGGGATCACGAGTGTGTGAACTGACGGGGTGGTATGACTTGAATGATGTGGAAAACGGCCTGAAACACCTCCAAAATACCAACAAAACGACCTCCGAAAGCAGGACGGGCAATTGCTCCCTTTGTCACAGTGTGTTCAGTACTATTGAGTAGCTGGGTTGAATCACCCAGGACGCATGAGTATGTGAACAGTAAGTGTGATTTGACATATTTGATGTTGAAAACGGCGTAAAACACCCAACAATACAAACAAAACGATCTTTGAAATCATGATTAGCAATGGCTCCTCTTTCCACACTGTGTTCAGTCCTATTGCCTAGCTGGGTAGAATCATTCAAAAAACATGAGTATGTGCAAACAAAACGACATGTTAAAGCATGGCGGGCAATTGCTTCTCTTGCCACAATGTGCTCAGGTCTATTGCATAGCTGGGTTGATTCACCCAGGGATCACGAGTGTGTGAACTGACGGGGTGGTATGACTGGAATGATGTTGAAAACGGCCTGAAACACCCAACAATACAAACAAAACGACCTCGGAAAGCAGGGCGGGCAATTGCTCCCTTTGTCACAGTGTGTTCAGTACTATTGAGTAGCTGGATTGAATCACCCAGGTCGCATGAGTATGCGAACAGTGCGGGTGATTTGACATATATGATGTTGAAACCGGCGTAAAACACCCAACAATACAAACACGATGAGCAATGGCTCCTGTTATCACACTGTGTTCAGTCCTATTGCCTAGCTGGGTAGAATCACCCAAAAAACACGAGTATGTGCACTGTGATGGCAATTTGGCATACATGCTGTTGAAAACGGCCTAAAACCCCAACAATGCAAGCAAAACGACCTTGGAAAACATGATGAGCAATGGCTGTTTTTATCACAATGTTTTCGATAGTTCATTTATAGGGAGTGTATGCATGTGGGAAAGGGGTTATGGGAAAATCGTTCACTGTACCGCCGAAAGGGATTTGACCTGCAGAGGTGCGAAGACCAGTGAACACAAACTCACCCTTCCTTTCTGACATGCAGATATTTTATGCCACTTTCAACACTTATTTAGTCATGCAACAACTCGCTTCCAAGATCAAAACCCATACACAATGCAAACAAAACGACATGTTAAAGCATGGCGGGCAATTGCTTCTCTTGCCACAATGTGTTCGGGTCTATTGCATAGCTGGGTTGATTCACCCAGGGATCACGAGTGTGTGAACTGACGGGGTGGTATGACTTGAATGATGTGGAAAACGGCCTGAAACACCTCCAAAATACCAACAAAACGACCTCCGAAAGCAGGACGGGCAATTGCTCCCTTTGTCACAGTGTGTTCAGTACTATTGAGTAGCTGGGTTGAATCACCCAGGACGCATGAGTATGTGAACAGTAAGTGTGATTTGACATATTTGATGTTGAAAACGGCGTAAAACACCCAACAATACAAACAAAACGATCTTTGAAATCATGATTAGCAATGGCTCCTCTTTCCACACTGTGTTCAGTCCTATTGCCTAGCTGGGTAGAATCATTCAAAAAACATGAGTATGTGCAAACAAAACGACATGTTAAAGCATGTCGGGCAATTGCTTCTCTTGCCACAATGTGCTCAGGTCTATTGCATAGCTGGGTTGATTCACCCAGGGATCACGAGTGTGTGAACTGACGGGGTGGTATGACTGGAATGATGTTGAAAACGGCCTGAAACACCCAACAATACAAACAAAACGACCTCGGAAAGCAGGGCGGGCAATTGCTCCCTTTGTCACAGTGTGTTCAGTACTATTGAGTAGCTGGATTGAATCACCCAGGTCGCATGAGTATGCGAACAGTGCGGGTGATTTGACATATATGATGTTGAAACCGGCGTAAAACACCCAACAATACAAACACGATGAGCAATGGCTCCTGTTATCACACTGTGTTCAGTCCTATTGCCTAGCTGGGTAGAATCACCCAAAAAACACGAGTATGTGCACTGTGATGGCAATTTGGCATACATGCTGTTGAAAACGGCCTAAAACCCCAACAATGCAAGCAAAACGACCTTGGAAAACATGATGAGCAATGGCTGTTTTTATCACAATGTTTTCGATAGTTCATTTATAGGGAGTGTATGCATGTGGGAAAGGGGTTATGGGAAAATCGTTCACTGTACCGCCGAAAGGGATTTGACCTGCAGAGGTGCGAAGACCAGTGAACACAAACTCACCCTTCCTTTCTGACATGCAGATATTTTATGCCACTTTCAACACTTATTTAGTCATGCAACAACTCGCTTCCAAGATCAAAACCCATACACAATGCAAACAAAACGACATGTTAAAGCATGGCGGGCAATTGCTTCTCTTGCCACAATGTGTTCGGGTCTATTGCATAGCTGGGTTGATTCACCCAGGGATCACGAGTGTGTGAACTGACGGGGTGGTATGACTTGAATGATGTGGAAAACGGCCTGAAACACCTCCAAAATACCAACAAAACGACCTCCGAAAGCAGGACGGGCAATTGCTCCCTTTGTCACAGTGTGTTCAGTACTATTGAGTAGCTGGGTTGAATCACCCAGGACGCATGAGTATGTGAACAGTAAGTGTGATTTGACATATTTGATGTTGAAAACGGCGTAAAACACCCAACAATACAAACAAAACGATCTTTGAAATCATGATTAGCAATGGCTCCTCTTTCCACACTGTGTTCAGTCCTATTGCCTAGCTGGGTAGAATCATTCAAAAAACATGAGTATGTGCAAACAAAACGACATGTTAAAGCATGGCGGGCAATTGCTTCTCTTGCCACAATGTGCTCAGGTCTATTGCATAGCTGGGTTGATTCACCCAGGGATCACGAGTGTGTGAACTGACGGGGTGGTATGACTGGAATGATGTTGAAAACGGCCTGAAACACCCAACAATACAAACAAAACGACCTCGGAAAGCAGGGCGGGCAATTGCTCCCTTTGTCACAGTGTGTTCAGTACTATTGAGTAGCTGGATTGAATCACCCAGGTCGCATGAGTATGCGAACAGTGCGGGTGATTTGACATATATGATGTTGAAACCGGCGTAAAACACCCAACAATACAAACACGATGAGCAATGGCTCCTGTTATCACACTGTGTTCAGTCCTATTGCCTAGCTGGGTAGAATCACCCAAAAAACACGAGTATGTGCACTGTGATGGCAATTTGGCATACATGCTGTTGAAAACGGCCTAAAACCCCAACAATGCAAGCAAAACGACCTTGGAAAACATGATGAGCAATGGCTGTTTTTATCACAATGTTTTCGATAGTTCATTTATAGGGAGTGTATGCATGTGGGAAAGGGGTTATGGGAAAATCGTTCACTGTACCGCCGAAAGGGATTTGACCTGCAGAGGTGCGAAGACCAGTGAACACAAACTCACCCTTCCTTTCTGACATGCAGATATTTTATGCCACTTTCAACACTTATTTAGTCATGCAACAACTCGCTTCCAAGATCAAAACCCATACACAATGCAAACAAAACGACATGTTAAAGCATGGCGGGCAATTGCTTCTCTTGCCACAATGTGTTCGGGTCTATTGCATAGCTGGGTTGATTCACCCAGGGATCACGAGTGTGTGAACTGACGGGGTGGTATGACTTGAATGATGTGGAAAACGGCCTGAAACACCTCCAAAATACCAACAAAACGACCTCCGAAAGCAGGACGGGCAATTGCTCCCTTTGTCACAGTGTGTTCAGTACTATTGAGTAGCTGGGTTGAATCACCCAGGACGCATGAGTATGTGAACAGTAAGTGTGATTTGACATATTTGATGTTGAAAACGGCGTAAAACACCCAACAATACAAACAAAACGATCTTTGAAATCATGATTAGCAATGGCTCCTCTTTCCACACTGTGTTCAGTCCTATTGCCTAGCTGGGTAGAATCATTCAAAAAACATGAGTATGTGCAAACAAAACGACATGTTAAAGCATGTCGGGCAATTGCTTCTCTTGCCACAATGTGCTCAGGTCTATTGCATAGCTGGGTTGATTCACCCAGGGATCACGAGTGTGTGAACTGACGGGGTGGTATGACTGGAATGATGTTGAAAACGGCCTGAAACACCCAACAATACAAACAAAACGACCTCGGAAAGCAGGGCGGGCAATTGCTCCCTTTGTCACAGTGTGTTCAGTACTATTGAGTAGCTGGATTGAATCACCCAGGTCGCATGAGTATGCGAACAGTGCGGGTGATTTGACATATATGATGTTGAAACCGGCGTAAAACACCCAACAATACAAACACGATGAGCAATGGCTCCTGTTATCACACTGTGTTCAGTCCTATTGCCTAGCTGGGTAGAATCACCCAAAAAACACGAGTATGTGCACTGTGATGGCAATTTGGCATACATGCTGTTGAAAACGGCCTAAAACCCCAACAATGCAAGCAAAACGACCTTGGAAAACATGATGAGCAATGGCTGTTTTTATCACAATGTTTTCGATAGTTCATTTATAGGGAGTGTATGCATGTGGGAAAGGGGTTATGGGAAAATCGTTCACTGTACCGCCGAAAGGGATTTGACCTGCAGAGGTGCGAAGACCAGTGAACACAAACTCACCCTTCCTTTCTGACATGCAGATATTTTATGCCACTTTCAACACTTATTTAGTCATGCAACAACTCGCTTCCAAGATCAAAACCCATACACAATGCAAACAAAACGACATGTTAAAGCATGGCGGGCAATTGCTTCTCTTGCCACAATGTGTTCGGGTCTATTGCATAGCTGGGTTGATTCACCCAGGGATCACGAGTGTGTGAACTGACGGGGTGGTATGACTTGAATGATGTGGAAAACGGCCTGAAACACCTCCAAAATACCAACAAAACGACCTCCGAAAGCAGGACGGGCAATTGCTCCCTTTGTCACAGTGTGTTCAGTACTATTGAGTAGCTGGGTTGAATCACCCAGGACGCATGAGTATGTGAACAGTAAGTGTGATTTGACATATTTGATGTTGAAAACGGCGTAAAACACCCAACAATACAAACAAAACGATCTTTGAAATCATGATTAGCAATGGCTCCTCTTTCCACACTGTGTTCAGTCCTATTGCCTAGCTGGGTAGAATCATTCAAAAAACATGAGTATGTGCAAACAAAACGACATGTTAAAGCATGTCGGGCAATTGCTTCTCTTGCCACAATGTGCTCAGGTCTATTGCATAGCTGGGTTGATTCACCCAGGGATCACGAGTGTGTGAACTGACGGGGTGGTATGACTGGAATGATGTTGAAAACGGCCTGAAACACCCAACAATACAAACAAAACGACCTCGGAAAGCAGGGCGGGCAATTGCTCCCTTTGTCACAGTGTGTTCAGTACTATTGAGTAGCTGGATTGAATCACCCAGGTCGCATGAGTATGCGAACAGTGCGGGTGATTTGACATATATGATGTTGAAACCGGCGTAAAACACCCAACAATACAAACACGATGAGCAATGGCTCCTGTTATCACACTGTGTTCAGTCCTATTGCCTAGCTGGGTAGAATCACCCAAAAAACACGAGTATGTGCACTGTGATGGCAATTTGGCATACATGCTGTTGAAAACGGCCTAAAACCCCAACAATGCAAGCAAAACGACCTTGGAAAACATGATGAGCAATGGCTGTTTTTATCACAATGTTTTCGATAGTTCATTTATAGGGAGTGTATGCATGTGGGAAAGGGGTTATGGGAAAATCGTTCACTGTACCGCCGAAAGGGATTTGACCTGCAGAGGTGCGAAGACCAGTGAACACAAACTCACCCTTCCTTTCTGACATGCAGATATTTTATGCCACTTTCAACACTTATTTAGTCATGCAACAACTCGCTTCCAAGATCAAAACCCATACACAATGCAAACAAAACGACATGTTAAAGCATGGCGGGCAATTGCTTCTCTTGCCACAATGTGTTCGGGTCTATTGCATAGCTGGGTTGATTCACCCAGGGATCACGAGTGTGTGAACTGACGGGGTGGTATGACTTGAATGATGTGGAAAACGGCCTGAAACACCTCCAAAATACCAACAAAACGACCTCCGAAAGCAGGACGGGCAATTGCTCCCTTTGTCACAGTGTGTTCAGTACTATTGAGTAGCTGGGTTGAATCACCCAGGACGCATGAGTATGTGAACAGTAAGTGTGATTTGACATATTTGATGTTGAAAACGGCGTAAAACACCCAACAATACAAACAAAACGATCTTTGAAATCATGATTAGCAATGGCTCCTCTTTCCACACTGTGTTCAGTCCTATTGCCTAGCTGGGTAGAATCATTCAAAAAACATGAGTATGTGCAAACAAAACGACATGTTAAAGCATGGCGGGCAATTGCTTCTCTTGCCACAATGTGCTCAGGTCTATTGCATAGCTGGGTTGATTCACCCAGGGATCACGAGTGTGTGAACTGACGGGGTGGTATGACTGGAATGATGTTGAAAACGGCCTGAAACACCCAACAATACAAACAAAACGACCTCGGAAAGCAGGGCGGGCAATTGCTCCCTTTGTCACAGTGTGTTCAGTACTATTGAGTAGCTGGATTGAATCACCCAGGTCGCATGAGTATGCGAACAGTGCGGGTGATTTGACATATATGATGTTGAAACCGGCGTAAAACACCCAACAATACAAACACGATGAGCAATGGCTCCTGTTATCACACTGTGTTCAGTCCTATTGCCTAGCTGGGTAGAATCACCCAAAAAACACGAGTATGTGCACTGTGATGGCAATTTGGCATACATGCTGTTGAAAACGGCCTAAAACCCCAACAATGCAAGCAAAACGACCTTGGAAAACATGATGAGCAATGGCTGTTTTTATCACAATGTTTTCGATAGTTCATTTATAGGGAGTGTATGCATGTGGGAAAGGGGTTATGGGAAAATCGTTCACTGTACCGCCGAAAGGGATTTGACCTGCAGAGGTGCGAAGACCAGTGAACACAAACTCACCCTTCCTTTCTGACATGCAGATATTTTATGCCACTTTCAACACTTATTTAGTCATGCAACAACTCGCTTCCAAGATCAAAACCCATACACAATGCAAACAAAACGACATGTTAAAGCATGGCGGGCAATTGCTTCTCTTGCCACAATGTGTTCGGGTCTATTGCATAGCTGGGTTGATTCACCCAGGGATCACGAGTGTGTGAACTGACGGGGTGGTATGACTTGAATGATGTGGAAAACGGCCTGAAACACCTCCAAAATACCAACAAAACGACCTCCGAAAGCAGGACGGGCAATTGCTCCCTTTGTCACAGTGTGTTCAGTACTATTGAGTAGCTGGGTTGAATCACCCAGGACGCATGAGTATGTGAACAGTAAGTGTGATTTGACATATTTGATGTTGAAAACGGCGTAAAACACCCAACAATACAAACAAAACGATCTTTGAAATCATGATTAGCAATGGCTCCTCTTTCCACACTGTGTTCAGTCCTATTGCCTAGCTGGGTAGAATCATTCAAAAAACATGAGTATGTGCAAACAAAACGACATGTTAAAGCATGTCGGGCAATTGCTTCTCTTGCCACAATGTGCTCAGGTCTATTGCATAGCTGGGTTGATTCACCCAGGGATCACGAGTGTGTGAACTGACGGGGTGGTATGACTGGAATGATGTTGAAAACGGCCTGAAACACCCAACAATACAAACAAAACGACCTCGGAAAGCAGGGCGGGCAATTGCTCCCTTTGTCACAGTGTGTTCAGTACTATTGAGTAGCTGGATTGAATCACCCAGGTCGCATGAGTATGCGAACAGTGCGGGTGATTTGACATATATGATGTTGAAACCGGCGTAAAACACCCAACAATACAAACACGATGAGCAATGGCTCCTGTTATCACACTGTGTTCAGTCCTATTGCCTAGCTGGGTAGAATCACCCAAAAAACACGAGTATGTGCACTGTGATGGCAATTTGGCATACATGCTGTTGAAAACGGCCTAAAACCCCAACAATGCAAGCAAAACGACCTTGGAAAACATGATGAGCAATGGCTGTTTTTATCACAATGTTTTCGATAGTTCATTTATAGGGAGTGTATGCATGTGGGAAAGGGGTTATGGGAAAATCGTTCACTGTACCGCCGAAAGGGATTTGACCTGCAGAGGTGCGAAGACCAGTGAACACAAACTCACCCTTCCTTTCTGACATGCAGATATTTTATGCCACTTTCAACACTTATTTAGTCATGCAACAACTCGCTTCCAAGATCAAAACCCATACACAATGCAAACAAAACGACATGTTAAAGCATGGCGGGCAATTGCTTCTCTTGCCACAATGTGTTCGGGTCTATT
Source organism: Serripes groenlandicus (assembly GCA_031761405.1). Taxonomy (NCBI): domain Eukaryota; kingdom Metazoa; phylum Mollusca; class Bivalvia; order Cardiida; family Cardiidae; genus Serripes; species Serripes groenlandicus. Next base: position 139,215,445 of record JASEVX010000004.1, read on the forward strand.
GCATAGCTGGGTTGATTCACCCAGGGATCACGAGTGTGTGAACTGACGGGGTGGTATGACTTGAATGATGTGGAAAACGGCCTGAAACACCTCCAAAATACCAACAAAACGACCTCCGAAAGCAGGACGGGCAATTGCTCCCTTTGTCACAGTGTGTTCAGTACTATTGAGTAGCTGGGTTGAATCACCCAGGACGCATGAGTATGTGAACAGTAAGTGTGATTTGACATATTTGATGTTGAAAACGGCGTAAAACACCCAACAATACAAACAAAACGATCTTTGAAATCATGATTAGCAATGGCTCCTCTTTCCACACTGTGTTCAGTCCTATTGCCTAGCTGGGTAGAATCATTCAAAAAACATGAGTATGTGCAAACAAAACGACATGTTAAAGCATGTCGGGCAATTGCTTCTCTTGCCACAATGTGCTCAGGTCTATTGCATAGCTGGGTTGATTCACCCAGGGATCACGAGTGTGTGAACTGACGGGGTGGTATGACTGGAATGATGTTGAAAACGGCCTGAAACACCCAACAATACAAACAAAACGACCTCGGAAAGCAGGGCGGGCAATTGCTCCCTTTGTCACAGTGTGTTCAGTACTATTGAGTAGCTGGATTGAATCACCCAGGTCGCATGAGTATGCGAACAGTGCGGGTGATTTGACATATATGATGTTGAAACCGGCGTAAAACACCCAACAATACAAACACGATGAGCAATGGCTCCTGTTATCACACTGTGTTCAGTCCTATTGCCTAGCTGGGTAGAATCACCCAAAAAACACGAGTATGTGCACTGTGATGGCAATTTGGCATACATGCTGTTGAAAACGGCCTAAAACCCCAACAATGCAAGCAAAACGACCTTGGAAAACATGATGAGCAATGGCTGTTTTTATCACAATGTTTTCGATAGTTCATTTATAGGGAGTGTATGCATGTGGGAAAGGGGTTATGGGAAAATCGTTCACTGTACCGCCGAAAGGGATTTGACCTGCAGAGGTGCGAAGACCAGTGAACACAAACTCACCCTTCCTTTCTGACATGCAGATATTTTATGCCACTTTCAACACTTATTTAGTCATGCAACAACTCGCTTCCAAGATCAAAACCCATACACAATGCAAACAAAACGACATGTTAAAGCATGGCGGGCAATTGCTTCTCTTGCCACAATGTGTTCGGGTCTATTGCATAGCTGGGTTGATTCACCCAGGGATCACGAGTGTGTGAACTGACGGGGTGGTATGACTTGAATGATGTGGAAAACGGCCTGAAACACCTCCAAAATACCAACAAAACGACCTCCGAAAGCAGGACGGGCAATTGCTCCCTTTGTCACAGTGTGTTCAGTACTATTGAGTAGCTGGGTTGAATCACCCAGGACGCATGAGTATGTGAACAGTAAGTGTGATTTGACATATTTGATGTTGAAAACGGCGTAAAACACCCAACAATACAAACAAAACGATCTTTGAAATCATGATTAGCAATGGCTCCTCTTTCCACACTGTGTTCAGTCCTATTGCCTAGCTGGGTAGAATCATTCAAAAAACATGAGTATGTGCAAACAAAACGACATGTTAAAGCATGTCGGGCAATTGCTTCTCTTGCCACAATGTGCTCAGGTCTATTGCATAGCTGGGTTGATTCACCCAGGGATCACGAGTGTGTGAACTGACGGGGTGGTATGACTGGAATGATGTTGAAAACGGCCTGAAACACCCAACAATACAAACAAAACGACCTCGGAAAGCAGGGCGGGCAATTGCTCCCTTTGTCACAGTGTGTTCAGTACTATTGAGTAGCTGGATTGAATCACCCAGGTCGCATGAGTATGCGAACAGTGCGGGTGATTTGACATATATGATGTTGAAACCGGCGTAAAACACCCAACAATACAAACACGATGAGCAATGGCTCCTGTTATCACACTGTGTTCAGTCCTATTGCCTAGCTGGGTAGAATCACCCAAAAAACACGAGTATGTGCACTGTGATGGCAATTTGGCATACATGCTGTTGAAAACGGCCTAAAACCCCAACAATGCAAGCAAAACGACCTTGGAAAACATGATGAGCAATGGCTGTTTTTATCACAATGTTTTCGATAGTTCATTTATAGGGAGTGTATGCATGTGGGAAAGGGGTTATGGGAAAATCGTTCACTGTACCGCCGAAAGGGATTTGACCTGCAGAGGTGCGAAGACCAGTGAACACAAACTCACCCTTCCTTTCTGACATGCAGATATTTTATGCCACTTTCAACACTTATTTAGTCATGCAACAACTCGCTTCCAAGATCAAAACCCATACACAATGCAAACAAAACGACATGTTAAAGCATGGCGGGCAATTGCTTCTCTTGCCACAATGTGTTCGGGTCTATTGCATAGCTGGGTTGATTCACCCAGGGATCACGAGTGTGTGAACTGACGGGGTGGTATGACTTGAATGATGTGGAAAACGGCCTGAAACACCTCCAAAATACCAACAAAACGACCTCCGAAAGCAGGACGGGCAATTGCTCCCTTTGTCACAGTGTGTTCAGTACTATTGAGTAGCTGGGTTGAATCACCCAGGACGCATGAGTATGTGAACAGTAAGTGTGATTTGACATATTTGATGTTGAAAACGGCGTAAAACACCCAACAATACAAACAAAACGATCTTTGAAATCATGATTAGCAATGGCTCCTCTTTCCACACTGTGTTCAGTCCTATTGCCTAGCTGGGTAGAATCATTCAAAAAACATGAGTATGTGCAAACAAAACGACATGTTAAAGCATGTCGGGCAATTGCTTCTCTTGCCACAATGTGCTCAGGTCTATTGCATAGCTGGGTTGATTCACCCAGGGATCACGAGTGTGTGAACTGACGGGGTGGTATGACTGGAATGATGTTGAAAACGGCCTGAAACACCCAACAATACAAACAAAACGACCTCGGAAAGCAGGGCGGGCAATTGCTCCCTTTGTCACAGTGTGTTCAGTACTATTGAGTAGCTGGATTGAATCACCCAGGTCGCATGAGTATGCGAACAGTGCGGGTGATTTGACATATATGATGTTGAAACCGGCGTAAAACACCCAACAATACAAACACGATGAGCAATGGCTCCTGTTATCACACTGTGTTCAGTCCTATTGCCTAGCTGGGTAGAATCACCCAAAAAACACGAGTATGTGCACTGTGATGGCAATTTGGCATACATGCTGTTGAAAACGGCCTAAAACCCCAACAATGCAAGCAAAACGACCTTGGAAAACATGATGAGCAATGGCTGTTTTTATCACAATGTTTTCGATAGTTCATTTATAGGGAGTGTATGCATGTGGGAAAGGGGTTATGGGAAAATCGTTCACTGTACCGCCGAAAGGGATTTGACCTGCAGAGGTGCGAAGACCAGTGAACACAAACTCACCCTTCCTTTCTGACATGCAGATATTTTATGCCACTTTCAACACTTATTTAGTCATGCAACAACTCGCTTCCAAGATCAAAACCCATACACAATGCAAACAAAACGACATGTTAAAGCATGGCGGGCAATTGCTTCTCTTGCCACAATGTGTTCGGGTCTATTGCATAGCTGGGTTGATTCACCCAGGGATCACGAGTGTGTGAACTGACGGGGTGGTATGACTTGAATGATGTGGAAAACGGCCTGAAACACCTCCAAAATACCAACAAAACGACCTCCGAAAGCAGGACGGGCAATTGCTCCCTTTGTCACAGTGTGTTCAGTACTATTGAGTAGCTGGGTTGAATCACCCAGGACGCATGAGTATGTGAACAGTAAGTGTGATTTGACATATTTGATGTTGAAAACGGCGTAAAACACCCAACAATACAAACAAAACGATCTTTGAAATCATGATTAGCAATGGCTCCTCTTTCCACACTGTGTTCAGTCCTATTGCCTAGCTGGGTAGAATCATTCAAAAAACATGAGTATGTGCAAACAAAACGACATGTTAAAGCATGGCGGGCAATTGCTTCTCTTGCCACAATGTGCTCAGGTCTATTGCATAGCTGGGTTGATTCACCCAGGGATCACGAGTGTGTGAACTGACGGGGTGGTATGACTGGAATGATGTTGAAAACGGCCTGAAACACCCAACAATACAAACAAAACGACCTCGGAAAGCAGGGCGGGCAATTGCTCCCTTTGTCACAGTGTGTTCAGTACTATTGAGTAGCTGGATTGAATCACCCAGGTCGCATGAGTATGCGAACAGTGCGGGTGATTTGACATATATGATGTTGAAACCGGCGTAAAACACCCAACAATACAAACACGATGAGCAATGGCTCCTGTTATCACACTGTGTTCAGTCCTATTGCCTAGCTGGGTAGAATCACCCAAAAAACACGAGTATGTGCACTGTGATGGCAATTTGGCATACATGCTGTTGAAAACGGCCTAAAACCCCAACAATGCAAGCAAAACGACCTTGGAAAACATGATGAGCAATGGCTGTTTTTATCACAATGTTTTCGATAGTTCATTTATAGGGAGTGTATGCATGTGGGAAAGGGGTTATGGGAAAATCGTTCACTGTACCGCCGAAAGGGATTTGACCTGCAGAGGTGCGAAGACCAGTGAACACAAACTCACCCTTCCTTTCTGACATGCAGATATTTTATGCCACTTTCAACACTTATTTAGTCATGCAACAACTCGCTTCCAAGATCAAAACCCATACACAATGCAAACAAAACGACATGTTAAAGCATGGCGGGCAATTGCTTCTCTTGCCACAATGTGTTCGGGTCTATTGCATAGCTGGGTTGATTCACCCAGGGATCACGAGTGTGTGAACTGACGGGGTGGTATGACTTGAATGATGTGGAAAACGGCCTGAAACACCTCCAAAATACCAACAAAACGACCTCCGAAAGCAGGACGGGCAATTGCTCCCTTTGTCACAGTGTGTTCAGTACTATTGAGTAGCTGGGTTGAATCACCCAGGACGCATGAGTATGTGAACAGTAAGTGTGATTTGACATATTTGATGTTGAAAACGGCGTAAAACACCCAACAATACAAACAAAACGATCTTTGAAATCATGATTAGCAATGGCTCCTCTTTCCACACTGTGTTCAGTCCTATTGCCTAGCTGGGTAGAATCATTCAAAAAACATGAGTATGTGCAAACAAAACGACATGTTAAAGCATGTCGGGCAATTGCTTCTCTTGCCACAATGTGCTCAGGTCTATTGCATAGCTGGGTTGATTCACCCAGGGATCACGAGTGTGTGAACTGACGGGGTGGTATGACTGGAATGATGTTGAAAACGGCCTGAAACACCCAACAATACAAACAAAACGACCTCGGAAAGCAGGGCGGGCAATTGCTCCCTTTGTCACAGTGTGTTCAGTACTATTGAGTAGCTGGATTGAATCACCCAGGTCGCATGAGTATGCGAACAGTGCGGGTGATTTGACATATATGATGTTGAAACCGGCGTAAAACACCCAACAATACAAACACGATGAGCAATGGCTCCTGTTATCACACTGTGTTCAGTCCTATTGCCTAGCTGGGTAGAATCACCCAAAAAACACGAGTATGTGCACTGTGATGGCAATTTGGCATACATGCTGTTGAAAACGGCCTAAAACCCCAACAATGCAAGCAAAACGACCTTGGAAAACATGATGAGCAATGGCTGTTTTTATCACAATGTTTTCGATAGTTCATTTATAGGGAGTGTATGCATGTGGGAAAGGGGTTATGGGAAAATCGTTCACTGTACCGCCGAAAGGGATTTGACCTGCAGAGGTGCGAAGACCAGTGAACACAAACTCACCCTTCCTTTCTGACATGCAGATATTTTATGCCACTTTCAACACTTATTTAGTCATGCAACAACTCGCTTCCAAGATCAAAACCCATACACAATGCAAACAAAACGACATGTTAAAGCATGGCGGGCAATTGCTTCTCTTGCCACAATGTGTTCGGGTCTATTGCATAGCTGGGTTGATTCACCCAGGGATCACGAGTGTGTGAACTGACGGGGTGGTATGACTTGAATGATGTGGAAAACGGCCTGAAACACCTCCAAAATACCAACAAAACGACCTCCGAAAGCAGGACGGGCAATTGCTCCCTTTGTCACAGTGTGTTCAGTACTATTGAGTAGCTGGGTTGAATCACCCAGGACGCATGAGTATGTGAACAGTAAGTGTGATTTGACATATTTGATGTTGAAAACGGCGTAAAACACCCAACAATACAAACAAAACGATCTTTGAAATCATGATTAGCAATGGCTCCTCTTTCCACACTGTGTTCAGTCCTATTGCCTAGCTGGGTAGAATCATTCAAAAAACATGAGTATGTGCAAACAAAATGACATGTTAAAGCATGTCGGGCAATTGCTTCTCTTGCCACAATGTGCTCAGGTCTATTGCATAGCTGGGTTGATTCACCCAGGGATCACGAGTGTGTGAACTGACGGGGTGGTATGACTGGAATGATGTTGAAAACGGCCTGAAACACCCAACAATACAAACAAAACGACCTCGGAAAGCAGGGCGGGCAATTGCTCCCTTTGTCACAGTGTGTTCAGTACTATTGAGTAGCTGGATTGAATCACCCAGTCGCATGAGTATGCGAACAGTGCGGGTGATTTGACATATATGATGTTGAAACCGGCGTAAAACACCCAACAATACAAACACGATGAGCAATGGCTCCTGTTATCACACTGTGTTCAGTCCTATTGCCTAGCTGGGTAGAATCACCCAAAAAACACGAGTATGTGCACTGTGATGGCAATTTGGCATACATGCTGTTGAAAACGGCCTAAAACCCCAACAATGCAAGCAAAACGACCTTGGAAAACATGATGAGCAATGGCTGTTTTTATCACAATGTTTTCGATAGTTCATTTATAGGGAGTGTATGCATGTGGGAAAGGGGTTATGGGAAAATCGTTCACTGTACCGCCGAAAGGGATTTGACCTGCAGAGGTGCGAAGACCAGTGAACACAAACTCACCCTTCCTTTCTGACATGCAGATATTTTATGCCACTTTCAACACTTATTTAGTCATGCAACAACTCGCTTCCAAGATCAAAACCCATACACAATGCAAACAAAACGACATGTTAAAGCATGGCGGGCAATTGCTTCTCTTGCCACAATGTGTTCGGGTCTATTGCATAGCTGGGTTGATTCACCCAGGGATCACGAGTGTGTGAACTGACGGGGTGGTATGACTTGAATGATGTGGAAAACGGCCTGAAACACCTCCAAAATACCAACAAAACGACCTCCGAAAGCAGGACGGGCAATTGCTCCCTTTGTCACAGTGTGTTCAGTACTATTGAGTAGCTGGGTTGAATCACCCAGGACGCATGAGTATGTGAACAGTAAGTGTGATTTGACATATTTGATGTTGAAAACGGCGTAAAACACCCAACAATACAAACAAAACGATCTTTGAAATCATGATTAGCAATGGCTCCTCTTTCCACACTGTGTTCAGTCCTATTGCCTAGCTGGGTAGAATCATTCAAAAAACATGAGTATGTGCAAACAAAACGACATGTTAAAGCATGTCGGGCAATTGCTTCTCTTGCCACAATGTGCTCAGGTCTATTGCATAGCTGGGTTGATTCACCCAGGGATCACGAGTGTGTGAACTGACGGGGTGGTATGACTGGAATGATGTTGAAAACGGCCTGAAACACCCAACAATACAAACAAAACGACCTCGGAAAGCAGGGCGGGCAATTGCTCCCTTTGTCACAGTGTGTTCAGTACTATTGAGTAGCTGGATTGAATCACCCAGGTCGCATGAGTATGCGAACAGTGCGGGTGATTTGACATATATGATGTTGAAACCGGCGTAAAACACCCAACAATACAAACACGATGAGCAATGGCTCCTGTTATCACACTGTGTTCAGTCCTATTGCCTAGCTGGGTAGAATCACCCAAAAAACACGAGTATGTGCACTGTGATGGCAATTTGGCATACATGCTGTTGAAAACGGCCTAAAACCCCAACAATGCAAGCAAAACGACCTTGGAAAACATGATGAGCAATGGCTGTTTTTATCACAATGTTTTCGATAGTTCATTTATAGGGAGTGTATGCATGTGGGAAAGGGGTTATGGGAAAATCGTTCACTGTACCGCCGAAAGGGATTTGACCTGCAGAGGTGCGAAGACCAGTGAACACAAACTCACCCTTCCTTTCTGACATGCAGATATTTTATGCCACTTTCAACACTTATTTAGTCATGCAACAACTCGCTTCCAAGATCAAAACCCATACACAATGCAAACAAAACGACATGTTAAAGCATGGCGGGCAATTGCTTCTCTTGCCACAATGTGTTCGGGTCTATTGCATAGCTGGGTTGATTCACCCAGGGATCACGAGTGTGTGAACTGACGGGGTGGTATGACTTGAATGATGTGGAAAACGGCCTGAAACACCTCCAAAATACCAACAAAACGACCTCCGAAAGCAGGACGGGCAATTGCTCCCTTTGTCACAGTGTGTTCAGTACTATTGAGTAGCTGGGTTGAATCACCCAGGACGCATGAGTATGTGAACAGTAAGTGTGATTTGACATATTTGATGTTGAAAACGGCGTAAAACACCCAACAATACAAACAAAACGATCTTTGAAATCATGATTAGCAATGGCTCCTCTTTCCACACTGTGTTCAGTTCCTATTGCCTAGCTGGGTAGAATCATTCAAAAAACATGAGTATGTGCAAACAAAACGACATGTTAAAGCATGTCGGGCAATTGCTTCTCTTGCCACAATGTGCTCAGGTCTATTGCATAGCTGGGTTGATTCACCCAGGGATCACGAGTGTGTGAACTGACGGGGTGGTATGACTGGAATGATGTTGAAAACGGCCTGAAACACCCAACAATACAAACAAAACGACCTCGGAAAGCAGGGCGGGCAATTGCTCCCTTTGTCACAGTGTGTTCAGTACTATTGAGTAGCTGGATTGAATCACCCAGGTCGCATGAGTATGCGAACAGTGCGGGTGATTTGACATATATGATGTTGAAACCGGCGTAAAACACCCAACAATACAAACACGATGAGCAATGGCTCCTGTTATCACACTGTGTTCAGTCCTATTGCCTAGCTGGGTAGAATCACCCAAAAAACACGAGTATGTGCACTGTGATGGCAATTTGGCATACATGCTGTTGAAAACGGCCTAAAACCCCAACAATGCAAGCAAAACGACCTTGGAAAACATGATGAGCAATGGCTGTTTTTATCACAATGTTTTCGATAGTTCATTTATAGGGAGTGTATGCATGTGGGAAAGGGGTTATGGGAAAATCGTTCACTGTACCGCCGAAAGGGATTTGACCTGCAGAGGTGCGAAGACCAGTGAACACAAACTCACCCTTCCTTTCTGACATGCAGATATTTTATGCCACTTTCAACACTTATTTAGTCATGCAACAACTCGCTTCCAAGATCAAAACCCATACACAATGCAAACAAAACGACATGTTAAAGCATGGCGGGCAATTGCTTCTCTTGCCACAATGTGTTCGGGTCTATTGCATAGCTGGGTTGATTCACCCAGGGATCACGAGTGTGTGAACTGACGGGGTGGTATGACTTGAATGATGTGGAAAACGGCCTGAAACACCTCCAAAATACCAACAAAACGACCTCCGAAAGCAGGACGGGCAATTGCTCCCTTTGTCACAGTGTGTTCAGTACTATTGAGTAGCTGGGTTGAATCACCCAGGACGCATGAGTATGTGAACAGTAAGTGTGATTTGACATATTTGATGTTGAAAACGGCGTAAAACACCCAACAATACAAACAAAACGATCTTTGAAATCATGATTAGCAATGGCTCCTCTTTCCACACTGTGTTCAGTCCTATTGCCTAGCTGGGTAGAATCATTCAAAAAACATGAGTATGTGCAAACAAAACGACATGTTAAAGCATGTCGGGCAATTGCTTCTCTTGCCACAATGTGCTCAGGTCTATTGCATAGCTGGGTTGGTTCACCCAGGGATCACGAGTGTGTGAACTGACGGGGTGGTATGACTGGAATGATGTTGAAAACGGCCTGAAACACCCAACAATACAAACAAAACGACCTCGGAAAGCAGGGCGGGCAATTGCTCCCTTTGTCACAGTGTGTTCAGTACTATTGAGTAGCTGGATTGAATCACCCAGGTCGCATGAGTATGCGAACAGTGCGGGTGATTTGACATATATGATGTTGAAACCGGCGTAAAACACCCAACAATACAAACACGATGAGCAATGGCTCCTGTTATCACACTGTGTTCAGTCCTATTGCCTAGCTGGGTAGAATCACCCAAAAAACACGAGTATGTGCACTGTGATGGCAATTTGGCATACATGCTGTTGAAAACGGCCTAAAACCCCAACAATGCAAGCAAAACGACCTTGGAAAACATGATGAGCAATGGCTGTTTTTATCACAATGTTTTCGATAGTTCATTTATAGGGAGTGTATGCATGTGGGAAAGGGGTTATGGGAAAATCGTTCACTGTACCGCCGAAAGGGATTTGACCTGCAGAGGTGCGAAGACCAGTGAACACAAACTCACCCTTCCTTTCTGACATGCAGATATTTTATGCCACTTTCAACACTTATTTAGTCATGCAACAACTCGCTTCCAAGATCAAAACCCATACACAATGCAAACAAAACGACATGTTAAAGCATGGCGGGCAATTGCTTCTCTTGCCACAATGTGTTCGGGTCTATTGCATAGCTGGGTTGATTCACCCAGGGATCACGAGTGTGTGAACTGACGGGGTGGTATGACTTGAATGATGTGGAAAACGGCCTGAAACACCTCCAAAATACCAACAAAACGACCTCCGAAAGCAGGACGGGCAATTGCTCCCTTTGTCACAGTGTGTTCAGTACTATTGAGTAGCTGGGTTGAATCACCCAGGACGCATGAGTATGTGAACAGTAAGTGTGATTTGACATATTTGATGTTGAAAACGGCGTAAAACACCCAACAATACAAACAAAACGATCTTTGAAATCATGATTAGCAATGGCTCCTCTTTCCACACTGTGTTCAGTCCTATTGCCTAGCTGGGTAGAATCATTCAAAAAACATGAGTATGTGCAAACAAAACGACATGTTAAAGCATGTCGGGCAATTGCTTCTCTTGCCACAATGTGCTCAGGTCTATTGCATAGCTGGGTTGATTCACCCAGGGATCACGAGTGTGTGAACTGACGGGGTGGTATGACTGGAATGATGTTGAAAACGGCCTGAAACACCCAACAATACAAACAAAACGACCTCGGAAAGCAGGGCGGGCAATTGCTCCCTTTGTCACAGTGTGTTCAGTACTATTGAGTAGCTGGATTGAATCACCCAGGTCGCATGAGTATGCGAACAGTGCGGGTGATTTGACATATATGATGTTGAAACCGGCGTAAAACACCCAACAATACAAACACGATGAGCAATGGCTCCTGTTATCACACTGTGTTCAGTCCTATTGCCTAGCTGGGTAGAATCACCCAAAAAACACGAGTATGTGCACTGTGATGGCAATTTGGCATACATGCTGTTGAAAACGGCCTAAAACCCCAACAATGCAAGCAAAACGACCTTGGAAAACATGATGAGCAATGGCTGTTTTTATCACAATGTTTTCGATAGTTCATTTATAGGGAGTGTATGCATGTGGGAAAGGGGTTATGGGAAAATCGTTCACTGTACCGCCGAAAGGGATTTGACCTGCAGAGGTGCGAAGACCAGTGAACACAAACTCACCCTTCCTTTCTGACATGCAGATATTTTATGCCACTTTCAACACTTATTTAGTCATGCAACAACTCGCTTCCAAGATCAAAACCCATACACAATGCAAACAAAACGACATGTTAAAGCATGGCGGGCAATTGCTTCTCTTGCCACAATGTGTTCGGGTCTATTGCATAGCTGGGTTGATTCACCCAGGGATCACGAGTGTGTGAACTGACGGGGTGGTATGACTTGAATGATGTGGAAAACGGCCTGAAACACCTCCAAAATACCAACAAAACGACCTCCGAAAGCAGGACGGGCAATTGCTCCCTTTGTCACAGTGTGTTTAGTACTATTGAGTAGCTGGGTTGAATCACCCAGGACGCATGAGTATGTGAACAGTAAGTGTGATTTGACATATTTGATGTTGAAAACGGCGTAAAACACCCAACAATACAAACAAAACGATCTTTGAAATCATGATTAGCAATGGCTCCTCTTTCCACACTGTGTTCAGTCCTATTGCCTAGCTGGGTAGAATCATTCAAAAAACATGAGTATGTGCAAACAAAACGACATGTTAAAGCATGTCGGGCAATTGCTTCTCTTGCCACAATGTGCTCAGGTCTATTGCATAGCTGGGTTGATTCACCCAGGGATCACGAGTGTGTGAACTGACGGGGTGGTATGACTGGAATGATGTTGAAAACGGCCTGAAACACCCAACAATACAAACAAAACGACCTCGGAAAGCAGGGCGGGCAATTGCTCCCTTTGTCACAGTGTGTTCAGTACTATTGAGTAGCTGGATTGAATCACCCAGGTCGCATGAGTATGCGAACAGTGCGGGTGATTTGACATATATGATGTTGAAACCGGCGTAAAACACCCAACAATACAAACACGATGAGCAATGGCTCCTGTTATCACACTGTGTTCAGTCCTATTGCCTAGCTGGGTAGAATCACCCAAAAAACACGAGTATGTGCACTGTGATGGCAATTTGGCATACATGCTGTTGAAAACGGCCTAAAACCCCAACAATGCAAGCAAAACGACCTTGGAAAACATGATGAGCAATGGCTGTTTTTATCACAATGTTTTCGATAGTTCATTTATAGGGAGTGTATGCATGTGGGAAAGGGGTTATGGGAAAATCGTTCACTGTACCGCCGAAAGGGATTTGACCTGCAGAGGTGCGAAGACCAGTGAACACAAACTCACCCTTCCTTTCTGACATGCAGATATTTTATGCCACTTTCAACACTTATTTAGTCATGCAACAACTCGCTTCCAAGATCAAAACCCATACACAATGCAAACAAAACGACATGTTAAAGCATGGCGGGCAATTGCTTCTCTTGCCACAATGTGTTCGGGTCTATTGCATAGCTGGGTTGATTCACCCAGGGATCACGAGTGTGTGAACTGACGGGGTGGTATGACTTGAATGATGTGGAAAACGGCCTGAAACACCTCCAAAATACCAACAAAACGACCTCCGAAAGCAGGACGGGCAATTGCTCCCTTTGTCACAGTGTGTTCAGTACTATTGAGTAGCTGGGTTGAATCACCCAGGACGCATGAGTATGTGAACAGTAAGTGTGATTTGACATATTTGATGTTGAAAACGGCGTAAAACACCCAACAATACAAACAAAACGATCTTTGAAATCATGATTAGCAATGGCTCCTCTTTCCACACTGTGTTCAGTCCTATTGCCTAGCTGGGTAGAATCATTCAAAAAACATGAGTATGTGCAAACAAAACGACATGTTAAAGCATGGCGGGCAATTGCTTCTCTTGCCACAATGTGCTCAGGTCTATTGCATAGCTGGGTTGATTCACCCAGGGATCACGAGTGTGTGAACTGACGGGGTGGTATGACTGGAATGATGTTGAAAACGGCCTGAAACACCCAACAATACAAACAAAACGACCTCGGAAAGCAGGGCGGGCAATTGCTCCCTTTGTCACAGTGTGTTCAGTACTATTGAGTAGCTGGATTGAATCACCCAGGTCGCATGAGTATGCGAACAGTGCGGGTGATTTGACATATATGATGTTGAAACCGGCGTAAAACACCCAACAATACAAACACGATGAGCAATGGCTCCTGTTATCACACTGTGTTCAGTCCTATTGCCTAGCTGGGTAGAATCACCCAAAAAACACGAGTATGTGCACTGTGATGGCAATTTGGCATACATGCTGTTGAAAACGGCCTAAAACCCCAACAATGCAAGCAAAACGACCTTGGAAAACATGATGAGCAATGGCTGTTTTTATCACAATGTTTTCGATAGTTCATTTATAGGGAGTGTATGCATGTGGGAAAGGGGTTATGGGAAAATCGTTCACTGTACCGCCGAAAGGGATTTGACCTGCAGAGGTGCGAAGACCAGTGAACACAAACTCACCCTTCCTTTCTGACATGCAGATATTTTATGCCACTTTCAACACTTATTTAGTCATGCAACAACTCGCTTCCAAGATCAAAACCCATACACAATGCAAACAAAACGACATGTTAAAGCATGGCGGGCAATTGCTTCTCTTGCCACAATGTGTTCGGGTCTATTGCATAGCTGGGTTGATTCACCCAGGGATCACGAGTGTGTGAACTGACGGGGTGGTATGACTTGAATGATGTGGAAAACGGCCTGAAACACCTCCAAAATACCAACAAAACGACCTCCGAAAGCAGGACGGGCAATTGCTCCCTTTGTCACAGTGTGTTCAGTACTATTGAGTAGCTGGGTTGAATCACCCAGGACGCATGAGTATGTGAACAGTAAGTGTGATTTGACATATTTGATGTTGAAAACGGCGTAAAACACCCAACAATACAAACAAAACGATCTTTGAAATCATGATTAGCAATGGCTCCTCTTTCCACACTGTGTTCAGTCCTATTGCCTAGCTGGGTAGAATCATTCAAAAAACATGAGTATGTGCAAACAAAACGACATGTTAAAGCATGGCGGGCAATTGCTTCTCTTGCCACAATGTGCTCAGGTCTATTGCATAGCTGGGTTGATTCACCCAGGGATCACGAGTGTGTGAACTGACGGGGTGGTATGACTGGAATGATGTTGAAAACGGCCTGAAAAACCCAACAATACAAACAAAACGACCTCGGAAAGCAGGGCGGGCAATTGCTCCCTTTGTCACAGTGTGTTCAGTACTATTGAGTAGCTGGATTGAATCACCCAGGTCGCATGAGTATGCGAACAGTGCGGGTGATTTGACATATATGATGTTGAAACCGGCGTAAAACACCCAACAATACAAACACGATGAGCAATGGCTCCTGTTATCACACTGTGTTCAGTCCTATTGCCTAGCTGGGTAGAATCACCCAAAAAACACGAGTATGTGCACTGTGATGGCAATTTGGCATACATGCTGTTGAAAACGGCCTAAAACCCCAACCATGCAAGCAAAACGACCTTGGAAAACATGATGAGCAATGGCTGTTTTTATCACAATGTTTTCGATAGTTCATTTATAGGGAGTGTATGCATGTGGGAAAGGGGTTATGGGAAAATCGTTCACTGTACCGCCGAAAGGGATTTGACCTGCAGAGGTGCGAAGACCAGTGAACACAAACTCACCCTTCCTTTCTGACATGCAGATATTTTATGCCACTTTCAACACTTATTTAGTCATGCAACAACTCGCTTCCAAGATCAAAACCCATACACAATGCAAACAAAACGACATGTTAAAGCATGGCGGGCAATTGCTTCTCTTGCCACAATGTGTTCGGGTCTATTGCATAGCTGGGTTGATTCACCCAGGGATCACGAGTGTGTGAACTGACGGGGTGGTATGACTTGAATGATGTGGAAAACGGCCTGAAACACCTCCAAAATACCAACAAAACGACCTCCGAAAGCAGGACGGGCAATTGCTCCCTTTGTCACAGTGTGTTCAGTACTATTGAGTAGCTGGGTTGAATCACCCAGGACGCATGAGTATGTGAACAGTAAGTGTGATTTGACATATTTGATGTTGAAAACGGCGTAAAACACCCAACAATACAAACAAAACGATCTTTGAAATCATGATTAGCAATGGCTCCTCTTTCCACACTGTGTTCAGTCCTATTGCCTAGCTGGGTAGAATCATTCAAAAAACATGAGTATGTGCAAACAAAACGACATGTTAAAGCATGGCGGGCAATTGCTTCTCTTGCCACAATGTGCTCAGGTCTATTGCATAGCTGGGTTGATTCACCCAGGGATCACGAGTGTGTGAACTGACGGGGTGGTATGACTGGAATGATGTTGAAAACGGCCTGAAACACCCAACAATACAAACAAAACGACCTCGGAAAGCAGGGCGGGCAATTGCTCCCTTTGTCACAGTGTGTTCAGTACTATTGAGTAGCTGGATTGAATCACCCAGGTCGCATGAGTATGCGAACAGTGCGGGTGATTTGACATATATGATGTTGAAACCGGCGTAAAACACCCAACAATACAAACACGATGAGCAATGGCTCCTGTTATCACACTGTGTTCAGTCCTATTGCCTAGCTGGGTAGAATCACCCAAAAAACACGAGTATGTGCACTGTGATGGCAATTTGGCATACATGCTGTTGAAAACGGCCTAAAACCCCAACAATGCAAGCAAAACGACCTTGGAAAACATGATGAGCAATGGCTGTTTTTATCACAATGTTTTCGATAGTTCATTTATAGGGAGTGTATGCATGTGGGAAAGGGGTTATGGGAAAATCGTTCACTGTACCGCCGAAAGGGATTTGACCTGCAGAGGTGCGAAGACCAGTGAACACAAACTCACCCTTCCTTTCTGACATGCAGATATTTTATGCCACTTTCAACACTTATTTAGTCATGCAACAACTCGCTTCCAATATCAAAACCCATACACAATGCAAACAAAACGACATGTTAAAGCATGGCGGGCAATTGCTTCTCTTGCCACAATGTGTTCGGGTCTATTGCATAGCTGGGTTGATTCACCCAGGGATCACGAGTGTGTGAACTGACGGGGTGGTATGACTTGAATGATGTGGAAAACGGCCTGAAACACCTCCAAAATACCAACAAAACGACCTCCGAAAGCAGGACGGGCAATTGCTCCCTTTGTCACAGTGTGTTCAGTACTATTGAGTAGCTGGGTTGAATCACCCAGGACGCATGAGTATGTGAACAGTAAGTGTGATTTGACATATTTGATGTTGAAAACGGCGTAAAACACCCAACAATACAAACAAAACGATCTTTGAAATCATGATTAGCAATGGCTCCTCTTTCCACACTGTGTTCAGTCCTATTGCCTAGCTGGGTAGAATCATTCAAAAAACATGAGTATGTGCAAACAAAACGACATGTTAAAGCATGTCGGGCAATTGCTTCTCTTGCCACAATGTGCTCAGGTCTATTGCATAGCTGGGTTGATTCACCCAGGGATCACGAGTGTGTGAACTGACGGGGTGGTATGACTGGAATGATGTTGAAAACGGCCTGAAACACCCAACAATACAAACAAAACGACCTCGGAAAGCAGGGCGGGCAATTGCTCCCTTTGTCACAGTGTGTTCAGTACTATTGAGTAGCTGGATTGAATCACCCAGGTCGCATGAGTATGCGAACAGTGCGGGTGATTTGACATATATGATGTTGAAACCGGCGTAAAACACCCAACAATACAAACACGATGAGCAATGGCTCCTGTTATCACACTGTGTTCAGTCCTATTGCCTAGCTGGGTAGAATCACCCAAAAAACACGAGTATGTGCACTGTGATGGCAATTTGGCATACATGCTGTTGAAAACGGCCTAAAACCCCAACAATGCAAGCAAAACGACCTTGGAAAACATGATGAGCAATGGCTGTTTTTATCACAATGTTTTCGATAGTTCATTTATAGGGAGTGTATGCATGTGGGAAAGGGGTTATGGGAAAATCGTTCACTGTACCGCCGAAAGGGATTTGACCTGCAGAGGTGCGAAGACCAGTGAACACAAACTCACCCTTCCTTTCTGACATGCAGATATTTTATGCCACTTTCAACACTTATTTAGTCATGCAACAACTCGCTTCCAAGATCAAAACCCATACACAATGCAAACAAAACGACATGTTAAAGCATGGCGGGCAATTGCTTCTCTTGCCACAATGTGTTCGGGTCTATTGCATAGCTGGGTTGATTCACCCAGGGATCACGAGTGTGTGAACTGACGGGGTGGTATGACTTGAATGATGTGGAAAACGGCCTGAAACACCTCCAAAATACCAACAAAACGACCTCCGAAAGCAGGACGGGCAATTGCTCCCTTTGTCACAGTGTGTTCAGTACTATTGAGTAGCTGGGTTGAATCACCCAGGACGCATGAGTATGTGAACAGTAAGTGTGATTTGACATATTTGATGTTGAAAACGGCGTAAAACACCCAACAATACAAACAAAACGATCTTTGAAATCATGATTAGCAATGGCTCCTCTTTCCACACTGTGTTCAGTCCGATTGCCTAGCTGGGTAGAATCATTCAAAAAACATGAGTATGTGCAAACAAAACGACATGTTAAAGCATGGCGGGCAATTGCTTCTCTTGCCACAATGTGCTCAGGTCTATTGCATAGCTGGGTTGATTCACCCAGGGATCACGAGTGTGTGAACTGACGGGGTGGTATGACTGGAATGATGTTGAAAACGGCCTGAAACACCCAACAATACAAACAAAACGACCTCGGAAAGCAGGGCGGGCAATTGCTCCCTTTGTCACAGTGTGTTCAGTACTATTGAGTAGCTGGATTGAATCACCCAGGTCGCATGAGTATGCGAACAGTGCGGGTGATTTGACATATATGATGTTGAAACCGGCGTAAAACACCCAACAATACAAACACGATGAGCAATGGCTCCTGTTATCACACTGTGTTCAGTCCTATTGCCTAGCTGGGTAGAATCACCCAAAAAACACGAGTATGTGCACTGTGATGGCAATTTGGCATACATGCTGTTGAAAACGGCCTAAAACCCCAACAATGCAAGCAAAACGACCTTGGAAAACATGATGAGCAATGGCTGTTTTTATCACAATGTTTTCGATAGTTCATTTATAGGGAGTGTATGCATGTGGGAAAGGGGTTATGGGAAAATCGTTCACTGTACCGCCGAAAGGGATTTGACCTGCAGAGGTGCGAAGACCAGTGAACACAAACTCACCCTTCCTTTCTGACATGCAGATATTTTATGCCACTTTCAACACTTATTTAGTCATGCAACAACTCGCTTCCAAGATCAAAACCCATACACAATGCAAACAAAACGACATGTTAAAGCATGGCGGGCAATTGCTTCTCTTGCCACAATGTGTTCGGGTCTATTGCATAGCTGGGTTGATTCACCCAGGGATCACGAGTGTGTGAACTGACGGGGTGGTATGACTTGAATGATGTGGAAAACGGCCTGAAACACCTCCAAAATACCAACAAAACGACCTCCGAAAGCAGGACGGGCAATTGCTCCCTTTGTCACAGTGTGTTCAGTACTATTGAGTAGCTGGGTTGAATCACCCAGGACGCATGAGTATGTGAACAGTAAGTGTGATTTGACATATTTGATGTTGAAAACGGCGTAAAACACCCAACAATACAAACAAAACGATCTTACGATCTTTGAAATCATGATTAGCAATGGCTCCTCTTTCCACACTGTGTTCAGTCCTATTGCCTAGCTGGGTAGAATCATTCAAAAAACACATGAGTATGTGCAAACAAAACGACATGTTTAAGCATGTCGGGCAATTGCTTCTCTTGCCACAATGTGCTCAGGTCTATTGCAATAGCTGGGTTGATTCACCCAGGGATCACGAGTGTGTGAACTGACGGGGTGGTATGACTGGAATGATGTTGAAAACGGCCTGAAACACCCAACAATACAAACAAAACGACCTCGGAAAGCAGGGCGGGCAATTGCTCCCTTTGTCACAGTGTGTTCAGTACTATTGAGTAGCTGGATTGAATCACCCAGGTCGCATGAGTATGCGAACAGTGCGGGTGATTTGACATATATGATGTTGAAACCGGCGTAAAACACCCAACAATACAAACACGATGAGCAATGGCTCCTGTTATCACACTGTGTTCAGTCCTATTGCCTAGCTGGGTAGAATCACCCAAAAAACACGAGTATGTGCACTGTGATGGCAATTTGGCATACATGCTGTTGAAAACGGCCTAAAACCCCAACAATGCAAGCAAAACGACCTTGGAAAACATGATGAGCAATGGCTGTTTTTATCACAATGTTTTCGATAGTTCATTTATAGGGAGTGTATGCATGTGGGAAAGGGGTTATGGGAAAATCGTTCACTGTACCGCCGAAAGGGATTTGACCTGCAGAGGTGCGAAGACCAGTGAACACAAACTCACCCTTCCTTTCTGACATGCAGATATTTTATGCCACTTTCAACACTTATTTAGTCATGCAACAACTCGCTTCCAAGATCAAAACCCATACACAATGCAAACAAAACGACATGTTAAAGCATGGCGGGCAATTGCTTCTCTTGCCACAATGTGTTCGGGTCTATTGCATAGCTGGGTTGATTCACCCAGGGATCACGAGTGTGTGAACTGACGGGGTGGTATGACTTGAATGATGTGGAAAACGGCCTGAAACACCTCCAAAATACCAACAAAACGACCTCCGAAAGCAGGACGGGCAATTGCTCCCTTTGTCACAGTGTGTTCAGTACTATTGAGTAGCTGGGTTGAATCACCCAGGACGCATGAGTATGTGAACAGTAAGTGTGATTTGACATATTTGATGTTGAAAACGGCGTAAAACACCCAACAATACAAACAAAACGATCTTTGAAATCATGATTAGCAATGGCTCCTCTTTCCACACTGTGTTCAGTCCTATTGCCTAGCTGGGTAGAATCATTCAAAAAACATGAGTATGTGCAAACAAAACGACATGTTAAAGCATGTCGGGCAATTGCTTCTCTTGCCACAATGTGCTCAGGTCTATTGCATAGCTGGGTTGATTCACCCAGGGATCACGAGTGTGTGAACTGACGGGGTGGTATGACTGGAATGATGTTGAAAACGGCCTGAAACACCCAACAATACAAACAAAACGACCTCGGAAAGCAGGGCGGGCAATTGCTCCCTTTGTCACAGTGTGTTCAGTACTATTGAGTAGCTGGATTGAATCACCCAGGTCGCATGAGTATGCGAACAGTGCGGGTGATTTGACATATATGATGTTGAAACCGGCGTAAAACACCCAACAATACAAACACGATGAGCAATGGCTCCTGTTATCACACTGTGTTCAGTCCTATTGCCTAGCTGGGTAGAATCACCCAAAAAACACGAGTATGTGCACTGTGATGGCAATTTGGCATACATGCTGTTGAAAACGGCCTAAAACCCCAACAATGCAAGCAAAACGACCTTGGAAAACATGATGAGCAATGGCTGTTTTTATCACAATGTTTTCGATAGTTCATTTATAGGGAGTGTATGCATGTGGGAAAGGGGTTATGGGAAAATCGTTCACTGTACCGCCGAAAGGGATTTGACCTGCAGAGGTGCGAAGACCAGTGAACACAAACTCACCCTTCCTTTCTGACATGCAGATATTTTATGCCACTTTCAACACTTATTTAGTCATGCAACAACTCGCTTCCAAGATCAAAACCCATACACAATGCAAACAAAACGACATGTTAAAGCATGGCGGGCAATTGCTTCTCTTGCCACAATGTGTTCGGGTCTATTGCATAGCTGGGTTGATTCACCCAGGGATCACGAGTGTGTGAACTGACGGGGTGGTATGACTTGAATGATGTGGAAAACGGCCTGAAACACCTCCAAAATACCAACA
Organism: Serripes groenlandicus; assembly: GCA_031761405.1. Classification (NCBI taxonomy): domain Eukaryota; kingdom Metazoa; phylum Mollusca; class Bivalvia; order Cardiida; family Cardiidae; genus Serripes; species Serripes groenlandicus. The sequence goes on from JASEVX010000004.1 coordinate 139,237,108, forward strand.
AAACGACCTCCGAAAGCAGGACGGGCAATTGCTCCCTTTGTCACAGTGTGTTCAGTACTATTGAGTAGCTGGGTTGAATCACCCAGGACGCATGAGTATGTGAACAGTAAGTGTGATTTGACATATTTGATGTTGAAAACGGCGTAAAACACCCAACAATACAAACAAAACGATCTTTGAAATCATGATTAGCAATGGCTCCTCTTTCCACACTGTGTTCAGTCCTATTGCCTAGCTGGGTAGAATCATTCAAAAAACATGAGTATGTGCAAACAAAACGACATGTTAAAGCATGTCGGGCAATTGCTTCTCTTGCCACAATGTGCTCAGGTCTATTGCATAGCTGGGTTGATTCACCCAGGGATCACGAGTGTGTGAACTGACGGGGTGGTATGACTGGAATGATGTTGAAAACGGCCTGAAACACCCAACAATACAAACAAAACGACCTCGGAAAGCAGGGCGGGCAATTGCTCCCTTTGTCACAGTGTGTTCAGTACTATTGAGTAGCTGGATTGAATCACCCAGGTCGCATGAGTATGCGAACAGTGCGGGTGATTTGACATATATGATGTTGAAACCGGCGTAAAACACCCAACAATACAAACACGATGAGCAATGGCTCCTGTTATCACACTGTGTTCAGTCCTATTGCCTAGCTGGGTAGAATCACCCAAAAAACACGAGTATGTGCACTGTGATGGCAATTTGGCATACATGCTGTTGAAAACGGCCTAAAACCCCAACAATGCAAGCAAAACGACCTTGGAAAACATGATGAGCAATGGCTGTTTTTATCACAATGTTTTCGATAGTTCATTTATAGGGAGTGTATGCATGTGGGAAAGGGGTTATGGGAAAATCGTTCACTGTACCGCCGAAAGGGATTTGACCTGCAGAGGTGCGAAGACCAGTGAACACAAACTCACCCTTCCTTTCTGACATGCAGATATTTTATGCCACTTTCAACACTTATTTAGTCATGCAACAACTCGCTTCCAAGATCAAAACCCATACACAATGCAAACAAAACGACATGTTAAAGCATGGCGGGCAATTGCTTCTCTTGCCACAATGTGTTCGGGTCTATTGCATAGCTGGGTTGATTCACCCAGGGATCACGAGTGTGTGAACTGACGGGGTGGTATGACTTGAATGATGTGGAAAACGGCCTGAAACACCTCCAAAATACCAACAAAACGACCTCCGAAAGCAGGACGGGCAATTGCTCCCTTTGTCACAGTGTGTTCAGTACTATTGAGTAGCTGGGTTGAATCACCCAGGACGCATGAGTATGTGAACAGTAAGTGTGATTTGACATATTTGATGTTGAAAACGGCGTAAAACACCCAACAATACAAACAAAACGATCTTTGAAATCATGATTAGCAATGGCTCCTCTTTCCACACTGTGTTCAGTCCTATTGCCTAGCTGGGTAGAATCATTCAAAAAACATGAGTATGTGCAAACAAAACGACATGTTAAAGCATGTCGGGCAATTGCTTCTCTTGCCACAATGTGCTCAGGTCTATTGCATAGCTGGGTTGATTCACCCAGGGATCACGAGTGTGTGAACTGACGGGGTGGTATGACTGGAATGATGTTGAAAACGGCCTGAAACACCCAACAATACAAACAAAACGACCTCGGAAAGCAGGGCGGGCAATTGCTCCCTTTGTCACAGTGTGTTCAGTACTATTGAGTAGCTGGATTGAATCACCCAGGTCGCATGAGTATGCGAACAGTGCGGGTGATTTGACATATATGATGTTGAAACCGGCGTAAAACACCCAACAATACAAACACGATGAGCAATGGCTCCTGTTATCACACTGTGTTCAGTCCTATTGCCTAGCTGGGTAGAATCACCCAAAAAACACGAGTATGTGCACTGTGATGGCAATTTGGCATACATGCTGTTGAAAACGGCCTAAAACCCCAACAATGCAAGCAAAACGACCTTGGAAAACATGATGAGCAATGGCTGTTTTTATCACAATGTTTTCGATAGTTCATTTATAGGGAGTGTATGCATGTGGGAAAGGGGTTATGGGAAAATCGTTCACTGTACCGCCGAAAGGGATTTGACATGTGCGTATTTAACTTGTGTTCCGCATCGCAAACGTTTAAAAGTAGCCCGACCCTAGGTTGTTTTGGCATTTGATGGTAGAAGAAACTCTCGTCTATCCGACCATACCATCGGTTTGGCTAAGATCACTATATTCAAGAAAAAGACCAGGGCCCATTCGCATATTTTGCCATACCGGTCTCACACGAGTACTAATTAACTTTAGTGTAAATCAAATCGCGTTCAAATACCCCTTGCAAATATTTATATAAACTTCAATGTCAAATATACAATGTCGGTTGTCTCTCTCGTCTACCCTGTCCTGCGTACCATTCCATTTATCCATCTCCTACATATAGACATAAATACACATATACATATGTATATATAAATAAATAATAATATACACATATACATATGTATATATAAATAAATAATAATATACAATTAACAAATCACAAGTAAGCGGGGCATCAAACACATTTTAACAATAAGCTATAAATAGACCAAATTGTTTTTTTTGTATGTCTATCGATTTTTCACTACGTGTCATCTATACAAGATGTACCAAACACTGTACCATGAACAGTACATGCACAGTCTTTTCCTAGAACTATCAGGGACTGGAACCCCCTTCCTCCGGACCTTGCGCAGATCACGTCTGTAGACTGATTTAAGTCCCGTCTGCAGTCATACACAGCCTTAACTAACACAGATGTTTTTTATTTCATTTTTATTTGTAAATATGCCTAATTGGCTGTTTTTACCATTTTGATGGCCTCACTTGCCTGCGATGCATTAAGCCCTAGACAGTAACAAAGTAGAAGAATAGGTCTCTACATAATCAAATGTTGGATGAGAGCGCTTTGTAACGTTACTGTATGTTACTATTCCGTTCTTAGCAGCACGTTATGAGTTGTTTATGGCTGTAGTGAACACTAGAAAATTTATTTTTAAATACTTTTGCAGAAATGTTTCTTGGGTGCTTTCTTAAACTAATTATTCCCCCAAGCCATGTTAATAAGTCGAAAATATGGTCGCTAGGCTATGCTATTTTGCATTATATGGTGATTCAATTTTGACAATATGATAGCTACTGTTGCTGGTTGTACGTGCTTCTGTGATGTGGAAATAAATATGACAAATGTAATCAATATTTCAATGTGACGAAATGTTATCATACCGTTGTACACGGTAGTTTGCACACTTAAGGCGAATACAACATTAACTGAATTATTATATACAATACATTGTAACACAGACGTACAATTTTGAACTAAAGGCAGTTGTTAATAAAAGCACTATTGCTATTGACAAGTAATAGCTTCTGTTGGTTTCTGTACGTACTTCTGTGCCATGGAAATAAATCAACGTTTACATGTGATGAAATGTTATCATACCTATATACACGGTATCTTGCACACATAACCCACTTATGCGAACATTTTGTACAATTTAAAAAGTCAAAGAGTGGCTGCTGTCTAATCTAAAAATTGCTTCCGTTCAAAAGTATAAATACGTTGGCAAATGCCAGCGTTGACTTAACGTAACGGAATAATAAACCTTAAAACTAACACTTAAGGCGGAAATGTACCGAATATAATAAAAATGATATTAATAATAAACATTGGTTGTCGTTAAATATCCAATATTATTTTTAATTTGGAAATGAATGTCTTTTTAGAAAAGCATTATCTCATTTATTATATACAACACATCGTAGATCACAAATAAAACGTCTGCTTACGAAACGCAAATTTTAACAATAATATTATCATTGCGAAGTTATGGACACGGTTGCCCGATTTGCTTGCTTCCGTGACAACTGACTCAGACAGGAAAGAAAAGGAATGAACTTAAATGTCACAAAGTTACCATAACTGTAAAGTCTCACTAAAGGCAGCTTTTAATAACAACACTATTGTAAAAAGTAATAGCGACTGCTGGTTGCTGTACGTAACTCTGTGCTATGGAAATAAATAAATGTTTAAATGTGATGAGGTGTGTGAAGTTAGCGCGTAGATCGTAGATCGTAGCTCAACCAAAAATGTAATTGGTTGTGCTGGGTCGTAGATCGTAGCTCAACCATTTTAAAAACATTGCGAATTGGTTGTGCTGGGTCGTAGATCGTAGCTCAACCACTACAAAAACATTCAGAATTGGTTGAGCTGGGTCGTAGATCGTAGCTCAACCACTTAAAAACATTGCGAATTGGTTGTGCTAGGTCGTAGATCGTAGCTCAACCACTACAAAAAAATTGAGAATTGGTTGAGCTGGGTCGTAGATCGTAGCTCAACCACTTAAAAACATTGCGAATTGGTTGTGCTGGGTCGTAGATCGTAGCTCAACCACTATAAAAACATTGCGAATTGGTTGTGCTGGGTCGTAGATCGTAGCTCAACCACTACAAAAACATTGAGAATTGGTTGTGCTGGGTCGTAGATCGTAGCTCAACCACTACAAAAAACATTGAGAATTGGTTGTGCTGGGTCGTAGATCGTAGCTCAACCACTACAAAAACATTCAGAATTGGTTGAGCTGGGTCGTAGATCGTAGCTCAACCATTTTAAAAACATTGCGAATTGGTTGTGCTGGGGTCGTAGATCATAGCTCAACCACTACAAAAAGATTGAGAATTGGTTGAGCTGGGTCGTAGATCGTAGCTCAACCACTTAAAAACATTGCGAATTGGTTGTGCTAGGTCGTAGATCGTAGCTCAACCACTACAAAAACATTGAGAATTGGTTGAGCTGGGTCGTAGATCGTAGCTCAACCACTTAAAAACATTGCGAATTGGTTGTGCTGGGTCGTAGATCGTAGCTCAACCACTATAAAAACATTGCGAATTGGTTGTGCTGGGACGTAGATCGTAGCTCAACCACTACAAAAACATTGAGAATTGGTTGAGCTGGGTCGTAGATCGTAGCTCAACTATTTTAAAAACATTGCGAATTGGTTGTGCTGGGTCGTAGATCGTAGCTCAACCACTTAAAAACATTCAGAATTGGTTGTGCTGGGTCGTAGATCGTAGCTCAACCATTTTAAAAAGATTGCGAATTGGTTGTGCTGGGTCGTAGATCGTAGCTCAACCATTTTAAAAACATTGCGAATTGGTTGTGCTGGGTCGTAGATCGTAGCTCAACCATTTTGAAAACATTGCGAATTGGTTGTGCTGGGTCGTAGATCGTAGCTCAACCACTTAAAAACATTCAGAATTGGTTGTGCTGGGTCGTAGATCGTAGCTCAACCATTTTAAAAACATTGCGAATTGGTTGTGCTGGGTCGTAGATCGTAGCTCAACCACTTTAAAAACATTTTGAATTGGTTGAGCTGGGTTGTAGATCGTAGCTCAACCACTAGAAAAACATTCTGCATTGGCTGACCTGGGTCGTAGATCGTAGCTCAACCACTTTAAAAACATATTGAATTGGTTGAGCTGGGTCGTAGATCGTAGCTCAACCACTTAAAAACATTGCGAATTGGTTGTGCTGGGTCGTAGATCGTAGCTCAACCACTATAAAAACATTGCGAATTGGTTGTGCTGGTTCGTAGATCGTAGCTCAACCACTACAAAAACATTGAGAATTGGTTGAGCTGGGTCGTAGATCGTAGCTCAACCACTTAAAAACATTGCGAATTGGTTGTGCATGGTTGTAGATCGTAGCCCAACCACTAGAAAAACATTCTGAATTGGCTGACCTGGGTCGTAGATCGTAGCTCAACCACTTTAAAAACATTTTGAATTGGCTGACCTGGGTCGTAGATCGTAGCTCAACCATTTTAAAACATTGCGAATTGGTTGTGCTGGGTCGTAGATCGTAGCTCAACCACTAGAAAAATCTTTTTAATTGGCTGACCTGGGTCGTAGATCGTAGCTCAACCAAAAATGTAATTGGTTGTGCTGGGTCGTAGATCGTAGCTCAACCATTTTAAAAACATTGCGAATTGGTTGTGCTGGGTCGTAGATCGTAGCTCAACCACTACAAAAACATTGAGAATTGGTTGTGCTGGGTCGTAGATCGTAGCTCAACCACTACAAAAACATTGAGAATTGGTTGTGCTGGGTCGTAGATCGTAGCTCAACCACTACAAAAACATTCAGAATTGGTTGAGCTGGGTCGTAGATCGTAGCTCAACCACTTAAAAACATTGCAAATTGGTTGTGCTAGGTCGTAGATCGTAGCTCAACCACTACAAAAACATTGAGAATTGGTTGAGCTGGGTCGTAGATCGTAGCTCAACCATTTTAAAAACATTGCGAATTGGTTGTGCTGGGTCGTAGATCGTAGCTCAACCACTTAAAAAGATTCAGAATTGGTTGTGCTGGGTCGTAGATCGTAGCTCAACCACTTAAAAACATTGAGAATTGGTTGTGCTAGGTCGTAGATCGTAGCTCAACCACTACAAAAAAATTGAGAATTGGTTGAGCTGGGTCGTAGATCGTAGCTCAACCACTTAAAAACATTGCGAATTGGTTGTGCTGGGTCGTAGATCGTAGCTCAACCACTATAAAAACATTGCGAATTGGTTGTGCTGGGTCGTAGATCGTAGCTCAACCACTACAAAAACATTGAGAATTGGTTGTGCTGGGTCGTAGATCGTAGCTCAACCACTACAAAAACATTGAGAATTGGTTGTTCTGGGTCGTAGATCGTAGCTCAACCACTACAAAAACATTCAGAATTGGTTGAGCTGGGTCGTAGATCGTAGCTCAACCATTTTAAAAACATTGCGAATTGGTTGTGCTGGGGTCGTAGATCATAGCTCAACCACTACAAAAAGATTGAGAATTGGTTGAGCTGGGTCGTAGATCGTAGCTCAACCACTTAAAAACATTGCGAATTGGTTGTGCTAGGTCGTAGATCGTAGCTCAACCACTACAAAAACATTGAGAATTGGTTGAGCTGGGTCGTAGATCGTAGCTCAACCACTTAAAAACATTGCGAATTGGTTGTGCTGGGTCGTAGATCGTAGCTCAACCACTATAAAAACATTGCGAATTGGTTGTGCTGGGACGTAGATCGTAGCTCAACCACTACAAAAACATTGAGAATTGGTTGAGCTGGGTCGTAGATCGTAGCTCAACTATTTTAAAAACATTGCGAATTGGTTGTGCTGGGTCGTAGATCGTAGCTCAACCACTTAAAAACATTCAGAATTGGTTGTGCTGGGTCGTAGATCGTAGCTCAACCATTTTAAAAAGATTGCGAATTGGTTGTGCTGGGTCGTAGATCGTAGCTCAACCATTTTAAAAACATTGCGAATTGGTTGTGCTGGGTCGTAGATCGTAGCTCAACCATTTTAAAAACATTGCGAATTGGTTGTGCTGGGTCGTAGATCGTAGCTCAACCACTTAAAAACATTCAGAATTGGTTGTGCTGGGTCGTAGATCGTAGCTCAACCATTTTAAAAACATTGCGAATTGGTTGTGCTGGGTCGTAGATCGTAGCTCAACCACTTTAAAAACATTTTGAATTGGTTGAGCTGGGTTGTAGATCGTAGCTCAACCACTAGAAAAACATTCTGAATTGGCTGACCTGGGTCGTAGATCGTAGCTCAACCACTTTAAAAACATATTGAATTGGTTGAGCTGGGTCGTAGATCGTAGCTCAACCACTTAAAAACATTGCGAATTGGTTGTGCTGGGTCGTAGATCGTAGCTCAACCACTATAAAAACATTGCGAATTGGTTGTGCTGGTTCGTAGATCGTAGCTCAACCACTACAAAAACATTGAGAATTGGTTGAGCTGGGTCGTAGATCGTAGCTCAACCACTTAAAAACATTGCAAATTGGTTGTGCTGGGTTGTAGATCGTAGCCCAACCACTAGAAAAACATTCTGAATTGGCTGACCTGGGTCGTAGATCGTAGCTCAACCACTTTAAAAACATTTTGAATTGGCTGACCTGGGTCGTAGATCGTAGCTCAACCATTTTAAAACATTGCGAATTGGTTGTGCTGGGTCGTAGATCGTAGCTCAACCACTAGAAAAACCTTTTTAATTGGCTGACCTGGGTCGTAGATCGTAGCTCAACCAAAAATGTAATTGGTTGTGCTGGGTCGTAGATCGTAGCTCAACCATTTTAAAAACATTGCGAATTGGTTGTGCTGGGTCGTAGATCGTAGCTCAACCACTACAAAAACATTGAGAATTGGTTGTGCTGGGTCGTAGATCGTAGCTCAACCACTACAAAAACATTGAGAATTGGTTGTGCTGGGTCGTAGATCGTAGCTCAACCACTACAAAAACATTCAGAATTGGTTGAGCTGGGTCGTAGATCGTAGCTCAACCACTTAAAAATATTGCGAATTGGTTGTGCTGGGTCGTAGATCGTAGCTCAACCACTATAAAAACATTCAGAATTGGTTGAGCTGGGTCGTAGATCGTAGCTCAACCATTTTAAAAACATTGCGAATTGGTTGTGCTGGGTCGTAGATCGTAGCTCAACCACTACAAAAACATTGAGAATTGGTTGGGCTGGGTCGTAGATCGTAGCTCAACCACTTAAAAACATTGCGAATTGGTTGAGCTGGGTCGTAGATCGTAGCTCAACCACTTAAAAACATTGCGAATTGGTTGTGCTAGGTCGCAGATCGTAGCTCAACCACTACAAAAATATTGAGAATTGGTTGAGCTGGGTCGTAGATCGTAGCTCAACCACTTAAAAACATTGCGAATTGGTTGTGCTGGGTCGTAGATCGTAGCTCAACCACTATAAAAACATTGCGAATTGGTTGTGCTGGGTCGTAGATCATAGCTCAACCACTACAAAAACATTGAGAATTGGTTGAGCTGGGTCGTAGATCGTAGCTCAACCATTTTAAAAACATTGCGAATTGGTTGTGCTGGGTCGTAGATCGTAGCTCAACCACTTAAAAACATTGCGAATTGGTTGTGCTAGGTCGCAGATCGTAGCTCAACCACTACAAAAATATTGAGAATTGGTTGAGCTGGGTCGTAGATCGTAGCTCAACCACTTAAAAACATTGCGAATTGGTTGTGCTGGGTCGTAGATCGTAGCTCAACCACTATAAAAACATTGCGAATTGGTTGTGCTGGGTCGTAGATCATAGCTCAACCACTACAAAAACATTGAGAATTGGTTGAGCTGGGTCGTAGATCGTAGCTCAACCATTTTAAAAACATTGCGAATTGGTTGTGCTGGGTCGTAGATCGTAGCTCAACCACTTAAAAACATTCAGAATTGGTTGTGCTGGGTCGTAGATCGTAGCTCAACCATTTTAAAAAGATTGCGAATTGGTTGAGCTGGGTCGTAGATCGTAGCTCAACCATTTTAAAAACATTGCGAATTGGTTGTACTGGGTCGTAGATCGTAGCTCAACCATTTTAAAAACATTGCGAATTGGTTGTGCTGGGTCGTAGATCGTAACTCAACCACTACAAAAACATTCAGAATTGGTTGAGCTGGGTCGTAGATCGTAGCTCAACCATTTTAAAAACATTGCGAATTGGTTGTGCTGGGTCGTAGATCGTAGCTCAACCACTACAAAAACATTGAGAATTGGTTGAGCTGGGTCGTAGATCGTAGCTCAACCACTTAGAAACATTCAGAATTGGTTGTGCTGGGTCGTAGATCGTAGCTCAACCATTTTAAAAACATTGCGAATTGGTTGTGCTGGGTCGTAGATCGTAGCTCAACCACTATAAAAACATTGCGAATTGGTTGTGCTGGGTCGTAGATCGTAGCTCAACCACTAGAAAAACATTCTGAATTGGCTGACCTGGGTCGTAGATCGTAGCTCAACCACTTGAAAAACATTCATAATTGGCTGGTAGATATTAGCTCAACCAATGGAAAAACATTCTGAATTGGCTGACCTGGGTCGTAGATCGTAGCTCAACCAATGGAAAAACATTCTGAATTGGCTGAACTGGGTCGTAGATCGTAGCTCAACCAATGGAAAAAACATTCTGAATTGGCTGACCTAGGCCGTATATCGTAGCTCAACCACTAGAAAACATTGCAAATTGGTTGAGCTGGGTCGTAGATCGTAGCTCAACCACTAGAACACCATTTAGTCATGCATATACTATATTTGATCCGTCCCTGGTAAATGAGCATGTGACATATTTTAATATATCTTGATAACAATTTGAGAAAAGGATATTTTCTCTCCCCAAGAGTGACTCTTACTGTTCCCAGATTGTTTTCATGGATATCACATCACTTATATGGGTATACAATTTTTTATATATACATGTATATGTGTCCATATGCAGACGTATGCTTTGCATTGCATGTCCGTGTTAACTACTAAGGACATCCTCACTGACATGTTTTGTTCTGTGTTTGCTCTGCATTACGTGTCAGTGGGGATGTCCAGGTCAACTACGAAGGACATCCTTACTGACATGTTTTGTTCTGTGTTTGCGTGTGTATGGTATGTATATATGTTTTATATACATGCGTATACTCTGCATTACGTGTCAGTGGGAATGTCCGGGTCAACTACGAAGGATATCCTTACTGACATGTTTTGTTCTGTGTTTGCGTGTGTATGGTATGTATATATGTTATATATACATGCGTATACTCTGCATTACGTGTCAGTGGGAATGTCCGGGTCAACTACGAAGGATATCCTTACTGACATGTTTTGTTCTGTGTTTGCGTGTGTATGGTATGTATATATGTTATATATACATGCGTATACTCTGCATTACGTGTCAGTGGGAATGTCCGGGTCAACTACGAAGGATATCCTTACTGACATGTTTTGTTCTGTGTTTGCGTGTGTATGGTATGTATATATGTTGTATATGCATGCGTATACTCTGCATTACGTGTCAGAAGGAATGTCCGTGTCAACTACGAAGGACATCCTTACTGACATGTTTTGTTCTGTAGAGGCCTTAGTCAAGGCAGTCGAAGCCCGAACATTTCACAATGGAGTGGAACACTTTTTTTTTTTTTTTCACGGGACAGCTACCAGGGCCGTAAGTGGAATTTCTACCCGCGTAATTTAAAGGGAGCACTCCGTCATAGAGGCCTTAGTCAAGGCAGTCGAAGCACGAACATTTCACAATGGAGTGGAACACTTTTTTATTTTTTTTTCACGGGACAGCTACCAGGGCCGTAAGTCGAATTTCTACCCGAGTTTACCGCGTAATTTAAAGGGAGCACTCCGTCATAGAGGCCTTATTCAAGGCAGTCGAAGCACGAACATTTCACAATGGAGTGGAACACTTTTTTTTTTTTTTTTTCACGGGACAGCTACCAGGGCCGTAAGTCGAATTTCTACCCGAATTTACCGCATAATTTAAAGGAGCACTCGGTACTAGAGGCCTTAGTCAAGGCAGTCGAAGCCCGAACATTTCACAATGGAGTGGAACACTTTTTTTCCTTTTTTTCACGTGACAGCTTCCAGGGCCGTAAGTCGAATTTCTACCTGAATTTACCGCGTAATTTAAAGGGAGCACTCCGTCATAGAGGCCTTATTCAAGGCAGTCGAAGACCGAACATTTCACAATGGAGTGGAACACATTTTTATTTTTTCACGGGACAGCTACCAGGGCCGTACCCGAATTTACCGCGTAATTTAAAGGGAGCACTTCGTCCTAGAGGCCTTAATCAAGGCAGTCGAAGCCGGAACATTTCACAATGAAGTGGAACACTTTTTTTGTTTTCTTTTTCACGGACAGCTACCAGGGCCGTAAGTCGACTTTCTACCCGAATTTACCGCATAATTTAAAGGGAGCACTCGGTACTAGAGGCCTTAATCAAGGCAGTCGAAGCCCGAACATTTCACAATGGAGTGGAACACTTTTTTTTGTTTTCTTTTTCACGGACAGCTACCAGGGCCGTAAGTCGACTTTCTACCCGAATTTACCGCATAATTTAAAGGGAGCACTCGGTACTAGAGGCCTTAATCAAGGCAGTCGAAGCCCGAACATTTCACAATGGAGTGGAACACTTTTTTTTTTTTTCACGGAACAGCTACCAGGGCCATAAGTCGAATTTCTACCCGAGTTTACCACGTAATTTAAAGGGAGCACTCCGTCATAGAGGCCTTAGTCAAGGCGGTCGAAGACCGAACATTTCACAATGGAGTGGAACACATTTTTATTTTTTCACGGGACAGCTACCAGGGCCGTACCCGAATTTACCGCGTAATTTAAAGGGAGCACTTCGTCCTAGAGGCCTTAATCAAGGCAGTCGAAGCCGGAACATTTCACAATGAAGTGGAACACTTTTTTTGTTGTTTTTTTCACGAGACAGCTACCAGGGCCGTAAGTGGAATTTCTACCCGAGTTTACCGCGTAATTTAAAGTGAGCACTCCGTCATAGAGGCCTTAGTCAAGGCAGTCGAAGACCAATATTTCACAATGGAGTGGAACACATTTTATTTTTTCACGGGACAGCTACCAGGGCCGTACCCGAGTTTACCGCGTAATTTAAAGGGAGCACTCCGTCATAGGGTCATACGACCCAGCACAACCAATTCGCAATGTTTTTAAAATGGTTGAGCTACGATCTACGACCCAGCTCAACCAATTCTGAATGTTTTTGTAGTGGTTGAGCTACGATCTACGACCCAGCACAACCAATTCGCAATGTTTTTAAAGTGGTTGAGCTACGATCTACGACCCAGCACAACCAATTCGCAATGTTTTTTAAAATGGTTGAGCTACGATCTACGACCCAGCTCAACCAATTCTGAATGTTTTTGTAGTGGTTGAGCTACGATCTACGACCCAGCACAACCAATTCGCAATGTTTTTAAAGTGGTTGAGCTACGATCTACGACCCAGCACAACCAATTCACAATGTTTTTAAAGTGGTTGAGCTACGATCTACGACCCAGCACAACCAATTCGCAATGTTTTTAAGTGGTTGAGCTACGATCTACGACCCAGCTCAACCAATTCTGAATGTTTTTGTAGTGGTTGAGCTACGATCTACGACCCAGCACAACCAATTCTCAATGTTTTTGTAGTGGTTGAGCTACGATCTACGACCCAGCACAACCAATTCGCAATGTTTTTAAAGTGGTTGAGCTACGATCTACGACCCAGCACAACCAATTCGCAATGTTTTTAAAATGGTTGAGCTACGATCTACGACCCAGCTCAACCAATTCTGAATGTTTTTGTAGTGGTTGAGCTACGATCTACGACCCAGCACAACCAATTCGCAATGTTTTTAAAGTGGTTGAGCTACGACCTACGACCCAGCACAACCAATTCGCAATGTTTTTAAAATGGTTGAGCTACGATCTACGACCCAGCACAACCAATTCTGATTGTTTTTGTAGTGGTTGAGCTACGATCTACGACCCAGCACAACCAATTCGCAATGTTTTTAAAATGGTTGAGCTACGATCTACGACCCAGCTCAACCAATTCTGAATGTTTTTGTAGTGGTTGAGCTACGATCTACGACCCAGCACAACCAATTCGCAATGTTTTTAAAGTGGTTGAGCTACGATCTACGACCCAGCACAACCAATTCGCAATGTTTTTCAGTGGTTGAGCTACGATCTACGACCCAGCTCAACCAATTCTCAATGTTTCTGTAGTGGTTGAGCTACGATCTACGACCCAGCACAACCAATTCACAATGTTTTTAAAGTGGTTGAGCTACGATCTACGACCCAGCACAACCAATTCGCAATGTTTTTAAGTGGTTGAGCTACGATCTACGACCCAGCTCAACAAATTCTGAATGTTTTTGTAGTGGTTGAGCTACGATCTACGACCCAGCACAACCAATTCGCAATGTTTTTAAAATGGTTGAGCTACGATCTACGACCCAGCTCAACCAATTCTCAATGTTTTTGTAGTGGTTGAGCTACGATCTACGACCCAGCACAACCAATTCGCAATGTTTTGAAAGTGGTTGAGCTACGATCTACGACCCAGCACAACCAATTCGCAATGTTTTTCAGTGGTTGAGCTACGATCTACGACCCAGCACAACCAATTCGCAATGTTTTTAAAATGGTTGAGCTACGATCTACGACCCAGCACAACCAATTCACAATGTTTTTAAAGTGGTTGAGCTACGATCTACGACCCAGCACAACCAATTCGCAATGTTTTTAAATGGTTGAGCTACGATCTACGACCCAGCTCAACAAATTCTGAATGTTTTTGTAGTGGTTGAGCTACGATCTACGACCCAGCACAACCAATTCGCAATGTTTTTAAAATGGTTGAGCTACGATCTACGACCCAGCTCAACCAATTCTCAATGTTTTTGTAGTGGTTGAGCTACGATCTACGACCCAGCACAACCAATTCGCAATGTTTTTTAAAGTGGTTGAGCTACGATCTACGACCCAGCACAACCAATTCGCAATGTTTTTAAAATGGTTGAGCTACGATCTACGACCCAGCTCAACCAATTCTCAATGTTTTTGTAGTGGTTGAGCTACGATCTACGACCCAGCACAACCAATTCGCAATGTTTTTAAAGTGGTTGAGCTACGATCTACGACCCAGCACAACCAATTCGCAATGTTTTTAAGTGGTTGAGCTACGATCTACGACCCAGCTCAACCAATTCTCAATGTTTTTGTAGTGGTTGAGCTACGATCTACGACCCAGCACAACCAATTCACAATGTTTTTAAAGTGGTTGAGCTACGATCTACGACCCAGCACAACCAATTCGCAATGTTTTTAAGTGGTTGAGCTACGATCTAAGACCCAGCTCAACCAATTCGCAATGTTTTTGTAGTGGTTGAGCTACGATCTACGACCCAGCACAACCAATTCGCAATGTTTTTAAATGGTTGAGCTACGATCTACGACCCAGGTCAGCCAATTCAGAATGTTTTTCTAGTGGTTGAGCTACGATCTACGACCCAGCACAACCAATTCGCAATGTTTTTAAAGTGGTTGAGCTACGATCTACGACCCAGGTCAGCCAATTCAGAATGTTTTTCTAGTGGTTGAGCTACGATCTACGACCCAGCACAACCAATTCGCAATGTTTTTAAAGTGGTTGAGCTACGATCTACGACCCAGGTCAGCCAATTACATTTTTGGTTGAGCTACGATCTACGACCCAGCACAACCAATTCGCAATGTTTTTAAAGTGGTTGAGCTACGATCTACGACCCAGGTCAGCCAATTCAGAATGTTTTTCTAGTGGTTGAGCTACGATCTACGACCCAGCACAACCAATTCGCAATGTTTTTAAAGTGGTTGAGCTACGATCTACGACCCAGCACAACCAATTCGCAATGTTTTTAAGTGGTTGAGCTACGATCTACGACCCAGCTCAACCAATTCTCAATGTTTTTGTAGTGGTTGAGCTACGATCTACGACCCAGCACAACCAATTCACAATGTTTTTAAAGTGGTTGAGCTACGATCTACGACCCAGCACAACCAATTCGCAATGTTTTTAAGTGGTTGAGCTACGATCTAAGGACCCAGCTCACCAATTCTCAATGTTTTTGTAGTGGTTGAGCTACGATCTACGACCCAGCACAACCAATTCGCAATGTTTTTAAAATGGTTGAGCTACGATCTACGACCCAGGTCAGCCAATTCAGAATGTTTTTCTAGTGGTTGAGCTACGATCTACGACCCAGCACAACCAATTCGCAATGTTTTTAAAGTGGTTGAGCTACGATCTACGACCCAGCACAACCAATTCGCAATGTTTTTAAAGTGGTTGAGCTACGATCTACGACCCAGCACAACAATTCGCAATGTTTTTAAGTGGTTGAGCTACGATCTACGACCCAGCTCAACCAATTCTGAATGTGTTTGTAGTGGTTGAGCTACGATCTACCAGCACAACCAATTCGCAATGTTTTTAAAATGGTTGAGCTACGATCTACGACCCAGCTCAACCAATTCTCAATGTTTTTGTAGTGGTTGAGCTACGATCTACGACCCAGCACAACCAATTCGCAATGTTTTTAAAGTGGTTGAGCTACGATCTACGACCCAGCACAACCAATTCGCAATGTTTTTAAAATGGTTGAGCTACGATCTACGACCCAGCTCAACCAATTCTGAATGTTTTTGTAGTGGTTGAGCTACGATCTACGACCCAGCACAACCAATTCGCAATGTTTTTAAAGTGTTTGAGCTACGACCTACGACCCAGCACAACCAATTCGCAATGTTTTTAAAATGGTTGAGCTACGATCTACGACCCAGCACAACCAATTCTGAATTGTTTTAGTAGTGGTTGAGCTACGATCTACGACCCAGCACAACCAATTCGCAATGTTTTTAAAATGGTTGAGCTACGATCTACGACCCAGCTCAACCAATTCTGAATGTTTTTGTAGTGGTTGAGCTACGATCTACGACCCAGCACAACCAATTCGCAATGTTTTTAAAGTGGTTGAGCTACGATCTACGACCCAGCACAACCAATTCGCAATGTTTTTCAGTGGTTGAGCTACGATCTACGACCCAGCTCAACCAATTCTCAATGTTTCTGTAGTGGTTGAGCTACGATCTACGACCCAGCACAACCAATTCACAATGTTTTTAAAGTGGTTGAGCTACGATCTACGACCCAGCACAACCAATTCGCAATGTTTTTAAGTGGTTGAGCTACGATCTACGACCCAGCTCAACCAATTCTGAATGTTTTTGTAGTGGTTGAGCTACGATCTACGACCCAGCACAACCAATTCTCAATGTTTTTGTAGTGGTTGAGCTACGATCTACGACCCAGCACAACCAATTCGCAATGTTTTTAAAGTGGTTGAGCTACGATCTACGACCCAGCACAACCAATTCGCAATGTTTTTAAAATGGTTGAGCTACGATCTACGACCCAGCTCAACCAATTCTGAATGTTTTTGTAGTGGTTGAGCTACGATCTACGACCCAGCACAACCAATTCGCAATGTTTTTAAAGTGGTTGAGCTACGACCTACGACCCAGCACAACCAATTCGCAATGTTTTTAAAATGGTTGAGCTACGATCTACGACCTAGCACAACCAATTCTGATTGTTTTTGTAGTGGTTGAGCTACGATCTACGACCCAGCACAACCAATTCGCAATGTTTTTAAAATGGTTGAGCTACGATCTACGACCCAGCTCAACCAATTCTGAATGTTTTTGTAGTGGTTGAGCTACGATCTACGACCCAGCACAACCAATTCGCAATGTTTTTAAAGTGGTTGAGCTACGATCTACGACCCAGCACAACCAATTCGCAATGTTTTTCAGTGGTTGAGCTACGATCTACGACCCAGCTCAACCAATTCTCAATGTTTCTGTAGTGGTTGAGCTACGATCTACGACCCAGCACAACCAATTCACAATGTTTTTAAAGTGGTTGAGCTACGATCTACGACCCAGCACAACCAATTCGCAATGTTTTTAAGTGGTTGAGCTACGATCTACGACCCAGCTCAACCAATTCTGAATGTTTTTGTAGTGGTTGAGCTACGATCTACGACCCAGCACAACCAATTCTCAATGTTTTTGTAGTGGTTGAGCTACGATCTACGACCCAGCACAACCAATTCGCAATGTTTTTAAAATGGTTGAGCTACGATCTACGACCCAGCTCAACCAATTCTCAATGTTTTTGTAGTGGTTGAGCTACGATCTACGACCCAGCACAACCAATTCGCAATGTTTTTAAAGTGGTTGAGCTACGATCTACGACCCAGCACAACCAATTCGCAATGTTTTTAAAATGGTTGAGCTACGATCTACGACCCAGCTCAACCAATTCTCAATGTTTTTGTAGTGGTTGACCTACGATCTACGACCCAGCACAACCAATTTGCAATGTTTTTAAAGTGGTTGAGCTACGATCTACGACCCAGCACAACCAATTTGCAATGTTTTTAAGTGGTTGAGCTACGATCTACGACCCAGCTCAACCAATTCTCAATGTTTTTGTAGTGGTTGAGCTACGATCTACGACCCAGCACAACCAATTCACAATGTTTTTAAAGTGGTTGAGCTACGATCTACGACCCAGCACAACCAATTCGCAATGTTTTTAAGTGGTTGAGCTACGATCTAAGACCCAGCTCAACCAATTCGCAATGTTTTTGTAGTGGTTGAGCTACGATCTACGACCCAGCACAACCAATTCGCAATGTTTTTAAAATGGTTGAGCTACGATCTACGACCCAGCTCAGCCAATTCAGAATGTTTTTCTAGTGGTTGAGCTACGATCTACGACCCAGCACAACCAATTCGCAATGTTTTTAAAGTGGTTGAGCTACGATCTACGACCCAGGTCAGCCAATTCAGAATGTTTTTCTAGTGGTTGAGCTACGATCTACGACCCAGCACAACCAATTCGCAATGTTTTTAAAGTGGTTGAGCTACGATCTACGACCCAGGTCAGCCAATTACATTTTTGGTTGAGCTACGATCTACGATCTACGCGCTAACTTCACACACCTAAATGTGATGAAATGTTATCATACCTTTATACACCGTATCGTGCACACATAGAACACTTATGCGAACATGCTGTATAATTTAAAATGTCAAAGAGTGGCTGCTATCTAATCTAAACAATGCTTCCGTTTGAAAGTATAGATAATTTGGCAAATGCCAGCGCTGAACGTAACGGAATAATAATCATAACTTGAAACCACAAAACTAACAATTTGGGCGAAAATATGCCGAATATAATAAAAGTGACTAAAGGATTCTTTATAAGCTGAAAATGAACGACTGACTACCTGAACAATTAACTGCATTATTATATACAATACTTTGTAACACAAAGGCCGTACATTGGCTAACGGAAACGAACTTTTAACAAGAACACTACGTCACGAAATACTATCATACCTTTTTAGACGGTATTTTGCACACTTAAGGCGAATATACCATACGCTATGAATTAAAATGTCAAGTAGTTGCTACTGTCTTATGTAGTACATGTTTCCGTATGAAAGTCTAACTAAAGGCAGCTTTCAATAACAACACTGCTACTTGGTCTGGATCACATCTGGTCATCACTGATATCTGGTAGTAGGTTTGATCCTCACTGGCGTGTGCTAGTTGGTCTGAGTCACAGCTGGTCATCAATGTCGTCTGCTAGTTTGTCTTGATCACATTATGATCATCAATGGCGTCTGGTAGTTAGTCTGGTCATTATTGTCGTCTAGTACTTGGTCTGGTCATCAATGTCGTCTGCTAGTTGGTCTTGATCACATCTGGTTATTGTAGTTGATCTGGTCATCAATATCGTCGTCTGATAGTCGGTCTGTTCGTCACTGGTGTTTGCTAGTTGGTCTGGATCACATCTGGTCATCAATGGCGTCAATAGTACCCGAGCTCTCATCACTATGAACAATATGTGCGAGTTTGAAAACTGTGAACTGTGTCGTGTTAACAAAAACAGTTTACAAACGGATGGACGGACGTACAGACGCACGGATGGACGCCAGGAACAATGCCATCCCAAAGACTTAAAAAGAGTAGCGTAGGAAAGTAAGGTCAAGCATAATCATTTGATACATAATTCACTTTAATTAAAAGATAATTGCAGAAACGGTAGATGCTGTTTGTCTTCTATACAGAAAATCATACAATAAACTTATCTAAGAAATATTCATTAAATATAAGAAGATATGTAATTTTAAAAAAAAATCGTCATTATGCTGGTTTTATAGTTAGAAACCGACTTGAGGAAAATTTTAGCGACATGGGGGGAATCGTTTATTCGTCTTTACTTAAGGCGAAGCAATTAGGGAGGAAACTGTCTTAAAATTGGGTTTAGGGTGAAATTAGAAGGCCACGGAGATAGTGTATAAGGTGAAAAGGTCTGTATTAAATTGATTCTCTAAATAACCTTATTAATTTTTTCAAAAATAGTTCTTAGAAATAAGTTCGCCTTAAGTTATAGAAAAATGGCATTTCCTCTTAATGTAGGATCCATACGTATATATATATATATATATATGTGTGTGTGTGTGTGTGTGTGTGTGTGTGTGTGTGTGTGTGTGTGTGTGTGTGTGTGTGTGTGTGTGTGTGTATGTGTGTGTGTCAAATGTAGCATGGGTGACACGCGATACATATGTTAAATCGGCACCCATATCAAGAGCACCTGATGAAAATATCAGTCTTATTCAATCTCTGTCCTCTTTCTTCAAACTATCTAGGATGTAATCTTTCAGCTGTGGAAAAAAGTGTGTTTTATTTTTCACAGAAAAATTAAAACCCCTAACCAGCAGAGGACTTTTGAAAATATTGTGGCAAAAGTAGAAATTGCTCATTTTGCCAAAATATTTTAAACTTTCATTTAAAATGATTTGCCGTATTTTGTTGGTATTATATAAAAAGTGCGCTGCAGATTTGTTGTATGATGGAAAGGGTTAATGAAACAATGGGCAGAAACATGGAATTAAATAAGCGTTTACAATTATTGATGAGATAATTAATAATATAAAATTTATCATGTAAAATAATATACCCAGGAGTAAGTTTGACTCCTAAGTCCCGGGGTTCGGCTCCATTTATCAAAGGATTAATTTTTAAGATGAAAAAATTGTGGCAAAATAGGAAATTATGCGCAACTTCTCCTGTTGTTTAAATGGTGTTTTTTTTAGAGTTTTAGAGTTGTCTGCTGGAGAGTTGACAGAAACCACCAACCACCTGTTTGTAGAAAAGGTTTATAACTAACAAATTCACCTTTTGTCAATATGTTTTGGAATTATGGAGTCTGGTCCTGATATTTTATCAGGTAAGAAGACGAATTTTGAAAACATTGTTGTAAGAAGAGATACTGTTGATAACGAGCAAATTCTTCTTTTGTCACAACGTTTTCAGACAGAAATAGTAAACGCCAATCTTGATAATCTGTCGCGTGTCAAGCAATTATCTTGGATATGTTCACCTAATTTTAAAACAACCGACACTTCGTTAATTGTCACATAACCGCCAACTATATGGCCATAATCTTTAACTTTTTACCTACATATTAATAATATCAAATTATAATATCAAATATTTCGTAAACACAAATTCTACAATATAAATGTATACATTATAAAGGTTACATAATAATTTACGACAGGTTACATATTCACTTACAGTTAAGAACATCTTGAAATTGACAAATTCATCGTTCACGCTCCGCTCCGTTCCGCTCCGCTCACGTTCCAATCCGCTCTCAAAGCGTTCACTCATTCATAACATTGTGATTGCTTTTTTCCGTTCTGTTCAGATTGAGCGCTTTTTAACGCTCACTCGGAACACATTTTTACGATCAAAATCCGTTCAACGATTTGATTGGCTTAAATTAATTTCGTTTTGTTTATATTTTTTTTTACTTAACCCTAAATATCAACAAACGGTCTAAAGTTTTTTCAGCACAATCGTTAGTAGCAAATCGTATTACGAAAATTATCATATTAATAATATTTGTTACATTCCAATACAATCGGATACTTGAGTGTCTTATAAAACAAAAACATTTAATAAAATAGTTTCGTAAAATAATTATCAGATAGTTGTTGTAACCGTTCAATGAGCGAATGATTGGATTTTTGCAATCACAATGATTGTTTCGTTCAGAGCGCAAAATTCCATTCCGCTCATAAAGCGTTCAAACTTCGTTCCAATCATGCTCACGATCCAATCACGTTCCGCTCAGATTGTCAATTTCATGATGTTCTTAACTGTATACCAGGGTACGAATTCACTTACTCCAGGTTATAAATTCACCAAAATATACAGGTTACGAATCCATTGGCACCCTGTTGGAATGTGTGAAGTGAATAGGCTTGATATCCAGCATTTAAATGGTATACACGTATCCCATAAAGATTTAAACATTTATTTCATCTATCCTCTATCCGAAAACTATAATACTCGATAACAAATAATTTTCTTCCAAACGGAACAAATCATCAAAAAATGAAAACATGGAATCAATTTATGACCTAATTTTAATAAGATAAATGATTTATTATCCCGATGATCAACAACATAAGAAATTTAGATATTACCTCATCGCGTCTTCATATTGTATGCATCACTTGATGAAAATCCATAAAGAAATCAATGTCATATATTGTGATATAGTTAGATATAAAATCATTTGAAAATCGGCCAAACCCTTTTGGAGAAGATCTTTAAAGTGTTCACTTTAACCATGTAAGGCAAAATATTCGCGCCCCCTTATTTGAAAATCGGCCAACCAGTTAGGGAGGAAAAGAATTTTAAAGTTGTTTTATTTGGTTGCCATGAAAACCAGTATTTTACACGGATCCCGAAAAAAAGAAGAGGGTAAGAAGAAGGAGGAATAGGGGAAGAAAAAGGAGGAAGAGGGAAAGAAGAAGGTGGAAGAGGGAAATAAGGAGGAAGAGGGAAAGAAGAAGGAGGAAGAAGGGGGGGGGGGGGGAAGGAGGTAGAAGGAGGAAGAGGGAGGAAGAGGGAAAGAAAAAGGAAGAAGAGGGGAAAAAGAAGGAGGAAGGGAGGGAAAATGAGAAGGAGGAAGAGGAAAAGAAGGAGGAAGAGGGAAAGAAGAAGAAGGAAGAGGGGGGGAAGAAGGAGGAAGAGTGCAAGAAGAAGGTGGAAGAGGGAAAAAAGGAGGAAGAGGGCAAGAAGAAGGAGGAATAGGGAAAGAAAAAGGAGGAAGAGGGAAAGAAGAAGGTGGAAGAGGGCAAGAAAAAGGAGGAAGAGGGAATGAAGAAGGAGGAAGAGGAAAAGAAGAATGAGAAAGAGGGCAAGAAGAAGGAGGAAGAGGGCAAAAAGAAGGAGGAATAGGGCAAGAAGAAGGAGGAAGAGGGTAAAAAGAAGGAGGAAGAGGGCAAGAAGAAGGAGGAAGAGGGCAAGAAGAAGGAGGGAAAGAAGGACGAAGAGGGCAAGAAGAAGGTGGAAGAGGGAAAAAGAAGGAGGAAGAGGGAAAGAAGAAGAAGGAAGAGGAAAAAAGAAGGAGGAAGAGGGCAAGAAGAAGGTGGAAGAGGGAAAAAATGAGGATGAAGAGGGCAAGAAGAAGGAGGAAGAGGGCAAGAAGAAGGAGGAAGAGGGCAAGAAGAAGGAGGAAGAGGGAAAGAAGAGGGAGGAAGAGGGAAAAAAGAAGGAGGAAGAGGGCAAGAAGAAGGAGGAAGAGGGCAAAAAGAAGGAGGAATAGGGCAAGAAGAAGGAGGAAGAGGGTAAAAAGAAGGAGGAAGAGGGCAAGAAGAAGGAGGAAGAGGGCAAGAAGAAGGGCAAGAAGAAGGAGGGAAAGAAGGACGAAGAGGGCAAGAAGAAGGTGGAAGAGGGAAAAAGAAGGAGGAAGAGGGAAAGAAGAAGAAGGAAGAGGAAAAAAGAAGGAGGAAGAGGGCAAGAAGAAGGTGGAAGAGGGAAAAAATGAGGATGAAGAGGGCAAGAAGAAGGAGGAAGAGGGCAAGAAGAAGGAGGAAGAGGGAAAGAAGAGGGAGGAAGAGGGAAAAAAGAAGGAGGAAGAGGGCAAGAAGGTGGAAGAGGGAAAAAAGAAATAGGAAGAGGGCAAGAAGAAGGTGGAAGAGGGCAAGAAGAAGTTGGAAGAGGGCAAGAAGAAGGTGGAAGAGGGAAAAAAGGAGGAAGAGGGAAATAAGAAGGTGTAAGAGGGCAAGGAGGAAAAGGGGGGAAAGAAGGAAGAAGAGGGAAAGAAGACGGAAGAAGAGGGAAAGAAGAAGGAAGAAGAGGGAAAGAAGAAGGAGTAATCATGTTTGTGAGTGTATGAGTAATCATGTGTGTGTGTGAGTGAGTAATCATGCTTGCGTGTGAGTGAGTATTCATGTTTGTGTGTTAGTGAGTAATCATGTTTGTGAGTGAGTGAGTAATCATGTTTGTGTGTGAGTGAGTAATCATGTTTAAGTGTGAGTGAGTAATCATGTTTAAGTGTGAGTGAGTAATCATGTTTGTGAGTGAGTAATCATGTTTGTGTGTGAGTGAGTAATCATGTCTGTCTGTGTGTGAGTGAGTAATCATGTTTGTGTGTGAGTGAGTAATCATGTTTAAGTGTGAGTGAGTAATCATGTTTGTGAGTGAGTAATCAAGTTTGTGTGTGAGTGAGTAATCATGTTTGTGAATGAGTGAGTAATCATGTCTGTGTGTTAGTGAGTAATTATGTTTGTGTGTGAGTGAGTAATCATGTTTTCGTGTAAGTGAGTATTCATGTTTGTGTGTAAGTGAGTAATCATGTTTGTGTGTGAGTAAGTAATCATGCTTGCATGTGAGTGAGTATACATGTGTGTGTGTAAGTAAGTAATCATGTTTGTATGTGAGTGAGTAATCATGTTTGTGTACGAGTGAGTAATCATGTTTGTGAGTGAGTGAGTAATCATGTGTGTGTGTGAGTGTAATCTTGTTTGTGTGCGAGTGAGTAATCAAGTGTGTGTGTGAGTGAGTAATCATGATTGTGTGTGAGTGAGTGAGTAATCATGTCTGTGTGTGAGTGAGTAATCATGTTTGTGTGTGAGTGAGTAATCATGTTTGTGAGTGAGTGAATTATCATGTTTGTGTGTGAGTGAGTAATCATGTTTGTGAGTGAGTGAGTAATCATGTTTGTGTGTGATTGAGTAATCATGTTTTAGTGTGAGTGAGTAATCATGTTTGTGTGTGAGTGAGTTATCATGTTTGTGAGTGAGTGAGTAATTGTGTGTGAGTGAGTAATCATGTTTGTGTGTGAGTGAGAGTGAGTGAGTCAAGTGCATGCAATATTTTTATTAATATGTTGTTGTATGATCAAAACTATGTATAGTTTAAGTCTATAAAATATATATCTATCTATGTTGAACATGTTAAGTCTTCATATATCTATATGGCGGATCATTCACAGTCTCCACGACATACACTATACACTTTCAAAGATTCTACTGCAGAATCGTTGATTGTGGGAAAGGGGTGGTTAAAGCGATTAGTGTAGTCAATTCACAAGTGCAAATTTGTGTAACAACAAGGAATGAAGCCATGTCAGTGCAATCTCTATAAAGGAGAGTATAATTTGACTTGATATGTTTAGTCCCTTTCTGCAGATTTATTGTATGTGGGAAATGATTTATAACCTTCAGTCCATTATAGACTGTTTAAAGGGCTGTTTTAAAGCGTTTAGTCATAAATGAGTAGTCATTTCACAAGTGTTAAGTTGTGTAATAACAAGGAATGAAGCCATTTCAGTGCAATCTCTATAAAGGAGAGTATAATTGTCAAATAGTTACAATGAGCAATTTCTCCATTTGTCACAATGATTTCAACTCTATTCATTAATCGTACTATAAGTTATAGAGCTTTACTATATTTTTGACTTGATATGTTCAGTATCTTGCTGCAAATTTATTGTATGTGGGAAATGATTTATAACCATTATAGACTGTTTAAAGGGCTGTTTTGAAAATGATATTGAATAGAGATGAGAACATTGTGAAACAAGAGTTGTTGGAGGACAATATAGCTCGCCTATCAGGGCCATCGTCTATCAGGGCCTACTTCAGAACAGTTATAGCATTAGGTATAATGACCCCGAATAAGTGTGTGAAGTTTCAAAGCAACAGCTAACACAGTGTCTGAGAAAAGGCCTTGCACACAAAGGTTTGACCAAAATTATAAGTCCAAAAAGGGGCACAATTCAGTCAAAATTCATTCCAGAGTTATGGGACTTGACATACAAGGTCATTAAAAGACCTTGAATAAGTGTGTGAAGTTTCAAACCAACAGCATAGACTGGCTGAAGAGAGGCATTGCACGCAAAGGTTTGACAAAAATTCTAAGTCCAAAAAGGGGCACAATTCAATCAAAATCACTCCAGAATTATGAGACTTGACATACAGGGTCATATTATGACCCTGAATAAGTGTGTGAAGTTTCAAACCAACAGCTTACACAGTGTCTGAGAAAATACTTTGCATGCAAAGGTTTTACCAAAACTTTAAGTCCAAAAAGGGGCACAATTAAGTCAAAATCAATTCCAGAGTTATGGGACTTGACATACAGGGTCACCTAATGACCCTGAATAAGTGTGTGAAGTTTCAAAGCAACAGCATACACAGTGCCTGAGAAAAGGCCTTGTATGCAAAGGTTTGACCAAAGTTCTAAGTCCAAAAAGGGGCACAATTCAATCAAAATCCATTCCAGAGTTATGGGACTTGACATACAAGGTCCCCTAATGACCCTGAATTAGTGTGTGAAGTTTCAAAGCAACAGCATACACAGTGTCTGAGAAAAGGCCTTGCACCCAAAGGTTTGACCAAAATTCTAAGTCCAAAAAGGGGCACAATTCAGTCAAAATCCCTTCCAGAGTTATGGGACTTGACATACAAGGTCCCCTAATGACCTTGAATAAGTGTGTGAAGTTTCAAAGCAACAGCATACACAGTGTCTGAGAAAAAGCCTTGCACGCAATGGTTTGACCAGAATTCTAAGTCCAAAAAGGGGCACAATTCAGTCAAAATTCATTCCAGAGTTATGGGACTTGACATACAAGGTCCCCTAATGATCCTGAATAAGTGTGTGAAGTATCAAAGCAACAGCATACACAGTGTCTGAGAAAAGACCTTGCACGCAAAGGTTTGACCAAAATTCTAAGTCCAAAAAGGGGCACAATTCAGTCAAAATCCATTCCAGAGTTATGGGACTTGACATACAAGGTCCCCTAATGACCCTGAATAAGTGGGTGAAGTTTCAAAGCAACAGCATACACAGTGTCTGAAAAAAAGCCTTGCACGCAAAGGTTTGACCAAGCTGGTAACGCGGACGCCAACGCCAACGCCAACGCGGACGCCGGGGTGATAACATAAGCTCCCCTATTTCTTCGAATAGGCGAGCTAAAAAGGAGAAATATCCAATTATAAGCAATTAAGTCAACTTTTGCCACAATGTTTTTTCTATATAAAGACTGCTGCTGCAGTTTGCGTCTGCATTAGAGAAGGGTTTCCTTTTAAACGAGATTTCCTTGATCCATTGTTATTTCGTCTGTTCCGTCCCATTGTATTGGCAGACATCAAATTATTGCAATTGAAAACACTGTTAAATGAGCAATTTCTCCATTTGCAACAATATTAACAATATCAAACGTCTACTGAAGATGTGTCAAAATGCATCTGCTAGTAGGAAATTAACGGCACTTAAATTTAAAATATCTATAAATACGTGTTTGAAATATTGTAGCAAAATGAGAATTTGCTCATTATTGGCAATTTCTTTTTTTGAGTGCTGCATTTGAGTCGGAATACATCAGCATATTAGAAAAGGTTACGGAAAGGGTTTACCCGTTATACAAGATCTAGCGATTCCTCACACTGTTGTTGTTTACTTTACTACAAATGAAAACTGGTTGGCAGATTTCAAATAATTATGAATAACTGTTCCTTGCCTTGTTAAAACATTGAGACCAAAACAGAGGAAATACATGGGTGTGTGTGTGTGTGTGTGTGTGTGTGTGTGTGTGTGTGAACAGGCAGCTCGGTTATGACTGAAAATTGTTCAAAACTTAAACCAATAAATCATTTGGTAATATCAGTTATTCAAGAACATTTACAGTTTCAAGTTTATTTTTCGGCATATAAAGTTGTTTATATTACATTGTCATGAAAAGACTGGAAACCTGTGCAGTCAAATCGCATATAAACCATTTAATCATGTTTTCAAAAAGGAAGTATTCTGCAGAGGCGGAAAGGGGAAAAGCTTTAAATTGCAACCAAAAAACATGAAAATAGGAAATTATCTTTGAACTACAATTGAACAAAATCAACTAAACTAAAAAAAAAAGCAAGCATAATATCTTGGATAAAATGACAAAAAGTGTGACTTGAGCATTCTAAAATAGCATAATCAAACCTGCCGAACATTCTTCTTTTGTTGCAATGGATTCAAACATTACATTACTATCTTCAATGAATTTGCGAATGTTCTCTCCAATAGGACACGGCAGAAATTGACATTGCAATGTATGCATAAACTACATTTACACATAATTTCGGACGTTTGACAACTTTTGAAAACACTGGTAGCAGGGAAAAATGGATGAGCAATTTATAACAAGATTATGGCGAGTGTTTCATATCACACAAATAAAGAAATCGAAATTAAATAAATAGTCATTGTATGGATAGCATGCAACTGTTTACGCACTTGTTAACAATGCTGAATGAAGTTTACCGTTACACCCGGTGTCACAAGTGTGTATACATTCAACATACAATGACATTTATTCAAAGACTGCCGTTTAAGAAATAAGAAAATGACAAGCTCTACATATGGGAAAGAGGGGTTAAATTATCATTTATCGTAACATAACAAAAGTTTAACATAAAATTATATTTAAGAACCGTCAACACATTTATTAAAATCATTAGAAATAGATACAATATACATAAGACAAACTACATTTACAAATTATTGCAGACGTATTTCGACACCTATGCAGTGGACAAAATTTGAAAACACTGGTAGCAGGAACAAGAGTTGTCGGAGGACAATATAGCTCGCCTATCAGGGCCTACTTCAGAACAGTTATAGCATTAGGTAAAGTCACACAGTATCACCTATTGCAAGATAATACACCTTTTCAATACTTGCATGCAAATGTTAACCTAGTCCATACAGGCCCTATAGTGACCCTTATTAAGAGTGTTTAGTTTCAAAGCAACAGTGTCTGAGAAAAGGCTTTGCACGCAAAGGTTTGACCAAAATTCTAAGTCTAAAAAGCGGCACAATTCAGTCAAAGTCCATTTCAGAGTTATGGGACTTGACATACAAGGTCACCTAATGACCCTAAATAAGTGTGTGAAGTCTCAAAGCAACAGCACACACAGTATCTGAGAAAATGCATTGCATGCAAAGGTTTGACCTAGCTGGAAACGCCAACGCCGGGATGAGTACATAAGCTCCCATATTTCTTCGAATAGGCGTGCTAAAAATGGATGAGCAATTTATGAGAAGAATGCTTTATGTGTTATCTTTGGCGGGCGTTTCATATCACACACATAAATAAATCGAAATTAAATAAATAGTCATTGTACGGATAGCATGGAACTGTTTACGCACTTGTTAGAAATGCTGAATGATGTTTACCGTTAGACCCGGTGTCACAAGTTTGTAAACATTCAACATACATGTACAATGACATTTATTCAAAGACTGCTGTTTAAGAAATAAGAAAATGGCCAGCTCTACATATGGGAAGAGGAGTTAAATTATCATTTATCGTAACATAACAAGAATTAAACATAAAATTACATTTAAAAACCGTCAACATATTTATTGAAATCATTAGAATAAATGAATGAATGTATATTGTTTTATGGCGCATCGACAGCTAAGGTCATTTAGCGCGCAATTCAATTTAATTAGTCATGATCCCTGGGTAAACAAACCAGTACTAGGCTAGAAAATGTGCCTTGCCCAAGGGCACTCCACCATGACCGTAGTACCGCGACTGGGGATCGAACCCGGGACACCCGGTTTCGAAATACCCGACGTTAACCACTCGACCACAGCGGATTCCTCTCCAATAGGAGACGGCAGAAATTGACATTGCAGTGTATGCATAAACTACATTTACACATAATTTCGGACAACTTTTGAACACACTGGTAGCAGGAAAAATGGATGAGCAATTTATAACAAGATTACGGCGAGTGTTTCATATCACACAAATAAAGAAATCGAAATTAAATAAATAGTCATTGTATGGATAGCATGGAACTGTGTACGCACTTGTTAACAATGCTGAATGAAGTTTACCGTTACACCCGGTGTCACAAGTGTGTATACATTCAACATACAATGACATTTATTCAAAGACTGCCGTTTAAGAAATAAGAAAATGACCAGCTCTACATATGGGAAAGAGGGGTTAAATTATCATTTATCGTAACATAACAAAAATTAAACATAAAATTACATTTAAAAACCGTCAACATATTTATTGAAATCATTAGAATAAACATAAAACATTAAACTACATTCACAAATGATTGCGGACGTTTTTGTGGGACCTATGCAGTGGACAACTTTTGAAAACACTGTGGTAGCAGGAAAAATGGATGAGCAATTCATAAGAAGAATGCTATATGTGTTCTCTTTACATATGGGAAAAAAGGGGTTAAATTATCATTTATCGTAAATCAGGAAAATTGAATGAGCATTTTATAAGAAGAATGCTATACATGTTCTCTTTAGCGAGTGTTTCATATCACACAAATAAAGAGATCGAAATTAAATAAATAGTCATTGTATGGATAGCATGGAACTGTTTACGCACTTGTTAACACTGCTGAATGAAGTTTACCGTTACACCCGGTGTTACAAGTTTGTATACATTCAACATACAATAACATTCATTTAAAGACTACTGTTCAAGAAATAAGAAAAAGACAAGCTCTACAAATGGGAAAGAGGGGTTAAATTATCATTTATCGTAACATATTATGAATTAAACATAAAATTAAATTAAAGAACCGTCAACACATTTCTTAAAATCATTAGAAATAGATACAATATACATAAGAGATATACAAATGATTGCAGACATATTTCGACAACCATGCATTGGACACTTTTTGAAAACACTGGTAGCAGGAAAAATGGATGAGCAATTTATAAGAAGAAACCTATGTGTTCTCTTTGGCGAGTTTCATATTCAATGAAATCGCGTTCATCTTGATATTTTTTAACATGATATCTGCTCTCAGTAGGAGACTGACAGAAATTGACATTGTATACATAAACTACATTTACAAATGATTGCAGACGTATTTTGACACCAATTTAGTGG
This sequence comes from Serripes groenlandicus, assembly GCA_031761405.1. Lineage (NCBI taxonomy): Eukaryota > Metazoa > Mollusca > Bivalvia > Cardiida > Cardiidae > Serripes > Serripes groenlandicus. Next base: position 139,267,843 of record JASEVX010000004.1, read on the forward strand.
ACAACTTTTGAAAACAGTTGTAGCAATAACAATGGATGAGCAATTTATAAAAAGAATACTATATGTGTTCTCTTTGGCGAGTTTTTCATATCACACACAGAAAGAAATCGAAATTAAATAAATAGTCATTGTACGGATAGCTTGGAACTGTTTACGCACTTGTTAACACTGCTGAATGAAGTTTATCGTTTACACCCGGTGTCACAAGTTTGTATACATTCAACATACAATGACATTTATTCAAAGACCTGCCGTTTAAGAAATAAGAAAATGACCAGCTCTACATATGGGAAAGAGGGGTTAAATTATCATTTAATTGCTGTTATACAACTCTACTGATACAGTGCAAATCTAAATCACGTCCATTATTAGAGGTGAGTTATAACTTTTAACAAGAAATGTTTAAGTCTGTTGGAACCCTCTGAGTTAAGATGTAGACCTCCATCTCTTTTTGCAAATAACTCAGTCTTTACTTTTCCGCCATGTGTAAATGGTTTATATGAGCATACAAATTTAAAATTCATGTCCTTGCTCATGAATTTATTTAAATAAGAATTAACTTCTCTTATCACCGGGTCTGTTATTTTATGGTCAATTGGCCTGGGTAAAATAGCAGACACTACTATATTGATAGAAGGCTTCACTTTTCTACACACCCCTATCAGATTCCCATAATCAGAAATGATATGTTTAGCAGAAGCCCTGTTACCAATATCATTAGTTCCCACATGAAAAATAACGTAATCAAAACTTTCTAAATCAGCTTCATGGTACTGTAACCTATTAGTCAGTTTTGCTATAGTATCTCCCCTGAAAGGCTGTGTGACACACCCATCTATACCAGAAATGTACTTTGCGATAGAGTCACTAATAATAGTAACCTTTTTGAGTTCTGCAATGTAAAGAAAAATGTCTAGTAAATTTTTAACACAAATAAATTAAATATTTCATATATCTAGCTTTCCACGCCTCCCAACTCAATTGGACAGCCACACCAAAACTAGTCCAGTAAATCAATACATTTTACTGAAAACTAGCTGCTATAGTTTTTAGTCCAAATACCCTATATATATCCGAATCAAATTGGTGAGGCAATGAAAAACAGGAATATTGCATACAACAGTTTAATTATATGTCTATACATGTACTAATAAGGACATTTAACTAATTTATGATCTCAACAATACCTGCATATTTTCATAAGAAGATGCAAGTCCAATAAATCAAGACATTTTATTGAAAACTCACAACTACACCAAATTTCTTGGCGAGTAGACTTCCTCTGAAATACACAGACACCGTCAAGACTATTATTATTTTAACCTACCAGTTTACTAACAACTGAACACCTATATATACAAGCACATGTAAAACAATTTCTACCTACTCTTTCCTTATGTTGCGAATCATACTATTCCAGATCCCCAACTATACTAAGAAAATTCCACTTTATAACAACAATATTGCTAATATATCATACTTTTTCTTATCCTTAACTTTTGACCGTACTTAAGTTTGATTGTTTCCAAGAATGTGCTTTCTCATTTTATCTGCTACCAATATTTTATCTTGTAATGTAAACGTTAAATATTTTTTGTATGCATCAGATCTCCAGTCCCCCAGTAACTGTATCAATTCAGACTGGACCCCAGCCTTAAAGGCAAATGTTGCTCCCCCTCTTCTGAAACTATGAGAGGAAAACAGCTTTGCCTCCAGATCTACTTTAGCTACTAATTGCCTTAACTTATATTGAAATTTAGCATATGTTATATATTTGTTTTTAGAGTAACTAAACACAGGTTTGTGTGAATGACTTTGCACCATTTCGCACATTCTTCTGTATGCGGAAACAGGACATAATATTGAACCTGGTATAGGTAAAAGTGGAGTTAATAACTTTCTCTCCCCAAACTGAATTGTTTTAGACCAGTTCATTTCTATTATTAATATACCTTCTTTTTCCTGAACATTCTTATGTAATAAGCATTTTCCTTTACTTAAATCTTTTTTAGAACTTGGCACCAAGTTTGATTTCCTAGCAAAAAGAAAAAATGCAAATAAAAATAAGCACCAATATGTCCTATCTATACACTTAGAGAAATCCAAATGTTCAGCCATTTTTATTAAAATCTCTGGTGTAATTGGTTCAGCTTGTTTAGTACAATATGGATTATCCCTAGCTATACCCGTTATACTTAAATTCAACAAAAACTCATTAATATTATCAGTTGAGTAGCCTAACAGAAAATGCATAGATTTAACGCCACTGATGTAATTCTTAATTGATTGCACAGATTTAAAACTTCTTCCTAAGAATTGTGCATAAAGACTTAAAGTAGTTGAGTTTGAAGGCAAAATTTGCAATTTGAAGTACATGCAAAATAATAAATATGCCTCCCACTGGGTTTTCAAATTTTTTAATGTGCCCTCAGCATATGCGGATCTTCTTGATCTTTTTAGATCCTTTTTTAATGTAGACATCTGATCATCTGAAAAGCAAATCAGTTTTTTCTTACCAAGAGTGTGAAAAATTAAACATGTCCGATGAAACAGGAAATTCTTCTAAATTCATATCTTGAGTTAAATTGATAAAACTTTTACTATGAATCGGTGCATTCTCCCACCTCGACAAGTGATCTGCAATTCTGTTTGAAATTCCACTTATATGTACAAGTTTTATCTGAAATTCTTCTGTTGCTGCTAAAAATGCTATTTCCCGTAAACCAGACTGTAAAATTTCATTCTGGGTTTTACCAGAATTTATAACCTGACATATTGCTTCATTATCGCAAAAAATTTGTATTTTCTTTCCTTTGTAAAATTTTCCCCATAATTTTAGACAAATTACAATTGCAAATAACTCCAGCACATTTATGCTAAATTTTCTTCTCACAATTTGTGGAGGAAATTCAGCATGGAAATATTTTCCTTGACAAAATCCTCCACAAGCTGTAAGGCATGCATCAGATGAAAAAATTTCATCTGGTTCTGACCACTCTTCATACATCATCATTGAAATACCGTTATACAATGGTAAAAAAGTATGCCACCAACAAATATCTTTCTTAACATATAAGGGAATAACATGTGGTTTTAGCTCTTTTTTATATAGAACTTTTAACCATTTTAACATCCTTGAAATAAAAATCCTTCCAGGTCTAACACATGTAGCAACAAAATTTAATTTCCCTAATAAAGATTGTATTTCTTTTAAAGTGGCATATTCCTTTTCTATCCATTTAACTAGCAGTAAATTCAATTCATGTAATCTCTCTAAAGTAATTGATATTGTCATTCTTTCTGTGTTAAACAAAACTCCTAAGAATGACATTATTGTTGATGGAGGGGAAGCTTTAGCTTTTGCCTCGTCAACCCCACATTTTTCTAATAAAGCCTGCAACATTTTATATGCAAAACTTGCATTTTCCTTTCTTTCTGCCGAAGCCAAATCATCCAGATAATTTAAAACAGCAATACCAAATTTAAACATGATAAATGATAATGCATTTGTAAATCTTTGACAACAAAAAGCAGAAGAACGACTCCCCATGCTCAGTACTGTGTCACAAAATATATGCTTTTTCCAGATAAAAGCCACTAAATTATATGAAGATGGACAAATATAGAGCTGTCTATATGCTCTACGCAGATCAGTTTTAAATAACAAACAACCTCTACCTTTTTGTTTGATTATTTGAATAAAATCATCTACCTTTGGATACACTAAATCAATTTTATCTCCCAAATATGTATCTTTATAAATATAATCATTAATTGAGTTTCCTTTAGGACAACTAAGATCTAAAATAACCCTCCTTTCAGTTGTATCTTTCTTTGGTAATGAATTAAGAGGTGAAATTTTGATACCAGAATAAAAAGGGTTACTGTTGAAAGGTCCTAAAATTGCTTTATTACTACTTTCTTGTTCTAAATAAGAAAACATACTATCAGAAAACTCTATTACACCTTTGTGATTCTTATATTTCCATAAAGACTTTTGATCCACTTTTTCAAACTTATTTTCATCCCCTACGTATCCAATAGGAAAACCAAATTCTAAAAGATCACAAATTTGGTAATCTTTGTAATCTGCTAACATACTTCTTAAATATTTAATATTTAATCTATAATTTACTGGAATTCTGCAATGTTCAAAATTAAATTTTCCCGATTGTTTCACAACATAATGTTTTTTTAACAGACATTTTATATCCCCGTCTTTTAAATTTTGTTTTGTCACTTTGCAAACCTGACATTTATTAGAATGAACACAAATATGTTTCTTAAATTCAGTTTCAACTTCTACCTCTGATTCAATTTCCTTTTTACATTCCGTGATTTTCAACTGTTGAGAGAGAAATTTTGGTAAAAACATATCTACTAAATTATCATTGTAAATATTTTGTCTATTCGAATTTGAGTAAATAACATTTCTTAGTCAATTCGACAAATGTGGACAACATGAAGAGCATTCAGGATGTTCCATTCTCTTCTTATCTTTCAACCAACATGATGCACAAATATGCGTAGCATGCCTTTGTTTGCCTTTAATGACCACTAAATGACTGTTTTTGTGCAAACATTTATTTCTCTGGTAATCCGAGGTAACCAAGAAACAACTTAATTTGCATAAACATCAAGTTTCTGATTGGCTCAATACGAATTTTGCGGGAATTTTAGCGTTCAGTTCACTCACTAGGCTTTACATACCTGTCACATCAAGTTAAGGAATTGTATTAAATCCTTGTCAATCAAACTAATTTATTCCTTTTTTTAATTTTAGAACACGAGTGTCTTTGTCAGCTATACAATGAACATGTAAAGCCTAGTGAGTGAACTGAACGCTAAAATTCCCGCAAAATTCGTATTGAGCCAATCAGAAACTTGATGTTTATGCAAATTAAGTTGTTTCTTGGTTACCTTGCACGTGACATGTCTTAATCCTTTTCATCATTTAGACAACGTTTTACGCCTCTGCAGCAGACGATTTTAAAACATTGCTCATGTTTATTAATTTCCCTTTGACCAAAATGTTCATCTCTATTCAAGAGTTATACATTTTCATCGAGTTTGCAGATATGTTATGTGATAATATTTAATAACCCTTTCCCATACATGCCAAATATGCAGCAGACAACTTTGAAAATAGTTAAAGTCTACTGCTGAGAAGATAGTTTTAAACCGTGCCCATCTCTTTCCATCAATTTTGTAAAGTAAAGTTTATAAAGTCAAACACACCATTAAAATTACGTCAGTGTCCAAGCAATGTTGAGCTCAGATCAGACTGAATCTTTTCAGCTTGATCAAAGCCTCCACATAATAATGTTTTTCAAATGGTATTTGGGACATATAGACAGACAGATAAATATTCTACCATTTCCTACCTGTAGACGCATTTATATACATCTGCAGAATACAAATTTAAAAAGCTTTGTGAAAAAAAGAAAATGTTCTCATAATGGGCAATATTTCTCTTTTTACCAAACTGTTTACCATATTTCATATATAGATATTGTTTGCATACGTGTGTGTTCTTATGCATCTGCTTCAGATTTGTTGTATATGGGAAAGACCTCTAAATAGTCTAGTCTTACAGATGCATCAGTATTTCCCTTTTGCCAAACTGGTTTCAGCAAATTTCAATAGTTTTCTAGGATGTGTTGTATGTGGGAAAGGGTTAGCCTCTAAATATGGGAGGATTGGGTCTATCTATGGTTAATTTTTCAATATTCAACTCAACTCAATTTGAGTTGTTGTAATCCGTGATATGTGTTCACTCACCAATTACATCTCCAGTATTTAATTTTAAATAAAACCATAGCGGGTGCAAAGAACATGCAGACATATGCTCACATCAACATATATTAATAATTAATACGTACACTGTAAGATGTTTTCTCGTATTTATTCTAAACTATTTTTTTCAAACAGCGACTATGATCAGATTCATAATAATACACGTGTCAATGGGATACTTTTTGCTATTTAACGGTCAAAAATTGCCTCGGAGAAATGTACTCATAAAACGTAATTTCTAAATTAAAAACCAAAGGACCGATGTGAAGAAACGTTAATACTGATTTTGTAACAAAGTTAACTTACCTCTCTGGTCGACTTTCTTATCCAATACACCGACTATGATCAGATTCATAATAATAAACGTGTCAATGGGATACTTTTTGCTATTTAACGGTCAAGAATTGCCTCTGAGAAATGTACTCATAAAACGTAATTTGTAATTTCGAAATTAAAAACCAAAGGACCGATGTGAAGAAACGTTAATACTGATTTTGTAACAAAGTTAACTTACCTCTCTGGTCGACTTTCTTATCCAATACACATGTCTAAAATTGTCGGATTTAAACATACATACAGGCGTGCGTGCATGCTTTGATTGTGAGTACTGATAAATATACAATAGAAACAATGTGAATTCCGTGACTTTACAGAGGCGGCGATACTAATTTATATATTTGGGCTCAGACACAGATGACTTTTGACGCATCTTAAACGGTGGTGGGGGTTACGGAATTGCATCATGTTTTGCCGGAGTAAAGAAGTCTTGATAAGTGCGCAGAAACGGTATAATCTGACCATCATATACTGTAACAAAAGTGCGTTTAAAAATAAATAGGAACTTGCCTGTTTGGTGGTGTAGACTGGAGTGTTAGAGCTTCCTTGGCACCCGTGGTGTGTGGGGTTAGCATTATGACCGACTCGCTAGTGTCAAGTGAATGGACCAGTAGGCCTATCAAACTACGAAGTTAACGACGTGGTTTAACTAATAAATAGTTGAAAGAAGCGTAAAACACCAGAAAACTAATTGATTTCTTTCGGGGCTGTCTCAAAGAGCAGAGTAAATCCAGTTAACGTGGGGTGCTCGAATCTAAAAACCCAAACATATACATATTATCCGCCCAATCAAGATACAATATTAAGACTCTAATATAAAAAACAGATTTCAATGCTATAGGCTACCTGAAACCCATTGACATAAATCTACCCGCAGAACTGTTTTGCCTAGATTGTTTATAAGATGAGAAGTATTCAGCCATTGGCCCAACATATTGAATATGGCTACATTAAATAATTGTAAGAAATCTAATCCAACAATATGAGTGTAAGAGTTACATACCATATCTTGGACACGTATCTGGAAAGAGCAAACAAAAAAGCAGTCTGAGATATTTGACATCCCAGTAAGAACGTTCACTTCGAACATGAGCTCGGCCAACATTCTTTCCGACGTTTGACAAAGGTCATTATGACAATCGTCAATTGTTTTCCATTAACTAGATTAATAGCATAAGTGGAAAGCAGTCAGTTGCTTGAACAGTATGTTGTCTTGAGTACTGGTGTGTGTTAAAAAAAACAGGAAACACGTGCGTATGTGAACTGACCGCCGTGGTAAGACTGGACAAATGTTGAAAACGGCGTTAAACCTCAATCAATCAATCAATAATAACGCTCACTATTCAATTTACCCTTTCCTATCCCACTCAGCTCGAGCTCAAACACTTTTCTTTTCCAGGAAAAAGTGCGTCTCGTGTATCGGTGCTATAACCATTGGGTCTTTTCGGAAAGAACTATGGTACTGCACCCGGACGTCTTTGTGTCTAACTCTGTTTCTTAAATGTATATGCACCTGTCAATTGCTTGAACATGATGTTGAGTACACTATCAAATGGGCCTATATATAAGCTAACAAGCTTATGCACAATCAGAGCAATTGGTCTTTATCATTACATTACATTACATTACATTACATTACAAACCTGCAGCAGTCGATCTAAAAAAATATTTTGTAAAAACTATTCAACAAATCTCTATAAATGAAAGAACAATAATTGAATGAAGTAGAAAATAGTGTAGCAAAAGAAGATGTTGCTCATTATGGGACGATTTCTCCTTTTGCCAAAATGTTTTCAAAAGTCGTCTGCTGCAGAGTCTGTGTTTGGGAAATGTGTAAACAGTGAAAACTAGAACTATCACTGAATGTGATTAATACCCCCGAACGTCGCCCTAATAGGAAAGGTAGTGGAATATTAAGAAATCCGACCTTAAATTCCAACTTGTAGTTTTAAAGATAATCTTCGGACAAGAAAAACGTAAGAAAAGGCGCTGAAAATTATTCTACGAACAAGAAAATGTAACAAAGGGCAATAAATCTGTAATTAGTTAAAATAAAGTTATGGTTCTTGTTCACTGCACTTCCTATCAATGTGTTGTAACATAGTATAAAGTTTTATTAAATTCCATCCAGTAGTTTTGGAATTAGTCTAAGCTCAACAGAAAGTAACAAAGGGCAATTACTCTGTAAATATGTAAATTAGAGTTATGATTCTTGTACACTGCACTTTCTCTCATTGTGCTCTACCATTGTAAGCAGTTTTATTAGACTCAATCCATTAGTTATTAAGTAATTCTCCAGACAAGAAAAAGTAACAAAGGGCAATAACTCTGTATTTTGATAAAATAGAGTTATGGTTCCTGTACACCGCACTTCCTCTAAATGTGTTGTATCATCGTTTGAAGTTTTATTAAATTCCAACAATCAGTTTTAAAGTTATGCTCCGGACAAGACTCTACTAATAGAAAAGATAACAAAGGGCAATAACTCTGTAATTAAGTAAATTAGAGTTATGGTTTTTGTACACTGCACTTCCTCTCCATGTGTTGTATCATCGTATGAAGTTTTATTGAATTCCAACAATTAGTTTTAAAGTTATGCTCCGGACAAGACTCTACGGACAAGAAAAAGTAACAAAGGGTAATAACTCTGTAAATGTTTAAATTATGGCATTGTGTTATACCATTGTATGAAGTTTTATTAGATTCCATCTATTAGTTATAAAGTAATTCTCCAGACAAGAAAAGGTAACAAAGGGCAATAATTCTGTCATTAGGTTAAGTAGAGTTATGGTACCTATTCGAACACCGCACTTTCTCTTAATGTGTTGTATCATCGTATGAAGTTTTATTAAATTCCAACTGTTAGTTTTAAAGTTATGCTCCGGACAAGACTCTACGAACAAGAAAAAGTAACAAAGGGCAATTACTCTGTAATTATGTAAATTAGAGTTATGGTCATTGTACACTGCACTTCCTCTCATTGTGCTCTACCAGTGTATGCAGTTTTATTAGATTCTTTTTATTAGTTATAAAGTAATTCTCCAGACAAGAAAAAGTAACAAAGGGCAATAACTATGTAATTAGTTAAAGTAGAGTTATGGTCCCTATACACTGCACTTCCTCTCAATGTGTTGTATCATCGTATGAAGCTTTATTAAAATCCATTAATTACTTTTAAAGTTATGCTCCGGACAAGACTCTACGAATAAGAAAAAGTAACAAATGGCAATAACTCTTACGTTCTCTCAATGGTTTGTATCATCGTATGAAGTTTTATTAAATTCCAATGATTAGTTTTAAAGTTATGCTCCGGACAAGGAATATTGCGACCGACCAACAGACCGACCAACCGACCGACCAACCGACCGACCAACCGACCGACCAACCATAAGGTGACTCCAGTATAATTAAGCACTATAGCATCATTACAACAGTAGTAGACTACGTTTATTTTGATCTTTTTTTTTTAAATTGCATATTTGATCTTATTTCTTTCAACATCCCCAACACGTTTCTATCTCCATTTAAAATTAATGCATGTCATATTTTTGAAAAATTGTTGAAAGCGGCGCAAAGCACCAAACAACAAACAATACGTTCCTGATTAGATGAAGGCCCTACATGCATAGTCACTATATATACCTATATATAGTATCCTGGGCTACTAATACGTACAGATTTTTCAAAAATGCATATTTCCTCTTCTCTGGAGTTAATTTTTTAACAATATTGAAAAAGAGGATCTTCTAATGTAAATGATATTTCTTGTTTTCATATATCCCCGAGCATCCATAATTCGTGAGTGTAAGGCTTCAAAGACAAAATATGCAGAAGGCTTAGTGAATGATACGAATTTTCATGTCTTATCTGAAAGATTTATTTATTTCCTCTAAGTTTCGGGCAAAAATTCCTTTGAAAACTAATTATTCACAAAAAAAATAATCTTGAATACACATGTGTTCAACAAGTCCGAAGCCGAAATTGTTATCCTATTTTCGTGACGTCATTATTTTGGCACTTTGCAGTTTCCATAAAGGCAACACACAAAAAAAAAAATTTTTTTTTAAAAGGGGCAATAGGTCGTAACATATTGAACACCAAAAAACTGAAGCAATTAAATATTTTATATAGTTTAAACCAATTAATTTGAAATTATCCTTGATTTAAATATGAACTTTTTTTTTTTTAATTACTCAACTTTGAATCTTCGTTAAGCTTATTTTCCATTCTCATTTTTTATCCCACTGTGTCAACCTTAAGGGTTTGCATGGAGATTTGGTACCCTGTAATCATCCTATATTTACATCATCACAAAGATCAATACAGATTTCAAAATTGCCATATTTCTAATGGGATATTATTTAAAATATTTTAGTTATTTTACATCTCTATGCGTAAGCACCTTTAGGAATGTGAAATCCAATGAAAAATTGCATTTACCTAACTAGGTCAAACAAATCACATGACCCTAGCCGCCATTTTGTAAACAACAAAAGACCCTTTTTACGGTAAATTTTCATGTCCGATTTTTCCACTTTTTGGGGGTTTAAACTGTTCATTAAATTTGGTATATAAAAAATAAGGGTATTTTGGCTATTCCTCCATTGACAACAAGTAACAAAACTGTTTAAGATGCATTTTATTGTTGAAATATGTCAGCAAATACTTTGGCCATTGGGAAATAATTTTACAGTTCCAAATCGGCTGCAAGGACAAAGTCACGTGATATAAGCCCAAAAATAGTGACGTCACGAAAAAGGGAGGCTTACGAAAATGGAATGTCCAACGATATATGCTTATTAAGCGATATGATACAGTTGCTTCCCTTTGAATGTTGTGGAAATCGTAAAAGGTGGTCATCCAAATGAGATTGAGGCAATCAATGTCCAAATAAATGATACATTGCTAGAATTTATTGCTAACGAATGTCAGTTTGGTTGATGTTCCGTACCCAAAAGACACTAGATTTATTTGTGTTGAACATCCGGCATTCGTGGAGAACGATGACAAGGCGTTGCAAGCGGGACAGATGAGAATTTGGAACCCGTCGATGTTTCATATATTTAAGCCGGCAGTCACTTATCCCCAATGTCGAACCGAGCACTGGCAGAATGAGACAGTTGTTTAATATCCCTGTGGTACTATATGTTCCTGTTCCTATGAAACAGCGGCAGTTCATCCGAAACAAAGCTATAATTCTGGCATTTCAGTTGAAATGTTATACAAAGGCCTTTCCGGTCGAGCACACTCAGTTTCAGAATTGCAATGTCACATTTATGTCGGTAAATGCTATTAAACACAATTTTAAGCATTTGCAGGTTAACAATGGCATTTTCATTTTCGACTGTTGTACTTTCAGTTCCTTTGCTGAAGAATCTGTATCCTCTATAGTCATTAGTGCCTGTTGATGGTCTCAGCTTAAACGGTACAGTTGGTCCATTGTCTAATTAAACCACTAGCATGAAGTACATCTTTTGCAACTGATGTGTGAAGTCTCAATAATAATTCTAGAAAAAATAGGTTGGACTGTAAGTTATTAATAAATGGGATATAGTGTCAGATGTCTGTGTATTTGTGTTTGTAATTAACATTATTTGGCTACAATAATATTTAATGTGAGATTAAGGCATTTGGGATTATTTCCCTTTCATCTACAGACAGAAAAGAGTAATCTATTTCTGGGATATATTCTCAGGGCTTTTTAGCTCACCTGAATGCAAAGTGCTCAAGGTGAATTATTGTGATCGCCCTATGTGCGTCGTCCGTCAACATCTTCTACTCACTAACCATAGGGTCAATTGGGATGAAACTCCACAGAGAGCATCCTCTCAATAACCTCACCAGAATTCCTTCATTTTTTTGGGATCCGTGTAGAATACTGGTTTCCATGGCAACCAAATGAAAACCATTTGGTTAAGACTAATTTCTATTACTGCTTTAAACTTCTAAGATGGTTGTAACATAAAAGTCTTGGTCTAAGGTTAAAAGTCTGGTTTCATAAGTTAATTGGAGAAATTAAAGCACGTCTAGGTCTATGATGTTTGTAAATATTGGCAATATGCATTGTATTCAGTAAAAAACTATATTTTTACACGTTTTGGACAACTGGGTTTTTTCCATGCATTTTGGCTATACATGTATTTGGATTATTTCCCTTGTATTGGGTTACTTTCAGAAAGTGGTCTTAGTGCTAAAAGTAACACAGTTTTGAGTATTCTTTTTCCTTTATTGTGTGTAAAATACATAAAACTGTCAAACAACAGATGCACTAGTTATAGTTTAGCTGAAAATACAAACTCAGGTGACAGATGCGAATTTGGCACCCATAAACAGTCGAACCACGTTAATCTGGACACTTTGGTTACCAGAGAAAACAGTCTGGATTGTGAATCTTCCGGATTAACGATTTTGGATAGAAAGTTTACAGACACAAAATTGTTATCTTAGCCTCAAAGGATCGGACCCGATATTTCCCCAGATATCGTGCGGATATTGCAAACTGACAGTATGATTTTGTTTCTTCAAGTTTTATTAACCTCTAGATTGCACCTTTTGTCGTAAGCAAAGCTTAATCGTGAAATATATAACAACTGGATAACCTATACGTAAACAATTTGAAAAATTGAACAGCAAAATATACAACTATGGAACAGCTTATCATTTTTGTCAGATCTGCACTTGTCTCTGGGTCAAAATGTCGACATTTTAATCTCAAAATCAGTCTGCTATTTTATGACTGATAATCATAGTAAACAATGACACACACTAGCCGATCATGGAACAGCCCTATTACAATGTATACAGTTCACAGCTTTTCAAACCTTTTAGGACAAGCAGATATCATAGATAACAATGCGCGTGACAAGATTTAGATCAGTCTAATCCGGACTAATTGAGAGAATAAACAAGAGCTTTAACCATACTTTCTAAGTAAACAAAGGGCTATAACTTGTAGTAAATGCAGGAAAGAGTTATCTAACTTGATAATCTACATAAGTGTGATGGTTGGGGAGAGTTGTATAACGTGTCAATGCAATGCATCAATGAGCGGAAAGCTGCTCCTGAATACCCGCTTCGAGACCGTGCTCTCTAACAAGCAGTGTTACCTCACAACACTTTGAAACCATCTGGCACATGCGGCAAAGTAGGGTCATACAACAGTCTATGTTCGCACTTTGGAAAGCGATGTCGTAGTTTTGACAATCCACTTTTTCGAGTCCCTCAGCCTATCAGAGCTCTGGATAGGCTTCGGTACTGGTACAACTGCCCTGACATACCAGTGCATATCATCTACTCAGATCTTAGCGTGTCAAAATCCGTGGCACTACCCCTCTTTCACAGCTTAACGGGGTACGACAGGACTTCACAATTTCTTGGATGTGGCAAGAAGACAGCATGGGCAGAATGGACAAGCAAACCGGATCTTAACTACACACTAGTGGCTCTCACACATGACCCTGACGTCAGCATTCATGAGTTAGTGCATATGCAGAGCCTTGAACGCTTTTTCATAGTCATGTGTAATAAGCGGTGTAGTGCAGCTGGTGTCAACACGGCCAGACATCAACTCTCCATCACTGGAAGCAAACTGCTGGAAACATACCGCCTACCAAAGCCGCACTGTTCCAGCATGTAAAGCGAGCTCTACTGCAGTCGAGTTTCTACTGTCGTTAGGCCACCACGGTCCAGAATATGGACCACTCTCAGCGACGCTTCTGTGACATGTGCCATTCTCTTGCACTGTGACTGCCTCAATGCATTTCACGGGTAGGTGCAAATGCAACCTCACACGTGTCAGATGCACGGCACTCTGCAAATGCGAAGGCGGGTGTGTTAATAACGGTGGTGCTGACCAGTAGTACTTATTGCTGAAATCATAGAGTGCAAGCCAGAACGTTTAGAATTTTAGAATTATCAGTAATGTTGTATTGTATATTGAACATTGAATCACAGCAGATGTCTCCGAATTATCTTGATTAAAATTGTTCCTAAATCATTTTTACTGGTGTTTTTTAGTGACCTTGAAGGATAAACTTTACCTCAGATCATTTAAATAATATCTGAATCGGAATCCCTGACCCCGAAAATCCCGAAAATGTGGTATCATACATGATTCTAGCCCTCTTAGTTTTTTACCTGCGATTGACATCTAACTCTGATGGCGGCCATTTGTGCGCCCGTCAAAAATGTAAAAAGTATTGCATGGGCATTTGGTGCTTTTGGAAGAATCTGAACCAAAATGTCACTAACAGCCCTGACTATGATGGAACCTTGCTTAAATTTATTTTGGTTAACCCAGCCGATTTACATCGAGGGAGATTTGTCGACGATTTATTTGTGACATTATGATCATTGCCGCTTCGGACAGAAAAACATCCTGACATGTTCGATGTAGACGATATAATAGCACGCTTCTCAGTTCTTGTTGGAGACACGAATGATTTTTTTTTCTGGAAATGACACTCGGTGGTTTCTTATTTTCAGAGGATAGCTGTGTCTGTTTGACAGGCTTTGTTGATACGATTAATGGTTTAGACTTTGGGATGGCACTCAATGGTGCATTATGTATAGCTAATGTACTAAATACTGTATTTACACATGTATGCATATTGTAATGTACATTTGATTAAGAGGGATGAAACTTAAAACTAACACAAAAAGTGTATTTTTAAATGTGTATTTTGGGCCGGAGGCCTTTATTACGTTGAATGAATATCTCTATCAGATGATATAGAGGCCTGAGATGGACTCCGATTGCTGTATGTTCGAGATTCGTTTTCTGAACCGGGGAAACCTCTTAAACTGTCGTTGTCATAGTACTCGGCTACCTCACTACGGATAGAACTTGCTGAGGACGAAGCCTGATATCTGTCCGAGTTCAAAGAGCGGTCGCTGTTTACGGATTGATCGGATTCGTCTGTGTATTCCTTATCGGGGCTATTAAATCTGACTTTTGACTTTCTCATTTCAACATCAGTTTGCACAGGGCAGTCAATTGGCATCATTCCCTTGTCTTCCTCATCAAAAACTTTATCAGACATGTTTCTCCTTTGTTTCACACAACCTTTACTTCTTATCGTAACTATATCGCTATCGCATTTCTTCTGTTTTCTTTTTTTCTTTCGTACATATATGCCCTCGCTTTCTTTATATACCAGTTTCCGTCTCAGTTTAGATGGACTATTATGAACTCCCCTCCGGCCCCTTGCATTAATTGTGCTTTCTCTTCTGTCTTTGCATTTAAACATTGCCGCTATTTTGGGTGAGTCTTTAGATACAAATTCACTCTTTGATTTACCTAATGACGAACCTTTGTTCGATATTCCTCCACTGGAAGCTATGGTAGCAGATTTCGGTCTAGCGACGGCAACAATCTTCTCTTTCCTGTCATGTGTAGCTTTCTCCTTTTCTGTTTTTGGACTTGAAGCTCTCGAACGTCTTGTATATGGTATCGGACTGCCTGGCTTCTTCTGTTTAGTATTGTTGTTTTCAATAATCGCGTTATCTACAACAGATTCAGTTACAATGGTTGGAGTTGATTCAACTTCTTCGGGAAAGATTTCAGCATTGGTGTTCTGGGCAATTATTTCGCCGCTTGATTTGCATGAGAAGATATTATTTGGTATATCTTGCCCGTTAGCAATTGGAATGTTGATGTAGTTGAACACACTTATTGCTGGACCTGAATCAACGCTAGATGAAGCAGTTGTGTTAGATATCTCCCAGTCTTGATATGGAGAGAAGTCGTAACCGGACCCGAATGAAGTTGAAGACTGCACACCATCTGGTAACTTCTGAAGATCAGCATGCTTATTTTGCGTATAATCTGCCCTGTTCATTTCTACCTTTGCACAATCCCATTCAGACGTCGTATTAAGCGTAGCCGATTTATTTTTAAGGCTCAGCACAAGTGCTTTTACAACCTTAATTGCACATTGTTTGACAGCAAATGTTTCTGTTCTGGTATTACCATCAGAGTTGTCTTTGCCCTTCTCACGACTCGGATCCTGAACTTTTGGTTTCGAGGGACTCTTTAAACCACTCCTGCCATTCTTAAGATCTCTTTTGTTTGCCAGTGACTTGTTTGGAACACGGTCTTGCTTCTTTCTCTGTCGAATTGCTGTATGCTTTCTTTGTTTGATGTCCCTATAATAAATCATTCACGTATATTTCTATGATTTTTGAAATGCGGTAGATCAATATTGTATGAGCATCGGCGCAGTAAAAAGACATTCGGGCATTTACGAGCAGCCTCGATCAGGAAATGCGTATGCATACAAACAATATGACCATATCATGCACTGTTTGCACTCAACCCAAAGGAAAGTTATAACATATAAAAATCATTTATACAAATGATTATGCGATGAAGTTGCCCCTTCTTCGAACTCGGCTCGGTACATAACTGTCATTTTACAAGATCTAATAGCTCTCTCGGATAAGAAAAGTGCTGCTTAGAATGCTTTTTATACAATCAATGTTTGGTTTTTTCTTGCTTTCTTAATAATAATGAGCAATTTCTCCTTTTTGTCCACAAAACTTTCAATTTTAAGCAATAATTGATATTGAATGTATAGAGATTTTTTCCATGTTTTTGTCTGAATATTTTCAAGTTGTATGTTGGAAAGGATGGTTAATAATGCTTCATGTTTTCACACTTTCCCACCTGCAGACGCATTCTGACACATCTTCAGCAGACGACAGCAATTTCTCCTTTTGCCAAACTGTTTTCAACTTTAAACAAGAATATATATTTCGATTGTTACCATAGTTTTGCTTATATGTTTTCAAAGACGTCTGATGCTGATGTTTTGTATGTTGGAAAGGGGCGCTAGAGTAATGATGCTTCATGCTTTTGATCATGTAGAACCTACCGGTTGGAGTCTTGAGTCTCAAAGTTTGATGGCGTGTTCTTATTCACTATACTATCTCTCTTTCCATCGCCTGAAATCGTGGTGATTATATAAATGATAATATTTAATACTAATAATAATAATGATAATAATAAAAATATTATTAATAATAGTAATAATATTTGCCAGAGGGAGAGAAAGCACACAGCCAGTTCGGGGCTCGAACACGGGACCTCTCGCCATCAGGGCGAGGACTCTATTTACAGAGCTAACCGAGCAGTTTACATGTAATCTCTCCAAATGTGTACAAGTTCGAACAGCGCCATAACAAAAATGCATTAATCTTTACTTGTAGACGAGGTACCTCTTATTTATGTAATCATCTACAATTATGTTCCTGTTGGAAACAATTTAAAATTTGAAAATCATAGAATGAAATAAATCTTACAGTTTCTTTGCCGATTACCAGTGTGTATTCTGGTTTCTTTGTGAGCTGTGTGGTGAGCAGTGTGGTGAGCAGTGTGGTGAGCAGTGTGACCTATAAACATGTAATAAACATGAATGAATGAAGGAGATTTTTCAAACAAAAAGCAATGTTGTCTCTTGGGTATTAAGAATAGTGTACTATAGTGTTAGGTGAACATTGACTTGACCCTAAGATATGTTTTCGAATGTCTACGATTGCCCTACGACAGTCGCATAGAGGTCTTAGTTATTAAAGGAATAACTGATGCCACGTTTTGAATTGTATGAGTGTTCACAGTTTCTGTGGCTGGTCTTTGACGGTCGCAAATGAGAGTGTCATTACCTATACTCGATAGTTTTGCGACAATAAAATACTGCCTTTGCTCGCTTGTTGGCATGTGGGCTGTGTGTGAGACTATCTTCAAGAAAAGTACATATGGGTACACAGTAATGTAATAAAGTTAAAAGAGTTGTAATCTATATGTCAAGGTGTGTCATCGGTAATACAGCAAATCAATGGCATATTGTACATTGGTAAAACGCTTGTATTTCAACTTGATCTCGAGACCGTCTTTTTTAGGCGTCGGCCTCTTTGGTTTATTTCTTAAGTTCCTGCTATTGTACCCGCGTCCGGTCCATCAAGGTTGGGAACAAATAAAAAAAAAAACGCCTAAAGACGCCTCTGCATTAGACTCGTTTTAAACACATTATTGCAATAGGAGAAATTGCTCTTAATGTTTTCAACTGTTTTTAATAGTTGAAGTTGTTTTTATAGATAATTTCAATAGTTTCACCATATGTTATCAAAGTCGTCTGTTGCAGATCAAACAACACTCTTTGATTAAAACAACACTCGTTGATTAAAACAACACTCTTTGATTTAATATGTTGGAACCAGTGGGCCTACTAAAGGACGTACAATGAGCTCTACAGACCGTCTAGATCAAAGCATATACTTAAAACTGTATTTTCATTAAATTATTCGGGGATATAATCAGATTATCCTAACACACCGGGCATTCCGATTGCACTAGTTAAAAGCCGTTAATTGAATGGTGGATTCAGCAAGTTAATATGAATACGCATAGGTGAACCTTAACTCTAGATCCTTTAAAGGTGCTGAACTCCATATGGTTCCCAAATCATTATATCTGATACTTATTCAAATTAATCCTAAAAGTGTCAATATTTATATGAGCCGCTCCATGAGAAAGCCAACATGGTGGACTTTGTGTAAAGTATCGATCCGGATCAGCCTAAGCATGCCGCGCAGGATTACCCGGACAGTCACGTTTCACCTCCTGTGGATGTTCTGTTTCAGGAATCATTGCTCTCTATACATCTATCACCCTGAGACGGAATGTGTCGGCCCAGATTAGGCTGCGCCGGCTAAACTGGGTCTATACATTACGCAGGGACCATAATGTTGGTGGATTGATTGATTGATTGGGGTTTAACGCCGTTTTTAACAATTTCTCAGTTATATCACGGCGGCCAGTTCACCTACTCATGCATTTCCTGGTTTTCTCACACCAGTACTCCACACAACAATCTTCCCAAGCAACTGGCTGCTTTTCCACATAGACTTAGCCCATTGGTGGAAGAGGAATGACGCATGTCGCATTGCATTTTGTCAATCCTCGGAAAGAAAGTTTGACGAGCCGGGATTCGAACTCACAACCCCTGGATTGACAGCCCGCGTCGCTACCGACTGAGCTACCGGGGCTCGGCTAATGTTGGTGGAACGGTACATATGAAATGGCAAGCTGTAGAAGGTCGTAGATGACCCCCCCCCCCTTTTTTTTATTCCTTTATAGAAAATAAGCACTTTAAATATGCATCGTTATACATCATCAAAGCAAATAATCCATATAACATAATTGCAGCAAAAGACTTTGAAAACATCGAGGCAACAATATGAAAAAGTTCTATATTTGAAAGAGTAATTATTGAATCGAGTTTAAATATTTTGTCAAAAGAAGATAATACTCATTACGAGCTATTTCTTCTTTTGGGATATGGTCGTCTGCTGCTGATGCTCCACATAAGGGAAAGGTTTCAATTAATAAAATAAACCAATAAACGTTACCTTTCACTTTCACATAACGCGTGCTCTTTTTCATTTTCTGAATGCCGTTACCCAGACCTATAGGCCCAGACCTATCTTTTAGCAACAACGGTTTAAACGTGGATTATACTTTCTTGAAGTTACCAATAAGACGTTTTTAAGAACGCAACTATATTAACAAAAAACAAAATCTACATAACTCGCAAAATGGATCGATCTATAATGGCGCTTTTATAAACGTAACAACGCTAGTGAATATTTACGCTGTTGTGACGTCAAATGTTACGTTACCAACGCTACTCGCTAGATCAAATAGCGCGAATAGCTACACGTTTTATCGATTTCTATGAAATATAATGATCAAAATAAGGAAAAAACTGTACCAAGGGTAAGAGGCTGATTTCAACTAAAGAACACAAGAGTTCATGTATTCTATTCATTTGCGTTTTGTTTTTACAAAATGAAATCCTTCCGCATTTTTGTTGAAGATCCTGATGCGCCGTTGTAACGTCACATGTTACGTTAACAACGATATACGCGAGACCAAATAGCGCGTATACATTTTAATGGAATGCTTGGACATAGAATGATTAAAATAAGAAAAGGAAAGGAATGGAAATTACTTAAGTACACAAGGGCACATGTATTTCATTCATTTGAGTTTTGTATTTACAAAATGAAATCCTTCCGCAAAGTGGTCGACGACCTTAAAACATCGGAATCGATCGGAATTTTCAACATAACGCGACGTATTGTCGGCGGAATATATCGAAAGGAAAACGTATGCCTAAATTGCGTCAATCCAAAACAATTATCGCAACATGCTTGTGTCTTGACATACTTCCGAACAGGGAATTCAGAAAAGGAGAGATGATTAATTGTTATCGAGTTACGGAACTGTGGTATGCCTAATGCACTTCTCCTAGTTATCCTCTATCTACCATTTAATATGGTCGATTGCCATGTTACTGTACTCAGTAAGTTTGTTTGCATGGTGTTTTACACCGTTTTCAACAATGTGTCAGCTATATTGCCTTTGTAAGTTACCAGTACTCCTGACAACAGCGAGTAAGTCGTAATGCTAATCCCACAACCCTGAGCGCCATGGAGGGAAAGCCGATTTACTTTCTTGTAATGTTCGATTTTTCTTTTTGTATTCAAATAAGCAAAAAATCAGCAGTTTAGCTTCCTCGGTGGTCCCTCATTCCATAAACCGCATGATAGGGATTTGGTTAAATTATATAGATCTAAACGAAATAACTATTCCCAAAGGAATTAAATTTGTATATTAATAAAAACATTCATAAAGATGTTTAGACACAAGGCATTTTTTCAGGATTCACATCTTTGTTCGGCATACATGTACTATGTTGCATACATCTTGGAAAAGGAGCTAAGACCGGTCTTACGGCCTTTGATAAAACGGGCCCTTGATGGATATATACGATGAACATTGAACATCATAGTGGCTCTGTTGAAGTTGTATCTTTCTTGTATGCTGTCCCACCTCAGATCATGTATCAAACAAGAAACCGCTGAAGACGGCAAGGCCGGATTGTCGGCAATTTGACCTTGAAAATCGACAAACCAAGGTTAAGGTCAAAGTAACCAAAGAAATCAATAGAACTTGTTACAGGTTACCTTAAGGCAAAGTTTCAAGTTTGTAACCCTTTCCAGTGCTGAGATTTTGCCTCAACCTGAAACTTTAACCAACAAGTTGACGGACAGACAGACGGATATCGCCAATCTATAGACAGGAATTGCTAGATCAATCCGGCCAATGAATGGAGATGCTAGTTCTTGCAAAGTCATTCTGCACAAGTCTATCAGATCGCCGTTGAACCATTTCAAGTTAATCGTTAAGTCTCTAAACAAAAGTGTACTCCGTTACACCTGCAGCTTGTCGGTTATTACCTAAAGACGTAATTATCCGAGTCTGGCATGTCAAAGGTCAGGGTATATTCAGATTAAATAACACTGAGCACTTGGGTGTGTGCTAGTTAAAAGCTGTACTCCGATTGTTGGTTATTTGGCTAACAACCGCCTCACAACTTTTCTGTAACTAATGTAATTCTGAATACATTCTAAAAACCATGCTTCAATGTAAAACGTGACCATTGGCATGTCATATACTTCCTTAGACCGTGAATACCTTTTTGAGACGGTGGGAACCAAACAATTTTCCGATTGATTATATGTAAAATCTGAAATGCTATATTTTCTTGGGATAAGAAACACTGTATGTAGGGGTGTAACGGACGGAGCTTTTATCTTGGGAGAAGGAGACCAGGCTTCGGACCCCGGTTGAGTCGTATAACATACTTTCTATCTGGTCGTTTGTACCAGAAACCCTGTCAAACGTCTAACTCTGTCTGTCTAGGGTGGCAGAAGATAATGGCAATATGTGTAGACGTAGAAACGGTGAAAGATTTAAAATAAAGAACATTTTATGCCATTTAATTCCACTAATCATGGACATAAACATAATTGTTACACATACACTATAATGAATGGCATCGGCATTAAGACATTTCTTAGTCGTAGTAAAGAATTAGCACTAGAAAAACATTGTGTAGTACCATGTTTGCCATTCAAAAACCTAAACACCATGAGTGAGACACGCCACTAGACACCCGACATAAGACCACTTCTAAAGCAGACGACTTCGAAAATGTCGCGTACAAACAGGAAAGGTTGCACTAGATAAGCAATTTATCCTTTTTCCACATTGTTTTTAACGCTAACTGTTATTTCAAAATTTCGTTTCAGATTTATCAATGTCATTATCAGGCGCCTCTAACAATCTAATATCCGATAACAGTAGATAGCAGAAGACTAGGAAGGGGGAGTAAACTGGTCTTTTTTCCAACTATATCTCTGTTATTACTCACCCAAACCCTTTGTAATCGTTACTGAAAAGAAAGCGTCTCTCTGAGACGCTTCTTTTGAGTACCCACAACATAGGGATAGGGTGTGGAATAAGCATTTTAGAAGATTTATAATACCCCTTATCAAGAACTCTGATATCCACTCTAAGGCCTATTCACCCATTACATTTAAACAAAACTCCGGTAATTGCCAGCAATATAAACACAAAACCTTAAGGTCTTTGTACCCTCAGTTAATTTCGCCTGCTATATTGTCGTCTGCAACACTTTTAACAAATACGACTATCTCTTCCAATTTTTTGTGTCAAAAACTATGGATCTCAGATCAGGCACCACATTTTGTTGGGCCTTATCTTGAACCAAACTGTTGGCATAGCACCAATTTAGAATAATCATACAAAACATAAAATCATTTACATGTACGGCTTTCAGATTTTTTGATTGCACACAAAACAGACCAATACTGTTTCCACATTGTTCATTTTCTGAATTTCTTGAAGAGAGGATGGAGATGATATCCTTTGGGTTTTCTATTGTACTCCATGTAGACATTGTCGTCTGCCCCGGACATAGAACTCATATTGCCTACTCTTCGCCCACCCTGTAAATAACAAGAACAGACAGGTCTATGATTAACCATTTCCCAAATATGTATAAGATAATATGCAGAAGATGCCTTTGAAAGTATCTAGGCAAAAACTAGAGTGCAGTTGTAGCATGAGCACCACTTCCATAGTACTGGTACATGTCATATCGATGGCTTGGCGTGAAATGGTTGTACATGTAAATTAAAATTGGTATTTTTTTTACCAAGGTTATTTACCTCGCCATAAAGTCTTTATAAGCGTTAAATCATTTTTCTTGGTAAACAATGGAAATTTAGATGCCATTGCACGTTCTGAGCAATGGCACCTAAATTTGCATTGTTTACAAAAGGGTCAAAATTGCCCCTAATCCAGGGTTTTCAAAATAGGTTTTGAGTTACAACCATTTCACGCCAAGCCCTCGATATAGAGGTACAAAGAGAAATGTGTTTTTATAGATCAGGAAAAAAGAAGAACTCTTTATTAACCGTTTCCCACCTGCAGAAGCATTTTGATGCAATAACAGCAGACGACTTTTGAAAACATTGTGGCTAAAGATGAAATTGCTCATGATGAGCAATCTCTCATATGGCCACAATGTTTTCAGATTTATTTAACAATAAAGTTATCTTTCATGGAGATTTTTCAGGTTTTTGTCACTATGTTTTCAAAGTCATCTGCTATATCTATACTGAAACGTTCTTGTTTCTGATTAATGTATTAGCCCTTTCCCTAATAAAGACAACTTTCAACAACTCTGTAGCAGATAATGTAGGAATTGTCCCTTTTCCTACAATGTCTTCAACTTTTTTTCACCATTTAACTCCAATTTTCTAGACAAAGCAGTTTTCCCCTTTGATGTATTTTACCCTTTCTGATATACAACAAATCTGCAGTAGATGACTTCAATTCTTTTTTGACTAAATATGGTAAGCAGTCGAAACCAAAATAATTGAGATATAACAGTATCGAGTCACACAGTTTCAAAGCAGATGACTCCATGGTTTCTAATTATCACAGGGTTGTCCTGGAAGAAAAATAGATAAAGGCAGACGACTCATGTTATATCAATTAACCGTTCATCCCTTGACAACATGCAGACACATTTTGACACATAAGCAGCAGACGACTTTTGAAAAAATTGTAACAATAGAAGAAAATTGCAATAATGTTTTCTACTTAAATTGGAAACTAATTTTTTATCTGCAGAGATTTTCCTCTATTTTTGTAGATGACCTGCGCCCCTTCCCGCCTTTGCTGCAGACAACTTGTGTACTTGATACATTTTATGAATTGTGTGAATTTTAGAGATCTGCTCAACTGCCGTCTTTATGAAGAATTGAACCCTTTCCAACATACAACAAATCTGCAGCAGACAACTTTGCAGACATCAAGACAAAAATATAGAAAACTTCTTTAAATGAATGTATAATTATTAAATAGAATTAAAACATTTTGACACATACAACAAATATGGTGCAGATGACTTTGAGAACATATAGTTAAAACTATGGAAACTTCATAGAAATGAACATATAATAAGTGAATACAGTTGAAAACATTTTGACTAAAGTAGAAAAAGCTCAAGCTAAGAAAGGTTTTCCTTTTTTTCAAAGTGTTTTCAACTGTATTCACTTATTATATGTTCATTTCTATGAAGTTTCCATAGTTTTAACTATATGTTCTCAAAGTCATCGGCACCATATTTGTTGTATGTGGGAAAGGATTAAATGTGTTTGATGCCAATTCTTTGTATGTGTAAAAGGGTAAACTCTTTCCCACATGCAGTTTCTTTCTCTGCAGAAGATGACTTTTGAACACAATGTGGCAAAAGAAAAAATTGCTCATAACAAGCAATTTCTTTACTTAATTAAAATGATTGTGCTTTCATTTCTAGAGAGTTCCAATATTTCGGACTAGGATTTTTAAAGTCATCTGCTGCCGATTATTTGTATGTGTGAAAGAAAACTCACTTTGATTGGTCGAAGTTCTCCAGCAATTAACTCTTCCTCAGCATCTTGATCTGATGCTGCAATAACTTTCTGTAACAGCTGTAACTGCTGTTCTTTTGTCTTAAAGGCAAGTTTCTCCTCCTATATTAGGGAAGAAAATGAATTCATAAAACTTTTTAATTTTTCATAAGGTAGTTGAGAAGATATCTAACACTCATTCAATGTGTATAACGTATCTAGGACAGTGGAATTATGAACAGCCACTGTTATGGAACAGTAACTTTTTTCCAAATATGTCTGCATGTGGGGAGTGCTAACCCTTTTCAACATATAAGAGCTTTCTGATGCATCTGAACTCAGCAGACTTTTGAAAACATTGTGACTAAGCGAGAAATTGCTCTCAATAAGTAATTTCTCCTTTAAACACATTGTTTTCATCTCTTTTCAGCATTACACTTTCAGTTTTAGAAGTTTTCCATATTTTTACCAAGAGGAAAAGTCTAACATAAAATCTTATTTCGCTCTTAGTTTAAATCTTAAATGTTAGAAGTTTGGACTATTGCCATAGTTTTTGACCATACATGATCAATATTGGAACTAGGCCTAAATATCATCAAGACAAACATTCTGACAAAGCTTCAATATGCTCAAGTAAAAAATGCAGCCTCTAGAGTACTAACAAGATTTTTCTCAAATTTGGCCTAGTGACCAAGTTTTTGACAAGACATAACCCATATTCAACTTAACAAGAGGGCCATGAGGCCCTGGAATCGCTCACCTGAGAATGGGCTGTTTAAGACTTTACTCTTTCAGCGCCAATGGCAATATCATCAAGACAAACTTTCTGACAAAATTTCAAGCTGCTCAAGTCAAAAATGCAATCTCTATAGTGTACTAGATTGTTCTACAATTTAGCTTAGTGACTAGTTGTTGACCTGACATGACCTATATTCGAACTTGGCCTAGATATCACTAAGACAAACATTCTGACAAAGATTCAACATGCTCTAGCCAAAGATTTTCATTTAAATTTGGCCTAGTGACCTATTTTTTGACCCGACATGACCCAGTTTCGAACTTGGCCTAGATTTAATGGAGATATATGTTCTTTCATGAAGATTGGATGCAAAATGTTGCCTCTAGAGTGTTAACAAGCAAATGTTGACAACGGAAGACGGACAAAAGGTGATCACAAAAACTCACCTTGAGCACTTTGTGCTATGGTGAGCTGAAAATGGGGCTCTCAAAGTGGTAACAATTTCTTCCATCAATTTGGCTAGTTTTTGACCAAACATGACCCAAACTTAGCCTAGATATCAGCAAGATAAACAAATGAACAAGTTTCATGAAGAATGGATGAAAATAATGGTGACCAGAGTGTTAACAAGCAAACAGATGAACAATGGACAAAGGGCAATCACAATAACTGACCTTGGGCACGTTGTGCTCAGGTGAGTTAACTAACCCTTTCCCACATACAACTTATTTGCAGCAGAAGACATTGAACATATTTTGTCAAAAAATGGAAAATCTCTATAATTGAATGGATAACCAATGCCTATAAGTGGAAAACATTGTGGCCAACGGTGAAATTGCTCATCATGAGCAATTTCACCTTTGGCCACAATGTTTTCAAAAGTCGTCTGCTGCTATCGCGTTAAAATGCGTCTGCAGGTGGGAAAGGGTTAAAAATGATATATATATATTTGCTCAACCTCAATGAATTTACAACACATAGAGACAATGATTTGCATGTGTATCTGTGCTTTTTGATTTATCTTCAAAATTCAGTTTCTTGAAACGTTTGACTAAATGGGAAAGAACGCGGAGACAGTTTGTTCTGGATCTACACCTGTTGCAAATGATGCAAGGTATATTTCCTTGGAACAAGGCTCTTGCTATAGATTCAGAGCCTCATTGTTGGAGTAGGAGTCTTTATGTATTCCTGTAATGTGATCCTATAAACTGGTAGTAACACCATGATTGTTTTATTGGGGTTTTACGCCGCTTTCAACATTATTTCAGTTATATCATGGCGATAGTTCACTTATTCATGACCCCTGGGTAAACAAACCAGTACTGGGCTAGAAATGTGCCTTGCCCATGGGCACTCCACCATGTCGGTCGTGCTGCGGCTCGAACCCAGGACACTGGGTTTCAAATCCACGACACTAACCATTCGACCACGGCGGATTCCTAGTAACACCATAAGACTAGGACAGTATGTGATTGGTCCGAAGTTACATTAGGGTCTATAAATTGGGTCTTATAGCTATTAACATGTACATGTTTTAATTGCTGTTCCAATATTGTTAATGTTTTTGATGTGTGTCAAAAGAATAGCATGAAGATGTTTCCTATTGTTTCAATATAAGGATAGTGGACTTTTTAAATTTAATTTAATTTAATTGTTTTTTTGCTCATTTACCAGGTTTTATTGTTCCTTAACCTATGTTTGTTCCATTCTCTATCTTTGTATGAATGTATATATAGTGTAAAACACTTTTGAATGTATTTATTATAAATGTGGTATTATAATGATAATATACTACAAGCAAGTTGACAGTGAATACACTGGTGAGAATGTGAATCTTCAATGTTTGAAATGCAAATTTACCCCTAATCAACAGATGTGGCCGACTTACCTCTTCCATGCCAGCCAATTTTGTGATGACTTTATAGCTGTAACCTTGGTTTACCAAAAATCTCTGACGTTTTTGTGAGTAATGCATCTCCTGGGTATCCTGGGATACAAGAGAATAGAAGAAGGCATTGTATTCTTCAGCAACAGCACCTGGAAACAAAGAAGATGTTTTTAAAGTCGTTTTGAGAAATTTATTCTTTTGTCACAAAGTTTTCAAAGGTCGTCTACATGAGGGAGGGGTCAAAACAAGCAATAACTTCTTTAGACACGATGTTTTCAACTCTATTCAATACGTATGTCTTCATTCATAAAGATTTTCCATGTTTTTGCCAGTTGTGTCTGAAAGGGTTAAATTTCTACAAAATTAAAGTTCTAAACTTCTTATTATTACACTATTTTTCTCATAGCAGATGACTATTAACCCTTTCCCACATACAACAAGTCCGAAGCAGACGATTTTGAAAACATCTATGCAAAAACATAGAAAATAGAAAGTTTCTTCTTTTGTCACATTGTTTTCAAAAATCAGAAAGTGTCTACATGTGGGAAAGGGGGGTTAAAATATAATTTCTAGATAAAACGTGGAAAACATTGTGACAAAAGGAGAAATTGCACGTTCTGTGCAATTTCTTCTTTTGTCACTATGTTTTCAAACATCAACACAATTCAGGCAATAGGAGAATCTCACCTCTTTTGGCCCTGAGGATTCTCCCCAGTCTTTGAGCTTCTTGCCTCCTAGAGCCACCGTGTGCAGAAATCTGGATCAACACATTCGCTTCGGGCAAGTCAAACGAAGTATCAGCAACCTGTTAGAAGAAAAATTTGATCCGATAACTTTTTCTGGCCCTGCAGCAGATAATTTTGAAAAAATTGTGTTAAAAGGAGAAATTGCTCATGCTGAGTATTTCTCTTTTTTGAGTAATAATTTTTATATTTATAGATTTTAATTTTTGTATGCCTCGAATGTTTAATGCTACAATGTTTCCTCTTTAAAGTTTACATTTTCAGCAATACTAATCCTTGAGATTGTTAATGAAATACCTAGATAATTTTGACAGTCCTAAGTGTGAAAACAAGAGGGCCACGATGGCCCTGGATCGCTCACCTGATTTTCTTTTTTTCACTTTAGCCATATAAGCCCCGCCCCTTGGCGGCCATAGTTTTCGACCAATCAACATGGCTTGAAGGAATCTGATAGAGGGTCACCCTAGGAACATTTCTACAAAATTATTTGAAAAACGGCTTGATGCTTTCGGAGGAGAAGATTTTTTAAGTTTTCACTTTAGCCATATAAGGCAAAATAGCCCCAGCCTGTGGTGGCCATGTCTTTAACCAATCAACATGACTTGAAGGAATCTGATTGAGGGTCACCCAAGAAACATTTCTACAAAATTATTTGAAAATCGGAAACCAGTTCAGGAGAAGAAATTTTTTAAAGTTTTGTTTAGTTGCCATGGAAACCAGAATTCTGCATGGATCCCAAAAATTTGAAGGTATTCTGGTGAGGACATTGAGAGGATGCTTTCTGTGAAGTTTTATCACAATTGACCCACTGGTTACAGAGGAGAAGATATTGACAGACGCCGGACAAAAGGCGATCACAATAGCTCACCTTGAGCACTTGGTGCTAAGGTGAGCTAAAAAGAGAGAATATTGTGATTGCAATGTTTAATATTATAGTTACCTAATGACCTAGCTATCACAAGCCAATCACCCAACTTTTGAAATGATTGTGGTAAAAGGGGATATTGTTCATGATTGCTGTCTTAAGTGTGTCATCCTGCTGATGGATATATTAGTGAAGGTGAGGCAGACAGATGAGGGAGCATGTTTTCTATGATGGCAGGCGACATAAAAGTAGGCATTCACACAAACAAGAGCTGTCAGAGGACAGCACGCTCGACTATTCCACCGCTTATTTAAGTTACTGAGATAATGGACGTTAATGTAGCTGCATGCAAAACATTATCAACCATTTCTTAAAGGGTGATTATTTGTATTATATGCAGGATAGAGTTATTTAACTTGATTATTTTCATAGGTGTGATGGTTAGGAAGGGTTGTATAATGTTTCAATGGAATGCATCAAGTTGTTACTAAGATATGGACTCTTAATGTAGTTGCACGCAAACCTTTAACCATAATTTTCAAGTAAAAAAAGGGCTACAATTTGCACCATATGTAGGATAGACTTATCTTAATTGGTTGTGTTTATAGTTATGAAATTGGCAAAGGTTGTATAAAGTTTCAATACAATGCTTCAAGTTGTTACTGAGATTACACTCTAAATGTAGATGCAAAAAAAGGGCCATAACTTGCAATTTTTTTACATAGGTGTGATGGTTGGGAAGGGCTGTAAAAAGTTTCAATGCAATGCATCAAGTAGTTACTAAGATATGGTCTCTTCATGTAGTTGCATGCAAAACTTTTTAAGTAAAAAGGGCCATAACTTGCATAAAATGCAGGATAGAGAGTTATTTAACTTGAAAATCAACACATTTGTGATAGTTTGGAAGGGTTGTATAAAGTTTCAAGGCAAATGCATCACGTAAATACTAGGATATCGACTCTTAATGTAGTTGCATGCAAATCTTTTAACCAAATTTCTAATTAAAAAAAGGGCCATATATTGCAAAATATACTGGATAGAGTTATCATACTTGATTGTTTACATAGGTGTGATGGTTGGGAAGGGTTGTATAAAGTTTCAATACAATGCATCAAGTAGTTACTAAGATATGATCTCTTAATGTAGTTTCACGCAAAACTTTAACCAGAATTTTTTAGTAAAAAAAGGGGTTATAACTTGCATAAAATGCAGAATAGAGTTTCATACTTGATAATCTACATAAGTGTGATAGTTGGGTAGGGTTGTATAAAGTTTTGATGCAATGCATCCAGTAAAAACTGAGATATGATCTCTTAATTTAGTTGCATAAAATGAAGGATAGAGTTATCTAACTTGATAATCTACACAGGTGTGATAGTTGGGTAGGGTTGTATAGAGTTTCGATGCAATGCATTAGGTAAATACAGAGATATGGACTCTTAATTTAGTTGCACGCAAAACTTTAACCAAAATTTCTAAGTAAAAAAAGGGTCATAACTTCATATAATGCAGGATAGAGTTATCTAACTTGATAATCTACATAGGTGTGATGGTTGGATAGGGTTGTATTAAGTTTCAATGCAATGCATCAAGTAAATACTGAGATATGGACGCCAGGGTGAGTAGTATAGCTCTCATATTCTTTGAATAGTCGAGCTAAAAACTGATCTTTTGGGGGCTGTTCCAATATTCTAACAAGAGGACCATGATGGTCCTATATCGATCACATGATTTAATCAAACTTAAAAAGTTTTCATTGTTCTTTGTCTATACATATATATGGAAAACAAGCAACACCCCCTGGTGGCCATGTTTATCATCCTATCAAAATAATTTGAAGTCTTAGTAGAGGGGCACCCAAAGAACATTCATTCAAGTCTATGTAAAACAAGTGATCCCAAGGGTGGAGCCATGTTTGACACCAGGGCTATAATAATTTGACTAATCTTGGTAGAAATCCACTAGATGAAGTTAGATTTCAAATATTAAACTTTTAGACAAGATTTTTAAAGTTTTTCCTTATACAAGTACAGTCAAACTTGTATTAAGAGACCACCCAAGGGAAATGCTGTAAGTGGTCTCTTAAGACAGGTGGTCTCTTATTGGGGTACAAATGAAATTTTCTGTTTTGGGGAAATTATGTTTACTACATGAAACATGTACTTGTGTGCACATGTACATGTATTGGTATTAAAGAATAAATAACAATAAAAATGATGTTGTTCTTTTATTTCTCTGTTTGATTCATTTTATATTCATGTATTTTTAAAAATGTAAGTACATGTACATGTAGATAATTAAAACATTTCACCCTCTCTTCTAACGTAAGACATTTTCTTTTTGTTGCGGACATTGTTTCTCGTTGATATACTTTTGTAGAATGAAATAATTAAATGGAACCTGAATAAATACACTCGGACTTACATTGTCTTGAAATCTGTGATAAACTGTATTGTCAAGTGTTTGTTTACAGATTTACTTATTTAAGAGCCGTTTAAATAAACGTGCTATCACCATTAAAAAGTAAAAAACAAACATAGATCTAATTAAACAGATCAAACATTCTAATCAAATTTATAATAATTAAACCCCAAACTATCCAATGATAAATTTCAATTTGATGTCATTCAACTTTCCTTTAATCCCATCGAAAAGACGAGAGAACAAAAGAATAGAGAACAAAGGACCCAACAAGGACAATATTTGAAGCTAAAGCGTATTAAATACAAGCTGTTAACAGGCCAATTATCGTTTTATTACAACTGTAATACGCTGCATAATTGACCTCGTGTTATCTTTACACCTAACCAGTCTATTATTTAAACCTTGCATTACACGGTTCACTGCTTCTGTGCGTGGATCTTGCTATACACGACAGCTGTGTTTGGATAGCTGTGTTTGGATTTTTTTGTGTTCGGATATTCTACGTTTTGGATTTTTTGTGTTTTGGAAGGTCGCTTAATGGTTGATTTTGATTCAAATTGGGAGGATTTAAGTGTCCGCTGGTCGCAGATAGGAGGAAGTCGCTTATTGAAGGTAAATTAATGAATAAAAACCATCGGGAGGAGTTCAATACGGTCGCTTACAGCAGGGGGTCGCTTATAGCAAGTGGTCGGTAGTGCAGGTTTGACTGTATATGTAAAACAAGTGACCCGGGTGGGGCCATTTTTGACCCCAGGGCTATAATTTGAACAATCTTGGTAGGGGTCCACTAGATGATGCTACATACAAAATATCAAAGGCCTGGGCCTTCTACTTTTAGACAAGATGATTTTTTATTTTTTCCCCCTTTATCAGTCTATATAAAACAAGTGACCCCCGGGAACGGGTAATGTTTTACCCAAGGGCTATAATTTGAACAGTCTTGGTAGAGGCCCACTAGATGACGCTAAATACCAAATATCAAAAGCCTTGGTTTTTTTCCCTATACGAGTCTTTGTGAAACAAGTGACTCCCAGGGGAGGGTTAATTTTTGACCCCAGGGCTATAATTTGAACAATCTTGGTAGAGATCCCCTAGATGATGCTACATACCAAATATCAAAGGCCTGGGCTTTCTACTCTTAGACAAGAAGATTTTTAAACTTTTTTCCCCATATGAGTCTATAACAAACAAGTGACCCCCAGGGCTATAATTTGAACAATCTTGGTAGAGATTCACTAGATGATGCTACATACCAAATATCAAAGGCATGGGCCTTCTACTTTTAGACAAGAAGATTTTTTAAGTTTTGGTTAATTTTCCCTTTTTTTTTGCCGTGGCAACCAAAGTTCTGCATGTAATAGAATTCTTTGAACAAGTTTGAAAGAGATCCACCCAAGGAACATTTCTGTAAAATTATTTTGAATTTGATTAATTGGTTCAGGAGGAGAAGTCGTTTGTAGGAAAATGTGAACAGACGGACGGACGATGACGGACAACGGAGAGCGATCACAAAAGCTCACCTTGCACTTTGTGCATAGGTGAGCTATAAAGGGGGTACCACATACACCAACAACAAAAATCAACCCCCACCAACTATACCAACTAAACAATTACATTTTTAACAAGAGGGCCATGATGGCCCTGGATCGCTCACCTTAATTATACAATGTACTGCAATGCAAAACACATCAAGACAATTATTCTGAATGCATCCTCCACAGTGTTAACAATATTTTCCTTCATTTGTCCTAGTGATCTATATTTTTTTACCTGATATGACCCATATTCCAACATGGACTAGATATCATCAAGACAACATTCTGACAAAGTTTCAACTTGCTCAAACTTTCATGAAGATTGGATGCAAAATGTAGCCCGTAGAGTGTTAACAAGCTGAAATGTTGACGACGCACAACGCACGGACGCCGGACAAAATGTGATCACAATAGCTCACCTTGCACTTCGTGCATAGGGGAGCTAAAAATACCCCCAACCAACACAAATTAACCCTTTCCCATATACAACAAATCTGCAGCAGACAACTTTGAAAACCTTTGATACCCTGATATGGAAAATCTGTGACAGTTTAATTTTAGAATAGAGTAGAAAACATTATTGCAAATGGAGAAATAGCTTATTATGAGCAATTTCTCCTTCTGCCACAATGTTTTCAAAAGTTGTCTGCTGTGGATGATCAAAAATGCGTCTGCAGGTAAGAAAGGGGGGTTAAACACTTGTGCCACCCCCAGCAAAACAATTATAATACAAAATCATCCCAGGCCTTTTTTCTTGGAACAGCCCCTTAGCAAACAGTAGAGACCCTGAACACCCAACTCCTCTGCATCACCTGATGAGGATTCTTCCCCCGTTTTATATCTTGCCATGCAAGCAACCTGGTAGCCACTGGATATTGTTTACAAATAAAAATGCCAACAATACATACAAGTATTCGATATCAACTGCATCAAACCTTTCACACTTGCAGACGCATTTTGCTACATCTGCATCAGACATCTTTTTGAAAACATTGTCCTTTTGTTACAATATTTTCAACTTTTATCAATGATCACACTTATATTTATAGAGATTTGCCATAGTCACACCTAGATATAGTTGTCTACTGCAGATTTGGATAAGTGTGAACCCCTTTCCCACATACAGCAAATTTGAAGCAGACGACTTTGAAAACATGGCTACAAAAACATGAAAAATCTCCATGAAAAATAAATTTAAATGGTAAATAAAGTTGAAAACATTGAGGTCAATGGGAAAAATACTCATCATGAGAAATTTTACCTTTGGCCACAATGTTTTCAAAGGTCGTCTGCTGCTATTGTGTCAAAATGCGTCGGCAGATTTGGGTAAGTGTTTATTCCAAACCTCCATAGGACTGTTTTGATGTGATGTGGTTCAGTAAACATGATTATAGCGTACCTTTGAGACAAAGATGGTGTTCACTTTCGGATTGTGTTGAAAATTCTGGAGAATCTGCAGCCTCTCCCCTTGTGAGGTGGGACCATATAAATAGGGTCTGAAAAAAACAAACCAAAAAACTTATTCATTTTAAATTCATCATATTAATCACCTTTAAAATTCTATCTTAACCCTTTCCCTCATACGGCAATTCTGCAGCAGACGACTTTGAACGTATTTTGTCAAAAAATAGAAAATCTCTATAATTGAATGGATAACCTATGACAAAAAGTGGAAAACATTGTGGCAAAAGGAGAAATTGCACGTTTTGTGCAATTTCTTCTTTAGTCACTATGTTTTCAAAAAGCCGTCTGCTGCAGAGGCGAAAGAAAGCTTCTATATGAGGGAAAGGGTTAACAGTGGGTAGCAATGTGGTCTATCAATCCAGGTGGTTGTGAGTTCGAACAATTCCTTTCAGACTTTTGACAAAGTCGAACCAACAAAGAGTCATTTGTCTTCCAGCAATGGGCTAACAGTGGACAAGTAGCTAGTAGCTTGTAAAGACTGTTGTGAGAAAGCCAGGAAATACATGGGATGGGGAACTGGCCGTCGTGACATGACAGAAAATTGTTGAATACGGTGTTAAAGCCCAATCAATCAACTATCTTATCTGTATGCTTAACAGACATTTCTAGATGTATCATCTTTGGAAGCATTTGAGGATCGAGTAAAACATCTGAAAATTTTCAAGTATAATTTAAAATTTATATTAATTTTTATACAAAAATTTCAAGTATAATTTTTATATTAATTTTTATACAAAATGTTCAAGTATAATTTAAAATTTATATTAATTTTTATACAAAGTCAGAAAACATAATAGGAAAAGTGGAAATTGCTCCTCTGGGGAAATTTCTCCTTTTCCCTCAATGTCTTCAAAAATCATCTGCTGCAAAGGTGCCAGATGTGATTTGTATGAGGGAAATGGTAAAAACTATACAATACCAATACCATTGTTACAAGTAACAAAATATATTGACCAATAAATTTCCAACTGCATATCTACATATTGGAGACTACAGACAAAATTGCTATATGCAAAGGAAATTTACTTATCCCTTTTCCACATACCACTAATCTGCTGCAGCAAACAATCCAGGCAAAAATGAAACATTTCCAAAAATTACAGTGTATTTTTGACAGAAAAGGGGCAATAACTCTGATATAAACATATTTGGATTATCCCCCTTTTGTGAACCCATCACAAAGATTGATATAAACATTTGTCAGAAGTTTCAATCCAATCCTTTGAGTAGAAAAAAAGTTATTTGAAAACGTGATGAAAAAGTGTGACGGACAGACGCCGGACAAAAAAAAAAAATCCCTAAGTGCCTACCATGCTACGCAGGTGACACAAAAAGAAGTAAAACATTGTGACAAAAAGGCAAAAGGAGAAATTGCTCATTAGTAGCAATTTTTTCTTTTGCCACAATGTTTTTAAAAGGTTGTGCTGCAGATGCACCAAAATACGTCTGCAAGTGGGAAAGAGTTAAATGAATTTTCAGATTAACGTTTAAAACTTGTATGCATCACAATTAATTTCTCCTTTCATATGTCGTCTGATCTTTCAGGAAAAGAATAACGAAAAAAAGTTTTTGATGGACTTACTTTCCCAAAGTAATGGCATAGTTTTTGAGACAGAAGACATTGTCAGAAAACACAATGATCTTATCATTTCTCTTCTCGTGGTACTTGATCAAAAACTGACAGGCCCTGAACTTGTTTGGATTCATTCCGTACAATAGCTGAAATAAACAAATAACTGTGTTACTGTTAGTTTGAGAGCTCTAGATAAGGAGTGTTTTGTTTGTTCTAAAGTCCTTATGTATACACTAACCCTATGTTGTGGGTACTCAATAGAATTGTCTCAATCAATCGTCTTTTGAGTACCTACAATGTAGGGTTTGGTTGGATAATAAGAGAGATATTGTGGGGAAAAGAACTGCAAACCCCTCCTTATCTAAACCTCTGCAGTTTATAATGTTATATAGTTGTAGAGTCCCACGATCCTTTGGAGAACATAAACTTATAAGCTTCTAAACCGTTTACCACATATGCAGACTCATTTTGACACATATTCAGCAGTGAAATTTTGCAGCAAACATTGTATCAAAAGGAGAATTGATGATACTTTAGACCCTTTTTCAATAATCATACTTCCATTTGTAGCGATTTTCCAGATGTTTTCAAAGTCATCTGCTGCACATTTGTTGTACTTTTACATTCAATAGAAAAAAATAAACCACTTCACAAGAAATTAAACAAGTTTATGCACTGGTAATGTAATACAAAATTTACAAAAATTAAAGTAGCAAAAGGAAAAAAAACTTGAAATTATAGACAGCTCATACCATTCTTCTTTGAATTTTTGTAACTAAATACTCTCTGTAGAATTCTGGAGTCATTGGGCACCAAACCTGAAACAAACAAGTACACAATGTTGAATTGATGTCCACTAAGAAAAAGTGGGTCTCCAAAATGTTTGCTTGAACTACCCTTATATGCAATAGTTACGACAAAACTATCTTGAAGGTTATGAACAATGAGGAGACCTAACTAGAAATATCACTGAAGGTGATGAATACCCCCAGCTGGTGCCTGACAATATACATATGTATGAGAAATTCAAGAGGCCATAACTCATTTAAAAATAATTCCAGTGCAACACGCCGACAATATGCACAACTAGGCTTGGCATCAATCATTATTGTGAAGTTATATTGAATTCTGACCAAGGGTTGCTGAGAAATAGTGTTCACAAGAAATGTCCACAGACCAACGGACCGACAAACCGACCGACCGACAAGCGTGACTCCTATATAGCACCCATATACTATGTATCTGGGGGTATAATTACTATTAAAATATAATTTTCTGACGCCTCTGCAGGAGACAGCTTTTTGAAAACATAGTGACAAAAGAAGAAATTGCTCAAAACAAACAATTTCTCCTTTTGCCACAATGTTTTCAACTTTTAGTCAGGTTATCCATTCAATTAGAGATTTTCTATTTTTGACAAAATATGTTCAAAGTCGTCTGCTGCAGATTTGTTGTATGAGGGAAAGGGTTAATAGGTAGAAGGTTACTAGACATTACACACCTCAGCACATTGCACCCTTGCGATAAATCCTCCGTTTTGTAACTCCATCCAATTGGCCTCGTAAAGTTTAGGTCCAATTAAAAAGTTGAGATCAGCAATCTTATCGTCCTCTCTGACGAGTGTCGCAGTTAGCCCCAGTTTACAGTGGGCATTGACAATGGTCAAGACTTTACGGAACATTTTAGCGGGAATAGTTTGTACTTCTGCAAAAATAGAAAACAAATTTTATTGACAAAAATTTCAATAATACATTAGGTGTAATGAATCTTAGTAGTTAACCCTTTCCTCCATGATATAATCTGTCATAGTCCAGTAGGGGCTTTTGAAATGAAAGTCCCCCATTCCTTCCTCGCTTCTGGCTGTCATGGTGGAGTGCCCTTGAGCAAAGCACATTTCCTAGCCTAGTACTGATTTGCCACCAAGGGACCATGCGTGACTTTTCTATTGCCATGATATAATTACTGTTGAAAATGGTGTAAAACACCAATAAAACAAACATAAAAATAAATACAAATGAGTCCCAATGTCTTTTGTCCATTGTGTAAAAGAATGTTACAGAAGTAGCCAGTAGGTTTCCTTGCTGTAAACCCCTTCCAACATATGACAAATCTGCAGAAGACAACTTTATAAACCTTTCAACAAAATCATTGAAAATATCTATCAATAAAATCATAATTTTTTAATAGAGTTAAACATTGTCCATGAACAGTTTCTCCTTTTGCCACATTATTTTCAAATGTTGTCTGCTGCACAGGCGTCAAAATGCCTGTATTTGTGGAAAGGGTTAAGTAATATACTACTCCATATCGTTAACACATTAGAAAAAGAAACAGGCAAGGTTATATTCGAAATTCATTATACGAAAAAAAAACATAAATGGTAACAGGTGTGAGAATTTTTTTTTTTTTTTTTTTTCAATAACCCATGAAGCTTTCTGAAATGAAACTGGCCAAATCTATGGGGGCCGCCATTTTGGGTATGTATAAAATGAGACGAGAAACACGGATTGAAAAAAAATTATTGTCGTCTTTTTAATATATTTTTTTTAAATCGATATTTTGGGTATGTATAAAATGACACAAAAAACACGGATTTTTTAAATTATTGTCGTCTTTTTAATATTTGTTTTTTTTAAATCGATATTTATTAAAGTGCTGTGTTTTGTGGGAATTAACATTTGTACGAAAAGTTAAAAATAAATGGAACTCTGTAAGAAATATGTTTTCCCGTTCGTCAAAAAAACGACAGCATTAGACTTCTACGCCCGACGTCGTTTCCCGCAAAAAAGTGGTATCAACATGAAATACCCCAAATTCCTATACATGAGCTATTTATCAAACATTGTGGCAAAAGGATAACTTTCTCATAAGGAGCAATTGTTCTTTTAGCGACAATCTTTCCCTAAATCGTCTGTTGCAAAGGCCTCAGAAACCGTCTCTAATAGGGAAAGGGTTAAGCAGAAATGTGACCCCTTACATCATTTGTTCCAGTCATATTGACTGGTTGAAAAAGGCAGTCGCCAGGTGGCATCAGCAAAGGGCTGATCTTTTTGCTTCTTTACCATAATGCAGGTGATCGATTAAGGATTATCTTGGCCATCATGTTTTAACCTCGTTCATTATAAATGTATTCCTTGATTTTCTGAAAGTTTTTACTTTATTATGTTCTGTTCATAATAATAGACGACAGCAATACGAATTCCAAATATGTTTTGATAATGCACGAAACATGACATTAACATTATTATTGTCTAGTCAATTACTTATAAATCCTTTTTTATGGCCAAAGTATGCTCTTTAATTTTTGTTTATAATTATCTTGCGTTTTTTCGTAAATAGGTAGCACCTATAGATATATTAATTCTAAAATTGAAAAATATTCAAAATTTCAAAGTATGGTTGAGACAAACAGAAATTATTTATTGAATTTTGTTCATTAACCCTTTCCCTCATATATACGCTTTCTGACGCCTCTGCAGCAGACGGCTTTTTGAAAACATAGTGACAAAAGAAGAAATTGCACAAAACGTGCAATTTCTCCTTTTGCCACAATGTTTCCACTTTTTGTCATAGGTTATCCATTCAATTATGGAGATTTTCTATGTTTTGGCAAAATACGTTCAAAGTCGTCTGCTGCAGAATTGACGTATGAGGGAAAGGGTTAACCCTTTCTCTTACGTAGACACTTTCTGGTGCTCAAAACGAGGAATTTCTCCATTTGTCACAAAGTTTTCAATTTTTTTCAGTAATTTAACCTTCATTTAAAGAGATTTTCCATGTTTTTTTGGCTAGGTATTTATAACGTCGTCTGCTGCAGATTTGTTGTATGTGGGAAAGGGTTAAGACTAAGAATTAGAATGATAAGACTTGATTGATGGATACAGGACAGGACTAGCAATAAACAGTCAAAGTACCAACCGTCCAGGAGCATGAGTCCCCATTCTTGACTCTGCATCCATTCCATTACTTTTTCTGCCTCCCATGATCTCTTCGTGGAATGGGCCAACATGGAATAGGTACTGATACATATAGAACAGCCTGTAATAAGAGAAAGGTAAACATAGAAATCTTATAAGCTTACATAGACATAGAAATCATAACAATCAATGTACTTTAAGGTATAATATTTTCTCTTTTATGCCACAATGTTTCAAATAATCATACTATCAACAATAGTGGTTTTCATTATTTTGGTTATAGGTTTTCAAAGTCATTTGCTGGAGACTTATTTTCCATAAATGTTTTTAGATTGAGAGCATCCAAAAATCACATATTAGGTCAGGGCTCTAGAAAAGAAGTTTTTATCACAATCTTAACCCTTTCCCTCATATAGACGCTTTCTGACGCCTCTGCAGCAGACGGATTTTTTGAAAACATGGCAACAAAAGAAGAAATTGCTCCAAGCAAGCCATTTCTGCTTTTGTCACCATGTTTTCAAACCTATACAATAGTTGTGTTTTCATTTAAGGGTAGTTTCTAAATAAATTCTGGTATGTTTTCAAAGTCGTCTGCTGCAGAGATGTTGTATGTGGGAAAGGGTTAAATACGTCTTTGACCTTTAAATGTTTACTTGTAGGTACTTCAAAGAATCATCCAACAAACTGACGGAGATGCATTATGGGAATAAAACACAATTACTACACCTGAACCCTTATTTCGATATATAGATCTGCAGCAGACAACTCTTTTAATCATTGTAGCAAAAGGAGAAATTTCTACTTTGCCATAATTATTCAATCTTTATTCAAAAATACTTTTATTGAGATTTTTGGGAAATTCATAAACACCTATCCATTTTTACTAGGGATGGCAACGATTAATCGGTTACTCGGTTATTGGAATGAATGGGATGAATTTGAATTGTTGTTTTTCTTATTTTTGTAAATTATTATTTACCAACACGATAGAAAGATTTAAAGATTAATTTGAAATTTGTAACACATTTTACCCGGAGTTGGTATGCAGCTATGAACCTCTTTCATTCGACATATTATAAATCAAATAACGGTAACTGCGTTTGAAAAAGGATCTAAAGAATATTGCCATAATGCCGCCTGCTACATTCTTTGTCTGGAAGTATTTCAAACGCTGTGCTGAGGATAACAAAGTAAAGTGCAGTTTGTGGTAATGAACAACAATAACAAAACCCGGAATCAAGTGAATATTTATTGTCTGTGAATCTATACGGCTAACCTAGTAACCGGTTACAAAATTATACAAGTAACCGGTTAGTAATATCGGTAACCATTGCCATCCCTAATTTTTACCCTTTCCCACATACAACAAATTTTGGAAAACTTTCAAGCAAAAATGTATAAAACCTCTGTCAATAATGGTACTTTTATTAAATAGAGTTGAAAAAATTGTGGGCAAATGGATAAACATCTGTGAAAAAATGCAGAAGAGCTCTTAAAGTATTGAAAACATACTGGCAAAAGATTGAATTGCACATTATGACCAAATTTGTTTTCAACACGCAATTTTTAAAAAAGTGTCTACAAGAGCTGTCTCAAAATACGCCTTCATGTGGGAAAGAATTAATCATTAACCTCAAAAGGTCTGTTTTGGCATGCCCTGACTAAATTACCTATTGGCTTGTCCTTTGCATCAGATGTAAATCTACAAATCATACTGTCGTCTGCTGTGGACCACATTTTAAACTGTAATTAAAAGATGACAGGTACAATTTTAGAGATTTTCAGTTGGTACAGTTAAGAACATCATGAAATTGACAATCTGAGCGGAACGTGATTGGATCGTGAGCATGATTGGAACGAAGTTTGAACGCTTTATGAGGGGAATGGAATTTTGCGCTCTGAACGAAACAATCATTGTGATTGCAAAAATCCAATCATTCGCTCATTGAACGGTTGCAACAACTATCCGATAATTATTTTACGAAACTATTTTATTAAAAGTTTTTGTTTTATAAGACACTCAAGTATCCGATTGTATTGGAATGTAACAAATATTATTAATATGATAATTTTCGTAATACGATTTGCTACTAACGATTGTGCTGAAAAAACTTTAGACCGCTTGTTGATATTTAGGGTTAAGTAAAAAAAAATATAAACGAAACGAAATTAATTTAAGCCAATCAAATCGTTGAACGGATTTTGATCGTAAAAATGTGTTCCGAGTGAGCGTTAAAAAGCGCTCAATCTGAACGGAACGGAAAAAAGAAATCACAATGTTATGAATGAGTGAACGCTTTGAGAGCGGATTGGAACGTGAGCGGAGCGTGAACGATAAATTTGTCAATTTCAAGATGTTCTTAACTGTAAGACTAATCAGAAGGCAAATCTTGAAACATGCCTTTTACCAATTATCTAATATGATATTTCAGGAATTTTCTCATTTCTAAAAAGATCAAGAAAAAAATATCATCCTTTGAGAAATACAAAGAGAAAGTAAAGAACTTAATGTTTTAATGGCAAAAAATTGTTTTTGAACAATTTCTCCAACATTTTCACTTAGTTTTCAGATGTTACTGCGATGGCCTCAGAGGTCAAAAGCTGTTTGCATCTAAAATGGAGTAAGCCCCTTCCAACCTATAGACACATTTTGAAGCATCTGCAGGTGAAAACTTTTGAAAAGATTGTTGCAAAAGTTAAAATCTTTTTTTCCTTTCACCACAATGCTTTTAAATCTTTCAAAAAATTTACATTTACTTATAGATCTACATTCAATATTAATGTATTGATGTAATCAGTCTGCTGTTTCAGACTTGTTATAAGTGAGAAAGGATAAGTGGACCAAGCCATTCCTTGAGGGACATAAATTGGTCTCGAGATGCTACTAGGAAACATTTATAATTCTGAAGATTTGAAGATCCCAATCAATGGTGCTCATTCTTAACCCTTTCCCTCATACGACAATTCTGCAGCAGACGACTTTGAACGTATTTTGTCAAAACATAGAAAATCTACATAATTGAATGAATAACCTATTACGGAAAGTGGTAAACATTGTGGCAAAAGGAGAAATTGCTCGTTTTGAGCAATTTCTTCTTTTGTGACTATGTTTTCAAAAAGCTGCCTGCTGCAGAGGCGTCAGAAAGCGTCTATATGAGGGAAAGGGTTAAGCTAGTTTTTAACAACAAGTTTAAAAGTCGTCCACTTCAGAGGTCTAATATGCCCTCTGTATGACAGGGAAGGAAGGTCAATAAAGAAACCTACCTGAGATCTCCACTGTTCTACAGACACACCAGAGGTGGCCAGACACAGACACCTTTTTCTGACGGTACACGCGGCCGTCACGCCAACTAGAGTTTTACCAGCACCACATGGTAAAACAATAACGCCCGACCTGGCCCGACCATTACCAAACATTTTGCGTAAACTCTTCTCCTGGTATGGTCTTAACGTAGTGGAGGGTTTCAGATCTATACTGTAAAACAGATAATAGAGACTATTAGGGCTGTTGCAGGAAAAAATGTCTAGGGATAAAGAACGACAAACTATTTTGATTTGCTGGGTTTGCGTTATCTTTTTAATCAAAATTAAAATAAGTGCCCAAAAAATAATTCTTTCCTGGAATAGCCCTTAGGACAAAGTCATACTTTTGAGATTCATCTCTGAAATAACATAATTGAATAAATTTTGGGAACATGCTTTCCAATTAAGTAAAATGTTCTATAATCCTATTCACCTATTCCCACATACACAAATCTGCAGAAGACAAGTTTTAAAATCTCTAGGCAAAAATACGGAAAATCTCTAAACTTAAGTACAAATATTGAATATAAATGAAAACAGTATAGCAAAAGGAGAATTGATCACTCATAACCCTCACAAAAATTGCTTTTTAACCATTCTGTCCAACATTTCTATAGATGACATTTCACCTCTGCAGCAGACAACTTCTTAAAATACTTGACATCTTTCTTGACGTCACCATATCTACCAGTACTCGATATATTTATTTACAAAGTCTGACCTGTATGATATCTTGCATGACTGTATCATACCTTTTTGATTGATATCTTGCTTGACTGTATCATACATTTTTGATATCCTTAGTTACTGTATCATACTAATTTGATGTCTTTATTTGCTGTATCATAACTACTTGATATCCTTATTGACTGTAACACACTTACTTGATATCTTTATTTGCTCT
This sequence comes from Serripes groenlandicus, assembly GCA_031761405.1. NCBI lineage: Eukaryota > Metazoa > Mollusca > Bivalvia > Cardiida > Cardiidae > Serripes > Serripes groenlandicus. The sequence goes on from JASEVX010000004.1 coordinate 139,312,158, forward strand.
AACATACTTACTTGATATCTTTATTGACCGTATCATTTCTAAAGTCATACTCCGCTAACAACGGAAATTCCATTTCTATACACCTGCAGGTTATAAAAATCACCAACATTCAGAGGTCCAAATATGGAGGGTTAAACAGCTCTTTACCCACTAGATATCTCTCTTATTATCCAATCAAAACCTATGATGTGGGTACTCAAAAGGATCGTCTTATTAAGACGATTCTTATGAGTACCCCCAACATAGGATTAGAGGGTAAAATAAGGATTTAAGAACATGCCTAACGCCCCTTATCTAAGGCTCTGATCATTATAATATGACTGGCCACAATTCCAGTATTCATATCTTTAGATCTTTCAGTAATAAGAAATATCGAGAGCAAATCATTCAAAGTCTGAAAATTAATTTGAGGCAGATTAGAAAAAAAATGGGGTTAAGTAAGAAACTGCTTGGAAATTTCTGATTTCATGTGATGATCTTAAACCTTTCCCACATACAGACGCTTTCTGATGCCAATGTTTCAGACGACTATTAAATAGATTGCAACAAAAGGAGAGCTAAAAGCGAGCACATTTCTCATTTTGCAACACAGTTTTCAACTTTACTCAATCATTTTTCTTTCATTTAAAGAGATTTTCCATAGTTTTGTGTGGATGATTACAAAGTCGTTTGCTGCAGATTTGTTGTGTGTGCGAGAGGGTTCAAATGGCGTCAAACATCTTCTGTATGAGGGAATTAGGGAATTGTGTCTCCCTGATGATATTAACCCATTCCCAAGTACAACAAATCTGCAGAAAACTTCTAGGTAAAAATATGGAAAATCTCTACATCTACAATTGAAAAAATAATAAATCAAAAGAGTTGTAAACCTTGTTGCAAATTAAGAAATTACTCACTATGAGCAACTTCACCTTTGGTCACAATGTTTTCAAAAGTTGTCTACTGCAGATGCGTTAAAATGCATCTGCAAGTGGGAAAGGGTAAATAAACATAAACCTATTGTGTGGTAGGAATAACAAAACAAGTAGCAGAATAGCATGTGTGTTGCCTGCCAATAAGTCAATAAGGGAAAGCAGGATGGACAGACAGACAGACAGCAGGGAAATGATCCTTCTGTGTCAATCCGCCTTGCATGGGATGAATGTTGTGTAGAGTACAGAATAATAATGATGCATGAAAGCCAGTAAACACACATTAGGTGAACTGCCTGCTGTGATATAGTTGAATCAAGGGCACCGCAAAGCAGATGCATCCCCTCGGTATTCAAAGTCCAAATTTGACCTTGACCTTTAACCTATGACCTTGAAAATACATAGGCTTCTAGACCTTGTCATATAATAACTGTATTCCAAGTTTGGTTAAGATCGGTCGAAGGATGTTCAGTGTAGAGTGGTCACAAGGTTGTTACGGACGAACGAACAAACGGACAGTCTCGTTTCTATATCCCCATCGCAAACTTCGTTAGCCGAGGTGGATAATAAAGTTGTAGCTCCAATCAATCAATCAATGTCATGCTGCCAATGTAGTAAACTACTGCAAAAGTGTCAAATGATTGATTGGGGTTAAACACCATTTATAACAATTTTCAACGTCATATCACGGCAGCCAGTTCACCTACTCATGTGTTTCCTGGCTTTCTTACACCAGTACTTCACACAAGTCTTTCCAAGCAACTTGCTGCTTTTCCTTATAATCTATTACTTAGCCAATTGGTGGAAGACGAATGACGCTTGTGACAGAAAAAAGTGTCAAAATAAGGTCAGTATCAGAGACAGGGTTATTTAATTTTACCTTTTCTGCATATCTTCAATGCTGTCTTGCTTCACTTCAAATGAGACTTTTTGTAGCAAATCTTCAGGGTCCTCATCATCATTATCCATTTTGTCATAGTAATCAAAAATGTCTGCAGGAACCTCTGCTACCACTGCTTTAACTGGCTCTTCTCCAGAGGGGCCGGGCTGGGGCTGATTAGGGTCTGTTGATGTGCTCCCATTTGAGGGTTTGTTAAACTGTAGCAATTAAATAGGCTTCATTACGATCTTGGTATAATTACCAACAGTGAAGACTCAGGTCAACCTAAGCATACACACAGTATAACTAGAGTCTATACCTCCAGACTACATACTTGATAAATCTTAACAATGAAACTTATACTGAACATGATCATTCTTATGAACACATGAGTCCACCTGCCAATAAACAATAACTTTAACATAAAGTTAAAATATGACAAACAGATTGACAGTTAACTTTGCCATAGACAAAATGTTGAACTGTAGTCCTGCAGGTTTAACTACAGTATGCCCTTACGCTATGCTACAATGGAATTGCATTGTGTGTAATACTGAAAAAGTTCAATATCAGCTGATAGTTTAAAAACGTTTAAGCACCACAAATATCAAAAGCCCTTTGTAACAGGTACAAGGATGATTTTACTTTTCCCACAATGTTTTCACAAGTTGTTTGCTTCAGATGCTTCAGATTAACCCTTTCCCTCATATAGACGCTTTCTGATGCCTCTGTAGCAGACGGCTTTTTGAAAACATAGTGACAAAAGAAGAAATTGCTCAAAACGAGCAATTTCTCCTTTTATCACAATGTTTTCCACTTTTACTCATAATTATCTATTTTTTGACAAAACATGTTTAAAGTCGTCTGCTGCAGAATTCTTGTATGAGGGAAAGGGTTAAGGCTTGTAGAACAACCCACACATGACAAATCTACAGCCGATGATTTATCTAAAATATGTAGACAAAAATATTGAAAATCCCATAAATGAAAGTAATTATTGAATCGAGTTGAACACATTGTGGCAATAAGCAATTTCTCCCTTTGTGACAATGCTTTTAAAAGTGGTATGCTGAAAATACTTCAAAATGTGGTGGTGGTAAAGCGTTAACAAACTGGTCAATACCTGTATAGCAGTTCCCTTTGGGACACTCTCTTCTATCAGTGTGTCTGATTTTTCACCTGCTTCTTCCACGTCAGTTCTAAATCTACACTCCTGTATAACTGGGTCCTTTAGTAACTTCTGCATTACCTCCTGAAATAAAAGTCATGCTTTAACCCTGACCACCGACACCGACCCAATTTGATGCATCTGACAAATTTTGAAAACAATGTGGCAAAAGGAGAAATTGCTTATTATTAGCAATTTCTACTTTTGCTGTAATGTTTTCAACACTATAAAAAGACTTTCCATACTTTTGCTAAGATGTTTTTTTTAAGTCATCTGCTGTAGATTGGTTGAATGTGGGAAAGAATTAACAGTTTAAGTGCATAATAATGTTACAAACAGGAACAGTAAACAAGAGGGCCATGATGGCCCTTGAATCGCTCACCTGATTTTTTATTTTTTTTTCACTTTAGCTATATAAGCCCCGCCCCCTGGCAGCCATAGTTTCCGACCAATCAACTTGGCTTGAAGGAATCTAGGAACATTTCTACAAAATTATTTGAAAATCGGCCAGATACTTTTGGAGGAGAAGATTTTTTAAGTTTTCACTATAGCCATATAAGGCAAAATAGCCCCGCCCCCCTGGCGGCCGTGTTTTTCGACCAATCAACATGGCTTGAAGGAATCTGGTAGAGGGTCATCCAAGGAACATTTCTACAAAATTATTTGAAAATCTGCCAAGCAGTTTGGGAGATGAAGAATTTTGAAGTTTTTTTCGTTTCGTTGCCATGGAAACCAGAATTCTGCATGGATCCCAAAAATTTGAAGGAATTATGGTGAGGTCATTGAGAGGATGCTTTCTGTGAAGTTTCATCCCAATTGACCTACTGGTTACTGAGGAGAAGATGTTGAAGATTTTTTAAGTTTTCACTTTGGCGATATAAGGCAAAATAGCCCCCGCCCCCTGGCGGCCATGTTTTTCGACCAATCAACATTGCTTGAAGGAATCTGATAGAGGGTCACCCAAGGAACATTTCTACAAAATTATTTGAAAATCAGCCTGACACTTATGGAGGAGAAGATTTTTTAAGTTTTCACTATAGCCATAAAAGGCAAAATAGCCCCGCCCCCTGGCGGCCATGTTTTTTTACCAATCAACATGGCTTGAAGGAATCTGATAGGGGATCACCCAAGGAACATTTCTACAAAATTATTTAAAAATCGGCCTGACACTTCTGGTGGAGAAGATTTTTTAAGTTTGCACTATAGCCATATAAGGCAACATAGCCCGCCCCCCCCTGGCGGCCATATTTTTCGACCAATCAACATGGCTTGAAGGAATCTGATAGAGGGTCACCCAAGGTACATTTCTACAAAATTATTTGAAAATCGGCCTTACACTTTCGGAGGAGAAGATTTTTTAAGTTTTCACTATAGCCATATAAGGCAAAATAGCCCCGCCCCCCCTGGCAGCCATGTTTTTCGACCAATCAATACGGCTTGAAGGAATCTGATAGAGGATCATCCAAGGAACATTTCTACAAAATTATTTGAAAATCTGCCAACCAGTTTGGGAGAAGAAGAATTTTGAAGTTTTTTTCGTTTCGTTGCCATGGAAACCAGAATTCTGCATGGATTCCAAAAATTTGAAGGAAATCTGGTGAGGTCATTGAGAGGATGCTTTCTGTGAAGTTTCATCCCAATTGACCCACTGGTTACTGAGGAGAAGAAGTTGACGCACGACGCACGACGGACAAAAGGCGATCACAATAACTCACCTTGAGCAAAGCTCAGGTGAGCTAAAAACAACAGTTAACCCTTTCCCTCATATAGACGCTTTCTGACGCCTCTGCAGCAGACGTCTTTTTGAAAACATAGTGACAAAAGAAGAAATTGCACAAAACGTGCAATTTCTCCTTTTGCCACAATGTTTTCCACTTTTTGTCATAGGTTATCCTTTCAATTATGGAGATTTTCTATGTTTTGACAAAATACGTTTAAAGTCGTCTGCTGTAGAATTGTCGTATGAGGGAAAGGGTTAACCCCACCGTCTGCTTTATTGTCACAGAATACTATATAGACCTACAGTCTGCCTACAAAACATGATAATTATGATCATTGTTTCAGCAATTTCTTCTTTTCCACAAATTTTCCCCAGGGTCATCAAAAGTGATCTGTTAAACTATTAACCTTTTACCACATGTAGATGCATTTTTATGCATATGCAACAAACAACTTTTGCAAACATTGTGAAAAAGGAGTTTTACCACAATGTTTTAATCTCTTTTCCATAATTAAACTTTCCCTTAACAAGGTTTTCTATAATTTTGTCAAGTCCTCTGCTTCATTTTATTTTTTATATGGGAAAGGGTTAAGGTAACAGAAACCTAGTACTTACTGCATGTTGGCTTTCTACAAAGTACTTGTTGTGCTTAAGAACAAGCTTTACTTTGCCATAGGATACTGTACACAACTGTAAATAAATATATTTTATTGATCATACATGGAAGACTTAGTAATAATAACATGTTATTATCAGACGATGTTACATGCAAAGTAATCAAGAGTAGTTTTAACCCCTTCTCTCATACGACAATTCTGCAGCAGACAACTTTGAACATTTTTTGTCAAAAAACAGAAAATCTCTATAATTGAATGGATAACCTATGACTAAAAGTTGACAACATTGTGACAAAAAGAGAAATTGCTTGTTTTGAGCAATTTCTTCTTTTGTTACTATGTTTTCAAAAAGCCTTCTGCTGCAGAGGCATCAGAAAGCATCTGTATGAGGGAAAGGGTTAACCCCTTCCAACTTGCATACAAATTTTCCTGCATTTGCAGCAGAAGATTTTTGAAACCATTGTGGCAAAAGGGAAAATGTCTCATGATGAGCAATCTTCTTTGGTCATGATTATTTCAACTCTATTTAATAATTGTATCTTGATTTATAGAGATTTTCAATGTTTTTGCCAAGACAATTTCAAAGTCGTCTGCTGCAGATTTGTTGCATGTGTGAAGTGAAAGCATTAATTATTAAGAATAATTTTATTACATGGGCCTGTATACAAAAACAATCCTAATTGTAGTTTTAATTCTTAATTCATAAAGTAACACACTTTTGTTTAAGTCAATCAGAAATTATGTTACTTTGAAACTCGAATGTATCAAAATGCGTGATGAATACAGGCCCTTGTTGACCCCCTCTGTGATTTAGTTGTACAACACCTGTCTCCGGTGAGTGAAGTTGCAGGTTTGATCACCGGCCGGGTCACACCAAATTCTTTCAAAAATGGTAGTAATGGCTTTTCCGTGTTGACACTAAGGATTATTGAGTTTGAATTAGTATGGACTAGCTGGTGTCAGTATAAATGGACCAGTAGAAGTGGTAACTTACTTGGCAAACGCTGTCAAATAATTGAGTAGGGTTCAGGAAATTCAATTTCATGAACAGGTTATGCAGTGCCTCTGCACTTTTTACTAATCAGTCATAGACGGTTTCAAGAAACTTCAGACAAAATGTGTTCACTTGGACGAGACAATATGAACACACAGATTGATCTTGATCTACACTTATCATAATTATGCTAATGTTGGTTTTCCTCCAGTTTGACTCATATCTACTTCATATATGCTTTTTACTATATTTTATTTTCTTAATTTAAAAAACAAGATGGCCATGATGGCCCTAGAATCGCTCACCTGATTTTTTTTTTCTTCACTTTAGCCATTTAAGCCCCGCCACCTGGCGGCCATAATTTCCGACCAATCAACTTGGCTTGAAGGAATCTGATAGAGGGTCACCCTAGGAACATTTCTACAAAATTATTAGAAAATCTGCCTGACAATTTCGGAGGAGAAGATTTTTTAAGTTTTCTCTATAGCAATATAAGGCAAAATAGCCCCAACCCCTGGTGGCCATGTTTTTTCACCAATCAACATGGCTTGAAGGAATCTGATAGAGGGTCATCCAAGGAACATTTCTACAAAATTATTTGAATGAATGAATGTATATTGTTTTATGGCGCATCGACAGCTAAGGTCATTTAGCGCGCAATTAAATTTAATTATTCATGATCCCTGGGTAAACAAACCAGTACTAGGCTAGAAAATGTGCCTTGCCCAAGGGCACTCCACCATGACCGTAGTGCCGCGACTGGGGATCGAACCCGGGACACCCGGTTTCGAAATCCCAGACGCTAACCACTCGACCACAGCGGATTCCTACAAAATTATTTGAAAATCGGTCTGACACTTTTGGAGGAGAAGATTTTTTAAGTTTTCACTATAGCCATATAGGGCAAAATAGCCCTGCCCACTGGCGGCCATGTTTTTCGACCAATCAACATGGCTTGAAGGAATCTGATAGAGGGTCATCCAAGGAACATTTCTACAAAATTATTTGAAAATCGGTCTGACACTTTTGGAGGAGAAGTTTTTCTAAGTTTTCACTATAGCCATATAAGGCAAAATAGCCCCGTCCCCCTGGCGGCCATGTTTTTCAACCAATCAACATGGCTTGAAGGAAACTGATAGAGGGTCATCAAAGGAACATGCCTATAAATTTATTTGAAAATCTGCCCAGTTTGGGAGATGAAGAATTTTGAAGTATTTTCGGTTTCGTTGCCATGGAAACCAGAATTTTGCATGGATCCCAAAAATTTGAAGGAATTCTGGTGAGGTCATTGAGAGAATGCTTTCTGTGAAGTTTCATCCAAATTGACCCACTGGTTACTGAGGAGAAGAAGTTGACGGACGACGGACGCCGGACATAGGGCGATCACATGTGAAGTTTCATCCCGATTGACCCACTGGTTACTGAGGAGAAGAAGTTGACACACGACTGACGACGGACAAAAGGCGATCACAATAACTCGCCTTGAGCAAAGCTCAGGTGAGCTAAAAAACAAGAGCGCTGAAGAACAAACCCCAACGTTTTTTTTGTAGAAAAAGTGGCATAACTGAAAAATTATTAAAGCCGGAGTTATTTGACTAAGTACAGACATGCATATTGTTTTTAGGAACATGTGTACCAAGTTTCATTTAAAATTATGAACGGTTTTTGAGTTATGAGGTAGGATTAAAGTTTTGTGATGAGGCAGACGCATACAACGACGCCAAGGGTCTTAATACCCCAATTTGTTTTCCTTGAAAAACAGATGAGCTCTTAAACAATGAATAATGTAAAACCTTTAGTTTATATCTACCTTAATAAATTCCTCTATTCCCTCTGGCAAAGTGGTTTTACACAGTCGTCGCAGGTATTCTATGATATCCTTTGTCTCCAGGCCCACAGAAACAGCAGCATATAGTGAATAGGCCGTCAGTTTATACTCATGGATGTGGGTGGGACGGCAAACAGGCTGTAAGTGATTTATATTCAATTAACCCAATACTACATACAGACAAGCCCCTGCAGCAGATGATTTTTTGAAAACATTGTAGCAAAAGGAGAAATGGCTCATCATGAGCCATATCTCATTTTACAACAATGTTTTCAACTTTTATTTAATAATGGTTTTTTTCATTTACAGGGTGTTTCCATAATGTTTGACTAAATACTTTGAAAGTCATCGGCTGCAGACTTGGACCATGTGAGCAAGGGTTTACCCTTTCCCACGTACAACAAATCTGCAGCAGACGACTTCGAAAACATCTAGGTAAAAACGTAAAAAATTCCCAATAATTTAGTGTTTAATTATTAAATAGAGTTGAAAACATTTTGACAAAAAAAGGAAATTGCTCATTGTAATGCGAGAGATGATTGAAGAACCTATACTATAATTTTACCCCAAATATACCTGTATTTGCTCAGTAAACTATTAACCCTTCATAACCTACAGAATCCTTTTAATGCTGACCAACTCAACCATTTTTACTCAGAATGATTGATTATTCCCTTTGCCACTTTGTTTTAAATTTAACTCCATTCAATAATTAGTTGTTTCTACAGTTTACCATATTTTTGCCTTGGATGTTTTCTAAGTTGTCTGCTGCAGATCTTTTTGATATATCTTGTGTAAATAACTATTTTAAAGTATAACAAGAGCTGTCGGAGGACAGCGCGCTCGACTACATGCCGCTTATTCACATAAAGCACTATTTCATTATATTGCACTTAAGTACTATTAAATCATATTATATACTCTATATGTAAAAGCAACTGAATAGATATAGATCTACATACATTTAAATATAATTTAAAAATAAAATTTCCTAAGTCAATCAAGGGCCAATACTCCATATTTAGGATACAATGGAGTTATCTAACCTAATTGTACGATGGTCCTTAACAAATATGTGAAGTATGAAGTGATTTGAATGATGTAACTTTGACGTTGAGCTAAACGCATGTTTTTTACCCCCTAAACATGCCGACGCCGGGGCGAGTAGTAAAGCTCTCATATTCTTCAAATAGTCGAGCTAAAAATGCAAGACAAAAAGCAAACATCACAACAAGAGAAAATTTACATTCCGCAAAATAACAATTACTTCTTCAGTGAAAGATTGACTAATTAAACCTAAATTTCACTTGAATGTTTATTATTTTAACATATTTTGATGATTTTTATTTGATCCTTTCACCCATATAACAAATCTGCATCAGACGGCTTTGAACCATCTAGGCAATAAATATGGAAAACCTCTATAAAATAAGGGTTTAGTAACTGAAAAAAGTGAAAACATTGCGACAAAAGGAGAAATTGCTCATTTTAGCAAGGTTTTCAAAAAACCGCCTGCTGCAGGGGCATCAGAAAGTGTCTGTATGTGGCAAAGGGTTAAAAATAAATAATGACAAAGAAATTGTAAGATAAAGAGAGCAACTTACCTCAGATATTGCAATCAGAAAATCGTGTGCATGTTTGTACACTGGAGAGAAAGCTTCCAGAAATATGTGACCATCTGGTGCCTTAAAATGTACAAATCTCATCATCAGTTTTCTAGATATTATCTAGAGGATTAAATGGATCTTTGACCAAGAATATCTCATTTATAATTTATCTAAACCCTATGCTGTTGGTAACAAAAGAATCATCTCACTGAGACGATTCTTTTGAGTACCCACAACATAGGGTTTGAAGATCAAATCAAGTTTTAAGCAAGTGAAATATGCCCCTTATCTACAGCTTTACATCACGCAGAGTAGTTGGAATCCTAATGCATTCCTGTTTTGGCTCATGAGTCACATCACACAAAACACAGAACTTTAAAGCCTCAGAGGTTTTGGTCAAAGCCTTTGTCCAGGTTTCAAGTTAACCCTTTCCCACATACAACAAACAGCAGAAGACAACAGGTAAAGTAAAGGAAAATCTGTACATATATAAGGGAAAGTTAAATCGCAGAAAAATGTTTAAAACATTGAGACAAAAGGAAAAATTACTTGTAATGAGCATCTTCTCCTTAAGACACGATGTTTAAAATCTTTTTAATGATTAAACTTTTCCTGATATACATTTTCCATAATTTCACCAATATGTTTTCAAAATGACTACTGCAGAGGTGTCAGAAAGTGTCTGAATGTGGGAAGGTTAACCCTTTCCCTCATATAGACGCTTTCTGACGCCTCTCCAGCAGACGGCTTTTTGAAAACATAGTAACAAAAGAAGAAATTGCACAAAACGTGCAATTTCTCCTTTTGTCACAACGTTTTCCACTTTTAGTCATAGGTTATCCATTCAATTATAGAGATTTTCCATTATTTGACAAAATATGTTCAAAGCCGTCTGCTGCAGAATTGTCGTATGAGGGAAAGGGTTAACTGATCTTGATGGATCATGCTAGTCAATTTTGATGGAACTTGACCCATAATAATATTAGGGGTATGGTAAGGAGAGTGCTTTATTACAGTTTGCATGTGCCACAAGATCGCATTTAACTGTCATGCACTTGTGATGCATTTGCAGAAAAAAGGGAACATACGATTCAGGGCTCAGAAAAAAAAAGTTCGCCAATTTTGACTATTTCCAATTTAACAGACCAATTTCAATCATTTAGCGTGTCAAAAAAAATCGGTCGGGCCATTTCATAAATTTCAGTACGTCAACTTGAGTATGATGACTTAGGCAATTCTTTTGATTACCACAACACCACAACACCGAGGTTTGAGGGTTCATTAAGATTTCTAGAACATGGCTGTCCATATCTATGCATCTAAGCAATCAGTCCTGAAATTAAATCTTCAATTAACAAAATGTTTTTAACTTGGAAGGAAGAAGATACAGGTTTTGCTTCCATTATATGTCTGTTAACACTCATTAAAACCTACGTTGTGAGTGAAACGATTCTTTTGAGTACCCACAACATACCTGTTGGAGGTCAAATAAGGATTTAACCCTTTCCCACATACAGAAAATCTGCAGCACACGACTTTGAAAACATAGAGACAAAAACCTAAAAAATGTCCATAAAAGATGGCTTAATTGATAAATAAAGTTGAAAACATTGCGGCCAAAGGGAAATTGCTTATCATGAGCAATTTCAACTTTGGCCACAATGTTTTGAAAAGTCGTCTGCTGCTATTGCGTTAAAATGCGTCTGCAGGTGGGAAAGGGTTAAGAGCTCTGTTTGGAAATATCTAAGATAATGATGTAAGTTAACCCATTACTTCACACAGACAACTTTTGAAAACATTGCAATAAAAGATGAAATTGCTCAAAACGAGCAATTTCACCTTATATTGCAATATGTTCACCAATTTATTAATATAATTCTTTCAGTTTTCTAGATTGGTGAAATTTTTCGTCTGATGATTGTATAAAAAGCCATGTAAAGGAATGGATTAATGGGTTTATCTACATACCACCCATAATGGTCTAGAATTATGGTCCAGTTTTAAGGACAGAATCTTTCTGTAATCTTTGGCGCCAAATTCATCTTCTTGTGCCGTTTCTACAACTTGGACTGTGGCTGCTTTTGGGATGCCTAAAGAATAAACAAAATGTGAACTTCAATTTGATATATATCTTTCAAAGTTAACTGTCTCTGTGGTGTTGCGGTAAGAAAGTCCTCATTTAGAGAGGGAGGCAAGGGTTCAATCCCCTGTCGGGTCATACCAAAGACTAGGGTTTAATCCATTCCCTCGTACGACAATTCTGCAGCAGACGACTTTGAACATATTTTGTCAAACAATAGAAAATCTCTATAACTGAATGGATAACCTATGACTTAAAGTGGAAAACATTGTGGCAAAAGGAGAAATTGCTCATTTTGAGCAATTTCTTCTTTTGTCACTATGTTTCCAAAAAGCTGTCTGCTAAAGAGGCGTCAGAAAGCATCTATATGAGGGAAAGGGGAAGTAATGATTTATCTCCTTGGCGCTTAGGATTGTGGGAAAGCATAGAGTGAACCATCAGTGTCAGGATAACTAAGACCAGAATCACTGGTAAATTATCCAGAAAACTGATATATCATTGAAATACTGCTGAAAGACGAGCAAAACATCATTCTATTTAACCCTTTCCCCCATACAACAACTCTGCAGCAGAAGTCTTTGAACATATTTTGTCAAAGAATAGAAAATCTCTATAATTGAATGGATAACCTATGACTTAAAGTAGGAAACATTGTGGCAAAAGGAGAAATTGCTTGTTTTGAGCAATTTCTTCTTTTGTCACTATATTTTCAAAAAGCCATCTGCTGCAGAGGCATCAGAAGACATCTATATGAGGGAAAGGGTTAATACTGTGTAATGTTTATTAAAATGCTGATCACATAATGAGCAATTTCTTCTTTTTCCACAATGTTTTCAGCTGTATTTCATTTGTAAGGATTTTCAACAGTTTTGCCAAAATGTTTCAAAAGTTGTAAGCTGCAGATTTGTTGTATGAGGGAGAGTTAAAGATTAGTATACTGTTACCAGTTCCAAGTAATCTGGTATTTACTCCACAATATCTCAAGGGAGTCATAACGTATATTTTTATATCATAGTATTATTATTTCTGTTATTTATTGACTGGTCCAGTGGTAGTCTCACTGTCTAGTAGAGCGTCGACCTCTTGTACCAAAGGTCACGGGTCCAAAACCAGTGGTGAGTGGGTTCTACCTTTTGGATTTTTCAACACAAAGAAGTGTTTTATTTAAGTCCGAGGAAGAAGACATTGGGCATGATTAACATAAGCTGAAAGCTTGTTTAAGAATTGACGTAAAAAAAATAAGTTTAAACTAATATTTTTATAATATGAACGTTTGACTCAAAAGACACACTCAATAGTTGTAAATCTTGTTTTAAAGTAACCAAATACAATATTTTCTGGGTTGTCTATGTTGAAAACTTTCAATTTAAAAAAAGTGAAACCTGTGCAAACTTGATGCACAACTTTAAAGGGACTGGACTTCACATTGTTCCCAAATCGTTATATCTGATACTCATTCAAATTAATCCTAAATATGTCAATATATATGTAACGGAAGGCTGAAGAAGAATTTCCTCTTGCGAGCTCTTGGCAGGTCGTGTAATCGGAGTCCCATGTGATCGAGGTCATGTGATCAAATTCAAATGTATTAACAGAAAACGGTGTCGTCATCTTCTTTCGAGCATCGAAGAAGTAAGCATTCGTTCCCAACATTTATAAGTCTAGCCCTGTGGCGCTCTTGCTTGGCAGAAATCTTCCTTTTTTATCGATTTCAGATTTTTGGGGATTTTTTCTTCCATGTCTACAGCGTCATTAGATAATGTGCATGTGCAAGATTTAAGAAAGAGATTAATTATATTCACCTTTATTATCAGCATCCTGGCTTTCATCGTCATCATACACAGCAAAGTCAATCTCTGTCTTATGTTTCTTTGATTTCCGATCCTCTGAAAGAATATGTAAATATATAAATTAACTCAAATTCAAAACTTATGGGATTTTAAATTTATAGAATTTTTCATATAAATAATATTTCTCCTTCTCTAAGTTGTCTGTTGTGGAAAATCAGTAAAATTTCTAGACAAGCTTTCTGGAAAAACTAAACGATGTATTAACGGAGCTTGCATTTCAAGTGATATTCTTTTCCACTTGCTGACCCAATTTCACTCATTTACAGCAGTCAAATCTTAAAAACATTGCATCAAAACATATTTTTTTTTTTTTATTGAAAATTTCCATATATTTTAGCCTAGAAGTTTTTAAAAGAAGAAACTGCTTAAAAAAAGCAGTAATTGATGCTGAGACTTTGAAAGTAATCACTACCCGGGATTTTTTATGTTAGAATTTAAGACAAGTAATCATGATTCTTGAAAATGGCAAAGCACAAATTATTTTTCAAACAATCTCTCGAAGAGAATCCTAACTTTGTGATTTTTCATGAAAGCATTATTCCCATCCATTTCACTGGTGACTTTGTACGAGCAGTCAACTGAGAAGTGTTGAAATATTTTCTTGTGTCTAATGCTAAGGATCTCATTCTGTGTTAGGACCTATTTTTATTCTTTATAATAGACCTACCACTCAACTGTCAGATTCTTTGCAGACAACACAGAAGACTACCATACAATTTCATAAGAGTTATTAAGACAGTGATTGTCATAAGTTACAATCAGACCTGGACAAACTATCACAGTGGGAAGCAAATTTGAAAATGAATTTACCCAGAAAAATGCAGCGTATCAACAGTCACTAAAAAGAAGAATCCAGCCAAATGGAACTATAAACTACATGGCCACACGCTTAAACCGAAACATCTACCAAATAATATGCAATAAATTAATAAATACGCGCAAATACCTTTTAAAACAAATAAGAACATCAAGAAATACAGAATATCATATCTACCAACAACTGATTGCCACCAAAGACTGCAGGAAATGTCATTCTTTGTAAATACCATCAGAGACTAGAACAAACTACCGCCAGATGTCGCCACAGCTAAGTCATAACAGACATTTAAATCTCAAATGACAGCTCTTTCCAACAAATAAATATCCTTAATTCTTTTTATCCTGTTTTTGACCATGTATATTCAAAACGTGGGCAATCAAAGAAGAAGATTCATTAAGTCTGTCTATCATCTATGAATGCTTAGTTCCACGAACTCAGAAGACCCTAATTTATAGGCTGAAAGACATTAATTACTTATAAATTCTTTTAATTTCTGAAATTTTGGTAGCCATTGACTTATTTGGCATCTGTAAGCGCTTGTATAATTTTAACCCTTTCCCACAAACAACAAATCTGAAGATGACGATATTGGAATGATACTTTGATAGATCACTAATCATGATAAATGAAGGTATGGTGAGACAGAGTGAATATAGAGTTTCTATATAGAAATATAGAGTTTCTACTTTTACCACCATATTTTAAAGTGTCGTCTGTTGCGTATGCGTTAAAATTAGTATGCAAAAGGTTAAGAAAAGTATATAAAATTAAGGTTCAGTTCACCCTTTTCATAAGATGGTGAAACAACAGAAATGAACGCGAAAACTGATTGCATTACTAAAATAAATGTTTATAAATTAAAGTTCGAGTAATTCTAGATAATAACCCTTGTCCTTCTTGTCTCTTTTACTTCCTCCCATCCTTCTGATACAGCTTACATTTCATTTAAATCATAATAATGGAAAGATTCACTGGCAGTGAATTTACGTCAACACCAAAGGATCAAGGGAAAGTACTAATCACAAAAGCTTACGGTTGTCTCCCTTGATAAATAAAATGGCGGGAGATAGAATTATTTTCTCAAATTGAAATATGGAAAAAGAGTTAAAATCCTTACCGTCCGACACTGTCAGACTTATTGGAAGTTCCCAGGTCATCACGTCTGTTTTCAGTGTCGTTAAAGAACTCGTGGAAAATGCACTAGACTCTGACGCGACTACCATCGATGTGAAATTGGTATGGGGACGGTTTGTTTACATAAACTTAACACTATTCGGAATGAATTTGTATCCGGATAGACATTAGTTATTTGATGGTTAAATGTGCAGCATTGTGCAGTTAATTCAAAGTATACTATAACACTAGAATTGATTATTTAAGTCGCATAGTTGTATATAATATGTTTAATGCCTTGTTGAACGCCTTGATGGTTTTATACTACAGGGTTTGCAGGTTCAATCCTTTGCCAGATCTAGACCAGGTTTCTGTGCTTGGAATGCAATTTTATATTTTAACTGTTATGATATAAGTTATGTCAAAATATTGTGACTATGGCCGCATTGGCCGGGCCATACAAAAGACTAGTCAATAGTCGTGACATTCCCTCTTTGGTGGTGCTGAGGATTGTGGGGTTAGAACAGAGGCATATAAACTTTAACCCTTTCCCTCATACCGTGATACGACAATTTTGCAGCAGACGACTTTGAACATATTATGTCAAAAAAAAGAAAATCTCTAAAATTGAATGGATAACCTATGACTAAAAGTGGAAAACATTGTGGCAAAAGGAGAAATTGCTCGTTTTGAGCAATTTCTACTTTTGTCACTATGTTTTAAAAAAGCCGTCTGCTGCATAGGCATTAGAAAGCGTCTATATGAGGGAAAGGGTTCATAAAGACGGAGATAGGATTCTTAAGTTTCACAAAGAACGTCGTGTCTGCAGCCGCTGATTGGGGTTGTGTAGAGTAACTTCGATATCCCTTTATTCTTACTTCTCATTTCTTGCTGTGATTTCAGCTTTGCTCCATTCGTGATTTAGTCATTTTTTAACTGTCCATGGAAAAAATGATAGTTACTCATTTATTATGCGATATCCATAACAGGATTTTACTTTGTTTCTCCTCTTTATTATTACACAAGTACAACTTCAAAGATAGTGTTTAAAATGAAATTATTTTGGTAAAAAATGCAGTCAACATAATTAAGTGAGCATTAAATCGTAATATATTTGTATTAGTTAGTCTGTTTTATGAAACAGATTACAAGATTTGTTCTCGCATTTCATTTATTTTACTGTCAAATAAATATAAATACAAATGGAACAAATAAAATGTCACATTTTATAAAATGTATTTCGATTGAATAATGGGGGTTGTCCAACGCTTGCTCAATCTGACTAAAGTACACGATCTGACCAAATGTAAGCTTTAATAGGAAATGATTTTAATGAGATTGACGCTTACTATGAGTGTGTGCAGGACAAGTAATATGATCCATGAGACTCTCACCATACCAGCAATAGAATGCGAGAACCTTTGGCCACCATGTTTTCAAAAGTCATCTGCTGCTATTGCGTCAAAATTGTGTTAACATTTCCTCACATACAGTAAATCTTTGGCAGAGGACTTAAAAAAGATATCCCGGCCAAAATACGGAAAATCAATTCAAAATGATGTTTATAATAATTATTGAATGAAATTGGAAAGTGTGTTGAAAAAGCAGAAATTGATCAAAAGTTATCTGATGATCTGCTGCAGATCGTCTTGCAAGTAGGAAATGGCTATTTCCTTGTGAGGTACGTATCAAATGATTTTCACAGCAGTTGGCCAGTTTCAAATTTTCACAGAGAACAGCATTACTTTGCAGAAGTTGTTTTCGGGTTCTTATTCAATCATCATTCAATGTAAGATGATGATGTAACTTAGACCTTCAGGGCTCGAATTTAAGCTCGCATACTTGCTAAATGCGAGTCAGTTTTGCTGATAGCGACCTGATAAAAAATCAACTTGCTAAAAATCGCGAGTCCCTTATTTACAAAACAAAATCTCAAAACAAACGCTAACGGGTACGCATGCAATAGTTACCGTGTCGCTAGCGCAATAAACAGTAATATTTGACATCTGAGTGTGTATCGTTGGACATTCCATTTTCGTGAGCCTCCCTTTTTCGTGACGTCACTATTTTCGGGCTTATATCACGTGACTTTGTCTTTGCAGATGATTTGGAACTGTACAATTATTTCCCAATGGCCAAAGTATTTGCTGACATATTTCAACAATAAAATGCATCTTAAGCAGTTTTGTTACTTGTTGTCATGGGAGGAATAGCCAAAATACCCTTATTTTTTATATACCAAATTTAAAGAACAGTTTAAACCCCCAAGAAATATCGGACATGAAAATTTACCGTAAAAGGGTCTTTTGTTGTTTACAAAATGGCGGCTAGGGTCATGTGATTTGTTTGACCTAGTTAGGTCAATGCCATTTTTCATTGGATTTCACATTCCTAAAGGTGCTTACGCATAGAGATGTAAAATAACTAAAATATTTTAAATAATATCCCATTAGAAATATGGCAATTTTGAAATCTGTATTGATCTTTGTGATGATATAAATATAGGATGCTTACAGGGTACCAAATATCCATGCAAACCCTTTAGGTTGACACAGTGGGATAAAAAATGAGAAAGGAAAATAAGCTTGACGAAGATTCAAAGTTGAGTAATTAAAAAAAAAAAAGTTCATATTTAAATCAAGGATAATTTCAAAATAATTGGTTTAAACTATATTAAATGTTTAATTGGTTCAGTTTTTTAGTTTTCAATATGTTACGACCTATTGCCCCTTTTAATTTTTTTTTTTTTGTGTGTGTTGCCTTTATGGAAACTGCAAAGTGCCAAAATAATGACGTCACGAAAATAGGATAACAATTTCGGCTTCGGACTTGTTGAACACATGTGTATTCAAGATTATTCTTTTTGTGAATTATTAGTTTTCAAAGGATTTTTTGCTTGAAACTTGGAGGAAATAAATAAATCTTTCATATAAGACATGAAATTTCGTATCATTAACTAAGCCTTCTGCATATTTTGTCTTTGAAGCCTTACACTCACGAATTACGGATGCTCGAGGATATATATACATTTAAAGCTGAGGAACAAATCATTTAACTAACACAATGTCATTGAACTGATTGTCCAATCAAAATCGTCTAATTTGCATAAACAAAGAACCGATAGTCATATCCATTATTATGTCGCCCCATGTAAAATCATTAAATACGTATCCGATGTGTAAATGAGATTGAAGTCGAATTATTTGTTAACCCTTTCAATAGTATTAATGAGGTTGTGAATCTTTTCTTCGTTTAATGAGAAAAACGTCTTCAATAATCGAGAAATTGAAAACACATTAGAATATTTTTCGGGGCTTCATAATAAATGCTGTAGCATGGGGGTGTCATAATATTTGTAATTAACCAATCAAAAGACAATTCCTCAATTCAACAAAAAACCTATATAATTCTATTCATAAAGAGATTGTATGTTTGTCCAATACAAATGATTAACGTTGTTTTGGACACTTGCGACTGACTTCTTTTCGAAATGCCTGAAACGGCGAACAAAATGTAGCTTCATTAATTATATTTCGGCGACTTAAGAACACAATGTTCGGATCTCAAACACGATACAAATAATTTACGTTGTTTGCGACACTTACGACAGGCTTCTTTACAAATTGCCTGAAACCTTTACGGAGTGGACGGCGAGTAAAAGGTAGCTTCATTAATTATATTTCGGCGACTTTAGAACACAATATTCGGATCGCAAACTAGGAAAGACATAAGTTGCCGAGTTCATTTAATTAAAGGAAAAAACAGAAAACAGCAAATAAATAATTAAAAGATTGTTTAAGTTAATGTGTTCTATTCCAAACAATGAGATTACGACGCGTGATGATCAACAAACAAGAAATATCACTTCTCCCTAGGTCGCATCACTTCGCCATAAAATTAAAGCCTAGTGAGAGCCCTGGGTAAGAATTAAACGCTTATAGTATTATGTCTCAGATCGCGCGAATGATACTCTAGATTCCCGTTTCCAATTAAAAAACAATAGCTCATCAGTTTTTATAAATGACTTTTCTTCATTTGGTTTTATTCAAGGCCCAGTGTACAGTGCTGGAAAATATATATATTTTTTCATATTTAACTTTTGAACATTAGCTTAAAGCTCATTTATTGATGCAATCTTCACCAACACCCTGAATTTGTATTATTTGGGGGTTGTTTCTGTGTGTTATTTGGCTTAGTCTTAAATGCATCATGTGAGAATAATATAATCCGACTGGTGGTGTATGCTTGGTGCTGAAATACTTGATATTTTGATGAGAATTAAAGTTGCTGATGTTGCCCTTAGAGAATTATATGACCCAAAACCTGCTGTGACAAGACGGTGGTTGTCTGGACTAAGACAGAAAAGACCCCATACTCTGCCATATGGAGCCAGAAACTGAGACACAGTTTCTAGACTATGCTGTATATCCGACAGTCTCAACAGCTTCTTTTCACAGCATGCTTTGGACCACGTTTACATTACATTGACCATAATAGTGTATTGCATTATTGTAGTTAGCATTGTGTTGCTTAAAATTTAAGTTCTAACAAGTACTCAAAAATGCAAGTTGTTTTTTCATTTAGCAAGTAACAAAAAATAGCACTTGCTAAAAAATGCAAGTAGAAAATCTGGCTAAATTCGACCCCTGACCTTTCAAACAGATCTGCAGTTAACATGAAAACATTCAGATAAAGAGCAATTTATTAAATAGTATGGAAACATTATGGCAAAAGAGGAAATTATCATTGTGCCGCAGCCACAAAGTTTTATTCTTTGTCGACTGCATGTTGGAAAGGGAAAATACCAGACCAACACATGACACTTTTGTTACTGTGGGTAAAATCCTATGTTTCCCTTTCCCACATGCAAACGCTTTCTGATGACAATGCGCATTTTCTCCTTTCGTCACAATGTTTTCAAATGTTGTCTGCAAAGGAGTCAGAAAGTGTCTGTATGCAAGAAAGGGTTATCTCAATAAGCATTGCAAGCAAGCACCTTCTGATTGCAACAAATTTGTGGAAATTTAATGGTTTATAAATATCAGAAGAAAACATAAAACATCCAAACATAATTGAAATCATTAAGGAAATATGAAAAAATTCTCATTCAACTTTTTATCACAATGTTTTCAAAGAATTTAGAGTATATAAAGCATCAAACTATGTCTATTTTTTGGGAAAGGGTTAAGGTCCTTCTTTGCTTCTTTTTGGCTCACCTATGCACGAAGTGCAAGGTGAGCTATTGTGATTACATTTTGTCCGTCAACATTTATACTTCATGAAAGTTTATCAGGACATTCATCGTTATCAAATCTTCGTCATGTTCGAAACTGGGCCATATGAGGTCAAAAACAAATTGAAGGGAAATCTTGTTAACACTTTGGAGGCCACATTTTCAACTTGAGCATGTTGAAACTTTATCAGAATGTTTGTCTTGATGATATGTAAGTCAGGTTCGAACATGGGTCATGTCGGGTCAAAAAGTAGGTCACTAGGTCAAATTGAAGGAAATTTTGTCAGAATGTTTGTCTTAAAAATGTCTAGGTCAAGTTCGAATATGGGTCATATTGGGTCAGAAACTAGGTCATTAGGCCAAATTGTAGTGAAATCTTGTTAACACTAGAAGTCACATTTTTTGCTTCAGCAGCTGGAAATTTGGTCAGAATGTTGAGCTGAATGATATCTAGGCCAAGTTCGAATATGGGTCATGCATAAAAACTAGGTCGCTAGGCCAAATTGAAGGGAAATCTTGTTAACAATCTGGATGCCGCATTTTTTGCTTGAGCAGCTTGAAATTGTCAGAATGTTTGTCTAAATTATATCTAGGTCAAGTTCGAATATGGGTCATATTAGATCAGAAACGAGGTCAATTGAGGAAAATAATGTTCAAACTCTGGAGGCCGCATTTTTACAAGTTGAAACTGTCAGAATGTTGTCTTGATGATATCTAGTCCATGTTGGAATATGGGTCATATCAGGTAAAAAAATATAGATCACTAGGCCAAATTAGGGAAAATCTTGTTAACACTGTGGACGTTGCATTCAGAATAATTGTCTTGATGTGTTTTGCATTGCAGTACATTGTATAATTAAGGTGAGCGAACTAGGGCCATCATGGCCCTCCTGTTTAAATTAAAACCTGCGTAACAATAAGATATGTATTTCATTCCAGGAGAACTATGGCTTGGACAAGGTTGAAGTTCGGGACAATGGCCATGGGATAAAACAGTGTAACATTCCCGTTGTGGCTCAGAGATACCACACTTCTAAAATATCGTCATTTAGTGATCTGGAATCACTGACTACATATGGATTTAGAGGCGAAGCCTTAGGTAATTAAACATTTGCCACATACAATAGATCTGCAGCAAACGACTTTGAAAACATTTAGTAAAAAACATGGAAAATATCTATAAATGAAGGTTTAATTACTAAATAAAGTTGAAAATATTGTGGCAAAAAGAGAAATTGCCCATTTTGTGAAATTTCTCCTTCTGTCATGATGTTTTCAAAAGACGTGTGTTGCAGAGTTGTCAGAAAGTGTCTATATGTGGGGAAGGGTTAAAACTTTTTCGACATACAATAGATCTGATAGAAATCTCTTTTAAAATCATATAGACAAAATTATGGAAAATCTTTACGACAGTGACTGTGTAATTATTAACCCTTTCCCACATACAGAAGAAATCAGTAGCAGACGTCTTTGAAATCATCTAGGCAAACATTTTGAAAAATCTCGATAAATGACAGTTTAATTATTAAATAGAGTTGAAAACATTGTGACAAGTGGCGAAATTTCACCTTTGCCACAATGTTTTCAAAAGTTATCTGCTGTAGAGGCATCAGAAAGCGTCTTTATGATGTAAAGGGTTAAATAAAGTTGAAAACAATGTGTTGAAAGGAGAAATTGCTCATTTTGCGCAATTTAATAAGAATAATAAAATTATTTTAAAATGGTAACATATTTACTGAATTAACATTAATTTTCTATGAGGCTTGCTAAAACTGTACCATATCATTAGAAATAGGGTAACCGGTACATCAGACATGTACAATCATTGATAGCATCATTTCTCCTTTTGCCACAATGTTTTCAAAAGGTTGTCTGCTTCAGATGTGTCTTTACCTTTTAACCTTTTTGTCCCAAATCTAAAAACATTCACTCCCGATAAGATTTATTGATGACTTATCAGTAACGAGAATTCAGTTTTTTACCAATTCCACCTTTTCTATAAAGCTTTGCTACTCTTCTTCAGTTTTGAAATTACTCAATCTGTGAAGTTTTTATGCCCCCTGGAATCACCGATTCGGTGGGCATCTAGTTTTTGGTCTGTCTGTCTGTCGAAAAAAACTTTAACCTTGACCACTACTTTTGAACCATAACAGGTACGGCTACCATATTTCACATGTGTATTTCTTGTGACATGACCTTTCTGTCAGTACCAACATTTTTTACCTTGCGACCTTGACCTTTGACCTAGATGCCCCCATCTGTCGAAAAAAACTTTAACCTTGACCTCTACTTTTGAACCATAACAGGTACGGCTACCATATTTCACATGTGTATTCCTTGTGACATGACCTTTCTGTCAGTACCAACAATTTTGACCTTGCGACTTTGACCTTTGACCTAGATGTTGCCATTCGGGGGCATCAGTGTTTCACAAACACATCTTGTTTCTTTTAGTTTTACTTTTTCTGCAGACTTCAATTTAGAAACAACTTACAAGAACTGTCATCTAATGGGTTAAGAATATGGTTTGGAAAATTGAATCTGACACTTGATTTATAAAAACCTGCTAGTGAAAGTCATTCAACAGTTCACCAGTTGCATAATCATTCATAAGATATTTTTGCGATTCTGTTATGAATAAAAAAAATAAAGTTTTAAACCCCCATTCTCGCATACAACAAATCTGCAGCAGACGACTTTGAAAACATATATATGACCACAAATATATGAAAATATCTATAAAGGGAAGTATAATTATTGAATAAAGAGGAAACATTTTTGGCAAATGGCAAAATTGATCATTATGAGCAATGTCTCTATTTGCTACAATGTTTTCAAAAGAGGTCTGCTGCTGATTCGCCACAAAGTATGTGGGAAAGGATTAAAGTTCACTTGACCTTCATACACTTTATTTTGAGTATTAAGACATGATATTGTGAAGAAAAAGTTTACTTTCCCACTTATTGAGTTTTATTTTACAGGTTACCGTAGTCAAATAATAGAGAAAGAATACACTTGTGACTCAAACAATTTAGAAACATTGTGAGAAAAGAAAAACAAATAAGTAATTGTATGCTTTTTATTATGGTGAGAAGTCGTTTTGAATTTCGACTCGATTAACCCTTTGCCTCTTAAAAACAATTTTCAGCAGACAACTTTGAAAATCTCTATAAATGATAGTACGATTATTGAATAGACTGAGTTGAAATGATTGTGACAAATGGAGGAATTGCTTGTTATGAGCATTTCTTCTTTTGCCACAATGATTTCAAAAGTCTTCTGCTGCAGAGGCGTTAGGAAGCATCTGTTTGTGGGAAAGGGTTACAAAATGTGTCCCGATTCATCCTGATTTTGCAGTCTTTTCTTAACCCTTTCCCACATACAACAAATCTGCAGCAGACGACTTTGAAAACATAATGACAAAAACCTGAAAAATCTCCATAAAACATAGCTTAATTGTTAAATAAAGTTGAAAACATTGTTGCAAAAGGAGAAATTGCTTGTTTTGAGCAATTTCTCCTTTAGTCACAATGTTTTCAGAAGTCAACTGCAGCAAGCGCGTCAGAAAGCGTCTATAGGTGGGAAAAGGATTATATATGTTAAGATATGGAATCGGAAAAAATATTTTGGGGATGAGGTTTGATAATGAAATAACCCAAATAACACACTTACATTGTAATAACAAATACCATTGTATAATTTCAGGTTCATTATGTGCAGTCTCGTCCTTGTCTATAACATCTAAAACAGCGGAGGAAAGTGTCAGCTTTACATATGTGTTTGATCGTCATGGAAACATTGAATCAAACCAACCATCACACCTTGGACAAGGTAAAATCTTTCAACCCTTTCCCATATCAAACAAATCTGCAGCAGATGACTTTGAAAACATACTGATTGATTGATTGGGGTTTAACGCCATTTTCAACAATTTTTCAGTCATATCACGGCAGCCAATTCACCTATTCATGTGTTTCCTGGCTTTCTCACACCAGATTCCACACAACAATCCTTCCAAGCAACTGGCTGCTTTTCCTCATAGACTGTTAACCAAAATGACGCTTGTCACAATGACAATGACGGAAAGAATGTCGCTACCGACTGAGCTACCGGGGCTCGGCTAAAACATAGTGACAAAACCCTGGAAAATCTCCATAAAAGATAGTTTAATTGTTAAATAGATTTGAAATTATTGTGGCAAAAGAAGAAATTGCTCATCATGAGCAATTTCTCCTTTGGCCACACTGTTTTCAAAAGTCGTCTGCTGCTATTGCATCAAAATGCGTTTTGAGCAATTTCTTCTTTTGTCACTGTTTTCAAAAAGCCGTCTACTGCAGAGGCGTCAGAAAGCGTGTATATGAGGGAAAGGCTTATGAGTTGAACTGGAATGCCTTGAGAACATTTGAAGAAAAAATCTATCATTTGGAAAGTTGGAAGCACAATTTTGAATCAGAGTTGAAAACATTATCCAAAAAGGAGAAGTTGTGCATATTTCAATGACTGCCAAACAAATTTAACCCTTTCCCATTTGCAGATACATTTCGAAAACATTGTGGCAAACTGAGAAATTGTTTATGATGAGCAATTTTTAGCTCGACTTTTCGAAGAAAATGCAGGTTATTTTACTCGCGTCGGTGTCGGCGTCACACCTTGGTTATTTATTTTTTCAAAACCATTAGAGATATTGCTTTGAAACTGACAATACTTGTAAGCATCATTACCTCAATCTACAGACAAGAGTACATAACTCTGTCAATGTATTTGTAAGAATTATGGCCTTTTTAGCTCACCTGAGCTTTGCTCAAGGTGAGTTATTGTGATCGCCTTTTGTCCGTCGTGCGTCAACTTCTTCTCCTCAGTAACCAGTGGGTCAATTTGGATGAAACTTCACAGAAAGCATCCTCTCAATGACCTCACCAGAATTCCTTCAAATTTTAGGGATCCATGCAGAATTCTGGTTTCCATGGCAACGAAACGAAAAAAACTTCAAAATTCTTCTTTTCCCAAACTGGTTGGCAGATTTTCAAATAATTTTGTAAAAATGTTCCTTGGATGACCCTCTACCAGATTCCTTTAAGCCATGTTGATTGGTCAAAAAACACGGCCGCCAGGGGGGCGTGGCTATTTTGCCTTATATGGCTATAGTGAAAACTTAAAAAATCTTCTACTCCGAAAGTGTCAGGCTGATTTTCAAATGATTTTGTAGAAATGTTCCTTGGGTGACCCTCTATCAGATTCCTTCAAGCCATGTTGATTGGTCGAAAAACATGGCCGCCGGGGGGGGGGGGGGGGGGGAGGCGGGGCTATTTTGCCTTATATGGCTATAGTGCAAACTGAAAAATTCTTCTCCTCTAAAAGTGTCAGGCCGATTTTCAAATAATTTTGTAGAAATGTTCCTTAAGTGACCTACTATCAGATTCCTTCAAGCCATGTTAATTGGTCAAAAAACATGGCCGCTAGTGGGCAGGACTATTTTGCATTATATGGCTATAGTGAAAACATAAAAGTTCTTCTCCTCCAAAAGTGTCGGCCCGATTTTCAAATAATTTTGTGTAGAAATGTTCCTTGGATGACCCACTTTCAGATTCCTTCGAGCCATGTTGATTGGTCAAAAACCATGGCCCCCAGTAGGCAGGGCTATTTTGCATTATATGGCTATTTTGAAAACTTAAAAAATCTTCTCCTCCAAAAGTATCTGGCCGATTTTCAAATAATTTTGTAGAAATGTTCCTAGGGTGACCCTCTATCAGATTCCTTCAAGCCAAGTTGATTGGTCGGAAACTATGGCTGCCAGGGGGCGAGACTTATATAGCTAAAGTGAAACAAAAATAAAAAATCAGGTGAGCGATTCAAGGGCCATCATGGCCCTCTTGTTTAGCTCACCTGAGCACGAAGTGCTCAAGGTGAGTTATTGTGATGGCCTTTTGTCCCGCGTCCTTCGTGCTGTCTGCTTCATCCGTCATCCGTCGACTTTTTCTCCACAGTAACCAGTGGGTCAATTGGCAACGAAATGAAAAAAACTTTAAAAATCTCCTCCAAAACTGGTTGGCAGATTATTAAATAATTTTGTAGAAATGTTCCTTGGATGAACCTCTATCAGATTCCTTCAAGCCATAATGATTGGTCGAAAAACATGGCCGCCAGATGGCGGGGCTATTTTGCCTTATATGGCTATAGTGAAAACTTAAAAAATCTTCTACTGAAAGTGTCAGGCAGATTTTCATTATGTTTTGTAGAAATGTTCCTTAGGTGACCTTCTATCAGATCCCTTAAAGCCATGTTGATTGGTCGAAAAACAGGCCGCCACAGGGCTGGGCTATTTTGCCTTATATGGCTATAGTGAAAACTTAAAAAATCTTCTCCTGAAAGTGTCAGGCCGATTTTCAAATAATTTTGTAGAAATGCTCCTTAGGTGACCCTCTATGGTCCTCTTGTTTTCAAAACCTTTAGAGATTTTGCTTTGAAACTTACAATACTTGTTCACCATCATTACCTCTATCAACAGACAAGAGTTGATATCTCTGTCAAGGTTTTAGTAAGAATAATGGCCCTTTTTAGCTCACCTGAGCTTTGCTCAAGGTGAGTTATTGTAATCGCCTTTTGTCCTCAGTAACCAGTAACCAGTGGGTCAATTGGGATGAAACTTCACAGAAAGCATCCTCTCAATGACCTCACAAGATTTCCTTCAAATTTTTGGGATCCGTGCAGAATTCTGGTTTCCATGGCAACAAACTGAAAAAAACTTCAAAATTCTTCTCCCAAACTGGTTCAATTTTTTTTGTAGAAACGTCCTTGGATGACCCTCTATCAGATTCCTTCAAGCCCTATTGTTTGGTCGAAAGTGTTAGGCCGATTTTCAAATAATTTTGTAGAAATGTTCCTAGGGTGACCCTCTATCAGATTCCTTCAAGCCAAGTTGATTGGTCGGAAACTGGCGGCCAGGGGGCGGGGCTTATATAGCTAAAGTGAAAAAAATAAATATCAGGTGACCGATCCAGGGCCATCAAGGCCCTCTTGTTTTGTAGAAATGTTCCTTGGATGACCCTCTATCAGATTCCTTCAAGCCATGATGATTGATCGAAAACATGGCTGCCAGGGGGGGGTGGGGCTATTTTGCCTTATATGGCTATAGTGAAAACTTAAATAATCTTCTCCTCCGAAAGTGTCAGGCCGATTTTTAAATAATTTTGTCGAAATGTTCCTTGGATGACCCTATATCAGATTCCTTCAAGCCAAGTTGATTGGTCGGAAAATATGGCGGCAAGGGGGCGGGGCTTATATAGCTAAAGTGAAAACAAAAAAAATTATCAGGTGACCGATCCAGGGCCATCAAGGCCCTCTTGTTTTGTAGAAATGTTCCTTGGATGACCCTCTATCAGATTCTTTCAAGCCATGATGATTGATCGAAAAACATGGCCGCCAGGGGGGTGGGGCTATTTTGCCTTATATGGCTATAGTGAAAACTTAAATAATCTTCTCCTCCGAAAGTGTCAGGCCGATTTTCAAATAATTTTGTACAAATGTTCCTTGGATGACCCTCTATCAGATTCCTTCAAGCCATATTGATTTGTCGAAAAACATGGCCGCCATGGGGTGAGGGGGGGCTATTTTGCCTTACATTGAAAACTGAAAAATTCTTCTCCTCTAAAAGTGTCAGGCCGATTTTCAAATAATTTTGTAGAAATGTTCCTTAAGTGACCTACTATCAGATTCCTTCAAGCCATGTTAATTGGTCAAAAAACATGGCCGCTAGTGGGCAGGACTA
This sequence comes from Serripes groenlandicus, assembly GCA_031761405.1. Taxonomy (NCBI): domain Eukaryota; kingdom Metazoa; phylum Mollusca; class Bivalvia; order Cardiida; family Cardiidae; genus Serripes; species Serripes groenlandicus. Next base: position 139,340,744 of record JASEVX010000004.1, read on the forward strand.
TTTTGCATTATATGGCTATAGTGAAAACATAAAAGTTCTTCTCCTCCAAAAGTGTTAGGCCGATTTTCAAATAATAATAATTGAAAAAACATGGCCACCAGGGGTTGGGGCTATTTTGCCTTATATTGCTATAGAGAAAACTTAAAATATCTTCTCCTCCGAAATTGTCAGGCAGATTTTCAAATAATTGTAGAAATGTTCCTAGGGTGACCCTCTATCAGATTCCTTTAAGCCAAGTTGATTGGTCGGAAACTATGGCCGCCAGGGGGCGGGGCTTATATAGTTAAAGTGAAAAAGGCCCTCTTGTTTTTCAAAACCATTATAGATATAGCTTATACACTTACAAAACTTACTTACCATCATTACCTCCATAAACAGACAATAGTTAACTCTTTCAAGGTGTTTGTAAGAATTATGGCCCTTTTTCAACATAGAATTTTTGTTAAGTTTTTTGTACCACCCACTTTTTAGATCACCTGAGACGAAGAAATGTTAGAAATGTTCCTTGGGTGACCCTCTCCAAAAATGTTCAAGCCATATTTATTGGTTGAAAAACATGGCAGTCAGGAGGCATTGAATAGGAATCTTATTTCAGTGATCCTCTACTTAATTTGTTCAAACAGTACGGATTGGTTACAAATTCATAGCAACCAGGCGTCATCACAAAAGGGGTAAATCGAAATTTTATCTACAAATGACATCGCCTACCATTCTATTGGACCAATTCCAACTCAACTTAACAGAAATGTTCCTTTGATGGTCCTCTTTCAAAATTGGTCAAAGACTTACATTCTGTGTAGAACTTTAGTTGCTGCGGCATCAGAAAGTGAGAAAAATACCCAAACTTTAAAATCCTTTTCCTCCATGATCTGCTTTTCCATTTCAAAGATAATTTGGTAGAAATGTTACTTGAGTGACCCTCTACAAAAGCTGTTCAAGCCATATTGATTTTGTTGAAAAACAGGGCGGCATCAGGAAAGGCACAAAATGACAAAACTTTATAATTCCATTCTTATTAAAGTACTTGTTAGATTTCAAGATACAAATGGCCTTTACTGATAAGCTATTTCTTTAACAGTGTCCACGCCTTGCAGTTTCATTTGCACTCCTGATCAAATTTTCCCAGATATTTGCAATTAAATGTTTGCTACTAATTTACTAATTTACTATCACTCAGGTGATTGATTTATGGCCATCTTTGCCCTCTTGTTTTTAAAACCATTAGAGACATAGCTGATACACTTACAATATTTTATTTTCTATCATTACCTCCATCAACAGATATGAATACATAAATCTGTGAAGGTTTTTGTCAGAATTATGGTGCTTTTTATACTTAGAAAATACATTGAACCTGGGTAAAATCCAATTATTGACTTAACCCTTTAGGATATTGCTGTGAAACTTTGAATACTTGTTTACCATCATGACCCTCTATCTGTAGACAAGAGAAGGTAATGTAAAGAATTTTAATTTTGCCTTGTACTGCAAAGAATTATGTTTTATTATCAAGCACTAAAAAAGTTGAGTGCGCTGTCCAACCAAAGACCTAATAACATTATGTTAACCCTTTCCCTCATATAGACGCTTTCTGACGCCTCTGCAGCAGACGGCTTTTTGAAAACATAGTGACAAAAGAAGAAATTGCACAAAACGTGCAATTTCTCCTTTTGCCACAATGTTTTCCACATTTTGTCATAGGTTATCCATTCAATTATGGAGATTTTCTATGTTTTGACAAAATACGTTCAAAGTCGTCTGCTGCAGAATTGTCGTATGAGGGAAAGGGTTAACATGTTATTAGGTCTTTGGTCCAACGGACAGCTCTTGTTACTTTTACCTGAGTGCACCCCTGATTTAAAATGGAAAAAATGTGTAATTACTGTATTTACTGTGTTAATGTATACACTCCTCTTAACCCTCTCCCACATAAACCAAATCTACAGCAGACGACTTTGAAAATGTCTTCTCAAAAATATGAAAAATCTCCTTAATTGTAGGTATAATTACTCAAAAAGGTTGAAAACATTGCGGCAAAAGGAGAAAATGCTTGTTTTCAGCAATTTCTCGATTTGTAATGATGTTTTCAATAGTCGTCTGCCGAAGATGCGGCAAAATGTGTTTACAGGTGGGAAAGGGTTAAATGTTGAAAACCTATTTACCATGTCATATTCAATTGTATTTATGACAGACAGATATGTATATACAAACTACTGTTTGAATCATTTAGGAACCACCATCTCTGCAAGTAACTTATTTAAAAACATCCCTGTCCGTCGACAGTTTTACAACACTGTGAAGAAGAAAAAGGAAGAACTGAAGAAGATAGAAGACCTGTTGATGGCATTTGGGGCTATCAAACCAGGGGTTCGTTTGCTGTTTAAAAGTGGCAAGGACACAGTTTGGCAGAAAAATGGACTTCCTGATACAAAAACAGCACTGCTAGGAATTATGGGTAGAACTGTTGTCACTCAAATGGAGCATAAAGTTGTGACATGTGAAAATCCAGAGGTGTGTATGATTTGTTATCAGTGGACAGTTATGTATTGATGTATTTGTCTATTTATCTGGTAATATACTCAAGTGTGATCTATGATCAGGGACAGATGAGTATTGATGTATTTATCTTAATTTAACACTCCTACAGGCATGTACATTATGACAAATCGCGGCAAAAGGTGAAATAATTCTTAATCAGACAAGTTTGATCTTGAAACAGCTAATGTTTGTATATCTTACAGATGACTATGGAATGTTACTTACCTCGTCCCAAATGTGATGTGAACCAAACCAGTAGAAGTACGAATGATAGATGTTTTATTGCTGTTAATGGCAGACCCGTACAGATCAAAGAAATAGAAAAGGTACTCTACTGATGGGTTTTCTTTATGTAAGACCATTGATTGATTGATTGAAACAGAGGACTAGATAAGGGGAGTACACTTGCCTTTTTCCCACAATATCTCTCTAATAACTCAACCAAACTCTATGTTGAGGTTGTTCAAAAGAATCGTTTCACTGAGACGATTCTTTTGAGTACCCACAATATAGGGTTTGAGTGCCAAATAAGGATTTTAGAACATAAAAGATGCCCCTTATATAGAGCTTTTCAAACGGAGCTTTGTGGTGTTTCTTTAACCCTTACCCTCATATAGAAGCTTTCTGATGCCTCTGCAGTAGATGTTTTTTTGAAAACATAGTGACAAAAGAAGAAGTTGCTCAAAACGAGCAATTTCTCCTTTTGCCACAATGTTTTCCACTTTTAGTCATAGGTTATCCGTTCCTTTATAGAGATTCTCTATATTTTGATAAAATATGTTCGAAGTCGTCTTCTGCAGAATTGTCGTATGATGAAAAGGGTTAACTGCTTCTTTGACGTCATGGATGTTCACTGAATTCTTGGCTGATCTTGGTTGACCTGCATTCTTTAGTCTACCGTCATTAATTGAACCTGTCTGTTAAACAATTTGATGTACCTGTTGTCTTGTTAGTCATCTGCTTTAATTAAAGACTGCCTGGGTGGTAAAGCATCGGCCTCATGCGTAGGAGGTTGTCGCAGGTTTGATCCCAAGCCGGGTCATACCAAAGACTTTGAAAATAATTTTTGCAGTATGACAGTTATTGGTGAAAGTCTTATGATACAATTTCATAACTTCAGCAGACCGTAATTGTGGCGATGCCATCAAGGAAAACAACTGTGATGAAATAACATCACGACGTTGTTATATCTCAAGTATTTTCTACAAGACATGCAAAAATTGAGTGCATCTTTTTTAAAATTGTGTATATATCTCTAATAATATCTAAATAAAAAACACTGTAAAAGATATACACATATGAGCCTGTATCAGATACGTTAGGATACCCTGTTTCCCTCTTTGCTACAATGTTTTCAACTCTATTGAAAAATTATCCTGTTTAGTCTAGAGATTTTTCTTATTTTTGTCTAGATGCTTTCAAACCTGTCTCCTGCAGATTTGTTGTATGTGGGAATGAGTTGAGAGAGTCTTTCAGTTATTCCATGGCAGCAGTTAGTTTAGCTCACCATGTTTTTCCTGGCTTTCTTGCACTGGTACTCCACATAACAATATTTTCAATACAACTAGCTTCCTTCCTACATAAGACTATTTTTAGACAATTGTTGGGAGATGAACGATGCTTGTCATAAGGACTTAAAAATCATCTGAAAAAATAGTTATACGAGTTGTCATGTTTTCGGTTAGACCTAGATAGAGTCCAGATGAATAGCAGATGACTTTTGGGAAATACTGTGCCTAATGGAGAAGTTGCTTATAAAGTGCAATTACTCCTATTGCCACAATGTTTTCAACTATATTTTATAATTAAAGTCTCATTTATGAAGATTTTCATGTTTTTTCGATATGTTTTCAAAGTACGGCTGCTGAAGATTTGTTGTATGTGGGAAAGGGATAACAACGTTTAGTTAGACATAAAATAAGTGCTCTAAACATTTGTTGAAAAATTACATGTAAATATGTTCATGACAGTAGATGGAAATGTGCAAAATTAAAACCTATCAGCCTAGGAAATAATGTAATTCAGTCATGTACAATTTCATATCACAAGATATATACTATGTATGACTATCAATTTGGTTGTTGTGTATTTATTTTGTTTCAGTGTGTTAAACAGTATTACTGTTCTTGTATGCACGTAGAAGGGAGGTACCCGATGTGTTTCGTAGCCCTGAACATCTCTACGTCAGATTTAGATGTAAACATTGACCCAAATAAGACAAAGGTCATGCTCCACAATCAGGTAGTCTCTTCATTTACCCTTTCCCACTTTCAGACGCATTTTGATGCATCTGCAGCAGACAATTTTTGAGCACTTTCTCCTTTTGCCACAATTTTTATCGGTCGGTCAGTCGGAAACCATATTTTGTCCGGCCTATTTCTTACAAACCATTGAGTGGAATTCAATAAAATTTTACATGAAGCTTCTATACCAAGAGGAGGTGTGCATATCCTAAAGGGGTTACAATTGCATGATATTTTACAGAGTTATGGCTCTTTTACTAATTAAGTTATGGTGTAGGTCAAGGTGCTGTTTAGGGGGTATTTATCATCTTCAGTGATAATTCTAGTTTCAAAAGTTGTCATCACTGATGTGTTGAACAGTGTGTTCATGTGGGAAAGTGTTTGAAATTTAAAATCAGTTATTTTTTCTCATTCTTTATTGGTTTAGCATATGATAAATGACAATTTTGTACAGAATATGCCAAGAATCCCTTTCACTCATATATATGCTTTCTGACACCTCTGCAGCATACAGCTGCAAAAGAAGAAATTGCTCGTTTTGAGCTTTGTGGTGTTTCTTTAATCCTTTCCCTCATATAGACACTTTCTGACGCCTCTGCAGCAGATGGCTTTTTGAAAACAAAGTGACAAAAGAAGAAATTGCTCAAGACGAGCAATTTCTCCTTTTGCCAAAATGTTTTCCACTTTTAGTCATAGATTATCCATTCAATTATTATAGAGATTTTCTATTTTTTGACAAAATATGTTCAAAAGTCGTCTGCTGCAGAATTGTCGTATGAGGGAAAGGGTTAATGAAAAAAAATGAAAACAGTGTGGCAAAAGTCGTTTGCTGCTGATGCATCAAAATGCTTCTTACTTGTGCAAAGAAAATTATTTATGCAACTGGCAAGAAGGCATGTGTTCTTTTTTAAGGGTTGTACATTTTCAAATGTCACCTGTTACTTATGCACTTAAGGTAGTAGGAGCCTAATGGGCAACATTTCAAATTATGATCAGCTTGATAATTTCTTAATGTGTATTATTTCCTGGATTCAAAAACAAAATTTAAAAGAAATTTAACCTCAAATAACAATTTTATTTTAATTTGAATTACTCTACCCCCCTTTCAGAATTCTCGATAAAATCGACATCACCCGAGAGACAAGAAAAATCCTTTATTTCATTTATTTTTCAACATTTTGGTAATACTTTGGTATCAAAGTAACAAGAAATATATTTGCTTTCAGAAATAATACATTATTGATCACATCACCAACAAATATAATCAAACTACTGGAATAGTCATATGGTATTACGATTTTAACATACTATTTTGACCGCGTAAAATTGGAACATCGACGTTTAAAAGCAAAATTCAACAAGTTCTAGAAATACTCATGACCTGTTCTTTATTGATAATTAACTATAACCTTTTGGGAACATTATGCCAAAAAAGCAAAATGTTTTAACCGTTCCATTTAAAAAAAAAATAGAGTTTGAATTCCCAACCACCTATTTCAGCCGTGACTGCAAGTAATAAAATCTTCAAAGAAGCTAATATTTATGTATAGAAATATATTTAATTACTTTTTAATTCAAATTACAATATAAACTTCTGTAAAAAGTGTTAGCTAATGAAAACAAAGAAGAAGAAAAAAAAAAAAACTTCTGGAGGGATTTGAACCACTACCTTGAAACCCTCAAAAGATTTGAAGTCCTGCACTTAACAACATAGGCTAAAGCATTAAAATTGAAGAGTTTCAAGTGGAGGTTTTCATTACGCTCCTACCTAAAATTGAAGAGTTTCAAGTGGAGGTTTTCATTACGCTCCTACTACCTTAGCTATATGAGCTATATGACCTTAGCTGTTGTAGTAGTCAGAGTTTCTGTCTTGCGATCAGGAGGTCAGGGTTTGATCCCCGTTCGGGTCATTATACCAAAGACGATAAAAATGGTAGTATTGGCTTCCCTCCTTGTGGCATAGGGTTGTGGGCATAGCATTGGTATTAGGGTAAAACACACCCATAGTACTGATAATTTACCCAGAAAAAGCAGTGCTATATCTGAAATTCTGTTTAATGCACCGTAAAAACAACATTTAAACAAACAAACAAATATATACGTCTTCATTTTAGAAACTTATCCTGTCACAATTAGAGAAGTTGTTAGAGGACTTATATGGACCATTGAAGGATAAAAAAGAAAACAGTATCAACAAAGACACTAGCCTTGATGACTCACTATTAAATGAAAGTGATTTGTCTATGGATAGCCGAGATGTTAAAGTGACACTTAATACAGAGGGGATGCATGGAAAAGCACTTGGTCATAGATTTAAATTTGATGGTTCAAAATTCAATAATAAGGAAGAGGATTGCATCAGTTCAGGATTGAAAATATCAATTCATGAACAAAAAGTACCGGATGAAAGTGGTGTGACAATATCAACTCATGATTACATTGTACCGAATGAAACTGGTGTGAAAATTTCAATGCATATGCATGAACACAATGTAACAAATGAAAGTGGTGTTAAATTATCAATGCATGAACACAAAATATCAGATGAAGGAGATGACATTTCTAAAACTTTGGAGACAAATAATGTTCCTGAAATTGAGAAGGATACAGACAAATCTGTACCAGAATTGTGTAATGAAACTGGCAATGAATCAAGTAAAAGATTTGTTTCAGAATATCCGTCTACTACTCAGGGAAGTTTTGACATTCTAGATGATGACTTTGAAGACTTACTAAAATCTCAGCACAATAACAAAACTGTTAACGACACCTTGGATGATATTGCTTTCGCACTTCTTGGTGACTTTGGAGAGGTCTGTAAGGATGTTCAAAATAATAGCGCAGATAAGGAAAATGTAAATAATGGGAAGTCAAATGACAGTTTGACTAATACAGTGTGCACTAGTACATGTGATATTCCAGGTCCAAATCAGAATAAAAAGGATTGTGATAGTGAAACATCGAAGAAACATTCAGAAGACATAGAGAAAGTTACTACAGACACCAGTGAAGTTTTAAAATGGAGTAAAGGTAAAAGTGAGATTGGAGCAGACGGACGGATACTGCAGCCTGTGACACTGCTAGTACAGAATTGTTCGATGACCTCCAACAAAAGGTCACATTCAGACACATTTGACGATTTAACGGCTTTCACTCCACCTCCAAAAAGGAAATCATTAACGTTACAGGTAAAGATGATTTCTGTTGTGATATTCAACAGTGTCTAGATAAGGAGGAGTAAACTGGTCTTTTCCCATCAACAAATCCTGTATGACTCAACTAAAACCTATGCTGTGGGAGTAAACTGGTCTTTTCCCATCAACAAATCCTGTATGACTCAACTAAAACCTATGCTGTGGGTACTCAAAAAGAATCTTCTCAGTTTTGGAGTACCCACAACATAGAGTTTGAGGGTAAAATAAAAATTTGGGGATGTGAAATATTCTTCGTAGCTCGAGCTCTGTTTAAGTATGAATATAAAGGCATATTACATAATGGTATGAATATTTATAGAAAAAACATTGTGGGAAATAATTTGAAGAGTATCAGTTGCCTGAATTATATTAAAATGGCATCACATAACATCCTTTTTAGCTCACCTGATCACAAAGTCCTTAAGGTGAGTTATTGCGATCGCCTATGTCCGGCGTGCATCCGTCAACAACTTCTCCTCAGTTAAAAGTGGTCAATTGGAATCAAACTTCACAGCAAGCTTTCTCTCAAAGTACTCTACAGAATTCCTTCAAATAATTGTTTGGATCCATGCAGAATTCTAGTTTCCATGGCAACCAAAAAAAAAAAACACTTTACAATTCTTCATCTGGTTGGCCGATTTTTCAAATTATTTTGTAGAAATGTTTCTTGAATGACCCTTTATCAGATACCTTCAAGCCATGTTGATTGGTCAAAAAACATGGCCGCCAGGGTCGGGGCTGTTTTGCCTTATATGGCTATAGTGGGAGGTTGTGGCGGGTTTGATCCCCGGCCGGCTCATACCAAAAACTTTAAAAATGTAATTAATGGCTTTCCTTCCTCAGCTCTCAGGATTGTGGGGTTAGCATTACAACTGACTCGCTAGCATCAGGATAAATGAACTAATAATAATGGCCAACTTACCCAGGAAATGCCGTGATATAACTGAATAATTGTTAAATGCAAACAGAGCTGTAAATAAAAAAAATTGATGATAAAGTTTGACATCTATAGAACAGGAAGTAGATGTTTATTCATATTTGAGATAATTATGGGAAAAGGAGAAATTGCTCATCATGAGATTTTCGTCAAATGGTGTCATTATCTAACTTCCGAGAATGATGGTTATGTATATTCAATATAATTTTTACCCACGAGGGGTATGAGCCGTTCTACGAGAAAACCAACGTTATGGACTCTGCGTAATGTTATGACCCAGATCAGCCTGCGCAGGATAACATGAACAGACACTTTTAGTCTCCTGTCTTTAAGGAATCATTACTCTATACATCTATCCACCTGAAACGAAATGTGTCGGCCCGGATTAGCCTGCGCAGAGTGATCTTGGTCGATACATTACGCAGAGTCCATAATGTTGGTTTTCTCGTGGAATGGCTAATATCTTTAAAGTAACTTTAATTTCAAGCTTTGAGCGTGACAGCCTTCTTCAGGATCTGAAATTGAAGTAAGTGTTCTATTATGTATCTTTTTGGACTGCAACAGAAAGATACATACATGTATGCTAGAACAGTTAATTTATACTTTATAGATACAAATTACACTATAAATGTATATACTTTATAGATACAAATTACAATATAAATGTATATACTTTATAGATACAAATTACAATATAAATGTAAAATTTTAAATTGCTTTACAGTTGAGATGAACTATTTTTTCAGCCTGATCAACCTAGACTGTATGATATTATTGGTAAGAGCCCAAAAGAGAAATATTCTTTAGGATTCACAGCTTTTTCAAGGGAAGAAAGACCCAAAGGTATTATACCCAATGTTGAACCCTTTCCCTCTTATAACAAATCTTCAGCATACGACTTTGAAAGCGGCTAGGCAAAAGGTAAAGTTTAATTATGAAATAGGGTTGAGAGAGTTGTAACAAATGGAAATTTTTTCTTTATTTCTTACAATTTGTGTTGAGCCTGCATTCAGTGAGCTCGACATAGCTGTCACAATGGCGGTTTGGTGTGAGTCCATTTGTCTGAACCTTGTCCGGCTTGCATCTTAACTATGCAAGAAACTTTTACCAAAGGTGCACCATGATAAGGCGGCATATCACACACAAGACCCAGGTTTGTACCTTAAAAACAAAGGTCACACCAAGAGGTCACTTGGTTACTTGGCACACATGTTCACCTTTATGAGGTGGTGTTTTCGCGCACAAGACCCAGGCTATGAGGTGGCGTTTTGCGCACAAGACCCAGGACTGTACCTCAAATGTCAAGTTCACACTAAGAGGTCATGTGGGTTAAAGGGTTAAAGAGGGAAAAAAGGTAAAGCACCACTTCATTCACATACATGTATGTATTTAAAATGATGAATAAAGCTCTTTTGGGACTATTTTGGAGGCAGGATTCGACTTTGGTACATTCCTGTGTGTTCTACATAGGAATTGGATAATCTTTTGCATGAAGTAATTGAATTACATTCCACATCGCTGAATTCAGCAGCTGATATCTTCAATGTTTACTATAGGTGTGTTAATAAAATAATGAGGTACTTACACAGACGTTGTTCAGTCTGTAAATGAATGTATAAATATTAAATAGAGTTGAAAACATTGTGGCAAAACGGGAAATTGCTCATTATGAGCAATTTCTCCTCTTGTCACAATGTTTTTAAAAGTCGTCTACTGCGGAGGTGTCAGAAAGTGTCTACATGTCGTAAAGTGTTAATTTAAGAGGCATAAAAAAAACTCCCAATTTGAAATTTTCAGTCTTTGTTTGTATTTTGTCTTTAATACTGTAGAAATTCATGTGAGAAAAAATAGTATGATGCTTTTGATATATATTGTATATTTATTATACCCCCGCAAACGTAGTTTGAAGGGGGGTATACTGGAATCAGCCTGTCGGTCTGTCCGCAAATCTGTTCCGTTGTACTCCTCCTTCAGTTTCTACCTGATTTACTTGATACTTGTCATAAATGTTAATCAGGAGTAGTAGATGTGCAAGATGCAAATTTCATGTCCCTGTGACCTTCACCTTGACCTCTGACCTTGAAATAGGATTTGTTTTTGTTAAAATCTAATCTCTTGTACTCCTCCTTCAGTTTCAACCTGATTTACTTCATACTTGGCATAAATGTTAATCAGGAGTAGTAGATGTGCAAGACGCAAATTTAATGTCCCTGTGACCTTCACCTTGACCTGACCTTGAAATAGGATTTTTTTTTTGTTAAAATCTAATCTCTTGTACTCCTCCTTCAGTTTCAACCTGATTTACTTCATACTTGGCATTCATACTTGGCATAAATGTTAATCAGGAGTAGTAGATGTGCAAGACGCAAATTTCATGTCCCTGTGACCTTCACCTTGACCTCTGACCTTGAAATAGGATTTTTTTTTGTTAAAATCTAATCTGGTGTACTCCTCCTTCAGTTTAAACCTGATTTACTTGATACTTGGCATAAATGTTAATCAGGAGTAGTAGATGTGCAACACGCAAATTTCATGTCCCTGTGACCTTGACCTCTGACCTTGAAATATGATTTTTTTTTTTTGTTAAAATCTAATCTGTTGTACTCCTTCTTCAGTTTTAACCTGATTTACTTCATACTTGGCATAAATGTTAATCAGGAGTGGTAGATGTGCAAGACGCAAATTTCATGTCCCTGTGACCTTCAGCTCTGACCTTGAAATAGGATTTTTTTTCTTAAAATCTAATCTGGTGCGACATACTCCTCCTTCAATTTCAACCGGATTTACTCGAAACATGGCAAAATGAAGCCGTTTTGTGTGGCATCAGCCTGTCGGTCGGTCGGGCGGTCGGTCCAGATAAAAGGAGCCGTTTTTTGTTTTATATCATCTTAGTATTTCTTTTTGATACTGATATTCAAATTGTCTGAGTCAAAGATAATACTGTGAGATATAATATGGGGCGGGGGTATTAATCACCTTTAGTGATAGTTCTAGTTTTATCTGCCAATAAACTGTTGATAAAGGAGTTCAATCACCACGGTGTAGAAAGGGATGAGTAAAGTGGTCATTTCCCAAAAGTATATCTCTTATGACCCAACAAAACCCTATGTTGTGAGTACTCAAATTAATTGTCTCGCTGACTCTGCTTTGTGAGTACCAACAACATAAGGATTGAGGGTCAACTAAGGAGTTTAGAACATGAAATAAGAACCTTATGTAGAGCGTTGTGTTACTTGCCATCAAAATTGAAGCTTGATACCATTCGTTTACCATTGATCAAAGCCTTTTGAACTGTATTTGTTTGTTTATCCCTTTCCCACATGAGGGGAAATATGCAGCAGACGTCTTTGAAAACATATAGGCAAATAAAGGGAAAATCTCAATAAACGAATGTGTAAATATTGAATAGAGTTGAAAACATTGTGGCCGTTGGTTAAAGTCTTTGTGCAAGCTAGCATTTACCATTATAACTTACATACTCCTAGGCCAATGATCTTCAAACTTGGTATGGACATACGTCATAGCAAGTTGGTGATGCCTACACAGTTTGGAGTCAGTAGGTCAAAGGTCAACTTCACTGTAACTTTCTATATATAGAAACAGTTCATGGTTAAAGTTTTTGTGCAAGCTAGCATTTACCCTTATAACTTAAATACGCCTAGGCCAATGATCTTCAAACTTGGTATGGACATACTTCATAGCATGTTGGTGATGCCTACAATGTTTGGAGTCAGTAGGTCAAAGGTCAAGGTCACTGTAACTTTCTATATAGAAACAGTTCATGGTTAAAGTTTTTGTGCAAGCTAGCATTTACCCGTATAACTAACATACACTTAGGCCTGTGATCTTCAAGTTGGTTTTGCCTAGAGAGTTTGGAGTTACTAGGTCAAAGGTCAAGGTCACTGTGACCTTTCTGTAAAGAAACAGTTAATGGTTAAAGTTTTTGTGAAAGCTAGCATTTACCCTTATAACTTACATACACCTAGGCCTATGATCTTCAAACTTGGTATGGACATACATCATAGCAAGTTGGTGATGCTTAGAGAGTTTGGAGTCAATAAGTCAAAGGTCAAGTTCACTGTGACCTTCAATACAGAAACATTCCTTGCTTTAAAACTACTGATTGCTTAGGCCTATGACTCTGAAACTTAGTTTGGGTAATGGTAATGATCAGCACTTGACTCAAACAGGTCATGGGATCATGAGGGTCAAGGTCACTATGACCTTTAACAAAAAAAACACTATTTTTTGCAATAACTTTGAACTAGTTGTACCTAAGTTCATCAAACTTGATATGGACTGGACATTAGTCATGATCATTAATCAAAGAGTTTTCAGGTCAATAGGTGAAAGGTCAAGGTCAGTGCAACCATCAATACGCAACCAGTCCTTGCCTTACAACTACTGATGGCCTACGCCTACAACTTTGAAACTTAGTTTGGGTATTGGATATGTTTTCTTCAAATAACCTAGAAATACTTTAACTTAAGTTCATTAAACCTGATATGGACATAGGTCATGATCACTTAGTCACCCCACTGTGACCTTCATTACAAAAACACTCCATTCCTTATGTCACACCTACACCTATGTAAACAATCAAGTACGATAACTTTATCGAACATATAATGCAAATTATGGCCCTTTTTTTACTTAGAAATTATGGTTGAAGTTTTGCGTGCAACTATATTAAGAGTCCTTATCTTAGTAACTACTTGATACATTCCATTGAAACCCTTCCCAACCATTACACCTATGTCAATAATCGAGTTAGATAACTCTATCTATATAATGCAAATTATCAACCTTAAGAAATTCTGGTTAATGTTTTTCATGCAACTACATTAGAGTCCATATCTCAGTAACTAATAAGCGGTGGAATAGTCGAGCGCACTGTCCTCCGACAGCTCTTGTTATAAATGAAAACACATGTTTACGATGTTTCAGTAATAGAGGAGTCTATATAAATGAAAACACATATTAACGATGTTTTAGTAATGTTTTAGTAATGGAGGAGTCTATATAAATGAAAACACATGTTAACGATGTTTCAGTAATAGAGGAGTCTTTATAAATGAAAACACATGTTTAAGATGTTTCAATAATATAGGAGTCTTTATAAATGAAAACACATGTTTACGATGTTTCAGTAATAGAGGAGTCTATATTAATGAAAACACATGTTTACGATGTTTCAGTAATAGAGGAGTTTTTATAAATGAAAATACATGTTTACGATGTTTCAATAATAGAGGAGTCTTTATAAATGAAAACACATGTTTATGATGTTTCAGTAATAGAGGATAATCCTGATCAACCATATGATGATATCACAAAGCTGGTCTCTCAGAAATGGGACAAACTCTCCGACTGTGACAAAAAAGAGTATGAAGACTCGGGAAAAGTACAAATAGACCACCTGAAGAAAAAGGTGATGGAAAGGCAGCGATTATCTATGAAACCTAGCAAAAAAATTGAACAAGTGAGTAGTTTTAATTAGGTTATGATCTTTTACTGGATTCTATTTTATGGTAAGTAGTACATTTGTCCTTTTCTGTTTCTTAAAAGTATGAATAGAACCATGATTACAGCTCTGACCATTGTCTTCAGTTCTGGATTCTGGAGCTCACCATATTCACCCTGATCCGCTCATTCAGAGAAGGAGACTTCAACTTGTACCGTGAAGCACTTTCAGAACTGGTGCCTTACTTCTTTGCGAATAACAATGTCAACTATGCGCGATGGATCCCAATTCACTTCCAAGATATGATGTCACTTGAGCAACAACATTCAGATGTGGCCAGGGAGTTTCATAAAGGGAACTTCGTCATCCACAAGTCAAGAAGAGAATACTCTGCTCTGGCGATCGACCAAGCACACAAGCAGATTAATGCAGTGATCAAAGGTGACAGAGGAGCAATTGGGTTGACAGAAGACCCGTTAGCACTTCGTAGGTAGATGGTTACTGGACCCGAAGTTAGTCGTCTAGTAGCTGGATACGAGGCCATGTCTGGTATGAAAGATGTCGCCTACAGCAGCATACAGCACAAGCAGACACTGAGTGCCCAGAAATCTTTCTTTGAAAATGTGAAATCACTCTCTGCCGTGATGCAGTCCATTCCAAGAAGAATCAGCCGACCTGCTAGTGCTAGATACAAAGAACATTGAAGACCCATCTCGAGCCGAAATGGTAGCAACACATCACCGGCGGGGCAAAGAGCAGTTCCAATCTTTCATTGACGGGCTAGAGAATGAAGGTGAAAGTCTTTTCTATAATCCACTCAAGAAAAACCTTGTTTCTTTCTTCAAACAAAAGCAGGCTAAGGGAATTTCTAAGGAAAAAGTCCTGAAAGACGACTGTCAGTTATTCTCGTGACTGTTCATCTCGTGCCAGAACAGGCAGTGTGACTTGCAAAAATTCTACAAGCACGAGAATCAGTCACACCCTCCATCTCTCAGTGACATCGGCAAGCTTCATACGTGTCAGAAGTCACAGCTGATTGAAATTCTTGAAGCGCAAGTGAACATCTCAGACAGAGAACCAAAGGGAGATGCAATCATCATTGATGGATCAGCACTTATCATTGCCTTACCTCCACCTAGTTCAAAGACTTTTGATGACTATGCTAAAGAAGAAATCATACCATAGGTAGAATCCTATGGTGCCAGGTACGGGTGGGTGGACGTAGTCTTTGATGTGTACAAGAAGTCAAGTCTGAAATCCGAGACGAGGTCGAAAAGGGGGCAAGGAATCAGAAAAAGGGTGACAGGAACTAGTAAGACACCAGGTAACTGGCAAAGCTTCCTTCGTGACGCTAGCAACAAAACTGAGCTGTTTGAAGCAGAGACGACAAGCACAGTCATCGTCACAAAAGGAGAAGATGCCATTAGCAACACTATGCTGTGTCCCCATGTTCTCATGAAGAAGCTGACAGTTGGATATTTGTATATGTGTATGTGGATATACATGCCAACGTCTGACGGGGGCAAATCTATTATCATTAAAGCTAACGACACAGACGTGCTAGTCATAGCAATATCTGTACTGCCGTCCTTACAGAAACTAGGTCTTGAGAAAATGTGGATGGCCCTTGGCCGAGGAGCCAAGATGCGATGGATTCAAGTCCATGAGGTAGTTTCCGCAGTAGGGCTTGAGAAAACTAGAGGGATCCCATACTTCCATGCGTTCACTGGCTGTGACGTCGTGTCTGCCTTCCGTGGGAAAGCAAAAATATCTGCATGGCAGACTCGGAACGTATTTGATGATGTTTCTTAAACATTCACTAATCTCAGCCAGCATCTAACATTGATTCGTGATCTTGACCTGCAGAGGCTAGATAGATTCGTTGTCCTCATGTACGTCAGATCAAGCGCAGCTATTGGTGTGGAGGATGCAAGACTAGATCTCTTTGCCCGCCAGCAGTTGCCGTACAACTCAATTCCACCAACACAGGCATCCCTCCGAGAACATGCAAAGCGTGCAGCCTATCAGGCTGGTATCATCTGGGGCCAGGCAACCATCTCCAATCCAGACACGAGCAGTCCGGCTGAATAGGGGTGGACACAGAAAGGAGAGACATGGCAGATATGTTGGACAACACTAACCCCTATTGCAGCGAGCTGTCGGTAACTGACTAAGTGTTCCTGTAGTAAAGGTTGCAAAGGAAGATGCAAGTGCTTTCAGTCCGAGCTCCCCTGCACATCACTCTGCAGCTGCATATGTGAACAGTAGCAGCTGGAGGACCAGTAGCATGGTATCTATGAATAACTTTGAACACTTAGATCATGCAAATCGAACAACTACAAATACTTCTAAGCAAACCGTGAAATTCAGGTGGCTAATTTGGCGGCCATCTTGGATTTTCAATTGACCAATCGGGCAGAAGGATTAGTATCACTTGGAGAACAAGTGTGCCAAGTTTGTTGCTTGTATCATCATTTGCACGATTGCAGATGTTTTCTGCCCAACTATAATTGCTATGACTTGTGTCATGTCTATGTACGATTCATGTCTACTAGTCAACTTTTTCCATCTCTGAAACTGCGATGCCATTCAAAAATTGCTTTAATACATTTTCTTGACTGTAGATGCCTGCTGTATATTTTATATGTTTGCATTTGTCAATATTTAATCTGACAACAGAATTGAATATAAATGTGCCACATTTGCCACAATGTTTTAAACTCTATTAAATAATTAAAGTTTCTTTTAAAGATATTTTCCATAGTTTTTCCTAAATAATTTCAAAGTCATCTGATACAGATTTGCCATATGTGTTAAGGGTTAATTCACACAGACTTCACTAAATATTTTGAAACATGTAAGTCCGAAAGCTCATTTTTCATCTATTTTCTTCTTTGTTCAACCAATTATTGGATGAAATGTATCAGTCCAAAGGAATATTTGTCAGTCAGGACTGAAGACTTTTGCGAAATCTGTTCACATGAGATTTTCTTTCTTATATTAACTCTTTGCATACTAAATTATTTACGTCTACTATATTGTCGTCTGCAAAATTTTGATAAAAATATTTATTTTCCCCGAAATGTTTACTGAAATTGAATCGGAGTGACAAACAGTTTGGATCTCAGATCAGTCCAATCTGTATCCAAACTGTTTGCAAATGTCATCAACGGTTGACAAAACCCGCCGCTAGCGTGCTAAGAGTTAAGCCTAGCAATATCATCTTAACCCTTTCCCTCATACGACAATTCTGCAGCAGACGACTTTGAACATATTTTGTCAAAAAATAGAAAATCTCTATAATTTAACGGATAACCTATAACTAAACGTGGAAAACATTGTGGCAAAAGGAGAAATTGCTTGTTTTGAGCAATTTCTTTCTTTGTCACTATGTTTTCAAAAAGCTGTCTGCTGCAGAGGCATCAGAAAGCGTCTATATGAGGGAAAGGGTTAATGATGTGCATAAGACGTTTGCCTTGTTATTACTTCTTCCCCCTTTCACACATACAACAAATCTGCAGCAGACAACTTTGAAAACATATATTCAAAAATATGGAAACTCTACAAAGGAGAAAACAATGATTGAACATTATATCTAAAGTCTTTCAGTTGCTGAGCGGTAAGAAAACGTCTATACGGGTGAAATGGTTAATTATACCCCCAAAAAACAAAGTTTCGGGGGGGTATATAGGAGTCACTGTGTCGGTCGGTTGGTTGGTCGGTCGGTCGGCCGGAAGCCATATTTTGTCCGGCCTATTTCATACAAACCACTGGATGGAATTCAATAAAATTTTACAAGAAGCTTCTTTACCAAGAGGAGATGTGCATATCCTAAAGGGGTTACAATTGCATCTTATTTTACAGAGTTATGGCCCTTTTACATATTAAGTAAGCCATATTTTGTCCGGCCTATTTCATACAAATCACTGGGTGGAATTCAATAAAATTTTACATGAAGCTTCTATACCAAGAGGAGATGTGCATATCCTAAAGGGGTTACAATTGCATGTTATTTTACAGAGTTATGGCCCTTTTACTTATTAATTAAGCCATATTTTGTCCAGCCTATTTCTTACAAACCACTGGGTGGAATTCAATAAAATTTTACTTGAAGCTTCTATACCAAGAGGAGATGTGCATATCCTAAAGGGGTTACAATTGCATGTTAGTTTACAGAGTTATGGCCCTTTTACTTATTAAGTAAGCCATATTTTGTCCGGCCTATTTCATACAAACCACTGGGTGGAATTCAATAAAATTTTACATGAAGCTTCTATACCAAGAGGAGATGTGCATATCCTAAAGGGGTTACAATTGCATGTTAGTTAACAGAGTTATGGCCCTTTTACTTATTAAGTAAGCCATATTTTGTCCGGCCTATTTCTTACAAACCACTGGGTGGAATTCAATAAAAAAAATTACATGAAGCTTCTATACCAAGAGGAGATGTGCATATCCTAAAGGGGTTACAATTGCATGTTATTTTACAGAGTTATGGCCCTTTTACTTATTAAGTAAGCCATATTTTGTCCCACCTATTTCTTACAAACCACTGGGTGGAATTCAATAACATTTTACATGAAGCTTATATACCAAGAGGAGATGTGCATATCCTACAGGTCTTACAATTGCATGTAATTTTACAGAGTTATGGCCCGTTTGTTGGTCGGTCGGAAGCCATATTTTGAATCAAGGTGCTGTTTTGGGGGTATTTATCATCTTCAATTATAGTTCTAGTTCATTTAGAAGAAATTGTTCACAAAGAAAACAAACATGTTAACTACATACAGCTCATCTTGACCAAAAAATCCACATTTAACCTCATTTAGCCCTTTCCCACATACAGCAAATCTGCAGCAGACGACTTTGAAAACATTTAGGCATAAGTATGGTAAATCTCTATAGATTAAACCATAATTACTGAAAATAGTTGAAAATCTTGTGGCAAACGGAGAAATTGCAATATTGCAATATCTCCATTTGTCACAATGTTTTCAAAAGTCGTCTGCTGTAAACGCGTCTATATAAGAGAAACGGATAATGTAACATAATATTTCATCAAATGTTATCTTGACTAGATGGTGTCACTCATTCAGTGTCCAGGAGTGCAGCCCAAAGATTAATCCTTTTCCTCATATACTATATATCTGCAGAACAGGCTTTTTGAAAACATGTCAACAAAAGAAGAAATTGCTCAAAACAAGCAATTTCTCCTTTTGTCACAATGTTTTCAACTCTATTCAATTATTGTGCTTTTATTTAAAGGGGGTTTCCCTTTTTAGCTCATCTGAGCATGAAGTGCTCAGCTCAAGATGAGTTATTGTGATCGCCTTTTGTCCGGAGTGCGTCGTCCGTCAACATCTTCTCCTCAGTAACCAGTGGGTCAATTGGGATGAAACTTCACAGAAAGCATTTTCTCAATGACCTCACCAGAATTCCTTCAAATTTTTGGGATCCATGCAGAATTCTGGTTTCCATTGCAACCAAACGAAAACAACTTTAAATTCTTGTTCTCTCAAACTGGTTAGCCAATTTTCAAATAATTTTGTAGAAATGATCTTGGATGACCCTCTATCAGATTTCTTCAAGCCATGTTAATTGGTCAAAAAGCATGGCCGCCAGGGGGCAGGGCTATATTGCCTTATATTGCTTTAGTGAAAACTTAAAAAATCTTTTCATCCGAAAGTGTCATGCCGATTTCTTGGGTGACCTTCTATTAGATTCCTTCAAGCCATGTTGATTGGTCGAAAACTATGGCCGCCAGGGGGGGGGGGGGCTATTTTGCCTTATATGGCAATAGTGAAACCTTAAAAAATCTTCTCCTCCGTAAGTGTTTGGCCGATTTTCATATAAGGTGGGAGCTGTTAGCTGTATATTGGCTTAAGTGAAAACTTTAAAAATCTTCTTCTCCCAAACAATAAGTCATAATTAAGGATGGTTATAAAGAGAGGTCATTTTGATGGACTACATGTGTAGTCTTTGTGCAAAATCAAGTTTTTAATTTAACCCTTTCCCTCATATAGATGCTTTATGAAGCCTATGCAGCAGACAGCTTTTAAAAACAGTGTGACAAAATGAGAAATTGTTTAAAACAAGTAATTTCTCCTTTTGCAACAATATTTTCTACATTTTTTAGTAATCATTTCTTCATTTATAGAGAGTTTCGAAGTTTTTGAAAAGTTTTTAATGTGGAAAAGGTTTGATTCATGTAAACTTTTCATTCTGTGTTTAGTCCAGTAATATCAAAGCCAGAATGTTGTCCACCTGTAAACCATCGACTAGTGTCCCGCCAATACAGTCTGTTAAAGTGAAGTTTTCTGTACAGAGATTGAGGGAAGTCTATCAAAGAGGTGTGAATCAGAGGTAAGATTTTGTATTCTGATTTTATAAAGGTATATGATGCTAAACCCTTTACCTTAGTCAGATTGGTTTTGCAGACAACTTTTGAGAACACCTCTCTATTTTGAGTAATTGCTTTTCTCAAAATGTTTTGAAATGGTGTCTGCTGCAGATGCTTCAAGAGTTGTCTTCATCAGAAAAAACGTTCTTACTATCCTGGTCTTTTCAACCATAAGTCAACTGAATGAACCTTCTGTGATGTGATATTTAGTAAAATCATACTTTTCATTTGTAAATGTTTTCTTTTCTTAAAAAATGTGTCTTTAGTTAAGTATTCACATGAAATAAAATGAAAAGTATCGCGATAACTTTGATACAGTCGTGAAAATATTCTGAGAATATGAGAAATGAACTTCATTTCTCAATATATTTCAAAGTTGGTTTTGAGCAAAATTCTCTTTCTTCAACACTTTCCCAAAAATTAACTGCTGTAGAGGCATCAGAAAACATCTATATATATGGGAAAGGGATAAGTGTAGCATGCTCAATAGGTGACGCATATCATTTAAAACAGTATCTCTATGTCTATAACTAGTCAGTTAGATTCCAATTCCAAGATGTCTCTGATTGGTGCATTAAAGTTCTACAATGGTTGGATCTGTCTCCATGGAAACAAGGTCAAGGTCATCAACCCACACAGAGTGGAGGAGACCATTTTATTCAGAGAGCTGATGGAGAACCATGTGATCTCTTCTACGAAACTGGAGACTCCACTGAAGTTGGATACAAGGTGAGAGGAGGTTTTTACCCTTTCCCAGATACAGCAAATCTGTAGCAGACGACTTTGAAAACATTTATTCAAAAATATGAAAAGAATAAATGAAAGACCAATTATTGAATAAAGTTGAAAACATTGTGATCATGAGCAATTCTCCTGTTGCCACAACGTTTTCAAAAGCCATCTTGCTGCAGAGGCGTCAGAAAGCTTCTGTATGTGTGAAATGGTTAACTGTTTCCCAGATAAATCAAATCTGTATTAGACGACTTTGAAACTGTTTTTAATATCTAAAACATGGAAAATGTCTATAAAAATGTAGGTATAATTACTGAAAAAGATTGAAAACATTGTCGCAAAAGGAGAAATTGCTCGTTTTGAGCAATTTCTCCTATGGTCATGACGTTTTCAAAAGTTGTCTGCTGCAGATGCGTCAAATGTTGTCTACAGGTGGGAAAGAGTTAACCTAAGATACAGATGTTTTCTGACACCTTTATGCAGCAGACAACATTGGAAAACATTGTCTCCTATTTTTGCAGAATATTTAGAGTTAAGATAAGGAGGGGTAAAAGGCTCTTTTCCCCACAATATCTATCTTTTTATCCAACCAAACCCTATGATGTGGGTACTCAAAAGAATCCTCGCATTGAGATGACAATTCTTTTGGGAATCATCACAACATAGGATTAGAGGGTCAAATAAAGATTTTAGAGCATTCTAAACGCCCCTTATTTAGAGCTCTGTATGGTTCCATTTTCATGATATGATACTTTAGTCCACAAATATTGTTATAAAAAAACATAAAAACATTCATTTCTCTTATCTTGGAAGGATGAGTTACCATAAGTGTTAGTAAAATCATTGGGTCTATCTGAGTGAAGGTGGATCGTAGTTTTTGATTTATATTCTTTTTCTTCAAAAAGTAAGAAGACTTATAATGCTGTTCTCCCCTATTTTATGCTCATAAAAAATTGGGAACCAAGAGCAACTGCGCTTTACCGAGAACAGCAGTAAAGTAGGTGGGGTAATAATAATATTAAAAAGATTTTATAACAAAGGAAAGAAAAAGCAAATTAAATTGCCAGTAACAACTAATCAATAATTTCCCAGTGTCAGTCAAGCGGAAATGCATGAGTCATTACACACTTCTTAATGATATCCTTTCGAGTATACTATACATGGCTAATTTAACCCTTTCACACATGTAGATGCTTTCTGGTGCCTCTGAAGCAGAAGACTTGAAAACTTCATGATAATAATGAGCAATTTCTACTTTTGCCACAATGTTTTCAACTTTTGTTTAATTATTATACTTTCATTTTTTGAGATTTTCAATATTTTTTGCTACTTGTTTTCAAAGTGGTCTGCTTTAGATTTGTTGTTTGAGGGAAACGGTTAAAGTGAGGCTTAGGTAGTGCATAAATATTATTTGAAAATAAAGTAACGCTTTCCAAATTCCAACATATATACAGCTTTCTGACGCCTTTACAGGAGACAACTTTTTGAAATCATGTCCACAATAGAACCATGTTTTCAACTCTATTCAATTATTGTTCTTTTATTTAAAGGGAATTTTTTCTGTGCTTTTGACTAGATGTTTTTAAAGTCGTCTGCTGCAGATTTGTTGTATGTTGGAAAGGGGTAAAGCAATAATACTGTGGAAAGTTGCATTAAAAAATAACTGAAATAAAGAAAAGAAAAATCCTTGTTTATTTCAGTGTTTTAGGGCAGACCTCATTACAAGTTCTGGTAGAGATGATCCCTAAGGAAAGCTGTCAAACATATATCTATATCGAAGATAAGCGGATAACTTCCAATGGATTTCAGGTAAAGAGGACAAGTATACTGATGTTTTCTCCCACAACCAAACCCTATGTTGTTGCTATTCAAAGATATTGACTTATTCTCATTCACAATTATATTTATAGTTTTAGGGTCAATTGATTCAATCCTATCCAACTTGCAAACACATTTTGATGCATCTGCAGCAGATGATTTCTCCTTTTGCCACAATGTTTTAAACTCTATTCAATAATTATGCTTTCATCATAGAGATTTTCCCTATTTGTGCCTTTTTTTTCTCCATATGCAGCCAATTTGTTGTATGTGGGAAAGTGGTTAATCCAATGAGTCTCTCTTTCTCAAGTTCCTGTTTGAATCCCTGCTCGACCAACTTTCTTTCCGATGATTGTCAAAAGTCAATGTGACATGCGTCATTCGTCTTCCACCAATGGGCTAAGTCTATGTGGAAA
The DNA here is from genome assembly GCA_031761405.1 of Serripes groenlandicus. NCBI lineage: Eukaryota > Metazoa > Mollusca > Bivalvia > Cardiida > Cardiidae > Serripes > Serripes groenlandicus. The sequence continues at coordinate 139,364,486 of JASEVX010000004.1, forward strand.
AGCAGCCAGTTGCTTGGGAAGATTGTTGTGTGGAGTACTGGTGTGAGAAAACCAGGAAATGCATCAGTAGGTGAACTGGCCACCGGGATATAACTGAGAAATTGTTAAACACGGCGTTAAACCCCAATCAATCAATCATTCAATCCTCAAGTTCCTGCTTTCACACTTCTCTTTTGTCTCGCCAACAAAAGTGGAGTGAGACATAGCAGTCATTTTTCCAGCGGCAACTACTTTAAACTAGAAACTTTAAAAATCTTTTCCAAAAGTATCTTGTCTATTTCAAAATAATTTCGTAGAAATGTTCCCTGGGTGAACCTCTTTCACATCCCTTCAAAACTTGTTAATGGGTCAGGGCTGTTTTGCTTTATATGGCTATATTAAAAAAAATAAAAATCTTCTTCTCCAAAAGTATCTGGTCGATTTCCAAATAATTTTGCAGAAATGTTCCTTGGGTGATATTCTACCCGATTCCTTCAAACAATGTTGATTGGTCAACAAACGTAGTCAACATCAGGCAGGGCTGTTTTTCCTTATATGGCCGTAGTGAAAAGTTTAAAATGTTCTCATTTTCTCCTCAAAATTCATTTCTCCATTTTCCAAAAAAAGTTGTAGAAAATGTTCCTCAGGTGACCCTTTATCAGATTCCTTCAGGCCATGTTGATTGGTTATTTTTGCTTTAAATGGCTATTGTGAAAATCTTCTTCTCCGAAAGCACCTTGTGTGCCCCTCTACAAGCCATGTTGATTGATTAAAAAAAAGATGAGTTTTTGTGGTTGAAATGACAAATCACATTGACAATCATTTGAGTGATTCAGGGCCATTATGGCCCTCTTGTTAAAAGTTGTGGGAAAGGTATATTATGTCTAATTCGATTGATTCTTTTTTTTTATTATCAGATTCGGTGTCATTTGGATGAAAATAATAGTCCGATATTAGAATTAGATGCCGTTTCAAAGTCCATACCAACATTTGGCGTCCAGGATTTAAAAGAGGTTGCAGAATTAATTCATGAAACATCGGCAACATGTTTACAGCAGTGTCGTCCCTTAAAGGTCATCTATTATCTACAGGTACATTCAGTCTTAGCCCTTTCCCACATAAGACAAATCTGCAGCTTTGTAAACATCTAGACACAAATATTGAAAATTCCTATAAATGACACTGTCTCCCATTGGATATATATATATAGTTCAATATAGTTCAATACATTATGGCAAAAGGAGAAATTGCTCATTGGGAGCAATTTCTCCTTTTGCCACAATGTTTTCAACAGTCGTTTGCTGCAAATGTGTCTGTAGGTGGGAAAGCCTTGACCCTTTTCACACATAGAAAGAATCTGCAGCAATCAACTCTAAATGCGTCTCAAAAAAGAAAATAGAAAATCTCAATACATGTAGTATAAATAGAAAAGTTTTAGAATTAGAATTGAGTTGAAATATTGTGAAAAAATCTTTTGATGCAGTTGTGTTAAAATCCTTTTGCATATTGGATTTAAAATAGGAATTTTTATATGTTTTTCTTTTGCATATCTCTTAGTAAAATAAATGTTTGTTTGTTTGTTTGTTTGTTTGGAGTTTAACGCCGCTTTCAACAGCTTTGGTCATATCACGGCGGTCAGTGCACCTACCCATGTTTTCCTGGCTTTCCCACACCAGTACTTACACAACATTCTTTCGAAGCCACTGACTACTTTCTCACATAGATCAGAGGTGAGAGGCAATGGAAAACATCGCCCGAAAGAATGTCGCCGCAACCGGGTATCGAACCCGTGACCTCCAGATCACGAGTCAGATACGCTACCAATTGAGCTACCCGGCCGGGCTAAAATAAATGTACTTGTACATACATGAAAAGTAAATCTATTGTAGTAAAGAAGTACATACTAGTATATCATATCTATGTAAATGTATCATCTGTGGCGTGATGAATTCATGACAAGATCAATTTAATCACATAGATGTGGTATAGCCCTTTCCCTTATATAAACGCTTTCGGACGCCTCTGCAGCAGACAGCTTTTTGAAAACATAGTGACAAATGAAGAAATTGCACAAAACGTGCAATTTCTCCTTTTGCCACAATGTTTTCCACTTTTCGTCATAGGTTATCCATTCAATTATGAAGATTTTCTATGTTTTGACAAAATACGATCAAATTCGTCTGCTGTAGAATTGTCGTATGAGGGAAAGGGAAAGTAAGCTGACCTTGTTATGTATTCATCCATGGACAGTTCAATATACACACAGAGTACATGTGTAATTCTCAATGGTTGCCATTTGTAAATATGTGATATTAACTATTTCAGCCTTTATCCGATTCCACATACAGATGCTTTCTGACGCCTCTGCAGCAGAGGACTTTTTCCCCCATTGTTTTCAACTGTATTTAGTAATTAAACTCTTAATGATTCAGATTTTTCACATTTTTGCCAACATGTTTCAAAAGTCGTCTGCTGAAGATTTGATGTATGTGGGAAAGTGTTAAAATCATGGTCATCTGTTTTAACCCTTTCCCTCATATAGACGCTTTCTGACGCCTCTGCAGCAGACAGCTTTTTGAAAACATAGTGACAAAAGAAGAAATTGCACAAAACGTGCAATTTCTCCTTTTGCCACAATGTTTTCCACTTTTTGTCATAGGTTATCCACTCAATTATAGAGATTTTCTGTATTTTGACAAAATATGTTTAAAGACGTCTGCTGCAGAATTGTCGTATGAGGGAAAGGGTTAAATACTAGATTTGTTCAATCAGGCCCCGAAACTATAAAACCTTTTCTTTGCTCAGAAATGAACTCTGTGCTTGAAACAAGACTTCTGATTGGCTAGTTCTGAGAATGAATCTGTTTCTTACCAATCACAGCACAGAGTACAGTTTTAGAGCCTGGAAGAATAGATATAAATTCCTCTGCTATTGGATTATCCCTTTCCCTCATAAAGATGCTTTCTAACGCCTCTACAGCAGACGGCTTTTTGAAAACATAGTAACAAAAGAAGAAATTGCACAAAACATGCAATTTCTCCTTTTGTCACAATGTTTTCCTCCTTTAGTCATAGGTTATCCATTCAATTATAGAGATTTCCATTATTTGACAAACTATGTTCAATGTCGTCTGCTGCAGAATTGTCGTATGAGGGAAACGGTTAAACCATTTTCTTATATTGATTACAGGGAGAAGCAGTGAGGATGATTCGTCAGCGTCCATTAATGAGAAATAAAGAAGACATGACAGATATTTTAGAGCAAATGCGTGAAACATTACCGCAAGATTGTGTCCAGTGCTTGCATGATAAACCTTTCTTACACACATTGTATGATATGGCAGATGTACCAGTTTCACAGATAACACAAGAGTGAATTACCTCCCTTTTCCACATACATGAAACTTGAAGCAGATGACTCGGAAAACATTAAGTCAAAAATAGGGAAATTATAATTGAAAGAACAATTATTAAATAAAAATAAAAACATTAATGCAAAAGAAGAAATTACTCATAATAAGCAAGTTCTTCTTTTGCCATAATGTTTTCAAAGCTGTCTGCTGCAGAGACGTCAAAAGGCGTCTGTAATATGAAAAAGGGTAAACGGAATTGCTAAATTGTTTATGTGGGACGTATGTCAGAGAGAAAGCCAAGAAACACACACCAGTCCTGGCTGCCATGATAAAACAAACTACTATTAAAAAGCGTTAAACTCCAATCAATCAATAATAAATTGTGAAACCATGTGGCAGTGTTCTTATTTGTTTGTTTGTTTGTGTGGTGATTTACACAGCTTTCAACAATTTTTAGCTCGTCTGTTTTTCGAAGAAAAAAAGTCGGGCTATTCTGTTACCCCTGGCGTCGGCGTCGTCTGCGTCGTCAAAAATCTTTATCTTACATCATAACTCAAAAACCGTTTTTCATTTTCACTTTTTTAATTATTCAGTAATGCCCCTTCTTTAACTTAGAAAAAAAAACAGACTTGCGTTGGCATTCGCTCCGCGGCGTTCTTGTTCAGTTATATCACAGTGTTTCCTGTGTAATTTACCAGTACTACAGGTCCATTTATCCTGACCATATTTAAAGTCATGCAGTGCTCCCATGAAAGGCATACTGGATAAAATCATTTAACGCCCCCATATCTCACACATGTACATAAATACATACGAATGAAACATAGATGCAAGTTAATATTACAAGTAGGTACAGCACCGTCAATGATACAGTCGGACCATCGTTACATACTCTGCAGCAGACGATTTGTGAAAACACCATAACAAACAGACATGTTTCATCGCAGGCGTCCGCGTTTTCTTTTGAGAGAAAAAAATACACACTACCTGGTTAAACTACTACAAATAGTCTTCATATGGTCCATATGCTATAAAAATAAAGATCGTAATATTTGTGTTTGAGAAATCTCTGGGAATTCCAAACAAGACCGTGTTACTATAGATAGAGATAAAATATTTATTATACATTGGCTAAGTTCACGACGAACCCGAGTTCCGACTAGAGTTACACGGGTTCCTCATGAACGGCAAGAGTTTTAACCCTAGTGACGTCATATATACTTCTGACCCCGACTATTTGCAAACCTGCTTCAAGCGAGAGTTAGAAGAGTTCCAAAATGGCGGAGGGTGGCAATTCTTGGTGCTGGTGTATAAATAATCCTAAAAGAACCTCTGAGTTCAGTAATCAGTGATGTTTTTTTTGTAAGGGCAGATAAATAAGGATTTGTTTAATTGGGCCTTGCAATTAATTACGATCCGTAATTTAGACAACAAGAAAACGAGCTTTCTGGTGTCGAGATACAACACGGAGGCTTCCATTTTGAATTTTGACTCCGGAGTGGAGATGTGCGTTCACGAGAATCAAGTGTCTGCGCATGAGCCATCGATTCAGCCTATATGAACCATAAAGGGACTATTAATAATAAGACGGGCCTGGTTGGGATTCCCCAAATGTTCTCATACGCTCATTATCATTATAACATATGGACAATATAGAGACTCTTTGTAGTATCTTACCGAGTTATTTTGTGTTTTATTTCCATATGTTTCTCAAATGAAAACTCGGACACCTGTGGTTTCATAGTCAGGCGCGTAGCTAGGCTTACGCACGTATGCACGTGCGTAAGAAATATTTTGAGAGGTTCCAAAATAAAAAATGAAACAAATGCGAAAAATGCAATGAAAACTGAACCCTAAGCGGGGTAATGTTGAAAACGGACAAATCAGAACAATTCATACATGGACAAATTGTCAAATGAAGCATCTATGTTTATTGATAATATTAGATGCCTATACATGTAGTTTGTATGTATACAGTTATATAGTATTTTCATATTGTACATGGGATTACGATATTCGAAGTCTATTGGTGGAGCGAATTGTGGTCCGTGCCATTTATTTGGATCTGAGAAGAGATCGCTAGTGTCGCAACCTGCAACCAGAAATAAACGCGAAACGTTCGTTTACCACTATGAGAAGGGTTAAAACATATTTACGGCAAACCCTTACCACCGGTAGATTATCCGGGCTTGTTTTGATGAACATTCACCGTGATCGTGACATAAGCACTGATTTAGTGATAGATGTGTTTGCAAGAAGAAAGAAGCGACGACTAGCCCTTCTATTTCGCGTGTAGGCTTAAAGAAAGTACCTAGTATGAATCATCTGAATGTACAGTAAAACCTCGTTGGCTCGAACACCCTGGAAAACTCGGTCCCGGCCAAACCCTCATAAAATTAATGTTTTTTTAACCTGAAAAACTCGAAAACCTGCTCTTTCGAATTATCGAACTAAAACACAGTCCTTCGGCTACATTAAAGCACAAAGTACTGATAGGTCGAACTATTAACTGTGGGCCCTTCGAATTCATGCCTTCGAAGTTTCAATTTTGTTGAAGTGACAGTCAATTAGAAAATATAAATTCCGAATACTGCAAATGTTTTAAGGGTATTTTGTGTATACATGCCGTACATAAGGGTATCAAGTAGGCTCATTTAAGATAATGTGAAATATACGCCAGATGTCACCTGAGCCCATATAGCCGAATTTTTTTCTCGGGGGAGCATGACCCAGAAAAAATAAATTTCGAATGCTGCAAATGTTTTCAGGGTATTTTGTGTATATATGCCGTACATAAGTGTATCAAGTAGGCTCATTAAGATATTGTGAAATATACGCCAGATGTCACCTGAGCCCATATAGACGAATTTGTTTTCCCGGGGGAGCATGCCCCCGGACCCCCCTAGAATGGTGCGTAGTCCATATTTCGACCCAGCTACGCCCCTGATAGTGACGTACTCTTCATGTCCCTTGTTAACTCAAAATCCTACTTCCATTTATCTTTTACCTCAGATATTTTCAGTTTTAAAGAGTCGTAAATCTATGGTGGCATATTACTGCCGTAAGATAACCAGTTAGTGTTTTGTAAATATTAACTGGTTATCTAGTTAGGGTTTGCGAATTTCACTTAATAAGTAACATACTAACTAGTTAACTAGATAAGATTCGTGTTACCACTTATTTGATATTATCGAAACGTAAGACGAAAACAGGCATGAAAGTGCCCAGAACTGCCACCAGTTACCTTTTCTTGCTGTAAAATAAGACTTAAACGACCATTAACGTACAACTGAAATCCTATCTAGTTAACCACTTATTATGTCACATACTAACTGGTTAACTAGATAACATTCGTGTTACCAGTTATAAATAGATACTGCGGAGGTCCTTTGTATTTTTCCGCTATAGAAGTTGCAAGTTCATTTTGGAAAAATACGAAGGACCTCCGCAGTATCACTAACGTACAACTGAAATCCTATCTAGTTAACCACTTATTATGTCACATACTAACTGGTTAACTAGATAACATTCGTGTTACCAGTTATAAATAAATACTGCGGAGGTCCTTTGTATTTTTCCGCTATGGAAGTTGCAAGTTCATTTAGGAAAAATACGAAGGACCTCCGCAGTATCAATAACGTACAACTGAAATCCTATCTAGTTACCCACTTATTATGTCACATACTAACTAGTTAACTAGATAACATTCGTGTTACCAGTTATAAATAGATACTGCGGAGTTCCTTTGTATTTTTCCTTTGGACAGTTATCGATCCAAGGGAAAAACACAAAGGACCTCCGCAGTATCTATTTATAACTGGTAACACGAATGTTATCTAGTTAACCAGTTAGTATGTGACATACTAAGTGGTCAACTAGATAGGATTCGTGTTACCAGTTATCGATCACGCGTTTATTGCGCAATACACGCGTGATCGATAACTGGTAAGACGAATCCTATCTAGTTAACCAGTTAGTATGTGACATACTAAGTGGTCAACTAGATAGGATTCGTGTTACCAGTTATCGATCACGCGTTTATTGCGCAATACACGCGTGATCGATAACTGATAACACGAATGTGTTTCAGTTGTAAGTTAATGCTCGTGTAAATCTTATTTTACAGCATGGTAAGGTAACTGGTGGCAGTTCTGGGCACTTTCATGCCTGTTTTAGTCTTACGTTTCGAGAATATCAAATAAGTGGTAACACGAATCCTATCTAGTTAACTAGTTAGTATGTTACTTATTAAGTGAAATTCGCAAACCCTTACTAGATAACCAGTTAATAATGTACAAAACATTAACTGGTTATCTTACGGCAGTAATATGCCACCATACAGCTAATAGTTAAATTTAGTTAAAATGATTGTACATGTAACTATATATTATATAACACAAGTAGTAGTTACCGTCGTTATGCATGGAGCCATCGAAATTCAGCCGCTTAGTTTGACGGCGTTTCCTAAGATCCGCTTTCTTGTCTGCTTTATTATTCGGCAGCCATTGGCTGAAATCCAATACAATTGAAGCATGTACGAGCCTCTTACTTTGTCTGTGTCCCTATGTTTCATCCTGCACCCATTGTAACTGGGAGATTCACTCCCTTAACCTTATCTAAGATACACAAACATGTGAAAGATAAATATCTTATATAAAAGTATATTTTTTAAAGAGTTGAAAACATTTAGGCAAAAGGAGAAATTGCTCAACATGAACTATTTCTCCCTTTGCCACAACGCTTTCAACAGTTGTATTCTGCAGATGTGTCTGTATGTGGGAAAGGGTTAAAGAAGTGGGATCAGTTGTGCTTAATTACCTCATCGATACGAGTAATTATGTCGACGGAGAAAGAAAATGCATCCGACTGATTTCCCCTCCCCATATATTTGAACGATGTTTTTAACTGTCCTTGTAACATACATGTACGCTCGAAGAGTCCTTAGTCCTTTTCTTGGTTAATCCTTTCCCTCATACGGCAATTCTGCAGCAGACGACTTTGAACGTATTTTGTCAAAAAATAGAAATTCTTCATTATTGAATGGATAACCTATGACAAAAAGTGGAAAACATTGTGGCGAAAGGAGAAATTGCACGTTTTGTGCAATTTCTTCTTTTGTCACTATGTTTTCAAAAACATGTCTGCTGCATTGTAACATACATGTACGCTCGAAGAGTCCTTAGTCCTTTTCTCGGTTAAACTTGTTTACACTTTTAGCCATATTTGCTTCACCATCGCACACCTTTCTCAATCTTTTGATTTGAGCAGGGACGAAGATAAGACTCCCTGATTTGAGCAGAGACGAAGATAAAACTCCCTGATTTGAGCAGAGACGAAGATAAGACTCCCTGATTTGAGCAGGGACGAAGATGAGACTCCCTGATTTGAGCAGGGACGTAGATAAGACTCCCTGATTTTTAGCAGGGACGAAGATAAGACTCCCTGATTTGAGCAGGGACGTAGATAAGACTCTGATTTGAGCAGGGACGTAGATAATACTCCCTGATTTGAGCAGGGACGTAGATAAGACTCCCTGATTTGAGCAGGGACGTAGATAATTCTCCCTGATTTGAGCAGGGACGTAAATAATTCTCCCTGATTTGAGCAACGTTACGCGAAAACAGGCCTTGTGGATATTTTATACATTTTTAGAGGTATAGAGTAATTATTCATGGAGGCAAAAGTTTCTACTCGGATTAGCCTGCGTTGCATGCTTAGGCTAATCCGAGTCGATACTTTACGCAGAGTCCACACTGTTTGTTTTCTCGCAGGACGGCTCAAGTCAACTTTATACGTACATTGGTCTCGGGATTCATCGAACATGTGATAATTTATTATGTCACTCGATCCAATTCCTGGAACGTATCTGCCTTTTGAAAACTGGGAAGTAGTAAATAATCAGAAATCAGAACTGTTGATGCGCAATTTTATGGATATGATTTTATCGTTTGGTTTGCTTTTCATAATAAGCATTGGAGTATAAGTAAAGTTCGAAGCTGAAAACGCATACATGTATTTTGCAGAACTCGAATGATCACTGGAGGTAGTCTCTGTGTATATAATATAGAGTTTTAAAGTAATTATTCCTGAAACAGAATAGTCTCTGTGCGAGTCCACGGTATGCAATTTTATCGAAATTACAATTAATGTTTTATAAATTACGAATGAATTGTTGCAAAGCATAATTCCTTTCTCTTCATAAAATCTTAAATGATTGATTGATATACAGTGTATACAGATTAGACGACACGGATGTCACAATTTATGTCGATTTGTTGTATTAGAGCGTTTATCATACACTCTTGGAAGTAGTCATTTCTCTATGTTTTTACTTTTTCGTGACGTGACGTCGTCGAAATTAGACGACGATTTCTGATTGGTTGCCTCGTATGAAACATACAACCACACTTGCGCGTAGATTCTACATACTTTGTTAGTTTTGACTAGGACGGCTCCTCTGTCTCTGCTTAAACAATTTGACACATTCTAATCAACATTCTTGAAAATGCAAGAGCATCATTATTTATATGTTTCCATAATAAATAAATTGAAATGTAAGGACTATTTTTTAACGCGAATAACGTCGGTATAGTAACGCATGACGTCACAGCGGCGTAAATCGTCACTAACGTTGTTAGGTAATTATAAGAGCAGACGTATCTTTATTATATTGCAATTACTATAATTCATCACTATATAATCTAATTAATGACTTCAAGAAAGTCTAAACCAGAGATCCCTCACACTTTAAGTGAGGAAAGGAAGAACAGCCGTTATAAACGATCGACGTTCGAGCAGTTGTTACCCGTAGATAGTGTGGATCTAGGTAATGACACACAAGCCAGAGAGAAGAACGATGGTGGCGTGACGGAGAAAGGTAACGTTGATTCGATTACATTCATGATTTAAACATTTCCCGCATGCAAACGGCATTTGTCGTATCTGCAAACTGAGTTTGTTAAAAATCGATTCTGAAGCAAATCTTACAACTTGTTTTAACCACTCGATTTCGCCTTCCTGCATACTTAGCCTAAGCCCACCTTTCCAACATGCAACAAATCTGCAGCAGACGACTTTGAAAACAGTTGGTAACGAGGGCACAGCAATGGTGCTATACTATACTATATGTAGCAACGTAATTGCTGAGAAATAGCACAAATGGTCCTATTTCTCAGCAACCACCAGTCGGAATTAAATGATATTAAAATGGGAAGCTTCACTTACAAGAGTAGATGTGCATATTGTCACCATTCGACTGTTCCGGCGGTTAATACAGCCGGAGTTCCGGCTGTTTAATACAGTCGGTGACGCCGGAGTTCCAGCTGGTTTACACAGCCGGAGTAGCCGGTATTATGTTTACCAACCATTCCGAATACATTTTAACACTAAGGTAAATATAAAAACATTTTACGTTCCCCAATTGACAGCATTTCTGATTTGTAAAATAATCAATATTGTGTTCATGATTATAGGTCACACACCTATACATGCTGGAAAGAAACAAAGAAAAAGAACCAATGTGCCGTCAGACAAATCCCCAAAACGCCAGACTTCAGCTAAATCTTGTGAGAAAAGGAGCAAGTCGAGAGTCGGAGAGAGTGATCGAACTCGACTCAGTGTACAAGTCCATATTGCCAGGCTGAGTATGTAAACTTCTATTTACGTTATTCAACTATATGACTTTCAATTGATCAATTTGTTCAAAGTTTCTAGCAGTAAAATGAATGTGTTCTATTTACATAGGGTATCACTCTTATTGTAAGTAAAAAATAATTACAGCATCATCATCTTTATTATTATTATTATTATTATTATTATTATTATTATTATTATTTTAATATGTTTTATAATAACTATCATTTTTTTACAATGTTTATTTTAAAAAAATATCATTTATGTTATCACCATTATTTCAGGTGATGGAACGAGGGATGGTATAGTGGATAAGGACAAACCATCAGGCGCTGACTCTAAAGACTCCAACAAGTAAGTTCTACATATATAAGAACTGCATTAGTAATATTATGTAATCTTTGGATTACTCGAAAAAATCAAATATACGAAACCCGATTAATAAATGTCCTTCCTTAAAGTCTGCTAACTGCACCGCATCAAAAGAGATGCATACAACGATACATGTAACGCATCATTCGGAAGTGTTTACTAACGTTCCCAAATTGTAGAAATTGACATATACACAATTTATTTACAGGGACGACAAGGCTAAGAAATCTGGTAAAAGGAATGGGAAAAGTCGTCAAACAAAGAAGCCCGCACGTCTTCCAAACAGTTCAGAGTCAAAGAAGAGGGAACGTAAGGCTACTAGCAAGGATGGTGAAGTGGGCAACGTGCATCCGAAGGTAGAGAGTGGCCGTACGAATATCGAAGATAAACCTAGCTTCGGTACAAAGCAAACACCTTCTGCTAAGAAACGTGGATCCAGCCACGAAAAGCAAACAGGTAGCCTTGAGACGAAATCCAAAGATGGCATGAAGCTGCCAGATAATGTGCAGTCATCAACTTCATCCGGGTCCAATTACAACTACTCTCCAGATCAAGACTGGGAGATAACTAACACAACTGCTTCATCGAGCGGTGATTCTGGTCCAGCAATCAGTATTGATTCTCCTCTTGTTAGAAAGGAATCCTTCTCCGCAAACACCCTTAGAGATAAAGGACAGGGTGAAGGGTTTTACAGAAATGATGATAACAAAGTTGCGAACGAGCAAGATGTACCCGATAATGTTAAAGAAGATAAATCAACTTCGACCATTTCCACTGCTTCTCTTCGTGAAACCACCTTTGCGGGAGACACTGCCGATAAACGGAAGAAGCAACACAGTCCGCGACCTCGTCCAAGACGTGACAGAGCTCTGAGTCCAAAAACAGAGAAGGAAATGGCAGCTATCAATGCCGTGATTTCAGAAACGAGTGTTTCTGTCGGTAAACTAACATCTGCTATCATTGCTTCAAATAGAGGAACACCAATTAAAGATCCACGCAACGGTAAATCAAAGGATGGATTTGTACCTACCAGCTCTACAAAAAAGGCAACGATGCTTAAATCTAAGGAAAGAAGGGAAAGTCCAAGTATTGAAAGAGGCAGGAAGGGAGTCCATAATAGTCCTTCTAAGCCGAGAAGGAAACTTGAACATAGAGAAGCCGAGGTCATATATGTAAAAAGGGATGCAAGTAAACAGAAAAGGGGCGTCAGAGACAGGAGTGTGAGACAAAGAGATAGTATATATGAGAAAGTCCTTGATAAAAATGACTATGGGATGATGCCAGTCGACTGCCCTGTACAAACCGATGTTCCAATGAGAAAGTCAAAAGTCAGATTTATAATCCCTGATAAGCAAAACACAGACGAGTCAGACTTGTCCTTAAGCAGCGATCGGTCTGTGAATTCGGACAGATATCAGGCTTCGTCCTCAGCAAATTCTACCCTTAGTGAGAGACCCGCTTACTATGACAGTGAATGCAGCACATGTAATGGTAAAAGAGATCGATCTTACTATGATAGCGATTGCAGCACATGCAACAGTTCAAGGGGTTTCTCCGGTTCTGACAATGATAATCAAGCAGACAGCAAAAGGAGTCCATCTCATGCCTCTATATCCTCTGAAAATGATGAACCACTGAGTGTTATCCCAAGGTCTAAACCATTCATTGTATCAACGAAGCCTGGCAAGAAGATACTGACCTCTTGCAATAAGAGTCTCATTTCTCTGACAAAATCATGTGTGTCACCAACAAAAACAGAGAAGTATGCTAGAATATCCTCTATTCCGACCTTGTCAAGATGCCATTCTGCCCGAAGTATCCGTTCTAAGGACGTCACAAAGACGCCATCATCAAGATTTACATCAGCGGCGATGAAGAACATTGATTTGAGCAAGGTTCCACCACGTCTCATGATGTATGCCGTGCCAGTGTCCTCTCATCCGAAAAGTGAAAGTGAATTAATCAAATATTTGCATGAGAAGTCGACTAAAACTCAAACCAATACCCGCATAAAGTCGGAAATAAAGAATACTCCAGAAACAACTAGGAGAAGGTCAAACCAAAATCATATTCAACAACGTGTGCATGAGAGCAGATACACAAATGCTAAAGATAAACGCACAGCGGATCTACCTAAGTGTGCTACGCTTGCGGAAACTGTAAAAGTCAAAAAAACAAAATCCGGCCCAAGTCAATTGGCATCTAACGATTCAAAACTTGTGAAAAAAGAAATTGTCAAGAAATCCGGTTCAAGCATCGGTACCAGGGACAAACTGAGACAAAGTAAAGATCCTAGACCAGTTACCAGGAGCCAAGTAATCGTTGCTGTCAAACAGAAAAAGAGTATTCAGGTAGGATGCTTGTTATGATTTTATCCCTAGTGTACATCGTTTATAAAACTGAATCGGACGCAGTTATTGAGATAAGTAATGAAAACATTGTAGCAAAAGATGAAATTAACATATTGTGACTATTGCTATGGATCTTTTTGTTTTCCTTTTACGTGATAGTTTCTGTGTTTAAAAATCAAACGTTCTCAAGTATTATGCATTTTCAACGTGTCAAGTTATACTCACTGTCACTGTCAAATAATGGAATTTCAAAGTTGCCAATTTTCAAATCCAGATGCCTTCATGCTGTACTGAAAACACATTTTTTGTCCGTTCCAAAATCAGCCTTCCCACGAGAAAACCAACATTGTGCGTAAAGTATCGATTCGGATCAGCCTAAGCATGCCGCACAGACCCCGGGCAGACACGTTTCGCCTGCTGTGGATTATATGTTTCAGGAATCATTACTCTATACCTCTACCCCCGTTATACTGAATCTGTCGGCCAGGATCAGGTTGATCTGGGTCGCTACATTACGCAGAGTCCATCATGTTGGTTTTCTCGTGGAACGTTCTCAAATGTTAATATGTAAATTAAAGTAACACTTCTTGAAGACATCCGAGCAAACATTATGGAAACATATACAAAATGAAGGAACAATTATCGAAACGAGTTCAAAACATCGTGGTAAAAGGAAAAATTCCCAATTTTGAACAACTTCTCCGTTCACCCCAGTGTTTGCAAACGTCGTCTGCTGCAGAGTCATAAGAAAGTGGCGGTATATGGGAAAAGGTTAAACTTGATTCAATTATTTTCAGGACAACCCTGTTCGTACAGCCACCTCAGTCAAGCCCAAGAAGTACACTCGACCGTTCGTACAAACCCGATTGTCTCAAGGTGATCAAAGTTCAATGGTTAAACGTGGTGACGAAAAATCCCTCGGACAATATGTACAGAAGAAAAGTGGACATAGTATTGCATTGGGCTCGGTTTGCAGCAGTTATACCAAAATCTATAATTAATTGTTTTAAATGACTTACATGGGGGGCTAAAAAGTGATATTTATAAATTTATTTTTGAGATTTTTATTTTAAAAACAATTATCGCCAAATCTGTGCAAAAGAAGCCTAAAAAGATTAAATAAGCATTTTAATTTAAATTTGATTTTGAACCATAAGCTTTAAGTTTTGAAAGGCGGATGTTCTTCACAATTGAGAATTACCTTATCGTTAAAGGCATATCATATCCAAAATATCATAAATTTAAATAACAATTTTTGAAAAAGAGGTTTAAGCTTCAACAAAGAATATCATTATTATAAATGTTTCATAAAAAGTAAGAATAAATTAAGAGAAATGGGCGTTAGTTTTAACCAAGCAAATTTATATTGAAAATGTTTCATAAAAGTTAAAAAAAATATATTTAAGACAAAGGGGCTTTACCTTCAACCAAGTATATATCGGTTGCTTTACCTTCAACCAAGAATATCATTATTTAAAATGTTTCATAAAAAGTTAAAAAAAAAATTATATAGAAAGGAAAGGGAGCGTTAGCTTCAACCATGCATATTACTAAATAGATAATTATAAACGTTTTATAAAAAGTTAAAAACTATGTTTTATAAAAAGAGGCGTTAGCCTCAACCAAGCATTTCTTTTTGCAAATTGTTCAATGAAATTCCATGAAAAAAGAATAAAACTAATATTGATGAATTGTTTAAAACATCGTCAAGCAACCATATCAGTTTCATTCAAATTTTAAAAATTAATTTTAAGAGAAAGTAGCGTTGGGCTCAAGCAAGCATATCATAACTCAAAAAGTTAAAAACGTTAGAAAATATTATATTAAAACTGGATGTTGGCCTCAACATAAAGAGTACTGTTCCTTGTAATCAATAAAAATAACATTTTCATAAGAAAGGAAATATGCTGTAATCTGATCAAAAATGTTAAAATGGTAACCCCTGGTGCAGCATGACAGCCCGTCAGTTAATACCAGGAAGTCAAAGAATATTCAGGTAACATCTGGCGCGGCCTGACAGCCCGTAAGTTAATACCAGGAATTCCACGAGTATTCAGGTAACCTCTGGCGTGGCATTATAGCCCGTAAGTTAATACCAGGAATTCGAAGAGTATTCAGGTAACCTCTGGCGCGGCCTGACAGCCCGTAAGTTAATACCAGGAAGTCCACGAGTATTCAGGTAACCTCTTGCGTGGTCTGCCAGCCCGAGCCCGTTTGTTAATACCAGGATTTCCAAGACTATTCTGGTAACCGCTGGCGTTGCCTTGAAGCCCGTAAGTCAATACCAGGAATTCGACTAGTATCTCGGTAACCACTGGCATGTCCTAATATCGCGTAAGTTAATGCCAGAAATTCCACGAGTAATCAGGTAACCTCTTGCGCGGCCTTGTAGCCCGTAAGATAATACATAAGATACTATCTAATTAAACACTCTGGTTAAATATCTTATGTCTAAATTTAGAAGAGGAAAACATGCCATTTTTTACAAAAACTGTAAGGGATTAACATACATAATATGTTAGATAATAATGCATATTTCAGCATTTCGGAATATTACAGATTCTTTTTTAATTAAAAAGGGCCATGTCGCTTTTTAGTGAGACCTGTGTTTGATTATTACAACTGTATGTGCCATTAAATCAATAAAAACATGTATGGCTATTGTAACCCCGTGACTTGTTTTTGAGGCCTTTCATTCCAAGTGCCTTTGATGTTGACAGTTAGACAGTACCGATAGAACAAAAAGGTTTTCGGACATGGAGCAGAGACGGTTTAACCCCTGGGCCCGATTCCACCAATCATACTTAGCGCGATGTAAAAAGCTTAACATATTTAGTAATGTCGGAACACAATCCAGCATTCATGTTTTACAGTTCAAATCAACTCAACTCAATTTCCTTTGGTCAAAGTAAATGACTATGATGAAAGAAATGGTTACTGACTAACAATACTTGTCAAGAAATGAAATATTTAGATATTTACTCTACAAGTTAGAAAAACAAAAATTATGGATACACTCTTAAGTATTTTAAGTGCTCTACGCTAAGCATCGTTTGTGGAATGGGGTCATAGTGTGGCTTATGCTTGTTTGTCAAATGACATCTTCGAGGCATCGATTGACTTTTGATAATGACGGGCTAATTCTAAACTTGAAAATACCCACCAAAGAACTAGAAATAATTATCCTATGGATATGAAAATTAGAAATGGTGACAAGGACTTTCCAGTTATAAAACTTTGGTCTGAATAAAACGTATGTCAGTTTAAATTCGACGAAAACACACATGTGACATAATGATTCATGATGTATCTTAGTTCAAAGAAATATTAACTTCGTCGAGTAAATAAACAGAAATGGAGGTTATTCTCGAGAAGCTTCAGATTTTATTTTGTTCAAATGTGGCTGTACGCCTTTTTCACAATATTATTGCAATTATTTCGCGGCGACAGTTCACATACTCATCATCCCTGGGTAAACAAATCAGTACTAGGCTAGGAAATATGCCTTTTCCATGGGCACGTCACCATGACTGCCGCGACTGGGGAACGAACCCGGGACGCCCGGTTCTAAATCACCGACGCTAACCACTCAGCCTTGACGTCATGATAGGTTCGTGTATTGGTGTATGGACCATAACCCGTCTTGAAGGCAATAGAAATGCACGCAAATATAGTGTAACTCTGGATGAAAATGTGTTTACAGAAATGAGAGAAGACTACCAACGACAGTGAACCACAATTCAACACGGATTTTGAAATAGTTTGGACAAAAGTTGTGACATGGAAGGGGAAGGAACTTATATTTTGTTCCTTTTACATGCCTCGTGCAACTTTAACGATATCCACAAACTTGATGAATCTATTTGATACCTCTAAAACTTGCCTAGTGAAAAGAATATAATCTTAGCCGGTAACTTTAACTGTCCCGACATCAACTGGGAAAACATGTATGTGGGAAAGGTGCTGCTGACAGGGCAGTACAACGGGCGCTTATCGACCTCTCCATTCACCATTGTCTAACACCAGAGATAACATCATGCTAGACATGTTGTTGTTTTTGTGTGTTTTTACAAAGTACAATTCTCTCATCAAATCTTCCATCTCAGTTCCTGTCATCAGTGACCACGCCACAAAAATACTTACGCAGTACAATCACCGTCAACCCCATAACACTTACTCTTCTCAAAGGCTGACCGGAAAGAGATATAGATATGGAAATTATATCATAAACAACCGAAAACACATAAAACTAACTAAGCTCAACGGCTTAATCCCTCTTGAATATATTCTTAAAACAGGCATCGAAAATTCAATAAAAAACCCTTCCCAACCACACTCGGCAAAAAGCATCAATATGTGCCTGTGGTTCAGCAGAAAATGAGGAGCATGTCGAGATGTAAATCCAGTCTTTATAAACACACACAGAAGACAAAGCAATGGGAAGCCTTTAAAACACGACAAAATGGAATGTAAACGAGCGTTCAAGAAGGTCGAGATGGAATACATCTATGGTACCATACAAAAGCAACTTGAAGAGAACAACCATTAACCATATTGGCGATTTGTCAAATCTCGTAGACATGCTGTTCTCTGGTGTATTAGCCCCCTGTTAGAACATGTCCAGGAATCAGCCGTAGCAGAGTGCTAAGAGTCCAGGATTTTGGGACCAGGCGTCCCGGGTTCGATCCTCAGTCGCGGCAAATCGTTCATGGTGAGCAGGGCAATGCACTAGTATCAATATATCGCCGTTACATATTGCATTGTAACGGATGCGGAGAGTCAAAATAAAAAATCGCATTCCTAGTACAGAAACGTGGACTAGGCAATGCACATTTCCTAGCCTAGTTCTGGTTTGTTTACACTGGATCATGCATAAGTGAACTGTCGCCGTGATATAACTGAAAAATGTTGAAAACGACGTAAAACCCAATAAAACAAACAAGAAAATGTTCCAACTCACTTACAATAGCAAAAACAAACCCAGATGCTAGTTGACCAATCCAGGGCAGTATATACAAGTGATAAAGACGATACGATGCGACGAAACAAGCCAAGAGACCAATTCCTACCTTCACCATAACCACATTTACCACAAATGATGTTGAGAAACTGTTATATGGTATCAACGCATCCAATAATGGTTGTTGAAATAAACTTTAAGACGAATTGAAGAGCAGTGATATAATAAATTATGAAATTTGAAGGTTCGTGAGTTACCATTTACAGTGAATAACAACAACTCGACGTCTTCGTTGATGTTGTTGTAAGGTAAATCCCCACCGTCGAATATAGTGGCACTCCTAGCTGTACCGCTGAGATAATAGTTACAATCGAAAAGATGCACTATACAAGCACTATCATTAAAAAAAAACGTATATGCAAATTTAAAAACTTAAAAAAAAAAGATAGGCCTAACACTGATTAGTTTATGTAAAATCTCATTGTGTAGCTAGCTTTATTTATAAATAGATTTCAGTCAAGGTTGCTTGTTTCAATTAAGTCTTATAGTTTATTTGTTACTGCCAGTATAGTCTCTGTATTTTCATGTGTGTTAGTCTGAGCATATTGACCCTTTCACATGCAACAACTATGCAGCAGACAACTTTGAAAACATTTTTAAGAATATGAAAAATATTTATAAATATAAATCTGAAAATAATGTGGCAAAGAGGAAAATTAGCATTTTTTCCTTTATCACAAGTTATCTGCTGTAAATGCATGTCGACCCGGAAGAACTTCGGTACATGTTTGACGCCTTTAAAGCATTGTCACGCATTGATAGGTTGGTATAAATGAGAGACTTGATGTTTCAAGCTAACAAGGGAAATAACTGCGTTCGTGTTTCAAATATTTAGTGACGTCTACCCTATTACTTTTTGGTGTTGTTTGGCCTGAAGCAGGAACTTCCGGTGACCTAGATCAGGAAATTCGCCATATTTGCAAGGATTGTTCACAACAATGATACAATTGTGACTCATTCGGAAGAAAATAAGAAGATTCATTGAGTTCATTGTTAGATTAATAACAAAGCGTTTATTATTTATATCTTCAAAACGGAAATAAGCTGAAATCGAGGTAGGTGGAGATTTTCCTCAGTAAAGAGTTTGAACGGGGAGCCTCTCCCTTGCCATAAAATTGTTTCGGAATTTTGAAGAGTCTACTCATTTTACTGAACTATTTTACGTTATCTTAAGATCTTATCATTTTTATTCATCTTTCATTGAGTTTCAAAGCGTAATGGGATTTGTTTTTCTGAAATTGTTTTTATAAGGCAATTTATAAAACTTTGCTTCATGGCTTGACAGCTTAACATATCCCTTTTCCGGTTTCTTCATCCCCCTTAAGGTGGCATAACACAGTTGAAAGCTGATTTTCTGTTCCCTGGAAAACCCCAACTTTTATTCTCTCAATATTTCTCATGATATCCATACTGGTTTGATAAAAAGGATTTTCCTGTTTCCGTTACGTATCAACTTGATAATCAAGGAGTGCCAGAATTATAAGAAAATGTCTGGAAGTCACACTCTCGTCATGTAAATTCGTCGGACGTCATGTTTTTTCTTAAAAACATGTGGTTAATTCGACGAGACGAAACAGGTAAAAAATAAATAAACGAAATGTCACCTAACTCCCAATACTTATTGTACGAATAAGAAATATAATTATTTTGTTAAATATTTGTTTCGGATAAATAATTGCAACACCTGAATGGATATACGGCACTTAGAAATGTGGCGATTTGTTTTAAAATGTAAACAGCAGCGACGGGCCGAGAATGTTTTTGATTTTGTCAGAAAAGCAAGTTACAAAATTAAAATTAGGCTAGACGGCCAGAATTGTGAATGGATCTGTCAAACCCTTTTGACCAGAATTGTGAATGGGTCCGTCGGACTCTTTTGGAAAATTGTGAATGGGTCCGTTAAACGGTACCAGCTAAAGAAGGCAAAAAATCGCTGGTTACATTGTCTCCGGTGTACTGCTTGTGTGACTTCCAGTCAAAGTCAGGAAAAAGAGGAAGAAACATAACACTAACAGAAATGGTGTAAAGTAACAAATACCACTTCTACATAATTAATTAAAATATTTTGATTCAATTACTCTAACAAGATTTCAGAGGCTAGTGGAAATCCTGATATTTTAAGAAATCATATAACTATAAAAATTAATAATACACCAGAGTCTGTATTAAACTATTATGGAATTCCATCCTCAGACTCTGTGTTACTGTTAGTGTTTTGGTTGAGTGGTAAGGGTCAGGGATTTCAAAGAGGGTGTCCCAGGTTCGATCTCCAGTCATGGTGGCCTGCCTCTGGGAATAGCACATTTCCTGGCCTAGTACTGGTCTTTTTACCCTGGAATAATGAATACCGGTAAGTGAACTGGCGGTTTGATCTAAGTTCTAACTGAAATAATTTTGAAAGTGGCGTAAAACCCTAATAAAAATGAAAATGAAAAAATTGCTGTCACCCAAAATTTATTTAAAATAGCATTAACAGGAACACCCATAAATGATGAATACATTTTAGAGAAATTAGAATTTTAAATCATAAATGAATGTCAATGTTCTTACTAAATAATTAATTTCTGTTTTACAGCCTTTTAATCCTTTCCCTCATATAGACGATTTCTGACGCCTCTGCAGCAGACAGCTTTTTAAAAAAACATTGTGCCAAAAGAAGAAATTGCTCCAAACGAGCAATTTCTCCTTTTGACACGATATTTACCACTTTTCGTCATGGGATATCCATTCAATTATAGAGATTTTTTATATTTTGACAAAATATGTTCAAAGTCATCTTTCTATATCAGGGAAAGGGTTAATCTTGAAAAGGTGTTCAAAGCACCTTAATGCGACATCCGAAATTCTAAATTCAACAAATATACAGCAAATACTTTGAACACACATTTACATGTGACATTATGCACAATGTTGACAAGTTTCTAAAGTATAATTATTGAGTGGAATTGAAAACATTATTTTCAAGAGTCGTGACTTGTCCGCTAAAGAGGTGTGATTATGCGTCTTCATCTCTTTCTGTCAAGTTGGAATGGGTAAAAAGATTGAATTGTTTGAGGTAGGCTTAAGGTAAATGTTTTATTTTTTTTATTTCAGATCATGAAGGAAAGCTTAGTACTTTGCATTATTGTTGCAGGACTCTTTATTTTCATAAATACCCAAGGTATGTGATTATAATATATTAATATATTAATTTATAAGCAATGTAGTTTCATATTTTACAAAGACTCACCTCTGTCTGTTGAGGTAAAGTATTCTATCCCTGGTGGAGTGATTCCAAGGACAATGGTAAACTGTCTGTGAATGCTTAACCCTTTCCCTCATACAACAATTCTGCATCAGAAAACTTTGAACATATTTTGTCAAAAAAAGGAAAATCTCTATAATTGAATGGATAACCTATGACAGACTTCACAAAATCTTTTGAAACCTGTCGGTCCGAAAGCTAATTTTTCATATATTTTCCTCTTTGTTCAACCAATTATTGCATGAAAATGTGTCAGTCCGAATGCATTTTTGTTAGTCAGGACTGAAGGACTGACGACTTTCGCGTAGTCTGCTATGACAAAAAGGGAAAAACATTGGCTTCCCTCACTGGCCCTCAAGATTGTTGGATTAGCATTACGAAGAAGACTGACTTGTTGGTGTCGGGATAAACGAACTGCTAGTACTGGTAACTTACCCAGGAAACACCACAATATAACTGAAGTATTGTTTAGAGCAGTATTCAACACCAAAAAATAAATCATTATTATGATAAAGAAGAAGTGACAATTTCCTAATTTTTCAACTGTTAGATGACAGTTTTTGTGATAATGTTGAGTGTTACCCTTTGAAATTTGGAAATTTTAAAGTTTATTTAACCCTTTCTGACGCCTCTGCAGCAGATGGCTTTTTGAAAACATAGTTACAAAAGAAGAAATTGCTCAAAACAAGCAATTTCTCCTTTTGACACAATGTTTTCCTCTTTTAGTCATAGATAGGTTATCCATTCAATATAGAGATTTTCTATTTATTGACAAAATATGTTCAAAGTCGTCTGCTGCAGAATTGTCATATGAGGGAAAGGGTTAAAAATGATTTGAATGCAGAAGACAGAAGTGATAACTGAAAACATTATACAAAAAAGATAAATGGCTTATTGTGATACTCATAGATCTATGTATTCCTTTTCCACAATTACTTTAAAAGTCATCTGCTGCAAAAAGGTCAAATAAGTTGATAGTTAAATTTATCTTGACCCTGAACCGTACAGATAGAAAAACCATCTTAACATCAATACTTGTGGTAGCTCTATGTGATACAATTAACTTTTGATATCAATCCAAAGACTTTTAACCCTTTCCCTCATATAGACGCTTTCTGATGCCTCTGCAGCAGAAGGCTTTTTGAAAACATAGTGACAAAAGAAGAAATTACACAAAACGTGCAATTTTTCCTTTTGCCACAATGTTTTCCACTTTTTGTCATAGGTTATTTATTCAATTACAGAGATTTTCTATTTTTTTACAAAATATGTTCAAAGTCATCTGCTGCAGAATTGTTGTATGAGGGAAAGTGTTAAAACAGTAGTAAGGGCTAGGGATGTGCTTACTAGATTTAGTACTCATACTTACAGACTAAGGCTTACAGTAAGTTACTTGAGTACATATTTTTCTAAATACTCAGTACTTGTCTTAAATTATCTGTATGGGTACTTTCACACTTGTTTGTGAAATACTTAATTCATTCTACATGAAAGTTAAATGAGATATCATGTTTTAATGTGTGACCCATCATTGTCTACATTTAGACAGTTTTATACCATATAATGATAATTTAAAAAAAATCGGTACTCGGAAAGTACTTGTGAGTAGTACTCAGTACTTACTCATGTACACACACAAAAGTGAGTACTCAGTACTTACTTGATTACTCCTTAAGCATCCAGTACTCAGTACTTACTCAAGTTCATACCCAAGTACTCGACCCATCCCTGGTAATGGCTGCCCTCCTGGGCGCTAAGGGTTGCGGGTAATTATTACAACTGATTGGCTGGTGTGAGGATAAATGGACCAGTAGCACTGGTAACTTACCCAGGCTAAAACATGATATAACTGAATTTGTTTTGAAAGCAGCGTAAAACACCAAACAATCAATCAACTTTTGATAACATTTATTTATGTGAAAAGTAGATATTGCTGTTGCTTCTTTTCCCTTCAAGGCACATTTTCTAGCCTAGTTCTGGTTTGTTTACCCAGGGATTATGAATAAGTGTACTGTTGCCATGATATAACTGAAATTATATTGAAAATGGCATTATACTCTATAAATAAATTAATTATTTTCACTAAATGTTTTCAAATTTGTCAGAGATGGTATAATCATTACAATTTTTAAGAGCCTAATCATTTGAGCAAACCAGATCTTGTAATTGGTCAAAACAGCTGTATGCCTGCGGACAGGTGACCAGTCAATCACAGACCTGTGAAAAAACCATTAATCATTCTTGGGGAAAGTTCTGTTATACTGTGCATGAATGTGTTAATCAACCTTAAGTGGAATAATGTGGTTCCTTCATCCTTTTAACCTTTTCCCACATACAAACGCTTTCTGACACCTCTGCAGTAGATGACTTTTGAAAACATTGTGGTTAAAGGAAAAATTGCTCATGATGAGCAATTTCTCCTTTTGCCACAATGTTTTCAACTCTATTCTAAAATTAAACATTTAATTTATGGAAAGAGATTTTCCAAAAGTCGTCTGCTGCAGATTTGTTTTAAGAGGGAAATAAAGATCTATTCATGTGTCTATAGCTTTAAAACTTGTTGTATGTATAGGAAAGGAAGATAAATTGCTCATAACAAATCCTTCATCCCTTTCCCTGGTATAATAAATGCTTCCCAAAAATATCTGGTTAGCATAATTATAAAACAAAATCTGCTGTTTGTCTGTCCCATTTGTTCCCCTTAAGCTTTATTGGAAGTTTTAGTATGAAGAGGAAAATGAGCATTTCATCAGCTTGGTCAGATTTTTGAAGAATCCTGAAAATTGCATATTAAATAATAGGTTAACTACAAAAAGCACTGTCTAGCTGAAACATTACCATGGAAATTGTCTATCTGCAGCAGACTGCTTTGAAAATATCACTTCAAAAAAATGGAAAAGTTATACAAATCATCAAGTAAAATTATAGAATAGAGTTGAAAACATTGTGGTAAATGTTTTAGCATGTGAGAATGGAGACACTAATATTTGATTTACAACATGATTATCCTGAAGTTATTGAGTGTTTCTCTCCTTATCTGATTCTATGACCAAATGTCAATAAGATATAACCAGATTACTGGTAGTCTGGTGATTTTCCTATTACACATCAAATGGCTATAGATATTGATCCTTTCCTTTCTGGCTTTTGACACCTGTGCTGCAGACTTTTGAAAGCATGTTGAGAGGATCCAGTATCTATAGAGCAATCACTCCATTATCTACTGTCTAACGTATATATCAATATTATACTCAATCCTTTCCCACAAACAACAGACATGCTGCAGACGACTGGAAACGTCTCCACAATAAACTTTAAGTCTCTATTAATTTCATTATAATTATTGGATAGAGTGGAAAATATTGTTGCAAAATTAGAAATTGCTCATATGGAGCAATTTCACAATTTGCCACGATGTTTTCAAAAGCTATCAGATGCAACTCTAGGTGACAGGACGTCTGTATATGAGAAAGGGTTAATTTACCCTCTCCTTCATATAGGCACCCTCTGACACCTCTGCAGCAGATGACTTTTCAGGGCCGGCCCTGGTTCAAAAAATGTTTGAGCCAATGCTTGAGCCATTTTACAAAAACTTGAGACATCTGAGCCATAAAAAATATTTCTTTGCAAGTTGATAGAGAGAGACAAAATGCCTTATCATAGTTCACATTATCTAAATGTTCATTTTTAAAACATTGGGTCAAAAGGGGATATTGTTCATATGTGCAAAATGAGAAATTGTCTCAATGTTTTCAACTCTATTTGATAACAGTTACTGTACTTTCATTTATGGATTTCCTCTGATGTTTGAAAACAGACAACTCTAGTGGGTAAGGTCTCTGGCATGATTTTTCATAACTTTCCAAGGCACCTTGTAAAGAAAATTTTGCCAGACTTTCATACAGAAACACCAATACATAATGCAACTTTGAGTAGAAACTGAGGTATTTAAATGGATAGAATTGTTTAATGCTTAACACACAATAATCCACTTCATCATTGTGAAGTCACTGTTTATAGAAGTGCATTTTAGTGCAAATCTCTTTTCTAAAACAAAGTGGGAGACAATGCCATGGAACTCTTTCTTTTCTGCTAGAAAATTTAAGTCTTCCTTTCATTCGATAATAGTCCTTTCATATATATATATTTTTCATTATTTTAAGCAAGATGATTTCAGAAGTCTGCTGCAGATTTTTCGTATTTAGCTGTCAGAGCTTTTTGGTGTGAATGACACCTTGAGTTATATATTTTTTATTTCTTCATAAATGTAAGTGAAAGACACCTGATGTGACAAATTGAGAAAAAAGTTTTCCCCCTTACAATGTTAAACTGTTTACGTAATTTGATATTTTACTCAGTTAACTGTTAATCAATTAGTTTGACATTTAACCCTTTCCGGATTCCCTCATATATCCGCTTTCTGACGCCTCTGCAGCAGACAGCTTTTTGAAAACATGGTGACAAAAGAAGAAATTGCTCAAAACGAACAATGTTTTCCACTTTTAGTCATAGGTTATCCATTCAATAAGAGATTTTTTATTTTTTGACAAAATAGTTCAAAGTCTTCTGCTGCAGAATTGTCATTTGAAGAAAAGTGTTAACACAGTTAACTGTATGATTTGAGTTTTTTCAAAATAATTTAATTTGTTATGAAAAATTCTGTTATCAAAAATTGTAACATTTAAACTTAGAAAGATCTGCTTCTGTAGAGGAGGCAGATGTCAGTTTCAAGAAAAGGATGACCCTAACTTGTCAACATGACATTGTATGGAAAGTCTTTAACCCTTTCCCTCATAAGGACACATTTTGAATTCTTGAAAACATTGGGACAAAAAGGAAATTGCTCATATCAAATGAGCAAAATCTCTTTTGTCCACAAATGTTTTCATACTTTTTCAGTAATTATACCTTCATTTATAGTGATTTTGCATGTTTTTGTCTAGATTATTTAAAATGTTGGTGCTGCAGATTTGTAGAAGCAGTTTAGGAAGAATTAAATTTGCAGTATGATGAGTATCGCAAATACATTTATAAATTAAACACACATTTTCCTATTAAATCTTTTTTATTCAGATGCTTTCAATTATAAGAAGTCTGAAATGGCATTCGAGTTAGATTATTGTTAATTTAAATGTGTTATGTAATTTCGTCTGTTTTTAGCTCACCTAAGCACGAAGTGCCAGGTGAGCTTTTGTGATCACTCACCGTCCGTCGTCGTCTGTCAAGTCTGTTAACAATTTCCTACAAATGACTTAATTCTCCTACTAAACCAATGGACAGATTTCAAAATAACTTCACAGGAATGGTCCTTAGGTGGTCATCTTTCAAAGTTGTTCAAAGAATTCAATTCCAAGTATAACTTTGGTTGCTGCGGCATCAGAAAAGGGGAAAATTGTCAAATCTTAAAAAAAATCTTCTTGTCCAAAAGTACTGGCCCGATTTGAAAATTATTTTGCACAAATGTTTCTTGGGGCACCCTTTACCAAGATTGTTCAAATATTTCCAATCCGTTGAAAAAAATGGCCGCCAGGGGGCGGAGCTTGTTTTCCTATATGTGCATTGTTAAAACTTTAAAAATCTTCTTGTCCAAAAGTACTGGCCCGATTTGAAAATTATTTTGACATAACCATCATGGCCCTCTTGTTTTTTCAATGTTTTGAAAGCAGGTGTAACCTAAGGTGTATGAGAAGTAAATACTTTCATATGGTGGAGTGCGCTTGGGCAAAGCAAATTTCATAACCTGGTACTAGTTAACCCTCCCTTTCCCACATACAACAAATCTGCAGCAGACGATTTTGAAATCATCTCATCATAAATATGGAAAGTCTATAAATGAAACATTTTTTTACCCCCAGATACATAGTATATGGGGGCTATATAGGAGTCATGCTTGTCGGTGGGTCGGTCAGTCCGTTGGTCTGTAGGCATTTCTTGTGAACACTATTTCCCATCAAACGAGGTTAAACCCTCTCCCACATTCAATAAATCTGTAGCAGACAACTTTGAACTGATCTTAACAAAAGTATGGAAACTATTTATAAATGTAAATGTAATCATTGAATAGAGTCAGTTGAAATCATTCTGGCAAAAGGAGAAATTGCTTATTATGAGGAATTTCTTCTTTTACCACAATGTTTTCAAATGTCGTCTGCTGCAGATGTGTCAGAAAGTGTCTATATGTAGGAAAGGGTTAAAACATCTAGTATAGATACTAATATGGAAACAAATCTAAAAACAAAAGTATATGTACTATGTATAATTATTGAAAAAAAAATGAATGGACATTGTGAGTAATTTCTCTTTTTGTTCCTGTTGTTCTCAAAAGCCGTCGGCTGCAGCTGTGTCAAAATACATCTGCATATGGAAAAAGCTTAGAGGTAGACAGTTTGGGTTTAACCCTTTCCCTCATACAACAATTCTGCAGCAGACGACTTTGAACGTATTTTGTCAAAACATGGAAAATCTCCATAATTGAATGGATAACCTATGTCAAAAAGTGGAAAACATTGTGTCGAAAGGAGAAATTGCACGTTCTGTGCAATTTCTTCTTTTGTCACTATGTTTTCAAAAATCTGTCTGCCGCAGAGGCGTCAGAAAGCGTCTATATGAGGGAAATGGTTAAGATGTAAACAATATTAGGCTGAGGCAGAGTACTAGATAAATGCGAGTGATCTGGTCTCTTCCACGCAATAAATCTCTTTTTAGGTACTCATTGTTTCAGTTAGAGGAATGCTTTTGAGTACCCACAACATAGGGTTTGAGTGTCAAATAAGGACTTGAACATGAAATACGTCCCTTATCTAGAGCTTTGGCTTATGAAAGAAATCCAGCAGCCTCTCTTTAAAACCCTTTTCCCATTTGCAGACACATTTCGACTCATCTGCAACAGGTGACTTTTGAAAACATTGTGGCAAAAGGTGAAATTGCTCATTTTGGGCAATTTCTCCATTTGCCACAATGTTTTCAACTTTATTGGATAATTATACTTTCATTTCAAGAGATTTTCCCAATTTTTGTGTGTCCATGTGTTTTTTAAAAGTCGTCTGCTGCAGATTTGTTGTAGGTGGGAAAGGGTTAAAGATAAATTTATAGTTATGAGTAAAGACACCACACTCTGACACACACTCCTGTAAGCCGAAAATTTGTTTATGCATGGAAAAAGATGGTGTTAGTCGAGTCACGCATAAAAGGTCTTCGGAGAAACCCAGTACATCATCTTATGGAAAAGTCAAGAGGACTAGATACGGGGGTGTGTAACTTTACTGGTCCTTTACCACAGTATATCTCCTATTACTTAACAAAACCCACTGGATACCAAAAATAGGGTTTAAGTTTCGAATAAGGATTTTAGGAAATGAAAAATGCCCTTTACCTAGAGTTAGTGACTTAACACTTTCTAACGACTCTGCAGCAGACGGCTTTTTGAAAACATATTGTCAACAGAAATTGCACAAAACGTGCTATTTCTCCTTTTGCCACAATGTTTTCCACTTTTTGTCAATAGGTTATCCATTCAATTATGGAGATTTTCTATTTTTTGACAAAATACGTTCAAAGTCGTCTGCTGCAGAATTGTCGTATGAGGGAAATGGTTAATAATTACCAATAACTCTGCAAAGGCTACACTTCTAGTTTTATGTTGAAAACACTAAATTGTTATGCTATTGGACAGTATTGACTATTGGTGTGTGCTTTTGAGATTGTGTGTCTTGTCTTAGGATGTTACAGTTTGAAATACCTTTTTAACCTGTCCCAGTTCAAGTGTGAAATATCCTATTAATTATTTGTATGAAAGCCATTCCCTATCCTGTACAGGTACTGTGAGTGGTGTAGATTTGGTGGTATGAGTCCTTACAGTTTGTAGGTTCACCCTTTCCCACAGGAAGACCTATTTCGTAGCTTCTGCAGCAGATGACTTTTAGAAACATGGTGTTTTTTCTCCAAAGTTTTCAACTGTGTTCCATAATTATAATTTCATTTTTTTTTTTAGAGATATTTCATATTTGTGTTTAGGTGTTTTTACCCTTTTCCACATACAAGAAATATAAAGTAGACGACTTTGAAAGCATGCCTGCAAAAATATGGAAAATCACTTTAAATGAAAGTATTATTATTGAAAAGAGTTGAAAACATTGTGGCAAATGGAGGAATTGCTTATGATGATTAATTTCTCCTTTTGCTGCAGTGTTTTCAAAAGTCATCTGTAGCTGAGGTGACTGTTTGCAGGCACAGTTTGATAAAGGTCTTTGTTGTTCAATGTTTCCTATTTTATGGTTCTATTAACACTTTCCCTCATACAACAATTCTGCAGCAGCAGCATAATTGAATTGATAACCTATGACTAAAAGTGGATAACATTGTGGCAAAAGGAGAAATTGCATGTTTTGTGCAATTTCTTCTTTTGTCACTCTGTTTTCAAAAAGTCGTCTGCTGCAGAGGCGTCAGAAAGCGTCTATATGAGGGAAAGGGTTAACACTTAAGTCTTTGCACATGTACATGTCTTTTATTATATCGAAAGCCGGCTACTCACATATTCCCATAATTATTATTGCGGACTGCGCAGGCTGATATGGGTCGATACATTACGCAACTTTATTGTATAAGTTGCGTGCTGCAGATTTGTGGTACATGGGAAATGTATAATGGAGAGACATAATTATATAATTATGAAAGTCGATTGAAATTTGATACAGTGGTATAAAAAAGCTGGTCCACTTGATAAAGGAATGTGAAACTGAAAGCAATGATATTTGATATCTAACATCATGTGGATGGTTATAATTGTAATTTCAGCAATTATCCCTTTCACACATCTTCATGTTTGTAGATAGTGTGATTCATGTACTGACATTGTGTCTGAAAAGGAAATAAATTCCATGAGAATTACTTTATGAAAGTACTTGAAAGTAATCTATTATACATGGGAAAAACAATATAATTGAAATTTATTCAAGGAATTTGCTAAATAATTGAAAGTATATAATTACATTTTAACCCTTTTCCTCATACGACAATGCTGCAGCAGAAGACTGAGCATATTTTGTGAAAAAATAAAAAATCTAAAGGTGGAAAACATTTAGGTAAAAGGAGAAATTGCTTGTTTTGAGCAATTTTTAGCTCTACTGGCCAAAGGCCAGAAGGGCTTATGTCGTTGCGATTTGTACGTCGGCCGTGCATGAGTACGTACTTACCAGAGTACTCTTGTTGGGTAGTGTTTTTAGCTCACCTGAGCTTTGCTCAAGGTGAGTTATTGTGATCGCCGGCGTCATGCGTCGTCCGTCGTCCGTCAACTTCTTCTCCTCAGTAACCAGTGGGTCAATTGGGATGAAACTTCACAGAAAGCATCCTCTCAATGACCTCTCCAGATTTCCTTCAAATTTTTGGGATCCATGCAGAATTCTGGTTTCCATGGCAACGAAATGAAAAAAACTTCAAAATTCTTCTTCTCCCAAACTGGTTGGCAGATTTTCAAATAATTTTGTAGAAATGTTCCTTGGATGACCCTCTATAAGATTCCTTCAAGCCATGTTGATTGGTCAAAAAACATGGCCGCCAGGGGGGGGGGGCGGGGCTATTTTGCCTTATATGGCTATAGTGAAAACTTAAAAAATCTTCTTCTCCAAAAGTGTATGGCCGATTTTCAAATAATTTTGTAGAAATGTTCCTTGGATGACGACCCTCTATCAGATTCCTTCAAGCCATGTTGATTGGTCAAAAAACATGGCCGTCTGGGGGGCGGGGCTATTTTGCCTTATATGGCTATATTGAAAACTTAAAAAATCTTCTCCTCCGAAAGTGTCTGACCGATTTTCAAATAATTTAGTAGAAATGTTCCTTGGATGACCCTCTATCAGATTCCTTCAAGCCATGTTGATTGGTTGAAAAACATGGCCGCCAGGGGGGCGGGGCTATTTTGCCTTATATGGCTATAGTGAAAACTTAAAAAATCTTCATCTCCGAAAGTGTCAGCCAATTTTCAAATAATTTTGTAGAAATGTTCCTTAAGTGACCCACTTTCAGATTCCTTCAAGCCATGTTGATTGGTAAAAAAACATGGCCACCAGGGGGGCAGGGCTATTTTGCCTTATATGGCTATAGTGAAAACTTAAAAAATCTTCTCCTCCAAAAGTGTCAGGTTGATTTTCAAATAATTTTGTAGAAATGTTCCTAGGGTGACCCTCTATCAGATTCCTTCAAGCCAAGTTGATTGGTCGGAAACTATGGCCGCCAGGGGGCGGGGCTTATATAGTTAAATTGAAAAAAAAAAATCAGGTGAGCGATCCAGGGTCATCATGGCCCTCTTGTTTCGTAAATCCCACCCACGACCCTTATAAGACACTTTGATAAGTGTTTTTTTTTATATAATTGTCTAATGGGTATCTAATTAGCATATTAATGCTATTTATTCCGTAAAAGGGGAATAATTACGGAATAAACCATGTGCTTGTTGGGTATACCCAACAAGAGAACATCAAAGGAAAATACCCAACAAACGCCTTTTGGACGTACGTGCGTGCGTCCATAAACAATTTCTTGTTAACACGATACAGTCTTCACTTTTGATTGTATCTCAAACCAAACTTATACAGTAGTTAGATATCCATGAGAGCTAGGTTCCTTTCGAAAACCAGCCAGATCTGCCCATGCATGACTGGATTATGGCCCTTGAAATGATCAAAATTGCTATAATAGAGCTTGTTAACACGATAGTCTTTATTTTTAGCTCACCTGTGCACGAAGTGCTCAAGGTGAGTTATTGTGATCGCCCTATGTCCGGCATCCGTCGTGCGTTGTGCGTCATCCGTCAACATTTTCTCCTCTGTAACCGGTGGGTCAACTGGGATGAAACTTCACAGAAAGCATCCTCTCAATGTCCTCACCAGAATTCCTTAAAATGTTTGGGATCTATGCAGAATTCTGGTTTCCATGGCAACGAAATGAAAAAAAAAATCAAAATTCTTCTTCTTCCAAACTGGTTGGCAGATTTTCAAATAATTTTGTAGAAATGTTCCTTGGATGACCCTCTATCAGATTCCTTCAAGCCATGTTGATTGGTCAAAAAACATGGCCGCCAGGGGGGCGGGGCTATTTTGCCTTATATGGCTATTGTGAAAACTTAAAAAATCTTCTCCTCCGAAAGTGTCATGCCGATTTTCAAATAATTTTGTAGAAATGTTCCTTGGGAGACCCTCTATCAGATTCCTTCAAGCCATGTTGATTGGTCAAAAAACATGGCCGCCAGGGGGTGCAGGGCTATTTTGCCTTATATGGCTATAGTGCAAACTTAAAAAATTCTTCTCCTCCAAAAGTGTCAGGCCGCTTTTCAAATAATTTTGTAGAAATGTTCCTTGGATGACCCTCTATCAGATTCTTTCAAGCCATGTTGATTGGTAAAAAAACATGGCCACCAGGGGGTGGGGCTATTTTGCCTTTTATGGCTATAGTGAAAACTTAAAAAATCTTCTCCTCCAAAAGTGTCAGGCCGATTTTCAAATAATTTTGTAGAAATGTTCCTAGGGTGACCCTCTATCAGATTCCTTCAAGCCAAGTTGATTGGTTGGAAACTATGCCTGCCAGATGGCGGGGCTTATATAGCTTAAGTGAAAAATAAATCAGGTGAGCGATTCCAGGGCCATCATGGCCCTCTTGTTTATTGTATCTCAACCAAACTTATACAGTAGTTAGATATCCATGAGAGCTTGATTCCTTTCGAAAAAAAGCCAGATCCGCCCAATGCATGACTAAATTATGGCACTTGAAATTGTCAAAATTGCTATAATAGGGCTTGTTAACATGATACAGTCCTTATTTTTTATTGTATCTCAATCAAACTTATACAGTAGTTAGATATCCATGAGAGTTTGGTTCATTTCTAAAAAACGGCCAGATCTACCCATGCATGGCTGGTTTATGGCCCTTGAAATTGTCAAAATTGCTATAATACAGCTTGTGAACACAATAGAGCTTCCATTTACTATCTGATCTTCACCAAACTTAGATGGTATTTGAATATTGATGACATATTGGTTCCTTTTGAAACAAGCCAGATCAATGCCAGTAGAGCATAGGCCCTCAGGGCCTCTTGTTTCTTATGTCACTATGTTTTCAAAAAGCTGTCTGCTGCAGAGGCATCAGAAAGCAGAAGACTTTTAAAAACATAGATGATAGTGACAAAAGGAGAAATTGCTCATGAGCAGTGAATGGTTTCTCCTATAATAAACTTTGACTTTACAAATATTTTTCATGGTTTTGCCTTTTTGCTTTCAATGTTGTTTCCTTCTAATTTGTTGCATATTTGAAAAAGGTTTTGCGTTTAAAAAGAAACGCGTTGGGTTTGTTTTTTGAACTAAGTGTTTTTCTTTTGCCAACTGTGTGGTACAGTGTTTCTACAATTGTTTGCAATTGAGAAATTTCATGACAAATAACAGAATAAGCGCATATCCTGGTCAATCTGCCCAGTTTTGCTAGTAAAAGTGCTGAAATGTTAAGATTTCTTTACAGTATCAATACAGATCAGTTATGTGTGCAGTGCCACTCTAAAATCATCCTCAAAACTTGTAAAATGTTACCTATAATATATTCTAGAGACTAACAGTCTTGAAACAATTTGAATTTAACCCTTTCCCTCATACGACAATTCTGCAGCAGACGACTTCGTATTTTGTCAAAACATAGAAAATCTCCATAATTAAATGGATAACCTATGATGAAAAGTGGAAAACATTGTTTTGTGCAATTTCTTCTTTTGTCACTATGTTTTCAAAAAGCCGTCTGCTGCAGAGGCGTCAGAAAGCGTCTATATGAGGTAAAGGGTTAAAAGGTGTAACATGTTAAAGATTGAATATTAATGTTTGATGCAAAGTTGAAAGCAATATGGGAAAGGGAGAAATAGCCATCAATCTGAGTGATATCCAATTTCCCTAAAAGAGGTGTCTGATGCTCATAACAGGGTTTGTGTTGATATGATGGAATTGTTTGTAAAACTTTTTGTCATCATTAGCTCGCCTATACGAAGAAGTAGGGGAGCTAATGTAGTCACGTTGGCGTTGCCGTCGGCGTACACGTTGCCAGCTTGGTCAAACCTTTGCGTGCAAGGCATTTTCTCAGACACTGTGTATGCTGTTGCTTTTAAACTTCACACACTTATTCATGGTCATTAGGTGACCTTATATGTCAAGTCCCATAACTCTGGAATGGATTTTGACTGAATTGTGCCCCTTTTTGGACTTAGAATTTGGTCAAACCTTTGTGTGCAAGGCCTTTTCTCAGACAGTGTGTATGCTGTTGCTTTGAAACTTCACATGCTTATTTAGGGTCATTAGATGACCTTGTATGTTAAGTCCCATAACTCTGGAATGTATTTTGACTGAATTGTGCCCCTTTTTGGTCAAATCTTTGTGTGCAAGACCGGGAATTTTGGGTTATAGTTAGGCGTTCAAGGCCTTTTCTCAGAAACTATATAATTTATGCTGTTGCTA
The DNA here is from genome assembly GCA_031761405.1 of Serripes groenlandicus. NCBI lineage: Eukaryota > Metazoa > Mollusca > Bivalvia > Cardiida > Cardiidae > Serripes > Serripes groenlandicus. The sequence continues at coordinate 139,399,914 of JASEVX010000004.1, forward strand.
ACGGTTTTCTTTCTTTTGTTAATTCAATGTCAACTGAATTATTCCACTTTTGGATTTTGGACTTTTACCAATGCTATAACTGTTCTGAAGTAGGCCCTGATAGACGATGGCCCGGATAGGCGAACTATAATTATTGTCCTCCGATAACTTGTTTCATCATATAAACTATTCTCTTAATGCTTACAGTATGCTAGTATCACAAAATGACAACAAAGGAACTATTAACAAAGACCTTGAATGGCCTGACCATCATGCATATAGGCCTGGGTATTTTCATCTCTCTTTTTTAATTGTCAAGGGTCCAGATGCGTCTGCATGTGGTAATTTGGGAACGGGTTAAGATATTAAGCTTACAATCAATGGTTGAAGTGTCAACAATTATGGAATATCTCTTTCAATATATATCGGAGAAAAAAGTGACTTTTAAAATGCTGTGTGTGATATAAAGTAAAATACATCATGTATAACAATATATAACTGTACCTAGTGGTATTATTACAGTTTTATTGACAGTTTTTATGTGACAAACTATTCAATATCATATTATAATAAATATTAATACTTCCCTGGTTCACTAACCCTTTCCCACTTGTAGATGAATTCTGATGCATCTGCAGCAGACGACTTTTGAAAACATTGTGACAAAAGGGAAAATTGCTCAAAACAAGCAATTTATCCTTTTGCCACAATGTTTTCAACTCTTTTCAGTAATTATACCTTCGTTTTCAGAGATTTTCCAAAAGAATTCTAGATGTTTTTAAAGTCGTCTGCTGCAGTTTGTTGTATGATGGAAAGGGTTAACCTAGATATCTTGATACACTTTTTGACTTCATCCATTTACCTCATAACCCTTTCCTTCAAATAGACGCTTTCTGACGCCTCTGCAGCAGACGGATTTTTGAAAACATAGTGACCAATAAAAAAAAAATTGCTCAAAACAAGCAATTTCTCCTTTTGCCACAATGTTTTCCACTTTTAGTCATAGGTTATCCATTCAATTACAGAGATTTTCTAATTTTTGACAAAATATGTTCAAAGACGTCTGCTGCAGAATTGTCGTATGAGGGAAAGGGATAAGAGTTGTCTGCTTTGTAAACTCATTAAATAAAAGAAATGAAGGAATATGTCATAAATCCTACATGTTTTATTTTAATACAAGAGTTGAAAACACTGTTCAAATAGGATACATTTTGTGGTTTGTTTTAAACCCTTTCCAACATAAGACAAATCTGCAGCAGACCACTTTGAAAATATCTTGTCAAAAATGTGAAAAGTCTCTGTAAATGAAAGTATCGAGCAATTTCTGCTTCTGCCACAATGTTTACAAAAGTTGTCTGCTGAAGATACGTCAAAATGCTGCTTTGAAAACACCTGAGGAAAGATTTGTAAGAAAATTGGAGGTATTCTATGAATTTAACACAGAGTTGAAAACATTGGTTAAAAAGGAGAAATTGCTTGTTTTGAGATCATGTTTTCAAAATACTTTGGGTACTAAAGTCACTACTTATGCATCAAATTTTCAAAACACCCACATCACCCGAAAAAAGACCCCTTGGTCTTCCAAACAATGTACAGTGCTGTAGTCTGATCACAGTCTTTCCTGTTCACCGTATAGTTTATTGCAAGTATGATGAAAACATTGGAGCAATTTCTCCTTTTTCAGCAATGTGTTCAAAAATGTGTCTGCTGCAGATGTGTAAAAGCGGTCTGTCTGTGTTAAAGGTGTCAAGGTGAACGTGCTACTGTATGAGTGAATCTTCTGTAGGTTGTTTTTAGACTGAAGCGTTTCGCGTTATTTTTTGTGTCAGAACGAACTACCTCAAATAAGCTTATTACTCTTGTTTGTTTGTATTGTTGGGGTTTTACGCTTGCCTGTTCTATGTTCCAGGAGACCTTATGCATCAGTGATAATATTTCTTAACCTTACACAGAACAATAATTATCCTCTATTTATTTGTAACATTCTTAACACCTTCTCTAATACAGACACATTTTGGTGCTTCTGCAGCAGAAGACTTTTGAAAACATTGTGACAAAAGAAGAAATTGCTCATAATGAGCAATTTCTCCTTTTGCCACAATGTTTTTAAACTTATTTCTATTATTAAACTTTCAATTATAGAGATTTTCAATATTTATGTTTAGATATTTTTTAACCCTATCCCACATACAACAAATCTGCAGCAGACGACTTTGAAAACATAGTGGCAAAAACATGATACATCTCCATAAAAGATAGCTTAATTGTTAAGTAAAGTTGAAAATATTGTGGCCAAAGGAGAAATTGCTCATCATGAGCAATTTATCCATTTGTTACAATGTTTTCAAAAGCTGTCTAATGCAGAAAGCGTCTATATTTAAAGGGTTAAAGTTGTCTGCTGCGGACTTGTGGGAAAGTGTTCAAGTTTTCAGAAATTATCTGCTACAAAGATATCAAAACTTCTCTGGAGAAAGTATTTTAACCCTTTCCCTCATATAGACGCTTTCTGACGCCTTTGCAGCAGAGGGCTTTCTGAAAACATAGTGACAAAAGAAGAAATTGCACAAAACATGCAATTTCTCCTTTTGCCACAATGTTTTTCACTTTTTGTCATAGGTTATCCATTCAACTATGGAGATTTTCTATGTTTTGACAAAATAAGTTCAAAGTCGTCTGCAGGAATCCGCTTTTGTCGAGTGTTTAGCGTCGGGGATTTCGAAACCGGGTGTCCCGGGTTCGATCCCCAGTCGCGGCACTACGGTCATGGTGGAGTGCCCTTGGGCAAGGCACATTTTCTAGCCTAGTACTGGTTTGTTTACCCAGGGATCATGAATAATTAAATTTAATTGCGCGCTAAATGACCTTAGCTGTCGATGCGCCATAAAACAATATACATTCATTCATTCATTCAAAGTCGTCTGCTGCAGAATTGTCGTATGAGGGAAAGGGTTAAAAAATTGTTCAATACTATTCATTATTTCCTCTTTCAGACCAAGTAGTAGTAAACCAATGTGCTGGGGTGAAGTCCTGTGGTAAATGTATAGCTGTTTCCCCGCAGTGTGGCTGGTGTGGGGACGATAATTATGACAAGACCAATAAAGATAGATGTGATCTCATAGTTAACCTTGTGGCACAAGGTTGTTCTGCGGCTAACATCTCCAACCCTAGTAATCTTTTCAACAGTATTAAAGTGAGTATCTTCGTTTGTTGTTATTAATAGTTTTAGTGTTTTTAGCTCACCTGAGCTTTGCTCAAGGTGAGTTATTCGCCTTTTGTCCATCGTCCGTCAACTTCTTCTCCTCAGTAACCAGTGGGTCAATTTGGATGAAACTTCACAGAAAGCATCCTCTTAATGACCTTACCAGAATTCCTTCAAATTTTTGGGATGCATGCAAAATTCTGGTTTCCATGTCAACGAAACCGAAAAAAACTTCAAAATTCTTCTCCCAAACTGGTTGGCAGATTTTCAAATAATTTTGTAGAAATGTTCCTTGGATGACCTTCTATCAGATTCCTTCAAGCCATGTTGATTGGTCGAAAAACATGGCCGCCAGGGGGGCGGGGCTATTTTGCCTTATATGGCTATAGTGAAAACTTAAAAAATCTTCTCCTCCGAAAGTGTCAGGCCTATTTTCAAATTATTTTGTAGAAATGTTCCTTGGATGACCCTCTATCAGATTCTTTCATGCCATGTTGATTGGTCTTAAAACATGGCCGCCAGGGGGCCCGGGCTATTTTGCCTTATATGGCTATAGTGAAAACTTAAGAAATCTTCTCCTCCGAAAGTGTCAGGCCGATTTTCAAATAATTATGTAGAAATGTTCCTAAAGTGACCCACTACCAGAATCTTCAAGCCATGTTGATTGGTTGAAAAACATGGCCGCCAGTGGGCAGGGCTATTTTGCCTTATATGGCTATAGTGAAAATTTAAAAAATCTTCTTCTTCCAAACTGGTTGGCAGATTTTCAAATAATTTTGTAGAAATGCTCCTTGGATGACCCTCTATCAGATTCCTTCACGCCATGTTGATTGGTAAAAAAAAATGGCCGCCAGCTGGGTGGGGATATTTTGCCTTATATGGCTATAGTGAAAACTTAAAAAATCTTCTCCTCCAAAAGTGTCAGGCCGATTTTCAAATAATTTTGTAGAAATGTTCCTTGGATGACCCTCTATCAGATTCCTTCAAGCCAAGTTGATTGTTCGAAAAACATGGCTGCCAGGGGTGGCGGGGCTATTTTGCCTTATATGGCTATAGTGAAAACTTAAAAAATCTTCTCCTCCAAAAGTGTCAGGCCGATTTCCAAATAATTGTGTAGAAATGTTCCTAGGGTGACCCTCTATCAGATTCCTTCAAGCCAAGTTGATTGGTCGAAAACTATGGCTGCCAGGGGGCGGGGCTTATATAGCTAAAGTGGAAAGAAAAAAAAATCAGGTGAGCGATTCCAGGGCCATCATGGCCCTCTTGTTTAATATCTCAAACCCTGACATGGGGCTAGAATTACAACTGACTCTTGTCAGGATAAATGTACCAGTAGTACTGGTAACTTACCCAGGGAACGCCATGAGATAAGTGAAATGTTGTTGAAAGCAGCATAAAGAACCGAAACAATTAATTATCTCCATCCCCAGTTATTTATTCAATAGTACATGTATAACACAAAGTATCATTGTTTGTTGTTACATATATTACCTCTTTCCCTCATATCTTCTTTTGCCACAATGTTTTTCACTTTTAGTCATAGGTTATGCATTCAATTATAAAGATTTTGCTATTTTTTGATAAAATATGTTCAAAGTCGTCTACTGCAGAATTTTTGTATGAGGGAAAGGGTTAATAGTTGTAGGTTTTTAGATCACCTAGAGCCAAAGGCTCAAGGTGAGCTATTCTGATCACTTTTTGTCCGTCCGTCGTCTGTCGTCCATGGCTAACATTTAGATCATCTCCTTCTTAACCACATGACCAATTTCAACCAAACTTCACAGGAATATTCCTTTGGTGGACCTATTTCAAAATTGTTCAAAGATTTAAATTCCATTGAGAACTTTAGTTGCTTTGGCATCAGAAAAGGGGAAAATTGCCAAATCTTAAAAAATCTTCTTGTCCAAAAGTACTGGCCTGATTTAAAAAATTATTTTGCACAAATGTTCCTTGGGATACCCTCTACCAAGATTGTTCAAATATTTCCAATCCTTTGAAAAACATGGCCACCAGGGGGCGGAGCTTAATTTCCTTATTATGTGCATTGTTAAAACTAAAAATCTTCTTGTCCAAAAGTACTGGCCTGATTTGAAAATTATTTTGCACAAATGTTCCTTGGGGCACCCTTTACCAAGATTGTTCAAATATTTCAAATCCGTTGAAAAACAGGGTTGCCAGAGGACGGAGCTTGTTTTCCTTATATGTGCATTGTTAAAATTGAAAAATCTTCTTGTCCAAGAGTATTAGCCCGTTTTGAAAATTATTTTGCACAAACAAATGTTCATTCGGGCACCCTTTACCAAGATTGTTCAAATATGTCCAATCCGTTGAAAAACGATAGCAATGGAGCACTGCTGAGCCTCTATTTTTGTCTCAAATGTGTTATTCACTTATTGTGCTTGACATAACCAATCACAACAAAAAAATCAGGTGAGCGCTCCAGGGCCTTCATGGCCCTCTTGTTCTTTGATTAGATTTGGTCGTGAAGCACTTTACTAATCAGAAGCTAATTATACCCCCGGTTCCGAAGGAAAGGGGGGGTATACTGTTTTACCCATGTCCGTCCTTCCGTCCGTCCATCCGTCCGTAACACTTTCGTTTCCGGGCTATTTCTCTGCAACCGCTTTTTGGAATTTGATGAAACTTCATAGGAAGGATCACCACCAAGTGTAGATGCGCATATCATGTTTGCGTTCCGGTTGGATTATTTTTCACGGAGTTATGGCCCTTTACCCCTATGTATGACTAAATTCATTTCCGGGCTATTTCTCTGCAACCGCTTTTTGGAATTTGATGAAACTTCATAGGAAGGATCACCACCAAGTGTAAATGCGCATATCGTGTTTGCGTTCCGGTTGGATGATTTTTCACGGAGTTATGGCCCTTTACCCCACCATCACATATGTCTTTCAAAACATGAGCGGGGGTATCACTAGTGAGCAGTAGCTCACATATTTCTTGTTAAATCTAGCCCTTTCCCACATGTTTGTATACAACATATACAGCAGACAACTATGAAAACATGTGTTGACAAATATAGTATATCTCTATATAGATGAATGTATATATATTGAATAGAATTGAAAAGATTGTGACGAAAGGAGGAATTGCTGATAATTGAATTGTGCAATTTCTCCTTTTTGTCACAATGTTTTCTAGTATCGTCTGCTACAGAAACGCTTTATGCCTAAAATCAACCAATAAAAAGTTGATATTTCATGACAACATGTTATTCATTCTGACCACTGAGAACAAAGTCACAAATTTATTATCATTATGCCTAGGAATGGTTTGAACCCTTTCCCACATTAAACATTTCTACAACATGCACATTTTAAAAGATCTTTGCGAAAATATAGAAGTCCTCTAAAAATGAGTATTAAAAGCAGTGTGACCAAAGTTGTCTTCTGCCAATCTGTCAAAAGTGCGTCTGATTTTGTTTTTGTTTATTTTCATTGAACTGTTTCATTGCAGAGTGAACCAGTTAAAGATGGTACTGGAGAAGGAAATGCCGTTCAGATCACACCACAACAGATCCATATCAAACTTAGACCAAGTATGTCATCTTTTATACACATACATACCTTCTTTAACCCTTTTCCACATACAACAAATCTGCAGAGAGACGCCTTAACCCTTTCCCTCATACGACAATTCTACAGCAGATGACTTTGAACATATTTTGTAAAAAAATAGAAAATCTCTATAATTGAATGGATAACCTATGACTAAAAGTGGAAAACATTGTGGCAAAAGGAGAAATTACTTGTTTTGAGCAATTTCTTCCTTCGTCACTATGTTTTCAAAAAGCTGTACTGTAGAGGCTTAAGAAAGCATCTATATGAGGGAAAGGGTTAAGACTAGTGACAAAAACCTGAAAATTCTCCATAAAAGATAGCTTAATTGTTAAATAAAGTTGAAAACATTGTGGCCAAAGGAGAAATTGCTCATAAAGAGCTATTGCACCAATGTTTTCAACTTTATTCACTAATCCTTTAGCCACAATGCTTTCAAAAGTCGTCTGCTGCTATTGTGTCAAAATGCGTCTATATTTTGGAAAGGGGTAATAAATAAGCCATAGCCGAGTGGTTAGCATCATTGATTTGGGACAGGGCATTTCATGTTTGATCCCCAGTCCCCAATTTATAAGTATGATGTTAATACAGTGGTGAAAATATTGTTTGAAAATGTGAAATTGCTCAAAATTGGTGTATCTGGTAATGCAGTAATGGGGGTATTAAAATAGTGCTTTTTACGGAAATCAGAATTCATTGTCTTTGAAAAGTAAATATGCATCAGAACGTCTAATCCAGTTGGAGGTAAAACCTAATGCGGTACTTGTAGAACAGAACATTTATATAGATTAATTTGTAGTTGTTTGTCATTAAAATACATGTACAACAAATCTGCAGCAGAAGTCTTTAGAACCACCGAGATGAATATTGGAAAATTCTCTCTAAAAGAAAGTATTATTATGGAATAGAGTTAAAAACATTGTGGTAAATGGAGAAATTGCTGATTATGAGTAATTTCTCCATTTGCAACAGTGTTTCCAAAAGTCACCTGCTTCAGAGGCGTCGAAATGCGCCTTTACAAGTTTGAAAGAGTTAATTCAATGTTTTACCTTCTCCAGAGAAACCTGAGAAGTTCACATTGACCTTTCGACTGGCTGAGAATTACCCAGTTGATTTATACTACCTCATGGATCTCTCAAACTCTATGGAAGATGATAAAGAAAAACTTGCTGCTCTTGGAAACAAAATAGGTAAAGAAAAAAGCTCTCTAAAAAATAATCTGACGGTGCCAAATCGTAAACCTGATTTGATAGGTTGAATTTCATCATTTTCAATGAGTTTTTGAGGTTATAATGGTGATAATTCCTGATAGACTGACTGTTTTAAATAGTCAGTTCATCCAGATGTAATTTCACTGTTCTGTTCTTCATATGTTGAACTACCTTCAAAGTTTATTTAATAAATCTACTTTTGTAGAAATTTAATAAAAAACCCTATGTCATTTAATTTTATTTTATTGACAAATAACAAATAAACTGTTGATACGTATCAAGAGATAATTTGCTAGCCTGTAGTGAAGTATATTGTATGCATGATATTGTTGATAGAAGTAATGCAATTCATTGGATGCGCTACAGTTTTTAATTTGTTATTTTTTTTAAGTTGACAGAAAACAGTAAATAAACAATTAAAAAACATGAATGATGACAACTCATTTCATCTGAATCAATATTTTCACAAGTGACCAAATCCTCTGCAATTTCAGCTGCAAGTATGAATGATATCACAAAGAATTTCCGTCTTGGTTTTGGTTCATTTGTGGACAAAACAGTGATGCCTTATGTTTCAACAGTGCCTAAAAAGTAAGTAATGTCTCTCTCAATACCATACTTTTAGTAACTCTATAAACCTGTAACCATTTACAGACACCAAATATTGTGGCAAGGGAGAAATTACTCATTATGAGCAATTTCTTCTTTTGCCACACTGATTTCATATCTATCTACTAATTATACGTATAGGTAATTAATGTCAATTTCATTATTTTTGTTCAGATATGTTTTAACCCTTTCCCACATACGACAATTCTGCAGCAGACGACTTTGAACATAGTTTGTCAAAGAATGGAAAATCTCTATAAATGAATGGATAACCTATGATTAGAAGTGGAAAACATTGTTGCAAAAGGAGAAATTGCACGTTTTGTGCAATTTCTTCTTTTGTCACTATGTTTTCAAAAAGGTGTCTGCTGCAGAGGCGTCAGAAAGCTTCTATATGAGGGAAAGGGTTAAGTCATCTGCTGCAGATTTGTTTTATGTGGGAAACAGTTTTTCATCATGAGTTTCAAATTTTCCAACAACATGAATGGATGTACAGTCTTTCTTGAAAAGCAACCAGTTACTTCAAAAGACTCTTGTGAGGAAGATTGTTTTAGAAAAGCTAAGAAATACATGTATAGGTGACCCTACTGATGTGATATGAATGAGAAATTGTTAAAAGTGGAGTTTTACCCCGATCAATCAATCTGTGTTGCATGTCTATTTGACAAGGAGATTCCACGGGATTACCTCTCCAATGTGATCATCTATCATGGTTCCTTTTATTTTCCGGGTTTGATCCCCAGTCGCGGCACTACGGTCATGGTGGAGTGCCTTTGGGCAAGGCACATTTTCTAGCCTAGTACTGGTTTGTTTACCCAGGGATCATGAATAATTAAATTTAATTGCGCGCTAAATGACCTTAGCTGTCGATGCGCCATAAAACAATATACATTCATTCATTATGTCTCCCCCTGTATACAGGGGAGATATATTGTTTTTGTCCTGGGCGTCTGTCTGTCTGTCCTTCTGTCTGTCCTTCTGTCTGTCTGTCCGTCTGTCCGAAATCGTGTCCGCTCCATATCTCCAAGACGGCTTGAAGGATTTTCATGAAACTTGTGTCAGATGTTCACCTCATGAAGGCGACGTGCAGAACCCATGTCCCGACCATACAGGTTCAATGTCAAGGTCAGACTTGAAGGTCAAAGGTTTGAGCCTTAATTTCGTGTCCGCTCCATATCTCCAAAACGGCTTGAAGAATTTTCATGAAACTTGTGTCAGATGTTCACCTCACGAAGGCGATGTGCAGAACCCATGTTCCGACCATACCGGTTCAAGGTCAAGGTCAGGCTTGAAGGTCAAAGGTTTGAGCCTGTTTTTCGTGTCCGCTCCATATCTCCGAGACGGCTTGAAGGATTTTCATGAAACTTAGGTCACATGTTCACCTCATCAAGGCGACGTGCAGAACCTGCGTCTCGACAATATAGGGTCACGGTCACGCTTGAAGGTCAAAGGTTTGAGGCTTTATTTCGTGTCCGCTCCATATCTCCGAGACGGCTTAAAGGATTTTCATGAAACTTGGGTCACATTTTCACCTCATCAAGGCGACGTGCAGAACCCGCATCTCGACAATATAGGGTCAATGTCAAGGTCACGCTTGAAGGTCAAAGGTTTGAGGCTTTATTTCGTGTCCGCTCCATATCTCCCAGATGGCTTGAAGGATTTTCATGAAACTTGGGTCACATGTTCACCTCATCAAGATGACGTGCAGAACTTGCGTCTCGACAATATAGGGTCAATGTCAAGGTCACGCTTGAAGGTCAAAGGTTTGAGGCTTTATTTTGTGTCCGCTCCATATCTCCCAGACGGCTTGAAGGATTTTAATGAAACTTTGGTCACATGTTCACCTCATCAAGGCGACGTGCAGAACCCGTGTCTCGACAATATAGGGTCAAGGTCACGCTTGAAGGTCAAAGGTTTGAGGCTTTATTTCATGTCCGCTCCATATCTCCAAGACGGCTTGAAAGATTTTCATGAAACTTGGGTCACATGTTCACCTCATCAAGGCGACGTGCATAACCCGCGTCTCGACCATACCGGGTCAAGGTCAAGGTCACGTTTGAAGGTCAAAGGTTTGAGGCTTTATTTTGTGTCAACTCCATATCTCCAAGACGGTTTGAAGTATTTTCATGAAACTTGGGTCAGATGTTCACCTCATCAAGGCGACGTGCAGAACCCGCGTCTCGACCATACTGGGTCAAGGTCACGCTTGAAGGTCAAAGGTTTGAGGCTTTATTTTGTGTCCACTCCATATCTCCTTAAAGGATTTTCATGATACGTGGGTCACATGTTCACCTCATCAAGGCGACATGCAGAACCCGCGTCTCGACCATACCGGTTCAAGGTCAAGGTCACGCTTGAAGGTCAAAGGTTTTAGGCTTTATTTTGTGTCCACTCAATATCTTCAAGACGGCTTGAAGGATTTTCATGAAACTTGGGTCAGATGTTCACCTCGTCAAGGCGACGTGCAGAACCCACGTCTCGACCATACTGGGTCAAGGTCAAGGTCACGCTTGAAGGTCAAATGTTTGAGGCTTTATTTTGTGTCCACTCCATATCTCCTAAAAGGATTTTCATGAAACTTGGGTCACATGTTCACCTCATCAAGGCGACGTGCAGAACCCGCGTCTCCACCATACCGGTTAAAGGTCAAGGTCACGCTTGAAGGTCAAAGGTTTTAGGCTTTATTTCGTGTCCAGTCAATATCTCCAAGACGGCTTGAAGGATTTTCATGAAACTTGGGTCACATGTTCACCTCATCAAGGCGACGTGCAGAACCCGCGTCTCGACAATATAGGGTCAAGGTCACGCTTGAAGGTCAAAGGTTTGAGGCTTTATTTTGTGCCGCTCCATATCTCCAAAACAGCTTAAAGAATTTTCATGAAACTTGGGTCACATGTTCACCTCATCAAGGCGACGTGCAGAACCCGCGTCTCGACCATACCGGTTCAAGGTCAAGGTCACGCTTGAAGCTCAAAGGTTTTAGGCTTTATTTCCTGTCCACTCAATATCTCCAAGACGGCTTGAAGGATTTTCATGAAACTTGGGTTTTCTGCTTTATAGGTTGGAATGTTTTGAGAGATTTTGACAGATATTTGAGGGGGAGACATATGTTTTTGTCAAAACAATTCTAGTTCCTTTTATTCTTTCCCACATATAGACAGTTTTTGACATCTATGCAGCAGATGACTTGAAAATATTGTGACAAAAGGAGAAATTGCTCAAAAAGAGCAATATATTGTTTTGCCACAAGGTTTTAAACTGTGTTCAATAACCATACTTTCATTCATAAAATGTTTTCCATGCTTTTACCCAGATGTTTTAAAAGCTTTATGCTACAGATTAGTTGTAAATGGAAAAGGGTCAATTCCATTTGATAAATTGACATGCCTTCCTGCAGGTAACACTTGTGTTTTTTAGAACACTGGTCAAAATCATACTTCTGTGAGCCCCTACCTACATGCATAAAATCTGCAGCAGACAACATGGAAATATTTAAGTAAAACAATTGAAAATCTGTATAAATGAAAGTTTAATTCTTGCACTAAGTTGAAAAGGTTGCGGCAAAGAGAATAAAATGCCCATTATGAGCAAATTAATCTTTTGTCACAATGTTTTCAAGTGTCTCCTGCAGATGCATTGAAATCCATCTACAGGTGGCGAAGGGTTAACTCTTTCCCTCATACGACAATTCTGCAGCAGACAACTTTGAACATATTTTGTCAAATAATGGAAAATCTCTTTAATTGAATGGATAACTATGACTAAAAGTGGAAAACATTGTGGCAAAAGGAGAAATTGCATGTTTTGTGCAATTTCTTCTTTTGTTACTATGTTTTCAAAAAGCCGTCTGCTGCAGAGGCGTCAGAAAGCGTCTATATGAGGGAAAGGGTTAATATGCAGTTTCACTTTTTTGGTGTAAAAACTAAAATTGAATAATCTATTGTATACTTGACAGAAATGTTATTTTAGAATTTCAATTTTTTCATTCCAATTTCAGACTTCTAAGTCCTTGTGATGGATGTGTGTCCCCCTACAGCTTCAAGAATCAGTTAAAGTTAAACAGAGATACATCACTCTTTGAGGTAGATTCATATCTTTTACAGTCAGTTAATGTTAAACAAGGATACATCACTCTTTGTGGTAGATTCATCTGTCTTTTATAGTCAGTTAATGTTAAACAAAGATACATCACTCTTTGAGGTAGAATCATCTGTCTTTTATAGTCAGTTAATGTTAAACAAAGATACATCACTCTTTGAGGTAGAATCATCTGTCTTTTATAGTCAGTTAATGTCAAACAAAGATACATCACTCTTTGAGGTAGATTCATCTGTCTTTTATAGTCAGTTAATGTTAAACAAAGATACATCACTCTTTGAGGTAGATTCATCTGTCTTTTACAGTCAGTTACTGTTAAACAAAGATACATCACTCTTTGAGGTAGATTCATCTGTCTTTTACAGTCAGTTGATGTTAAACAAAGATACATCACTCTTTGAGGTAGAATCATCTGTCTTTTACAGTCAGTTAATGTTAAACAAAGATACATCACTCTTTGAGGTAGATTCATCTGTCTTTTACAGTCAGTTACTGTTAAACAAAGATACATTACTCTTTGAGGTAGATTCATCTGTCTTTTACAGTCAGTTGATGTTAAACAAAGATACATCACTCTTTGAGGTAGAATCATCTGTCTTTTACAGTCAGTTAATGTTAAACAAAGATACATCACTCTTTGAGGTAGATTCATCTGTCTTTTACAATCAGTTACTGTTAAACACAGATACATCACTCGTTGAGGTAGATTCATCTGTCTTTTACAGTCAGTTAATGTTAATGACGCATCTGCAGTGGACAACATTTAAAAAACATTCTGCCACAATGTATTTTTCAACGCAAAGCAACAATTATACTATCTGTTTTAAAGACTTCCCCTATATTTGCTAAGATGTTTTCAAGGCTGCTGATTCATAATATTATGTGGGTCAAGGTTATTTATGGTAAAAGAGACTTTCCTATTTGACAATCGGGTTCAGGGAAAGTATGACAACAGATTGAGTGCTTGGCGTGAAACGGTTGTAACTAAAATTGGTATTTATGCACCAAGGTTAATCACTTCGCCATACAGCTTAATTTGCATTGTTTACAAAGGGATTGTTTTTAGTTACAACCGTTTCACGCCAAGACCTCGAGATGCACCAGTGTCAGTAGAAACTCACCAGTCAAACCCTTTATTTATTCAGGAATATTTGTCATAAACTGTTGAAACTTGTATAAAACACTATTCAAATGTTGTAAAGTGTAAAATATCTTTGATTGTTTATTTCCAGACTTCAGTAAGAAATGCTAATGTGTCTGGTAATTTGGATGCCCCAGAGGGCGGATTTGATGCCATCATGCAGGCCATTATGTGCAGGGTAAGTGTGATTGGTTATTGATGCATTAATATTGTGTTGATTATTTGACATGTCATGGTGGGGCTTGGTATTGATTTCTGTATATTGTTTTTTTGGTAAGACAGGATTTTTATATAGATAAGCGGTTATAACTTATAATCACTCTTAATAATGCAACCCTGTTTATCTGTTAAACTGATTGCCTATATAAAAAGCTGTCTATCCCTTTAACGGATGTTTAGAGATCCATATATGAAGCCCCTGTCTTTGCATGTTAAATTATCAGGAATATACATACTCTTAAAAGTTCTAATTTAATAGAGATAGCAATTATTATAACAGGTTAATTTGATCAATAAGAATAGTTTTGTATGATCTACTTTAACCCCCTTTCCCATATACAACAAATCTACAGCAGACAACATTAACAAATGATAGTATAATCATCAAATAGAGTTGAAAACATTGTTGCAAAAGGAGAAATTACTCATTATGAGCAAAATTTCTCCTTTTGTCACAAGTGTTTTCCAAAAGTTGACTGCTGCATGGGCATAAGAAAGCGTCTTTATGTGGAAAGGGTTAAAGACCAGATGACACTAGGGGATCACTTTTCCATCAATCTGTCATGCTGATCCACAGGCTGATCTGGATCTACTCTGGTTTCAGCAATGTTAGGACCTTAATTCCTTATTGTGTTTCATTTTGTTAGAACCCTTCGACATCAAACTCCAATGAGATCCCACATTGAAGGATTACGGACACAGTTAAAAAATATTACTAATAGTGTTAACAGTTTACTAAATATGTTATTTTTAAAGTTTCCAGTCTCAAATACATCTGAAGAAAATGTGGTGAATTTTGACCAAAATAAGCCTGATTTTGAGATAGAATAGAAAACATTCTGAGTAAAGGAGAAATTTCTCACAATGAGAATTTCTCCTTTCTCACAATGTTGTCCGCTGCAAAATTGAGATAGAATAGAAAACATTCTGAGTAAAGGAGAAATTTCTCACAATGATAATTTCTCCTTTCTCACAATGTTGTCCGCTGCAAAAGCATCAGAACCGCCTGCATCTGGAAAAGTGTTAAGATTACACTTGTATAAAATAATTTATATGTTGTGATTTAATAACTTGCTGTGATTTATAGGGAAGTATAGGTTGGAGAGAAGTTTCCCGTAAACTATTACTCTTTTCTACGGATGCTGGATTCCATTTTGCTGGCGATGGCAAGGTTTGTGTGTGATGTGTGAATGCTGGGCGCATTGAGCTTGCATAGATGATTTGTTCTTGCTAACACAAGCTTTTGATTTCTTTCTAAAGTTCATAACACTTCCCTTGGTCTGTTGGCCTTTCCGTTTCAGTGTCCAATCTGGGAAGGGGGGATGGGATTATGCTTATTCTCACACTGTTTTGAATATTCCCCTCTAAATTTGTATGGAAGGGTGGATTTTTTTACATAGACAAAGAAGGAAAAAATGTCTTTAATTTGTTCATAAATTCAATTTTACGATAAAATCCTGTTCGAATCCTAGATTGGACACTGTTGTAATTGACATCAATCTGGATATATTTTCCAGAGCTCTAGATAAGGGGATACTTTCCAAATTTTAATCTTTCCCACAGCAGATGATTTTTGAAAGCATTGTGACAAAAGGAGGAATTTGCTCATGCAAGCAATCTCCTTTTTTTTTCAATAATTATATCAATATTTTCAATCATTTTGACTAGACAATTTTCAAAGTCGTCTGCTGCATACTTTTTGTGCGTGAGAAAGGGTTAAACAAACTCTTTGTGATTTGTTGTCTTTTTCAAGGACTTCACCACTAAAAATGACCTTTATTTGAAGATTATCCCTTTATCTGGGCTGTATTTCCCTAATACTAGCATCTAGCAGTAAAAATACCGAGGGCTTGGCGTGAAACGGTTGTATCTAAAATTGGTATTTTTTTACCAAGGTTAATCACATCGCCATAAAGTCTTTATAAGCGTTAAATCACTTTTCTTGGTAAACAATGTAAATTTAGGTGCCATTGCTCGTTCTGAGCAATGGCACCTAAATTTGCATTGTTTACAAAAGGGTCAAAATTGCCCCTAAACCAGGGTTTTCAAAATAGGTTTTAAGTTACAACCGTTTCACGCCAAGCCCTCGATTACACTCCCAATTTGATCACTTTCACTTCCGGATGATTGAACTAACCCAGGATTTTCTTGCGCGCATGCCTTACCTTTCTGATATAACATATCTCCTTTACTTTTCAGTCCTGCGGTTTGGATAATGATTTTAGAAATCTTCTTTGCAGCTAATTTTAGTGATACCCCCCGCTCATACCTTTTCTGTGTGAACAAATCTTCAGTATTTATTATACACTTAATGCAGAGGTCCACATAAGGAGGGATATACAGCTCTTTTGTACACTTTTTATTATCCTATCAAACCCTATGATGTGGGTACTCAATAGAATCGTCTCACTGAGACAAATCTTTTGAGTACCCACAAACATCAGGTTAGAGCGCTGTATAAGGATTTGAGCACATGCAAAACTACCTCATCAGGAGCTCTGATCTAATGACCTTTTCTTATTTTTTGGTTACTGGGTAAAGAGATGATAATGGCATTCAAACCGTTCTGTGTCACCTGCCTTGGCAGGGAGACACATAGGGATCACTTTTCCTGTGACTGTCTGTCCATTGCACTTTCACTAACTGACATATTGGCAGTTAACCCTTTCCCTCATACCTCAATTCTGCAGCAGACGACTTTGAACGTATTTTGTCAAAACATAGAAAATCTCCATAATTGAATGGATAACCTATGACAAAAAGTGGAAAACATTGTGGCAAAGGGAGAAATTGCACGTTCTGTGCAATTTCTTCTTTTGTCGCTATGTTTTCAAAAAGCCATCTGCTGCAGAGGCGTCAGAAAGCGTCTGTATGAGGGAAAGGGTTAACAAACATACTTTTCTTCAAACTAAATTGTAAGGATATTGAAATAATACCAAAGTATTTGTCAATTTAGATCATTTCTACCAGTTTCTAATTGAACATCAATTTGGTCAAAGGATATTTGTAGTTGTACTGAAGGTTTTGTTTTTCAATACATGTACATGCTATGTTACAGGTGTTTGCAAAGATTCTATTTACATGTGCAATGGAATTGATTGTTTGGCTTAATTATGAAGGTCTTTAAGAACAGTGGATTCATTTTGATTGCATAGAAAATTTTGCAATTTAGCGGACTTTGTTATTAAAAGAA
The DNA here is from genome assembly GCA_031761405.1 of Serripes groenlandicus. Lineage (NCBI taxonomy): Eukaryota > Metazoa > Mollusca > Bivalvia > Cardiida > Cardiidae > Serripes > Serripes groenlandicus. The sequence goes on from JASEVX010000004.1 coordinate 139,417,138, forward strand.
AATATGAACTGTGCCATAGAGAAACCCGACCAGCATATTAATGACAAGTATAGATAAAGATCTGCTCAGCATCCATGCAATCTTATCGGAATGGACAAGACTTTTCAGAAGCTTGTTGAACCCTCCTGTCACTAATTTGTGAACAGTGCAGAGATATTAGATAAACCCTTTCCCACATACAGACATTTTCTGACGCCACTGCAGGAGACGACTTCTGAAATAATTGTGAAGCTCCAAAACTATAAACGTTTAAACTGTGCTCAAAATGTGTGCTCAAGTATTGATTGGTCGTCATCAAATTCGTTCTCCAAATTAACCAATCAGAATGCTTATTTGGAGCATGGAATTTCATTTCTGAGCACAGAGCATTTTCAGAATTTTATAGTTTCGGGGCCAAAAGGAGAACTTGCTCAGAACGAGCAATTTCTCCTTTTTACACAATGTTTTCTAGTCTATTCAATAATTAACATATTAGTTATATCACTATATTAGCTGACATGATTGCAAAGTTGTTTGCTTAAGATTTCTTGTATGTCGGAAAGGGTTAAATACCTTGAGGTTTGATTACCTTATGCACCGCTCATATTTTTTCTTAGTGAAAGATACTGTGTTTTGCCATTGTTAGCAAATAAGCAGTGCCATGCAATAGTCAGGTATGAATTAAACAGAAGCCACTGTTTAAAGGGTTTCGTATTTAAGAAACAAGAACTTTGCAAATACTTAGAACATTTCAAGTCTTTCTGTGTTTTTTTTTTTTTTCAGAATTGATTCTCCTTAAATTGTTTGTTTTAAACTAACTTATGCAAAGTCAGCATTTGAGCAACATCAATCGAAAAGGGTTCTAAGTACCTCCTCCATCCATCCCCCTTAAACCCCCACCACCCTCCCTTTTTGTGTGGATCATATAAAGGGGTGTGTGAGAGAAACAATGGGGGGGAGGGGCGCCACAATTCTAGGTTTTCTTCCAAAGCTATATTTGTAGCTCTTCCTAAGTGTTGTTTGACATGGAAGGTCATGGAAGGTCAACCGAAGTGTTAATTGTTCTCAAATGCAACAAGACACCTATTTTACTAAACATAGCTCACATATAATGAGAGAGTAAATGAAGCATTTTTGATAGATTCTCTTGTACATTTGTATTAATCTTACCTCATAACTCAAAAAATGTACAACAATTTCAAATTTAACTTGGTACACTTGTTCCTTGGAACAATACACATGTCTATACCAAGTCACGTAGTTCTAACTTTAATAATTATTCAGTTATGCCCCTTTTTTGACACATGCGGCGCTGCAAATCAGCCAAAAAACAACCCAGTTAAAAACTTGGCAAAACTACAAAAAAATGAAAGTGGAATTTGTGAATAAAGTTGAAAACATTGGTGCAATAGGAGAAATAACTCGTTATGAGCAATTCTTCCTTCTGCAACAATATTTACAAAAGTGATCTGCAACAGATGCAACAAGATGTGTCTGCATGTGGGAATTGGTTAATCTTATATGAGAAGAACTTGCACAACAGCTACACTTCACTTGGACAGAGATAATGTCAATGTAATATTTACTCTCTGTATTTGAAGGCTGTTAAGTAACAGTTTCTATTTATTAACTTTTCCTAAAAATAGAACAAATTTTCAGAAGACAACTTTGTTAACATTTTGGCCAAAATTTGAAAAAAATATTTATAAATGAAAGCATTGGTTATAGATGAAACATTGTGGTAAATCAGGAAATTGCTCATTATGAGCAAATTCTTCTTTTGCCACAATGTTCTTTTAAGTTATCTCCTGAAAATGCACCTGCAAGAGGGAAAGGGTCAAATCTAACACCTTTTATTGATATTTGTCTTTCCCACTAAAGATTTCTTTTTAACCCTTTCCCTCATACGACAATTCTGCAGCAGACGACTTTGAACATATTTTGTCAAAAAGTTGAAAATCTCTATAATTGAATGGATAACCTATGACTAAAAGTGGAAAACATTGTGACAAAAGGAGAAATTGCTCGTTTTGAGCAATTTCTTCTTCTGTCATTATGTTTTCAAAAATCTGTCTGCTGCAGAGGCGTCAGAAAGCGTCTATATGAGGAAAAGGGTTAAATGGTTTACGGCAGGGTACCAATTGGGAGATTTGTATTTTAACATTGTGTTGATAATATTTACACTATTCTCTTGTTTTGCATGTTCTTTAGGAGTAACAGCGGATGTTGTGTTGGGTCATATTGAGCTGATTTTTCAGAACCGTTTCAAGTTTGATTTATGCACTTTTTGGCAATTTGAAAAGCCTGTTGCACCAAATTTTCAGAAATTATTTTAACACTTTCTTAATTTTTCCTAATTAAAAAAAAATTTTTTTTTTTAAATCAAACAAAAAGAGGTGACAAGTAAGTCCCTGAAAGTGATTCTCAGATACAAGAAAAATCAGCACGATATTGATCAAAAAGTTTAGCGATTTACAGGAAACATAAAAGATATGGTGAGAAGGTAATTCTATAGTCCCAGCTAGTTCCCGTATAAACAAAACTTAGACATTCCATCTATCAGGGTGTAGCTATTTAAATCCTTAAAAAAAAACTAAAGAAAAACTCATTGTTGAAAATTTACAGGATAGTATCGGATGGAGGGAACAATCTCGTAAAATGCTGCTCTTTTCAACTGACGCAGGTTTTCACTTTGCTGGGGATGGAAAGGTATAGATCTAGATAGAAATGATAAAAGTAAAAACAAAAAAAACATGAAGATACTCCCTGTAAAGTTGCTGGGAGACAAAACTATAAACTTTTTTTGAAAACAAAATATAAAAGAGTTAGAATTAGAATTTTTGATCAATGATTTTTGTTTTTCCCAAAGCATTGATATGCATTAATTGAAGTAAAACCTTATTTGATTAAAATGACATCTATGGTATTCAAAAAGCACTCAAAAGATCAGAAGATTCTGTTTTGATTGTGTTTACCGCTTTCCCACAAAGATATGAAATATCTCTATGATAATGAAAGTAAAATAATTGAATGAGTAGTAAACATTGTGGCCAAAGAAGAAATTTGTTGTCACTATCAATTTCTCCTTTTGCCATAATGGTTTCTCAACGTCATCCAATGCAGATGCGTTAAAATGAATCTGCATGTTAAAAAAAGTTGAATCGAATACAAGTAAGTAAGAATGTATACATAAGAAAATATTCCTTGCTATCTATGTTGATACTTAGAATTATCATCAATATATAAAGTAATAGATACAAATTTCTCCCATTTTTACAATGTTTGCAATTCCATAATAAAGCCTTAAATATTTATTGCATATTTTCCAGATGTATAATTTTCTTCCTCAATTGTTTTCAAAGCAACTACTTTGAAAATGTCTGATCAGTTAACCTTCTGTATTGATCAAAACTATAAAATTGAATGAGTTTTATGTATATTTAATTGAATATTTTATAACATATTACTATAGTTACACAATTCTGTCTGGCATGTTGCATTTCTTCCATACCACTGACTAACATGTCTTTCATTTTGATACTTCATAATATTGCAATTAAATATTCTATCATAGTTTTGAAATGTAAAGATTCTTTTTGCAATTTACAGACTGTTGCTGATTAACTTAATTTGAATATAAATCTTTGTAGTTGTTTTCCATTCCATTTTAAATGGTATACATCAACAGGTTCATTATAATGTTGATGAAGTAGATGAGAAACCTTAAATGATTCAATTGTTTCCTTTGGATCATTGAAATAGATGTTCTGCACTTAACCCTTTCCATCATATAGACACTTTCTGACGCCTCTGCAGCAGACGGCTATTTGAAAGAAGAAATTGCTTAAAACAAGCAATTTCTCCTTTTGCCACAATGTTTTCCACTTTTAGTCATAGGTTATAAATCCATTCAATTATAGAGATTTTCTATTTTTTGACAAAATATGTTAAAAGTCGTCTGCTGCAGAATTGTCATATGAGGGAAACGGTTAAAGAAGTAACCTGTCTACTTATACAGAGATACAGATTTTCCGTGGTCAGACAAGGAAGAATGACAATAAATGATTGATTTTTATTGCCACTTCCAACATTATTTCAGTTATATCATGTCGGCCAATTTACCTAGGGTGTGTTTCATCGCAGTATCTGATTACCTTCCCAAATACACCGTTCAACGTATGGATGGATTACGAATAACGGCTTGACACAAAAGTGTCAAGGCACATTTCCAAATTAGAAAGTCAGGGGGGTCATGGATTATTGTACTGTTGCTATGAAATACCTGAAAATGTGAATCCCTTAGAAATTGAAGGAAATTTAAATCTTTCCCACATGAAGAACATTTTGACATATTCTGCAGAAGACATGTTTTTAAAACATCGTAACACAATGAGCAATTTCTCCTGATGCCTCAATGTTTTCAATTTTATCCCTTTCCCTCATACCACAATTCTGCAGTAGACGACTTGGAACATATTTTGTCAAAAAATGGAAAATCTCTATAATTGAATGGATAACCTATGACTAAAAGTGGAAAACATTGTGGCAAAAGGAGGAATTGCTCGTTTTGAGCAATTTCTTCTTTTGTCACTATGTTTTCAAAAAGCCTTCTGCTGCAGAGGCATCAGAAAGCGTCTATATGAGCGAAAGGGTTATTCATTAAGTATCCTTTCATTTTATAGAGTCACCTGCAGCAGATGTGTTGTAAGATAAGATAAGATAATTGTTTATTAACCCTTTCCCTCATACCATAATTCTGCAGCAGACGACTTGGAACATATTTTGTCAAAAAAATGGAAAATCTCTATAATTGAACGGATAACATATGACTAAAAGTGGAAAACATTGTGGCAAAAGGAGAAATTGCTTGTCTTGCTCTTCTTTTGTCATTACGTTTTCAAAAAGCCGTCTGCTGCAGAGGCCTCAGAAAGCGTCTATATGTGGGAAAGGGTTAATGTGACCTGTGTGAATTTACATACATGAATAACACATTTTATACAAATTTTACCACACCCAGCCCATTTGGCCTATAAGTCACCATAAGATATATATACATAATAGTAACGCATAAAGTCACATGAAATGAGTTATTTACAAATATACAGTAATTTGGTAACAGTGTGTGGAATGAGACATCGTATTCAATATGCAATGTTTATTTTCACACAGTTGAACACGATCTTTCTTCCCTAATGCCTCAAGGTAGCTAATTTACCGGGGTAAAAAGGGGTTACACCCAAGATAATTTATCTACCATACAAAGCTGAACTCCTTGTATGTTGGTTATGGTCAATTTGTTTTTGGGTAACTCCTAATTTGATTTTTGCTTGGGAAGATTGTTGTGTGGAGTACTGGTGTGAGAAAACCAGGAAATGCATGAGTAGGTGAACTGGCAGTGATATAACTGAGAAATTGTTAAAAACGGCGTTAAACCCCAATCAATCAATCAATCAACCTAATTTGATTTAAATAAAAGAATGAACAAAACTTGCATTTCCTGTACTAGTGTCATTTTAAACCTTTCCCACATATAGAAGCATATTGATGCGTCTGCAGCCAACAACATTTGAAAACATTGTGACAAAAGAAGAAATTGCACATAATGAACAATTTCTCCTTTTGTCACAATTTTTTCAGCTCCATTGTATAACTGTTATTTACAGAGATATTCCCTTTTTTACCAAAATGCTGAAGTCTTTAGCAGAAGATTTGTTGTATGTGGGAAAGGGTTGTTTACTCTTTTCTCTGTAAATCCTAATTTGATTTAAAATACAAGAATGAACAAACCTTACAATCATTTTCCTGTACTAGTGTCACTTAAGAAATTTATGCATATTGATTGTAAATGTTTTTTTTCATAAATCTAGCTTGGAGGTATTGTAAAGCCCAATGATGGAGACTGTCATATGGATGCTGCAGGAAAATACACAGAAGGAGAAAATCAGGTAAATAATAGTGAAGAAATATAATGGAAGAATGAGGAAAAATTGAAACAGACAAAAATTAATGAATTGTTGTACTGTAAATATGTGTATTTTTAACTCTTTAACCTTTTCCCTCATATAAACTCTTTCTGATGCCTCTACAGCAGACGGCGTTTTGAAAACATAGTGACAAAAGAAGAAATTGCTCAAAACGAGCAATTTCTCCTTTTGCCACAATGTTTTCCACTTTTGGTCAGAGGTTGTCCATTCAATTATAGAGATTTACTGTTTTTCGACAAAATATGTTCCAAGCCGTCTGCTGCAGAATTGTCAGAAAGGGTTAAATGCTTAAAGCAGACGGAGTTTTGAAAACATAGTAACAAAAGAAGAAATTGCACAGAACGTGCAATTTCTCCTTTTGTCACAATGTTTTCCACTTTAAGTCATAGGTTATCCATCTGACAAAATACGTTCAAAGTCATATGAGGGAAAGTGCCAATGGTAATATTGAGGCTTTTGCAAACAAAACAGATTCATGTGAGTCGGGTCGTAACAAGCTGTCTCAACTGAATTCAGAATTGTTTGCCTTTTAGCTACCAAAATATTTGAAAAATCTTATTACATGAACATTTTTCAGAATGTTTGTCTTAAAAATATCTAGGTCAAGTTCGAATATGGGTCATATTGGGTCAGAAACTAGGTCAATAGGCCAAATTTAAGGGAAATCTTGTTAACACTGTAGAAGCCACATTTTGAAATTTGGTCAGAATGTTGAGCTTTACAAAATCTAGGCCAAGTCCGAATATGGGTCATGCCGGTTCAAAAACTAGGTCACTAGGCTAAATTGAAGGGTAATCTTGTTAACACAGTAGAGGCCACATTTTCAATTTGAGCATGTTGAAATTTTGTCAGAATGTTTATCTAGGTCACTAGGCCAAATTGAGGGAAAATCTTGTTAACTCCAGAAGCCGCATGTTTTGCTTCAGCAGCTTGAAATTTGGTCAGAATGTTGATCTGAATGATATCTAGGCTAAGTTCGAATATGGATCATGCCGGGTCAAAAACTAGGTCACTAGGCCAAAATGAAGGAAAATCTTGTTAACACTTTGGATTCTGCATTTTTTGCTTAAGCACCTTGAAATGTGGTCAGAATGTTTGTCTAAATGATATCTAGGCCAAGTTCGAATATGGGTCATGCCTGGTTAAAAACTAGGTCACTAATCCAAATTGAAGGGTAATCTTGTTAACACTCTTGATACTGCATTTTTAACTTGAGCATGATGAAACTTTTATCAGAATGTTTTTCTTGATGATATGTAAGTCAAGTTCGATTATGGGTCATGTTGGGTCAAAATATAGGTCACTAGGTCAAATTGAAGGAAAATCTTGTTAACACTCTAGAGGCCGCATTTTTGCTTCAGCAGTTTGAAATTTTGTCAGAATGTTTGTCTTAAAGATATCGAGGTCAAGTTTGAATATAGGTCATATTGGGTCAGAAACTAGGTCACTAGGACAAATTGAAGGAACATCTTGTTAACTCTGTAGAGTACAGCAGCTTGACATTTAATGAGAATGTTCATCTAAATGATATCTAAGCCAAGTTCGAATATGGGTCATGTAGGGTCAAAAACTAGGTCACTAGGCCAAATTGAAGGAAAATCTTGTTAACACTTTGGATGCCGCATTTTTTGCTTCAGCAGCTTGAAATTTGGTCAGAATTTTTGTCTGAATTATATCTAGGTCAAGTTCGAATATGGGTCATATTGGGTCAGAAACAAGGTCAATAAAGGAAAATATTGTTTAAACTCCGTAGGCCGCATTTTTACTTTGAGCAAGTTGAAAATTTGTCAGAATGTTGTCTTGATGATATCTAATCCATGTTGGAATATGGGTCATATCAGGTAAAAAAAATATAGATCACTAGGCCAAATGAAGGAAAATCTTGTTAACACTGTGGAAGTTGCATTCAGAATAATTGTCTTGATGTGTTTTGCATTGCAGTACATTGTATAATTAAGGTGAGCGATCCAGGGCCATCATGGCCCTCTTGTTGTAAAAAAGTTTCTGTTATAAATGCCAGGTGATATTTTAACGGATGTTATTGAAAAGAAACTATTACATTTTAACTGTTAAACTTTTGTTTTCTGGTATTGTTAATACATAACATGCTTTTCATTCACAGGACTACCCATCTGTCAGTCAGATTGCCACGAAGATCCGTGAAAAGAGTGTCAATGTTATTTTTGCTGTCACAGAGGACCAGTTGAAGACCTATGAGAAGCTTAGTAAATACATTGAGGGTTCTGAGGCAACACAGCTGGCAAACGACTCGTCCAACATTGTGACAGTTATCAGGAACAACTATCAGGTTCTTTACCTTTTCATTTATTTTGAGACTTTTGTGTAGAATAGTAACCTTTTCCCAAAAATGAAAAAAATCTGCAAAAGACAACTCCGAAAACATCTAGGAAAGAAAGCACTTGATCTTTAAAAAAGTATTGAATAGAGATTAACGAATTGTGGCAAAAACAGAAGAAACAGAAGTTTTTATCATTTTGAGAAATTTCTCCTTTCGCAACAATGTTTTGCTGCAGATTTGTCAAAATGTTTCCCTCATATAGACGCTTTCTGACGCCTCTGCAGCAGACGATTTTTGAAAACATAGTGATAAAAGAAGAAATTGCTCAAAACGAGCAATTTCTCCATTTGCTACAATGTTTTCCACTTTTAGTCATAGGTTATCCATTCATTTATAGAGATTTTCTATTTTTTGAAAAAATTTGGTCAAAGTCGTCTGCTGTAGAATTGTCGTATGAGGGAATGGGTTAACTACATGTATATACCTGATTTACTTCGAAAAAGATATAAAATCTTAAAGCGACTGAACTCCCAGATACCCATCTGTCAAAAAAAAAAAAAAATCAAATTTTAAGAAAATAAGTGTTATTTTTGTATTTAGGGTACTAAAATATGATAACTGACATATTACATACCCCTATAATCGGTGAGATTTTCTTGTTTTCGATACTTTTTCCATCGCAAATTCTACCCTGTCAGTAACGGGGTAAGTATTTTTAAATAGGAAACCCCTTCATCGGGACAATTGAAAACGACTCAAGTTCACTTTATTGATAAAAAACGATACATTTTCTACCCTGGTTTTACTTGGATAACATAAAGAATAACATTAAGGGCGAATTTGAGGGTTTTTTTTCTTTCTTTTTTATTCGTGCCATCTGGTTTCAGTCGCTTTAAAATCTGAAAAACACTTGATGAATAGTCAAATACATTGTTGGAAAAGTAATCAGTGATTAACCCTTAATCACATACAACTAATCTGTAGACGACTCTGAAAACATCTGTGAATGATAGGAATACTAATTGAATAGAGTTCAAATCATTGTGGCAGAAGTAGAAATTGCTTGTTTTGAGTAATTCCTTCTTTTGTCACATTGTTTTCAAACCTGTTCTGCTGCAGAGACATCAAAATCTGTCTGTCTGTGGTAAATGATTAGTTAAACCATTCCCTGAAGCAAGACTTTTGACTCTTCCTCACTAGATGTAACTCTTGCTCACATATGACACATATGCAGCAGACGACTTTAACCCTTCCCATATATAGACGCTTTTTGATGCCTCTGCAGCAGACAGCTTTTTGAAAACATAGTGACAAAAGAAGAAATTGCTCAAAACAAGCAATTTCTTCTTTTGCTACAATGTTTTCCACTTTTAGGCATAGGTTATCCATTTTCCATTTTTTGACAAAATATGTTGAAAGTTGTCTGCTGCAGAATTGTCGTATGAGGGAAAGGATTAAAAGTATCTGGGCAATAATATGGAAAAACTATGTAAAAGAAATTAAAATAATGGAATGGAGTGGTGACAAGCCATATGCCGCAGATGAGTCTGTAGGTTGGAAATGGGGATTTTTGACGACTCAATCAGAGGACTTTTTCCTCAATGTTTTCAACTTTATTCAAGAATTGATCTTTCATTTATAGAGAGTTTCCCTATATTTGACTTAATGCAATCAAATTCGTATGCTTCAGATATATTGTAATTGGGAAATGTTTTTTTTTATCATTTATTTCAGAAAATCACATCTAAAGTGAAAATGAACACCAGGCAAGCAGAAAATATCACTGTAAAGTTCATGAGCAGCTGCAAAACAGGGTATTTATTAAATGTTCTTTTTCAACCCTATGAAACTCCTATGAGACAGAATACTTTTGAAAACATTGTGGCAAAAGGTGAAATTACTTCAAATGAAAGTTTGGATATTTTACCTATTGTGGAATACAGGATTTATTCATATTGTACAATCATATTTTTACATAGATTTCTTCCGCTTCTTTGATGTAGTGGTAGGGCGTTCGCCTCGGGTGCGAGAACTTGTGGGTTCGATCCCAGGCTGGGTCATACCAAAAGTTTTAAAATGGAAGTAATGGCTGCCCCCCTCTAGAACTCAGGGTTGCAGGGTTACAATTACAACTGCCTGGCTGGTGTCAGGATAAAAGGACCAGTATTACTGGTAACTTACCCAGGAAACGAAGTGATATAACTAAACAATAATTGAAAGTGGCGTAAAAAACCAATCAATCAATCCTATTTTTAGATCACCTAGAGCCAAAGGCTCAAGGTGAGCTATTCTGATCACTCTGTGTCCGTCGTTAACTTTTAGCTTTAGACATCATCTCCTCCTGAACCGCAAGAACAATTTCCACCAAACATCACAGGAATGTTCCTTTGGTGGTCCTCTTTCAAAATTGTTCAAAGATATAAATTCCTTTGAGAACTTTGGTTGCTGCGGCATCAGAAAGTGAGAAAAATACCCTGATTTTAAAATCCTTTTCCTCCATAATCTGCTTGTGCGATTGCAAGATAATTTGGTAGAAATGTTCCTTAAGTGACACTCTAAATAAACTGTTGAAGCCATATTGATTTCGTTGAAAAACAGGGCAGCAAGGCGGCATCAGGAAAGGTGCAAAATGACAAAAACTTTATAATTCCATTCTTATTAAAGTTCTTGTTAGATTTCAAGATATAAATGGCCTTTACTGATAAGCTGTTTCTTGAGAAGTGTCCACTCCTTGCAGTTTCATTTGCACTCCTTGATAAAATTTTACCAGATATTTGCAGTTAAATATTTGCTACTAATTTACTATCAATTAGGTGATCGATTTAGGGCCATCTTGGCCCTCTTGTTATATAGATGTCTTCTGCTGCAGACTTGTTGTATGTAGGAAAAGGTTGATAAACTGTGCCATTGATATATTGATCTTCTTGATTTTGTTTTTGGGAAAGAACCAGATCAGCATGCACCTTCAAATAAGCCTTGAGAGCTCAGTCAGGAGTCTTGAGTTTGACATGATTCAAAAAGACAAAGAAATTAGGACTAGCTTGCAAGATGAAACAAAAACATAAATATGTTGAACTTCATTGTTGTTGTGAAGCTTTGTTTTCAGAATTTATTGCAAAAGAGATACTGTTTAGTGACAGCTGTTGCTGTTAAAATATTGTATGTATTTTATGATTTGTTAACTTGTCTGTTTGTCGAAGAAAAAAAGTCAGGACTATTTTGATACTCTTGGCGTCGTCAAAAAACTTAAACATTACCTCATAACTAAAAAAAATCATTCATCATTTTCAAATGAAACTTGATACACATGTTCCTAGGAACAGTACACATGTCTATAACAAGTCACATGACTTTGGCTTAAATAATTATAATGCCCCTTTTTCAACTTAACCCTTTCCCTCATATAGACGCTTTCTGACGCCTCTGCAGCAGACGGCTTTTAGAAAACATAGTGACTTTTGCCACAATGTTTTCCACTTTTTGTCATAGGTTATCTATTCAATTATAGAGATTTTCTATGTTTTGACAAAATACGTTCAAAGTCGTCTGCTTCAGAATTGTCGTATGAGGGAAAGGGTTAATAGGAAAAACAAAGAGTGTTGGCGTTCGCTCAGCAGCGCTCTTGTATTTTGTGGGGACCACTTGACTGTCTCGTCTTTCTGTCACACTTTGACTTGCATACTTTACAGAAAGTGACATGTGTGTTCTTTTGTACACACTTTTTAACCAACCTTTCTCGCAAAACTGCTGCAGACAACATCGAAAACATCTAGGCAAACATTTGAAAACTCTTTAAATGGAAAAACAATTAGTGATAACAATTGAAAACATTGTGGCAAAAGGAGAAATTGCTCTTTATTATCAGCAATTTCTCCTTTTGCTACAGTATTTATTTATATAATACGTCTGCTGCAATCATTTCAGAAAGTATCTGTATGTGGAAAAGACTTAAGCATGTCTGTTTTGTTCATTACAGTGAAGAAGCAATAGAAACCAATGAATGTGAAGGTTTGAAGATCGGTGACACCGTCACATTTGATATATCTATCTCAGTGAAAGATTGCCCCGCTGACCCAGCCCAGAGAACCAGGTCTTTTGAGATCTACCCTGTAGGTCTAGGGGAGAGGTTAAACATCACACTTGACCTTATCTGTGAATGCGACTGTGAGAAACCCGATAAAGAAGTAAGTTCTGATATTTAGTTAAAACTTATTTAAAAAAAAAAAACGCTTTCGGACGCCTCTATAGCAGACGGCTTTTTGAAAACATAGTGACAAAAGAAGAAATTGCACAAAACGTGCAATTTCTCCTTTTGCCACAATGTTTTCCACTTTTTGTCATAGGTTATCCATTCAATTATGGAGATTTTCTATTGTTTTGACAAAATACGTTCAAAGTCGTCTGCTGCAGAATTGCCGTATGAGAGAAAGGGTTAAAGCAAATATGATTTTGATTGATAGATAGTAGTAAGCTTTTATACACCTATCCCAGAACCAAATATCGCAGTAGGAAGCTTTTATACACCTATCCCAGAACCAAATATCGCAGTAGTAAGCTTTTATACACCTATCCCAGAACCAAATATCGCTCACAGTATCCTGCCATTGATGCTTGTCACTTCATGACGGCAAGTTAACCTACCCATGTGTTTCGGGACTTTCTCACATCAGTACTCGTATTCACCAGCCTTTTTAACCAATTGGCTGCTTTCCCACATTGTCTGTTAGCTCATTGGTGGATAATGAATGACACTTGTCATGTTGGGTTTTATCGAACAGTTGAAAGAAATTTGATTGAGCTTTGGTTTGAACTCATAACCTCTGGATTGACAGGTTGGGTCTCTACTGACTGAGCTTCCAGGTCTCGGCTGATTGTGATAAGATGGGAAGCAGGTTAACCTGAATATGTCATGAAGGTCATCTTTGTGTGTAATGTTAGGGGCTCATTTGATGTTAGCTTTATTCCTTTGAAACATGCAAGAGACATTTTCTTGCAGATGAGTTTTGCAAACATTATGTGGGAAAAGGAGAAATTGCTCATGACAAGTAATGTCTTGTCTTGCTACATTGTTTTTATTTCATATAAAGACCTTTTTTTTAATGACATTTTACCTAGATGTTTTCAATGTTGTCTGAATCAAATTAGTAGCTTTGAATGGGGCAAATGTCTTTATAAATTTTTACCCATTCCAACATACAACAAATACGCAGCAGACGACTACATTAAAGCTTAAAATGGGAAATTCCCTAGAAATTTAATTAAAATTACTGCATTGATTTGAAAACATTGTGGTGAATAGAGAAATAGCTCATAATGAGCAATATCTCTTTGCCACAATGTTTCCAAAAGTTGTCTTCTGCAGTTGGGAAACAGGTAACCCTTTTCCACATATAGACGCTTTTTGACTCCTTTGCAGTAGATGACAATGTAACAAAAGAAGAAATTTCTCAAAACAAGCAATTTCTCCTTTTGCCACACTGTTTTCAACTTTTTTCAATAATTATACCTTCATTTATGGGAGACCTGCGTCATTCGTCTTTCACCAATGGGCTGTTTAACAGTCTATGTGGAAAAGTAGCCAGTTTTGTGATGTACTGGTGTGGGAAAACCAGGAAACGCATGAGAAGTTGAACTGATCGCCGTGATATGACTGAAAAATTGTCTTGTAGAGCCACAGGTGGCGCGGTGAGTGATCAGATATGTGTAACCTCCCATGAAAACCAACCTGGGGGATTTTATTCTATCGGGGAAGATCAAGATCAGCCTGTGCATCAAATCAGGATCTTCCCGTATTTGCAATCAATGTTTAACCCTTTCCCGCTTGCAGTTTCATTCAGACATATCTGAAGCAGACGCCTTTTGAAATCATTGTGGCAAAAGAAGAAATTACTTATATATATAATTAAACTCTATTTATTATTTATACTTTCAATTCAAGAGATATAAATTCCTTTTTTTTGTTTTCAAAGTTGTCTGCTGCAGATTTGTTGTGTGTGGGAAATAGTTAAAATTCCTTATACATTTGTATATCTTTCTGTTAAAGGTGACGCAGAGTACACTGTGTAATAGTAAAGGAACATTTGAATGTGGCCAGTGTACTTGTGATCCGGGACAATATGGTAAAAAATGTGAATGTGATGGATCAGAGAGTACCAGCGAGCAATCACTACAGGCCTGTATAAAGTAAGTTAACTGTTTTCCTGGATTACGTATGCCATATGTAGCATGCCGCTTTTAAAAAAAACGTCATCCCTTTTCCCACATGTCGATGTTTTCTGATGCCTCTGCAGCAGTCGACTTTTGAAAAATTTGTGGTAAAAGGAGAAATTACTCGTGATGAGCAATTCCTCAATTTTCCACAATGTTTTCAATTCTAAACAATAATTATACTTTTAATTACAGATATTGTCCACATTTTTGTTACGGTAGATTTGTTTAATGCGGGATAGGATTAGATGGATGTACTGTTCAAAAGGAATTATATCTCCCTTTCCATAAGTGTCAGTTTTCCATATATAATTAGATTTACCTCGGCTGTTTTCAAAGCAGTCAACATTTAAAATATCATACTTAGCATGTTAACAGTTATAAGTGCATACGGTCTTCAAAAATAAAAGAAAAAATATCCATTTGCTATTATCTTGTTTAAGGTAAATTGCTTTTAACCCTTTCCCTCATACGACAATTCTGAAGCAGACGACTGAACAGATTTTGTCAAAAATTAGAAAATCTCTATAATTGAATGGATAACCTATGACTAAAAGTGGAAAACATTGTTGCAAAAGGAGAAATTGCTCGTTTTGAGCAATTTCTTCTTTTGTAACTATGTTTTCAAAAAGCCGTCTGCTGCAGAGGCGTCAGAAATCATCTATATGAGGGAAAGGGTTAAGCTCACCTGAGGACAAAGAGTGGGTGAGCTGTTGTGATCACTATCTTAGTTTTTCCTACAAACTTCTCATAAACTTCTCATAGAATGGGGTCCTCTGTCAAAGAATTTAATTCCATGGAGAACTTTGATTGCCAAGACATCAGAAAGAGGGAAACAACAAAACTTTAAATAAAATCTTATTGTTTAAAAATTATTTTGCACAAATGTTCCTTGCATGACCCTCTACCAAGATTTTTAAAAATTATGCCAATCTGTTAAAAAACATGGTCGCCAGGGTGTGCAGATTGTTTTCTGTATATGATTATAATAAAACCTTAACAAATCTTCTTGTCCAAAAATACTTACCCAATTTGAAAATAATTTGGCGCAAATTGTCCTTGTGTGACCCTTTGCCAAGAATGTTGATATTATTCCATTCTGTTGATAAACATGATCACCAGGGGACGAGGCTTGTTTTCCTTATATGTATAGAGGAAGAACATAGAAAACTATTTTTAAAGAATTAAATCAGGTGAGCATTATAGGACCATCATGGTCCTCTTGTTTTAGACCATAGAGTCAGTTTTCATAGAATATTTTCACATCTTGCACATAAACAGATGCATCTGCAGCACACTACTTTTGAGAGCAAAGGAAGACATTGCTCATGATAAGTTATTAGCTCCCTGCCGTTCGAAGACTGGTTTGGGGACTATAGGTTTGGTCCAAACGAGCAATTTCTCCTTTTGCCACAACGTCTTCAATTCTTTTCAATATTTAAACTTTAATTTATGGAGATATTCCATGTTGTTGTATAAATGTTTTCAAAGTAGTCTGCTGCAGATGTGTTGTATGTTTTAAACATTTTGAATATTGACTTACTTCAGTCCTAACTCAACCAGCCAAGTAGCATGCTCAGGACGTGGTGAATGTATATGTGGGGTTTGTGAATGCTTCCCGCGACGTGCAAACTCAGCCCAGAAATACAGCGGCAAATTCTGCCAGTGCGACGATTATTCATGCAGTTACCATGACAACAAGCTGTGTGGAGGTATGTATTAACCCCCCTTTCCCACATACAGATGCTACGTTAAGCCTCTGCAGAAGACGAATTTTGAGAATATTGTGGGAAAAGGAGAAATTGCTTATTATTGACAATTTCTCCTTTAGACACAATATTTTCTATTTTTCATACAACAATTCTGCAGCACTTTGAAAATATTTTGTCAAACAATAGAAAATCTCTATAACTGAATGGATAACCTATGACTAAAAGTGGAAAACATTGTGGCAAAAGGAGAAATTGCTCGTTTTGAGCAATTTCTTCTTTTGTCACTATGTTTTCAAAAAGCAGTCTGCTGCAGAGGCGTCAGAAAGTGTCTATATGAGGGAGGGTTAACAGACAGTAAATGATTATTCGGTAGTTATAGAAAAGTCATGTGATTGTATAAAATCTGGGTAATAATATTACATTGCTCTAGATTAGGTGCGTTCATTCTGCTCTATAATCCCTCTTTATTTTGTCAAAATTAGAAAATCTCTATAATTGCATGGATAACCTATGACTAAAAGTGAAAAACATTGTGTCAAAAGGAGAAATTGCTCGTTTTGAGCAATTTCTTCTTTTTCACTATGTTTTCAAAAAGCATTCTGCTGCAGAGGCGTCAGAAAGCGTCTATATGAGGGAAAGGGTTAAAACCAATGATGTGGGTACTCAAACAAATTGACATAGTGTAACATAAAAATGGTAGAAACCACTTTCCCGCCTTGATGCTCAGAATTGTGTTGTTAGCATTACTACTGACTTGCTGGCGTCGGAATAAATGGACCAGTAGTACAGGTACATAACCCAGGAATTGTCGTGATATTTTTTATCTTTTCTAAAAGTGGCATAAAACACCACACAGACAAACATAGTACCATTAACATCATATTTAATTGTGTAATATATCTCGTATTTGCTGATTTAAACAGTATTGGAAAAAAATTCATTGCCAAGCAGGTAAATAATCAGTTTTTAAATATTTGTCTGTAACAGTCTATGGTTTTGACAAAACCGTTACCCCTCTGTTAATTTAACCCTTTCCCACCTGCAGACGCATTGTGATGCAATAGCAGCAGACGACTTTAGAAAACATTGTGGCCAAAGGTGAAATTGCTTATCATGAGCAATTTCTCCTTTGGCAACAATGTTTTCAACTGTATTCAATAGTAACATATTAATTTTAAGAGATTTTTCATGTTTTTGTCTAAATGTTTTCGAAGTCGTCTGCTGCAGAATAGTTGTATGTGGGAAAGGGTTAACAATAATGTTTAGTATGTGAAAATGCTCACAAAAGTGAATTCTAGTCTAACTGAGGGTTAAATTCCTGGTTGCTCCACCATATCTTGACCTCTTCTATTGCGTACAGGTCATGGTGTATGTAAATGAGGGTTAAATTCCTGGTTCCTCTCCACCATATCTTGACCTCTTCCATTGCTTACAGGTCATGGTGTATGTAATTGAGGGTTAAATACCTGGTTCCTCCACCTTATCTTGATCTCTTCTATTGTTTACAGGTCATGGTGTATGTAATTGAGGGATAAATATCTGGTTCCTCCACCATATCTTGACCTCTCCTATTGTTTACAGTTCATGGTGTATGTAAATGAGGGTTAAATACCTGAATCATCAACCTTATCTTGACCTCTCCCATTGTTTACAGGTAATGGTGTATGTAAATGTGGAGACTGTGACTGTAACGACGGTTTTATAGGAGAAGCCTGCGAATGCCCAACCTCTGAAGAGTCTTGTAGAGCCACAGGTGGCGCGGTGAGTGATCAGATATGTGTAACCTCCCATGAAAACCAACCTGGGGGATTTTATTCTATCGGGGAAGATCAAGATCAGCCTGTGCATCAAATTAGGATCTTTCCGTATTTGCCATCAATGTTTAACCCTTTCCCGCTTGCAGTTTCATTCAGACATATCTGAAGCAGACGCCTTTTGAAATCATTGTGGCAAAAGAAGAAATTACTTATATATATAATTAAACTCTATTTATTATTTATACTTTCAATTCAAGAGATATAAAATCTTTTTTTTTGTTTTCAAAGTTGTCAGATTTGTTGTATGTGGGAAAGGTTAAAAGCATCAAGAAAGATTTAACCGAATTGTTAGATTAATTTTCTTTTCTTTCACATGCAAATCTAAATTTTAGCTCTAATATATTAATCAAGCTTGATGTCTGCTTCATTGTGAGTTAACCAATACTCACTCCGTTTATGTTGAAAAATCCCAAAGGCAGAACATGTTCATCATGGAATTCAAACCAGGGACCTTCACACAACAGAATTGTTATAACTTGAGCCCACTAGTTGGTTAAGCTGTTTGATTGTATTGTCCATGAATTTAATATCTGAAGGGTGCCTGAAGGATTTGCTGTGATGTGGCTCGTATTGTATTGATTGTAAACAGATCTACAATAAAATCAAATTATTGAATGTAGGAGACATTTTTACACATTGCTCAATTGATAACAGAGAACATAGCAGATCTTTTCTGAAGAGGCAATTCTTAACTCTTTCAGCGCCGAATTGTTTAAAGTAGACTCTTCCATATTCAAAATTGGGCGTCTCCATTACTCATGTAATCAATCAAAGTTTAGACAATTTTGATAACTAAAAGGCAAACAATGCTGATTTCAGGTGAGACAGCTCGTTACGAGCTTACTCGCCTGAATCAGTATTGTTTGCAAAAATCTCAATATTGCCTTTGGCGCTGAAAGGGTTAAAATGTTACCACCAATGCCATAAGAAACTATATACTCAATGTAAACCTTTCCAATATACAACAAATGTGAGGCAGACAACTTTGAAAACATTAAGGCATAGTTATGAAAAATCTGTATTTATATGAAACTTTTAACTATTTGAAAGAATTGAGCAATTTCACTTTTAGCCACAATGTTTTTAAAAGTTGACTGCTGCAAACATGTTTTTTTATGTAGAAAAGGGTTTAGAATTTTGTTGGGAATTTTTGTGTGAAATAATTGAGATTTATGTGTATGTTACAGATCTGCAATGGAGTTGGTTCCTGTGAATGTGGTGTATGTAAATGTAACGCCTCCACCAGTTATAAGGGGCCAACATGCCAGGAATGTCCTGTGAGTATTCTAATAAACCATTTCTCTGAAACAGACAAAACATTGTTAATCAAGGAGAAATTGCTCACATTTCTCATAATTTGTCTGTCTGTCATGCTTGAAGTAAATTGGTTATATAAATGTGTTCTAGGCAGACGGTTTATGTTTCCAAGGGAACACTCTTGTTTTATTGACTGTGAAATAGTTATTAGCTTTTTTGAAGCTGTCCACTAGTTAATTTAAGTTTACCTTTATATGGTAGTGTACCATCTTTACACTAAGTTTTACGTTATTAGTGAATTATCCAACTACATAGAGAATAATAGGTTGGTGCCGTGGATTGAGAAAGTTTATCTGGCAAGGCGGAGTAATTTATCGGGTGAGCCGAAGGCGAATCCGATAAATTACGGTGCCGAGCCAGATAAACTTTCTCAATCCACGGCACCAACCTATTATTCTATTTATCCTAAATTATGTTAAATTAAATATTTATTTATTTACACAACTGAAATCGCTGTCAATTTATCGACGATATTTGCTGTTTTTATCGATTGAAGTTGGAATTTACAGCGACGCTTGCTAAAGAAAAGTAGTCCCGGCTAGCAGGTGCCCGCCAGCTTATCACGTGACCAACTGACGTATATCAAAAGAAATATACGGCACCCTGTTATCGGGTCGAAATTGCTAGACGTGACAGGATAAATGTATACTACTACGCTATTTGATCTTTATTATACCCCTTTCAAATAAGAGGGGGTATATAGGAGTCAGGCTGTCTGTCTGTCTGTCTGTCTGTCTGTCTGTCTGTCTGTCTGTCTGTCTGTCTGTCTGTCTGTCTGTCTGTCGGTCTGTCTGTCTCTGTCTGTCTGTCTGTCTGTTGGTAGGTCGGAAGCCATATTTTGTCCGGCCTATTTCTTACAAACCACTGGATGGAATTCAATAAAATTTTACATGAAGCTTCTATACCAAGAGGAGATGTGCACAATTGAATGTTATTTTACAGAGTTATGGCCCTTTTACTTATTAAGTTATGGTGTAGGTCAAGGTGCTGTTGAGGGGGTATTTATCATCTTCAGTGATAGTTCTAGTTGTCATTCATTTCAAAAAGTCAGCCGGTCCATTGTTTTTTCATTACACTTGACTCTTTTGATGTTTGTTTACAGACCTGTCCCGGAAAATGTACAGAAAACAAGAACTGTGCCTTATGTGAGGGTTTCAAGACGGGACCCTACACCAAAGAAGAGTGCGACGAGAAATGTAAACATGTGAAAACTGTCCCGTCAATCGATGAAGAGGAAGTGAAAAGTAAGATGATGGCTTGAATATTGTCTTTTATTTTGCTGTACAGACGTTATTGGATGACTCTTCAGCAGATGATTTTTCTCAAAAACATAGTGAAAAATAAAGAAACTCTTCACTATGAGCAATTTCTTCTTTTCCACTCTATCTGAAATTTATACATTTTTATAAAAACTTCAATGTTTTGCCTAAATTGGTTTTGAAGCAAATGGCTTGAAAGAATTTCTGTTACTTGGTCAAAGTGTTTTATTATCTCGTTCTCTGCTTTAACGATTTACCTCATATAAGATCTCAATGAGACATGGGAAGTTTTAATAAAAGAAATTGCTTTATTTAAAATGTTAGATAAATAAGTGTAATCCTTTCCCACATGCAGATGTACTTTTGCGTGCCTACATCAGATGGCTTTTTAAACATTGTCGCTAAATGAGATATTGCCAATAATGAACAATTTCTCCTCTAGCTGTAAATTAACTTGTGTTGGTTCAGCGCGAACAGTTGTAATTGCTACTTAAATTACATACAGTTACAACAGTTTCACGATAAGCCTTCGCAATGTTTTAAACTGAAATTAATAATTATACTTTCTTTAACCCTTTCCCTCATACGACAATTCTGCAGGAGACGATTTTGAACATATTTTGTCAAAAAATGGGAAATCTTTTTAATTGAATGGATAACCTATGACTAAAAATGGAACATTGTGGCAAAAGGAGAAATTGCTTGTTTTGAGCAATTTCTTCTTTTGTCACTATGTTTTCAAAAAACCGCAGAGGCGTCAGAAATTGTCTTTATGAGGGAAAGGGTTAAGAGAGATTTTTGTTAACTTACAAAGATGTTTTCAAAATCGTCAGTGGCAGATTTGTTGTATGTGGGAAAGGATTAAGCTTACCTGACATGAAATCTCTTTACAGGGAGGGATGACCTCAATTTATGTCAGTTCAACGACGAAGAAGATGACTGTAGATATTTCTTTACATACAAATATGTAGAAAACAACAAAGTCGATGTAGAAGTACAAGAAACAAAAGGTATGTATTTTCAGTATTTACCTTTTACAAGAATTGTCTCATTGTAGTGATTAAAGCATCCACCTCAAGAGTCGTAAACCTGAATTTGATTCCTGATTATGGGTTAGATACCCGGTCAGGTCATACCAAAGACTTTAAAAATGGTAGTAATGGCTGCGCTCAGAATTGTAGGGTAAGTATTACGACTGACTGGCTGTTGTCAAGATAGATGGACCAGTAGTACTGGTAACTAATCCAGGAAACGTGATATAACTGAAAAATGGTTGAAAGCGGTATTTAACACCAAAACAATCAACGATTCCTGATAAGGTCTTACCAACCACATTTAATGATAGTAGTGACTCCTCAGGTTGCATGGACAGCATGTTGACTGATGCCCCAATTAAGGATTTACTTATCGACGATGTTAGGAAATTACCTGAAATACTGTTGGAAGTGGGACTAAAAACATATATTCAAACAAAATGCATGATTGCAGTGTTACAGGCACATTTTTTCTGTATCAAATTGAAATCTGCTTACTCACAATACAATTTTATATCTTTCAACTTTTATTTGTCAGGATATTCGTTTATTTTCATCCGATGTATATGAATCGTAATAATTTGGAAATAGCAGATGAAGAAAATGAGCAATATATATAGATTTTCTTTTTTTTTTACCAAAGATGTTTTCAAACTTGTCTGCTGCAGATTTGATGTATATGGAAAGGTTTAACAACAGCAGATCAAGACATGTTCCCTGCAACTATTTTATTATTTGTTCTTTTCCCCCAGTATGTCCCGAGTCAGTTAACATTCTAGCCATTGTACTTGGCACAATTGGTGGAATAGTGTTGATAGGCCTCATCTTATTGCTCATCTGGAAACTGTTCACTACCATCCACGATAGACGAGAGTTCGCTAAATTTGAGAAGGAAACACAGAATGCTAAATGGGATACGGTAAGATTCATTTATCATTAATTTTTCTTTCAAATTGCAAGTTTGGGATATGTAAGAGATCTTATTGTATTTTAATAAAAGAGGCTTTTGATGAGATTGATTTAAAAATTCTTAATCGGCACCAATTCGAGTTGATGAACGAGAAAAAAGGAAATAATAATCATTTAACCTAACCCATCACCCTCTTATGCTGTTTCAGGCTAAATTATTTATCTGAAGGTACTAATAAATATTGATAAAGAGATAAATGAGCGATACTCCAGGATATTCAACCTGAACATAATTAACCCTTTCTCTCATATAAACCCTTTCTGACGACTGCAGCAGATGGATTTTTAGAAAACATGGTGACAAAAGAAGAAATTGCTCAAACCGGGCAATTTTCTCCTTTTGTCACCATGTTTTCAAATATTTTCAAATATTGTACTAGTTATCATTTAAAGGGAATTTAAAAAAAAAATATCCAATTTTTTTCGGTATGATTCAAAGTCGTCTGCTGCAGATTTGTTTTATGTGGGAAAGGGTTAATACACATGTGGAAAATGAACTGTATGCACATTCATCCCAAGGTTCCAAATCGATGGTTTCATGCAAAACAGTTGTAACTACATCTTGAATGAGATGTAGTTACAACCGTTTTGCATGAAACCCTCGAAATGGATACTGCTTTACAGAAGTTTCATGAAGCCTTCTGTGATTAACCCTTTCCCTCATATAGATGCTTTCTGACGCCTCTGCAGCAGACAGCTTGTTGAAAACATAGTGACAAAAGAAGAAATTGCACAAAACATGCAATTTCTCCTTTTGTCACACTGTTTTCCACTTTTTGTCATAGGTTATCCATTCAATTATGGAGATTTTCCTATTTTTTGATAAAAATACGTTCCAAGTCGTCTGCTGCAGAATTGTCGTATGAGGGAAAGTGTTAATTGTTGAATAATGCAGAGCCAGATCAGACTGTATTGTTACGCAGGCCAATCTGGATTTCCACTGGTTGCAAATGTCTTGTGCCTGGGTTTTCTCAGAGTGACGTTCAAATATCATAAGAAAGGAGGAAATTCACTTTAACTGTTAACCCTTTACCTCATATAGACCCCTCTGCTGCAGACGACTTTTGAAAACATTGTAACAAAAGGAGAAATTACTGAAAAACAAGCAATTTCTTCTTTTGCCACAATGTTTTCAGTAATTATAGCTACGTTTATAGAGCTTTTCCATGTTTTTGTCTAGATGTTTCCAAAGTCGTCTGCTGCAGATTTGTTCTATGTGAAAAGGGTTAAACAAACATTAATTTCAGTATAACTTCCTTTTCCCTTCTTGGACAGTTAGATTTGTTAATTTTTCCCGTTGTTGAACAAACATCTGAGTGAAATTTATAGACGTCAGGAAATTTAGAATTTCTAATTTTAAAGCAGAGTTGAAAACATTGTTGGAAAAAACAAGAAATTGATAAGAAAGTGTTCCAAAGTTGTTTGCTGTAATTATATCAAATCAAAAGTCATCTGAATTGGAGAGGCCGAGCCCCGGTCGATCAGTCGGTAGCAAGGTGGGCTGTCAATCCTGGTGTTGTTAGTTTGAATCCCAGCTCGGCCAACATTCTTTCCGACGTTTGACAAAAGTCACTGTGACATGCGTCATTCATCTTTCACCAATGGGCACACAGTCTATGTGGAAAAGCAGCCAGTTGCTTGGAAAGTATGTTGTGTTGAGTACTGGTATGAGAAAGCCAGGAAACGCATGAGTAGGTGAATTGGCCGCCGTGATATGACTGAAAAATTGTAGGAAACGGCGTTAAACCCCAATCAATCAAATCTGAATTGGAGAAGGGCCAAACTTCACCCTTTAATTAACTGTATATAGTTTCTTACTAAACAATTGTTTTATAAACTAATTCATGAAACTTTTTAGGACGGAAACCCACTGTACAATGCAGCCACCACCACTTTTGTCAATCCTGCATTTAATGCAGAAGAAAAGAAATAAGTAAGGTTGTTTAAGAATGGAATGCATCATGTAAAACAAACATGAATATAAAATGCATTTGATCTATGAAGACTATGGTTGTTTTCGAAAAAATCTTCTTGTCTTCATTTTTCTGGAAATTTCTTTCTCTGGTTTACACCAATATGTCATCTTCTCCCTCATCTAATATTTAAAACAATTCTTGTGATTTTATGTTTCGATTGTTATCTCGAGATAGAAAGAGAGAGAGTAAATTAATAGAAATGCACTGATATAGTTAAATTTCATTGTGCACAGTAATGCAAAATGTAATTTGAAAAAATCCACAATATATTAGCCAAGCTCCCAAGTAAACCAAGTTTTGTGTTGCTTGCCTTGGCAGTTCAACATGACGGGGTCACTTCTCTGTTTGACCGTCTTTCACACACATTCATTTAATAACTTATTCTCAAGAGACACATGTGTTCGTTCGAACACTCTCATCTAGTATTTATAACTGGTATAGGTAAAAATATGCTCGCAGTTCCGATGGGAAAAGGATTATTCGTGACTAAATGATGATCATTGCAGACGCATATCAAACTGTAGATGCACAAGTTGATATAGATCTTCTCTGTTTGCAAATGTCCTGTCTTTGGCTTGTGTTGAGCACATGTGCAAGTCATACTCATTGAAAGTGGATGCAATCTGCTGAACTTGTTGAGTGTTTGTAATACTGTTGAATATATCCTTTCCAACCCAAATAATTATTTATCACTTTTATGGAAAGAAATATGTCAAAAAGGTTAGACTGCATCTAGGATCGGGGTGTTGTTAATAAATGTAATTTAGTTTTATTTGAGAAGAATAAATAAAACGATCAGTAAATAATGGCATGAAAACTGGGAAAAAGTATGTGACACTTAATTACCCAATTCTTCTATCTTTTGACTTACATTGTTTATGATTTTCAACTTTTTCATATGAGATGCATCATGTTTCTATTTCTAACTGTGTTTTCTATCATGATAGTAATGGTAAAAAAAATATTTAAAAAAAAATGAAAATGCATGGTTTCTGTGAAGGTATTATTGCCTCATGATCTTATCTTAACATATATATATCTGCAAACCTTATTTATTCAATCTTGATTGTTTCTGAGTTATCGCTGATTAAATGTACTCAAAATGTCACTTGCGACTTTTTCAATTAGTGATTTTGGAACAATACATCTGTTGGTTAAGAGTCATGAAAATGTAGTCTAAAATACTTTGCCACACTTTTAAAAGGTGTCCCCTCAAGATGTGTCAAAATGGATCTGCATGTTGGAAAGGGATGACTCCTTCCCGAACATAAAAAATCAGCAGCAGTTGATTTTGAAACAAAACTGGCAAAAAATGTGAAAAATCTTTATTTATTGGATCTTAATTATCGAAGTTGAAAACATTGTTGTAAAAAGAGAAATTGCTCATTATGAGCAATTTCTCCTTTTGCCTCAATGTTTTCAAAAGTTGGCTGCTGCAGAGGCATCAGAAAGAGTCTGGATGGAGGGAAAAATGCCCAGTGTTGCCTGACAAAGATATAAATATGTAGTTAAAAGGATCATCATTATCAGACGTGTAACAGTTGGAAATATAGTTAAATCTGGAGGATGGCAAGTCATAGATCCTGTGCAATGACTACTTTTCTACAGCAGATTCCAATGACACATTGAATATTAACTTAAGTTGTGATGATTTTTGTGTCACCTGACTTGGCAGGGAGACACATATCTGTTCTTCATTACCTCACTATTATGTGCAAAATATCTACATATAATTATTACGTCCAAAAACATGTGAATTTCGATTGGTTTGGGATCCCAAAATTTACGACAATAATTTAGAATGTTGTTTTACTTTGTTTTTTATCATAGAAGTGGATATTAAAATGTCAGAAAAATATTTTAGAATAAATTGATTACAATTGAAATCTTGTTTTGTGTCTAGTGGACCCACATGGTTTTTTTCGAACATTTTGTCAATACTTGCCATTGTCAAAATGGTATCAATATTTGTATTATATGAGTATTTTTTCTTCAAGAAGATTTTTGTTGACATTTACAGGTTTGTTCTATTCTGTCATGATAGTATCAATACATGTATTTGTATAATATGAGATTTATTTTTTCTAAAAGATTTTTGTTGACATTGACAGATACAGGTAAAGATAAAGATAAAGATAACCCTTTCCCAGATACAGACGCTCTCCGATGCCTCTGCAGCAGACAACCTTTGAAAACATCCAAGCCAAAGACAAAATTGCTCATCACATGCAATTTTTCCTTTTGCCACAATGTTTTCAACTAATATTCAATAATAATACTTTCATATACAGAAAATTTCCTGATTTTTGGCTAGAAGAATTTTAAATGTCTGCTGCAGATTATTTGTATGTGGGAAAGGGATAAATTTTGTTGGGAAAATATACATTGTAATATGGCCAACATCATAAGAAAAACCATCCTTTGGGAATTTAGTGTCATGCAACTGTCTTAGTCATTCTGCACCTCTACAAAGTCGGGTCAGGATCATCCCTTTTTACATTACAGTTGTGCATGAATTCTGGGGAACTGTTTTGATAAAATCACAACTGACCTCAGTAATGCCATTTGATGGTAATTGCCAAGTATTCTCATGACTTGGTCTATTTAGTATAAATATATAAAACCAACCTAAGTCATTTGCGCAGTTCGATCAGACTTTTTAAGTTTTGCCAATGAGAGACAAACATGTCCATATAGGTTGGACAGCATGAATGGGCAGGCCTAACTTTATCTACAATAAATGGTGCAAGAAGTCGAGTCCTCCTCTTTCTGCATGAAGATGACCACATGTTGCTAATACACAAAAGTTGGTTTTCCTAGAGCATATCTCCAATGTTCTTATACCATGGATAAAGCAAATAAATAATTTACTTTCTTGCTTACTTTCAGGGAGAGAATCCAATTTACCAGCAAGCCACTTCAACATTCAAAAATCCAACTTATGCAGGGAAATAGATCTACACAAGAAATCTCAAAATACTGCTGACTAACACAACAATTCATCATTAGCCAACCATGTTTAACACACACCTAGATTCGGGAGGAGTAAACTTGCCCTTTCCCACATCATAGGGTTTCAGTGTCAAATAAGGATTTTTCAAAAAGAAATACACGCCTTGTTTTATGGTATCTTATACTTGTCTCAACATGGGAATATATTGTAGCAAACCAATACAATATTGACAAATTATATTCTGGTACATTATGGATTAGGATCCACCAAATCTGCATTGATCAATGTTTATTGTTTGAAAAACTTCAGGAGCGCTATGTTAACATAATTAGTCAATCCTAATGTAGATATGTTTCTATTCAATCTTAATGCTAACAGGCACATGCCATTTGCGAACAGTCTAAATCAGAAACAGACAATCTGCGAGTGCAAATATATTTTTCTTGCACACTGTGGCTGTTCATGTATGAAATCATATGAAAGTTTTATGGAAATGATAAATGACATTAGGACATCTACAAAGGAAACATGTGGATATATATAAAGGCTGTTAAATAGTTACACGCCAATAAAATGGTCATTTCAGCTGCAATATGAAGATTCACTATGCTTTAATCATTCTAAAGTAGATGAGCTGTTGGTGAAGAAAAAGAGCCTTGTTACATATCTGCATCACATACATGTATGTACATGTTGATGTGATAGTAAAGGAGCTATTATTCTAGTTTTGTGAAAGAAGTTACATCTAGGATTTAACCCTATCCCGCATAAAGCAAATCTGCAGCAGAAGACTTTGAAAAGGTCTAGATGGAATAATTATAAATTTCTATAAATGAAAGTATAATCATTAAATAGAGTTGAAAACATCGCGGTAAAAGGAGAAATTGCTCATCATGATCAATTTCACCTTTTGCCACAATGTTTCCAAAAGTTTTGTGCTACAGAAAGCGTCTTTGTGGGAAAGGATTATTGGTTCACAAAAGCATCAAGACCGTATTTCACCAGAAGTGGCTTTTATTAGACTACAGTTAACCCATTCCCTCATACGACAATTCCATTGTCCGCAGAACATATTTTGTCAAAACATAGAAAATCTCTATAATTGAATGGATAACCTATGACTAAAAGTGGAAAACATGGTGTCAAAAGGAGAAATTGCTCATTTTGAGCAATTTCTTCTTTTGTCACTCACTATGTTTTCAAAAAGCTGTCTGCTGCAGAGGCGTCAGAAAGCATGAGGGAAAGGGTTAAGTATGATGAGAAAATTTGGTCAAACCCAAAGAGATTATGCACCTTATTTGTGCCTTAGGGTGTTATATAGTACTGTTATCAATAGAGATGAAAGAGAAATTAGAATAATCATGAAAATAAAATGTATTTGAGTCTTATCCTTGATAAAACCTGATTTATTGCATTTTTACACGACTGAAATATCCTCTAATAATCCTTTCCAACATTTAGAGAAAAAAATCTCCTGCAAGCAGCCTTTGATGGCATTTGAGAAAAACATGGAAAATCACTTTAATAGAATAGGGAAGAAATTATTGAGGGAAAACGATGAATTGCAATCATATGAACAATTTCTCCGTATCCCTCAATGTTTTCAAACAAATTTCCGCTGCATATACGGATCAAATTTCATCTGCATGAAGGAAAGGGTTAAGTCGGGACAATTAGCTCTGAGCCCTAGCAGCCAGACACATATGATAAAACGGGTTTCATTTTTGACTGGGCTCATTCATTATCCCTTTCCCTCATACAACAAGTCTGCAGCAGACGACTTTGAACATATTTTGTCAAGAAATGGAAAATCTCTTTAATTGAATGGATTACCTATGACTAAAAGTGGAAAACATTGTGTCAAAAGGAGAAATTGCTCGTTTTGAGCAATTTCTTCTTTTGTCACTATGTTTTCACAAAGCTGTCTGCTGCAGAGGCGTCAGAAAGCGTCTATATGAGGGAAAGGGTTATAGTGTCATACTAGTTTTGTGACAGAAGAAGTTATGGTAGTGTACTAGTTATCAAGTGATTTAATACTTGATAGCCAATAGCTTTTTATTTACACTGATTTATTGGAAACTCATATTATGTTTGCTTTGCAAAAGAAATTTAACCTTCTTTTAATAATCTACTCTATCTTATTTACTGACTTCCCGAAGCACTTCATGTCACTATCTTTCTTTGATTCTTAGCTGTACTAGATTGTTAAATGTGAAGTACTGACCCTGGCAAATATCCATTTCACGTTTTGTCACAGAAGAAAACTTGACCAAGAATTTGACAAGACACTTTAAGAGTTTTATTTTAAAGGATAGATTTTCCTTTAGATACAGGATTGACTAGACAATAGTTATTTGTTGTCTTGCTGTGATGAAGAATAAACTGTGAGACAAATGTGTGAATAGTAAAGATTTTTGTTCTTCTTTTCCCACAAAAAGTTAGAAGTGCTAGGTATTTAAAACTTGAATCATAGTAACATCTTATACCTTTAACTACACTGTATGCTGTAGATGCTGAGTATAACTTATATTTTGGGTAAACAAACATGATTTCTGATGGATTTTGAGAACTTGGCATAGCTTAGCTTTTATTAATTTGTCTTTACACATTCAGTAAATAAAATATGGTATTTGGTCCTGTTTTCGTAAATTGTTGGTAGTTTTCAGACTTATTGATTTGGATTCATGTTAAGTTTTGCATTTAACACTCAGTTGTGTGGAGTATGTTAAAAAAAGTTCCGGATTATTATTCTTGTATTGGTGGTCAAAGCGGATGTCAGGGACACATGTAATTGCCAGTGAATTTTGTAATAATTTATTCTTTAAAATGCCAGGGTCAGCTATTTACCTGATCATATTTCACAATTGTTCATGAATATTACCCTGAGATTGCAAATCCTGTGTTTCATGAAAAACTATTGTAACAACACTGTTTTCTGATGTTTATAATTGCTAATTAGTTTGCATTGCAAAGCATCAATTACTAGTTTAAATTGAGTTCTGTCCATTAGAAAGCCATGGTGTAAAAATTCCATTGTTCTTGTTTGATTTCTGTGTTGTGATATATTCTGGTGCATAAACTGATAGTCAAATAAAGTTGCACATTCGTTACATGCTTGTATAAGTATACTCTATAGTTCAGTTGGGGGGGGGGTTTGAATTAGCACAGTGAACCCTTCACTCAGACTACACGCTAGAAGCAAAATCCTAACGTTTCCCCCACATAACAAATCTGCTGCAGACGATTTTGAAAATATAAAGGCAAAAGTAGGAAAACATTTTTATTATTAAAAGGATAAATTTTTAATAGAATTGAAAACATTGTGGCAAATGGAGAACTTGCCCATCATGAGCAATATCTCTTTTTGACACAATGTTTTCAAAAGTATTTTGCTGCAGTGGCAGCAGATCGCTTTTATATTTTGGAATGGCTGAGCCCTCATTCAATAAATGGTGATATTGTTATCATTCAGCGGGAAAGGTTTCAAAATCAAAATTTGCCTATGACATGCTGGATATTTCTATGTGAGGTCGGTGTATATTAACTGTACACAGGCTCAATAACATTTGTCCAAAGTGGTAAAGGATCTGTTATTTTCTTGGACTTGTCCAGCATGCCCTCAAACATAAATGATATCCAATGAATTCAAATTCTGGTGAATCAACTGTTTCATATCTTATATTATGTGTTTAGAGCCATCTGCTTTGAAGACAGATTTGAAACATAAAGCATCTGGAATTTTGAAAGAAAAGGAGAAATAAGTTATTGTTTTCCCACAATGTTTTCGAACGTATCCTGTAGCAGAGGCATTTAATCTAATAAAATATTGATAATTTTAGTTACTACTTATGTGCATCTTTATTAGGCTGCTACAATCACGTAATCAAATTTTGTATACAGTATAATATGCTTGTGTGTGAATATGTGGTTAGCGACAGTAAAACCTTGCTGGTAAGTATTCTTATTATAGTGTTTGTACGAAATGTCAAAAGAGGTCAGAGTTTGTAAATTTGCAGTGTGAATCAAAACAGTTGTTACTTCGCTTTGTAACAAGTTGTCGTAATATGTCTGTAAATTAAACTTGCAAAACAAACTTATACAGTGACTTCTAGCTGATTCGTGCTGCAGATGTTTTACACAATATTACATCCTATTTCTCAAGGATGATTAAGTTTTAATGCAAATTATTTTAATTTTAAGAATTGGAAAGTTGTTTTATCCAGTCCATAGTTAATTTGAATGGGGAGAGAAGTTGTATTTAAAACAAACCCAGGAAAATGAGCATTGCAATTTCGACAATGGTTGAATGACCTAGGTAGGTTTTTCTATCAAGACAGCACATGTACCTGCTGTGCCATTTTAAGTCACTGTTCATTTAAAAACATCTGGAGAAAAGTATTAAAAACAGACCCTGTATTCATCAGATGTACCGTACATTCTAATATCAAATTTCTAAAATGTTCTCAATTCTGTTACTTTGTGCATTTTGATTGGTTGGTGAATACCGGCCAGGGGACAAATTGAACGTAATTTCTATAAACATGTAATATAATATGTATGTTGTGTGTGTGAGTAAGTGTATAAAGTACTTTTTTTGTTTATTTATATACATTTATTGCTTTTTTGGATATATCTAGTGCCAATTTATTTTGTGTTCTAATGACTTGTGTAGACCAGTTAACCCTTTCCCTCGTACAACAATTCTGCAGCAGACGACTTTTAACGTATTTTGTCAAAACATAGAAAATCTCCATAATTGAATGGATAACCTATGACAAAAAGTGGAAAACATTGTGGCAAAAGGAGAAATTGCACGTTTTGTGCAATTTCTTCTTTTGTCACTATGTTTTCAAAACGCCGTCTGCTGCAGAGGCGTCAGAAAGCGTCTATATGAGGGAAAGGGTTCATATATAGCATCACTCTCATTTAGGTGTGTAAATAGTACATCGTTGTTAAAAGCAATAACGTACATGCAAAACCTTGCTTGTATAATGTAGCTGAATTCATATTAATCTCAACATTATAAAAACAAAGCATTTGGTTTTAGTTAACCTGATCCCACTAACAGACGACTTTTGAAAACTTTGTGACAAAAGAAGAAATTGCTCATAACAAGCAATTTCTGCTTTTGCCACAACGTTTTCATCTTAATTTGATAATGACACTTTAATTTTTTGAAATCTGGATTATTTTTACCTACATGTTTTTAGAGTTGTCTGCTGCAG
Source organism: Serripes groenlandicus (assembly GCA_031761405.1). NCBI lineage: Eukaryota > Metazoa > Mollusca > Bivalvia > Cardiida > Cardiidae > Serripes > Serripes groenlandicus. Next base: position 139,449,869 of record JASEVX010000004.1, read on the forward strand.
ATTTGTTTTATGTGGGAAAGGGCTAAAGAGGGAAATTGCATCCCATGATGAGCCATAGATACAAAGTTAAGCAATTCTTTAAATTCATCTTGATAAAAAAAGCTCTCAATTTAAAGAGTGACCTTTTAACCCTTTCCCTCATACAACAATTCTGCAGCAGACGACTTTGAACATATTTTGTCAAAAAATAGAAAATCTCTTATTGAATGAATAACCTATGACTAAAAGTGGAAAACATTGTGGCAAAAGGAGAAATTGCTTGTTTTGAGCAATTTCTTCTTTTGTCACTATGTTTTCAAAAAGCTTCCTGCTGCAGAGGCGTAAGAAAGTGTCTATATGAGGGAAAGGGTCAATTGACTAAATCATCAAAAAAGAGAACATTAAACCTTACCAACTTAACAAAAATTTGCAGCAGATGACTTTTAAATTGTGTAGCAAAATTTATTGAAAATCTCCTTATGTGAAATTAAAATTATTGAATTGAGTTAGAAACATGGCAAAAGGAGAAATTACTCATTATTAGCAATTTCTGTTTTTGTTACAATTTTCTGAATAGAGTCTTCTGCCACAGACGTGTCAAACTGCATCTACAAGTGGAAAAAGGGTTTAAAGTTTGGCATCAAAATGCATCTTTAAGTGGAAAAAAGTTAAAAGGTAGGACATCAAGACATCACGTAAATAGAATTTGATTGTTATGACAAATTACTGGTTGCATAGCAGTTTTGATGTAACAATTCTGTATTAAAGACTTAGTCCTTTTCTTAACAGTTAGTCAGTTCACTGCATCTACTCCTAATTATTATAAAGAAAGAGGATATCTTTTAAATAAAGTCCAAATACTACTAGTTTGAATATTGTTTTGTTTCATATATAAGAAATTGTGACATGTCTTTTTTGTATCATTAAAAAGGTATGATAAAACGATAGGGTTCAGCTAAAAACTCTACTAGTCAATTTTCTTAGTAATAAATAAAGTTCATTCATCACAATTTTGTCTAAGACATGTAGACCATGTTTTCTTTTGCTGATTATTTTACATCTAGAAATTATTCCATTCAGGAAGGTGTGTTTTCATTTGTAAAAAACCCAGCAGTTTCAGACTGGTAATTACCATTTAGTGTATTTGAAGAAAGTGTTGATGAGTATCTGCCTGCACTTTCAGGCCGAGCCCCGGTAGCTCAGTCGGTAACAATGTGGGATGTGTCAATCCTGGGGTTGTGAGTTCAAAACCCAGCTTGGCCAACATTCTTTCCGACGTTTGACATAAGTCACTGTGACCAGCATCATTCCACCAACGGGCTAACAGTCTATGTGGAAAAGCAGCCAGTTGCTTAGAAAGTCTTGTCTCGTGGATTACTGGTGTGGGAAAGCCAGGAAACACATGAGTAGGTGAACTGGACGTCGTGAAATGACTGAACATTTGTTGAAAACAGCGTTAAACCCCAATCAATTAACCTGCACATTCATACAATCTTAATAAAGAATGCACCGCACGTCAGAAAGTTCTTGAACACTTATTTTCAAACAGTGCAGAGCCAGATAACATTTGACAGATGTGCAAGTTTCTTTTACTTTTACACAAGTCACAAATTCCTGGAATATCGCTCATTTTGTACGAATCATTTCATTAGTAGTTGAGTTAATCTTTTGTTTTTTACATTTTTAATTCTTTCCCACATACAGCAAATCTGCAACAGTCGACTGAAGACATATAGGAAAATCTTTTGGAAAATTTCAATAAATGAAAGTACTTTTATTAAATAGAAATGTAAATTTGTTGCATAAGTTGTCTGCTGATATGTATACAAATGGTGTCTGCATGTGGGATAGGGTTTTAATGACTTTTCCCTGGTATGATTAGTTACTCATGATGATTATTATTTCCACCAGAACTGAGCAGCACTACGCTGCACAGCAATAGTTCTAACTGTAAACCCTTTCCCACATACAACAAATCTGCAGCAGATGACTTTGAAAACATCTAGGTAAAAATGTCATATATATCTCTTTATAAGAAATATTGATTATTGAAAAAGAGTTGAAAACATTGTGGCAAAATGGAAAATTGCTCATTTTGAGCAATTTCTCCTTTTGTCACAATGTATTCAAAAAGTCGTCTGCTGTTTAAGAAAGCGTCTATATTTGGGAAAGGGTTAAACCTTTATCTAATATATTGTTTTCAGACTGTTTTCCATGTTGGAAAAAATAGATCGGTACAAATGATGGAATGATTATAAATTATTCCAAAAAATCACATATTATATAATTGGTGTAAAATCGAAATTCTGGGAATAATTTATCATGAGAAAAAATGTTCCCATACTTTGATAACAAAAGTGACCCTTTCCAACACATAGATGATTTTTGAAAACATTGTAGGGGGAAAAAATGCTTATAATGAGCAATTTTCTCCTTTTTCCACAATGTTTTCAACGCTATTTAATGATTATGCTGTCATTGAAAAGAGTTTCCATAGTAAGGTGTCTTTTTCATATTTGTTGTATGTGGGAAAGGGTTAACAGAATAAGCTTGATACCAGGGACTGCCCTGTATGTAAGATATGCAGTATTACTAGCATTAAAAGATATACAAATACTAACATATTAATATATAAGTATTGTCCATTTAACATTGATTCTCTCTCCATTTTATCTGGGGGGAAAAGGAGCTATTGATATTGTCGAAATCATCTCTGCTGTCACAGGTCATGCTGTAAATGATTTCAAATCAGTGATGATAGACAAACCTGATTTGTTTGCTGTCTATTTAAACCCTTTCCCACATATTATAAATCAGCTGCAGACAGCTTTGAAACCATCTCAGCAAGCATGTGGAAAATCTCTATGATTGAAAAGGCAATTATTGAAAATAGTTACAACCATCATCACATTGTTTTCAAAAGTCATCTGCGGCAAATGCGTCTGCAGGTGGAAAAGGGTATTACACTAAAATAGATTTTCCATTCACATCATTGATGATTCTGTGACAATTGACAATCATTCTTGCTGTGCTGTAGCTCTTGTACATTTGATATTCTTTTTACTCTTCCATATATACATACATGTACATTGTACTGTAATTATCTCCCCGTTTTACAAGCTTGCATTCATGTATGTTTGTATGTCATTTTGCCTTTATATTCATGTAGAAGGAATCGTTTTATAAATATGATATAATTTGTAAACGTAGTTTGTCCTTCCTTATTCCCCGTTCAGACTTCATTATCAAGTCAAGCAATGTACTTTAAACCAATGTCTGATACTGTTATACTACCTTTGGACTGTTCCAAACTGATAGTAACTGTTGACGCTGTACAGCAAATGCCATGCAAACATTGTGAGAGAAATAGTTTTCAACTCATAACTAAATAATACTGCATATTTCCATTTGCTATTTTCAAAACAGGCAACGCTTAACCGTTTCCCACCTTCAGAAGCACCTACAACAGAATACTTGAAAATATTGTGGCAAAAGGAAAAGTTGCTCATCGGAAGAAGAAGAGATCCTCCATATTTTTGCCTAGAAGTGTTCAAAGAAAAATATTCGAAGGAAACTTTTTTTTTATTATTTCTGTAACAACAAGAAAAACGGATCAAGAATAATTAGCATGGCACATTTTGTGAAGTGTCTACCCCTCTTCCTTGAACTGTTTTCAGCATACATTCGCAATTTGGCTCATTTGCTTCAGACGCCTTTAGAAAATATAGTGGGAAAACTGAAGTGCCACAACTGTGTTACAAAGAAAGTCCTATTACATTCGGATCACTCATCGTATGTGGGAATGCGTTAAGTTGAGTATTAAATATTAACCAGATTGAAAACATAAAAGGAAAACTAAAGTGTCACAACTAACACAATAGTTGCAAAGAAGGTCCTGCTACTTTCGGATCACCCCTCGTATGCGTTAAGTACTAATCCGGTAGATTGGGCATGAACAAAACATGACTTTGAGAAACGTTACTCATGGTGAGTAGTTCATTTTTTTTTTTTATATCTGTAACAACAAGAAAGAGGTTATGAATCATTAGTTTGACACATTGTGTAAGGTGTCTACCTCTCTTCCTTAACCCTTTTCCTCATATAGACGCTTTTTGACGCCTCTGCAGCAGACGGCTTTTTGAAAACATAATAAAAAAAGAAAAAATTGCTCACAACGAGCAATTTCTCCTTTTGTCACAATGTTTTCCACTTTTAGTCATAGGTTATCCATTCAATTATAGAGATTTTCCATTTTTTAACAAAATATGTTCAAAGTTGTATGCTGCAGAATTGTCGTATGAGGGAAAGGGTTAAAGCAGACGGCGTTTTGAAAACATAGTGACAAAAGAAGAAATTGCACAGAACGTGCAATTTCTCCTTTTGCCACTATGTTTTCCACTTTGAGTCATAGGTTATCCATCTGACAAAATATGTTCAAAGTCGTCTGTTGCAGAATTGTCGTATGAGGGAAAGGGTTAACAACATTCACCTTAAGTCATAGGTTATCCATTCAATTATAGAGATTTTCCATTTTTTGACAAAATATGTTCAAAGTCGTCTGTTGCAGAATTGTCGTATGAGGGAAAGGGTTAAAGCAGACGGCGTTATGAAAACATAGTGACAAAAGAAGAAATTGCACAGAACGTGCAATTTCTCCTTTTTGTCACAATGTTTTCCACTTTTAGTCATAGGTTATCCATCTGACAAAATATGTTCAAAGTCGTCTGCTGCAGAATTGTCGTATGAGGGAAACGGTTAACTACTCTTTTCAACATACTAATTTTGCTCATTTGCAGCAGACGACGGGTAAATGAGAAAATAATGAAGAATTTCTCCAGTCCTAGTAAATTGTAATTTCTTTGCAGAGTTTGCCTTCGTGTTCTCAAAGTCATCTGCTGCAGAATGAGTATGTTAGAAAAAACTATACATCAAATCTGCAACAGACAACTTAAAAATGTATTGGCTAACAATTCAAAAATCTTTGTTAATGAGATGATGATGATGAGCAATTTTTGCCTTTTCTAGAATGTTTTCAGAGGTTGTCTGCTGCAGAGGCATCAACATCATCTGTATACATGGGAAAAGGCTTAGTACACGTGTTTAATCGTGTTTACTGATGATACCAAGTATCAGAGTTGAAATATTTACTTGATCTGTGCTACCCAATACAACATTAACCCTTTCAGACGCTTTCTGACGCTTCTGCAGCAGACGGCCTTTTGAAAACATAGTGACAAAAGAAGAAATTGCACAACGTGCAATTTCTCCTTTTGCCACAATGTTTTCCACTTTTTGTCATAGGTTATCCATTCAATTATGGAGATTTTCTATGTTTTGACAAAATACATTCAAAGTCGTCTGCTGCAGAATTGTCGTATGAGGGAAAGGGTTAACAACCTGGAGATAACCGAGAAATAGCTCCGAATATTGTGTATGTGCACGTATCCTTATCTTTTCTAAATGCATGTAGTTTCAAACAATCATCTCTGATAATAACATAACGGGGAATGGAAAGGGTTAATAATATTAATTGAAAAATAACAATAAAATGTTGCGTTAATGAAATAATGAGACTCGTGGAATGTTCCTGGGGTGTTTAGACCCTCTTTCGTAATGTAAATAAATATCCCAGAAACGTGACTTTGGATGTCCACTTAGCAGAAGACTTCTGCGAACATTGTCTAGAAATAGTTCAACACGAGTAATTCATCTTTTTCATACTATGTTTTATACTTGATTATTAATAAATAAACTAAATCCAATTTTCCAGCTGTCATCTTTTTTTTCCTACCAGAATTTACAACGTAGATAAATATTGGTAAAATGGTTTAATTTAATGTTATCCTACGAAATCTCAGGAAAATGGAAGGTTTAATTATTAATCCTTTCCCTAATACAGACATATCGTATGTTGGAACGTGTTAATATAAAATTTAAGCACACTGACAAAATAAGAAATTGCTGATTTTGAAAAAATTCTCCTTTTTCTAACAATGTTTAAAAAGTCACCTGCTACAGTTTCATTTTGTCTTTAAAAACAATAGCCTTGCATACTTTATGGACTCTTCTGAATTGAAATTTGTGTAGGAAAAATATTGCCGAAATGAAGCATAATTTTTACACTTATCACAGGTGAACATTGTTCGAAATATAATGGAAAGTTTTCATTAAGTGCATTAGATCTATGTTGTTTTCTACCTGGAACACAGTGTTGTAACTAGGGCCAATAAATAAGCAAGCCAGAGCTATGTCCTTTCATGTTTAGCTCCACTGGCTGAAAGCCAGTCGAGTCGAGCGTATGTCATGGCGAATTGTCCGTCGTGTGTGCGTGCGTGCGTCAACTTTTTGCTTCAAACGGCTTCTTCTCCCCTTACCACTTCGCCAATTGGGATGAAACTTCATATGTCCTCTCCTAAATTCCTTCCTTTCTTTGTATCTATCCGAATATTTGGTTTCCATGACATCGGAAAGAAAACACTTTAAAATCTCTTCCTGAACTAGTTGGCCGATTTTCAAATAATTTTGTAGAAATGTTCCTTGGGTGACCCTCTATCAGATACCTTCAAGACTCATTGATTGATTCGAAAAACATGGCCACTAAAGGGCGGGGCTATTTTGCGTTATACATGTATGACTATGATAAAACTTAAAAAATCTTCGCCTCCGCAAGTGTTTGGCCGATTTTCAAATAATGTTGTAGAAATGTCCCGAGGGTGACCCTCTATCAGATTCCTACAAGTCATGTTGATTGGTCGAAAACTATGGCCGCCAGGGGGCGGGGTTATTTTGCCTCATAAATATGGCTATAGTGATAACTTAATAAATCTTCACCCTCTGAAAGTGTCTGGCCGATTTTTAAATAATTTTTGTTGAAATGTTCCTGGGTGACCCTCTATCAGATTCCTTCAAGCCATGTTGATTGGTTGAAAACACGACCGCCAGGGGGCAGGGCGGTTTTGCTTTATATGGCTATAGTTAAAACTTAAAAAAAATCTTCTCCGACGAAAGTATCTGGCAGATTTTCAAATAATTTTGTAGAAAATGTTCATTGGGTGACTGTCTATCAGATTCCATCAAGCCATGTTGATTGTATTAAAATTAATAAATTAGGGGCGGTGCTGTTAGCCTTATATTGGCTTTAGTGAAATCTTTAAAAAATCTTCTCCTCCCAAACTATTGTTTGTAGGCTGATATTAATTACGGAGAGTTAGACGAATAACACGAAACCGTGACTTGCAAGGCTTTAGACAGTTATGGCAATGGGGTATATGTTTATGTAAAGTTGTCTGCTGAATACGAAATGCATCATCCATTCAGGGACGTCCCTGATCCATTTTACACCTGTATCCCAATTTTCATGTGTCTCAAGTGACATTTAGGGCCTAATTTGAAATGAGTGTTTGTTTGGCCTTGGGCTTTAGCCCCTGGACATAGTAGTAAAACCATTTGTTCGGAGTTGGCAACATGTAAATTGCTGTTAACACCCAACAACGTATTTAAGGATGCGACTGCGCGAGTAAAATAGAGCATCATGCATTCAACAAAACCGCATTTAAAAGGTTAAGATCTCCCCCAAAAAAGATCATTATATTGTTGTTTGAACATCAGTGAAAAAGGTCAAATATGGAAGCTTATTAACATTTGCGGTCAATGGTTAACAAAGAGTCGCGTGATAAATGCAGTGGAGGATTAAGCGGGGCTTCGTAGGGGCCGTACCCGACAACCCCCCCCCCCGACATTCCCAGCTCATCTTTTTATTGTTTTGCTCTTTTTATTTTATCAAAAGAATCCCATCGATGCAATTTATTTATTTAATGTTACTGGTTTCCGCCAGTTGATATAGCACTTAACGACCAAAATTCGCCGTTCAGAGCCCGGCCGGAAATCAGCAGACATTATCCGGGGGACAGGCCGGCGTCTGGCCGATCAACCACTGTGGCTCGCAGGTTATAAAAGCCGGCTCATCGCATCATTTCGCTTTTCACAGAAGGTAACAATTTAACACACAGTTCACACAAGTGTCAGAGTAACAGTAATACAAGATACCCTAGAAAGAAGAAGGACTGAATGAGAAGGAGAGGGCAGTACTCACAAGAGAGAGAGAGAGAGAGAGAGAGAGAGAGAGGGAGAGAGAGAGAGAGAGAGAGAGAGAGAGAGTAGAGAGTCAGAGAGAGAAGCGAGAAGAGAGAGAGAGAGAGAGAGAGAGAGAGAGAGAGAGAGCTAGGTCACAAGGCAAATTGAGGAGAAATCTTGTTAACACTCTGGAGGCTGCATTTCTTCACTTGAGCATCTTGAAACTGTATCAGAATGTTTGTCTTGGTGATGCGTAGACCAAATTTGAACATTGGTCATGTCTGTTCAGAAACTAGGTCACTAGGCCAAATTGGAGGAAAATATTGTCGACAACACTTGTAGAAGCCACATTTTTTAAATTTGCTCATAATGTTTATCTTTATGATATCTAGGCCAAGTTTGAATATGGGTCATGCCGGGTTTAAAACAAAGTCACTAGACCAAATTGAAGGAAAATATTGCTAATACTCTAGAGGCCGCATTTTTTGCCTCAGCAGCTTGAAACTTTTGTCAGATTATTTGTATTGATGATATCCAGTCCATGTTCGTCATATCAGGTAAACAAAAATAGGTCACTATGCCAAATGAAGGAAAATCTTGATAACAGTCTGGAAGTTGCATTTGACTCTTTGTCAGAATAATTGTCTTGATGAGTTTTGCATTGTTCAAAACACTTTCTCCCAGTCTAGTACATGATTTAGAGAATAGTAGGTTTTTTCTACTTGATGGAAGTTGATTTAACATTGTCATATTTCTTAATATAATAAGGCAGAAACTTTAAATATTCTGCAAAACATGCTGTCATTTTTTTGTTATTCTTCATGTCTTAAATGTTTATACTTGTGAGCTCTTGCACTCAGGTGAGCGATATAGTGCCAACAAGGTCCTCCTGTTTTAAAATAGGCAGTTTCATAATATGTTCTATTTTTGATATGATCTTTCTACTTCTTAACCAATAAATACATAAACATAAGCTGCAACTTGTTATTTCATTTCACATTTGCCCTACTTCTCCCACCTTCCTGCAGCCTCCAGGCCGTCAGCACTTCAGTGCTTTTGATTACATATGCTTTTGAACATCAAAATATCAGACCTTAATGGCACAACTACCAATTTGCATAATTAAACCGAATTATAATCTCAGGTTATTAAGATAACTCTGCATGAACCCGTAATCTTTCGCCAAGAGTGACCTCCCTTACATCAGTTATAGGCTTGTCGGCATTTTTGTAAACTCGTTTCGTTTTCACTAATTTTATATTTTTACACATAGATCTACCTTGTCAGATGTTTCTATCATACAAGCGAAACACCTACATAGTGTGTTGTCGCAGGCTACAAACGGATAAAGCAGGATATTGAATTTAAATCTCTGTAAGTACGATTTTAATTTTGTCGCTCAATAATAAATTTGCTCTAATTGCTTTAACGTTGATAAGAAATTGACATTGACTTTATCAGGTGGCCGAATATCAAGGTGTTCAAACTTTGCATCGATTAAATCGCTGAATACCAGCACGTATTTGAAGGCGTTCAGTGTTTTATGATGACAGATTACATCGGAGATTGTCTAGCATAATGCCGTATGATGGGAGAATTTAGAACGTTTTAACTC
>JASEVX010000004.1:139459735-139959398 GCA_031761405.1 Serripes groenlandicus
GGTCATGTCTTTCAGAACTATGTCACTAGGCCAAATTGGAGGAAAATCTTGTCGACACACTTGTAGAAGCCACATGTTTTAAAATTTGGTCGTAATGTTATTATCTTTATGATATCTAAGGCCAAGTTTGAATATGGGCCATGCCGGTTTAAAACAAGGTCACTAGGGCCAAATAGGAAGGAAAATATTGTTACTACTCTAGAGGCCGCATGTTTTGCCTCAGCAGCTTGAACTTTTGTCAGATTATTTGTATTGACAATAGACAATATTTTATTGGCACAAACGCATTTACAATAAATGGTAATGACCGAATGGTTAAACATGGTTATAAAATGCAAACATTTATGTGAATATAAAAAAAATGTATAATGAAAATCTATTGCAATAGATTACTTCTCACAATAAAACAATTTGTTACGAAAGAGGAAGATAGTTTAAGTGCCGTGGAAGATTTATTATTAAGTATAAGCCTTATCTTATACATATCGCACATAAAAGTGTTACTTTTTTGAGAAATTTTGGACAATTTGAATCAAAAGTCTCTCTGATATTGGAGTACCCTCTGCAATGTATGTGCTGTTCATTTTCAATGTCATCACTTTTGCAGATTTCACAAATTCTTTGACCCCTGGAGGACTTTCCGTTTGAATTGAAAACTATTACTTTGATTTTTCTGTATTTACTTGTAGTTTCCAAGAGGAACAATAATTACTTAATGCATTCAGACAATTTTGCAAACCCTCCTTGCTATCGGATAATAATACGATATCATCGGCATACAATAGAGCATTTAATGATACATCACCAACTACAACTGGATCTGAATTGATATTTTTTAGATCTTTAAGTATGTCATTTATAAACAAATTGAACAGAAGAGACTCAATACGTCCCCTTGTTTAACGCCACAGTTTGATTCAAATGATGGGCTAAGACCATTCGAGAATTTAATTCTACATTTTGTATTCGAGTACATTGAAAATATTATATTAAAACTATTTTGTGGACATTACTCCGAAGTAGTTGATGAAATAAACCTATTCTCCAGATTGTATCGAACGCTTTTCTAAGATCAATGAAAGCAGCAAAAATATTTTTGTTTTTTGGATTTATAATTGCTGACAATAGATTTCAAGGAAAAGATATGATCAGCAGTTCGACTTTTTTCTTTGAAGCCAATCTGGTTATTGCTTATTAAATTGTTAGCAGTAATGTGAGCGAGTAAGCGAGAGAGGATTATTTTATTAAATAATTTTCCCAGGTTTGAGATTATGGATATACCTCGATAATTACCAGGGTCGCTTTTATACTACCCTTTTTATGTAGAAGTACTAAAAATGACTCATTCCAAGCTTTGGGAAAACTTCCATTATTTAAAATAAAGTTAAATAGCTTTTGTAATGGTTTTGTTAAGACTGATATGCCATTTTTCAACATTTCATTTGAAATGAGATCTGTAGCTGTGCTTTTCCCATTGATGATATCAGTCCATGTTCGTCATATCAGGTAAACACAAATAGGTCACTAGGCCAAATGAAGGAAAATTAGGCAGTTTCATAATATTTACTATTTTTGATATGATCTTTCTACTTCTTAACAATAAATACATAAACATAAGCTGCAATTGTTATTTCATTTCACATTTGCCCTACTTCCTCCCACCTTCCTGCAGCTCCAGTCCGTCATCCACTTCAGTGCTTTGATTACATATGCTTTTGAACATCAAAATATCAGACCTTAAATGGCACAACTACCAATTTGCATAATTAAACGGAATTATAATCTCAGGTTATTGGCGCAACCCCTTTCCACATACAGACCTGTGTTATACACTTCTGCAACAGACCACGTTCAGGGGCGTAGCTTGGCAGTAATCTATGTGTAGGCCGTCTCGTGAGAAAATCAACACTGTGGACTCAGCGTAAAGTATCGACCCGGATCAGCCTAAGCATGCCACACAGGCTACCCGGATATACACTTTTCGCCTCCTGTGGATTTTCTGTTTCAGGAATCGCTACTCTATCCATCCCCCCTTAGACGGAATGTGTCGGCCGGATCAGTCTGCGCGGACAGCGCAGGCTGATCTGGTCGATATATTACGCAGATGTGTATCGCCGCAGCTGCATGTTGGGGCATTTTTAGAAAGAATGTGTAGGCACGTGCCTACAGTGCCTAAAGGGAGCTACGCCCCTGACGTTTGATAACATTGTATGAGCATTTTCTTCTTTTGTCACAATTTTTTCATTTTTGTTTAATAAGTGGTCTTTCATCTATGAATAGTTTCCTTGTATTTATACAATGTTTTCAGCTGTCAGCTGCAGATTTGTTATATACATGTATATATATATATATATATGTGAGAAAGGAAATTTTATCTACCGATTTAAGATAACTCTGCATGAACCCGTAATCTTTCGCCAAGAGTGACCTCCCTTTACATCAGTTATAGGCTTGTCGGCATTTTGTAAACTCGTTTCGTTTCACTAATTTTATATTTTTACACATAGATCTACCTTGTCAGATGTTTCTATTCATACAAGCGAAACACCTACATAGTGTGTTGTCGCAGGCTACAAACGGATAAAGCAGGATATTGAATTTAATCTCTGTAAGTTCGATTTTAATTTAGTCGCTCAATAATAAATTTGCTCTAATTGCTTTAACGTTGATAAGAAATTGACATGACTTATCAGGTGGGCCGAATATCAAGGTGTTCAAACTTTGCATCGATTAAATCACTGAATACCAGCACGTATTTGAAGGCGTTCATTGTTTTATGATGACAGATTACATCGGAGATTGTCTAGCATAATGCGTGTGATGGGAGAATTTAGAACGTTTTAACTCTACTTGATTAGTGAGCCGCATCGGACGAAAAGGTAGTCCAGGTTTTTGTACTCGTATGCGATTTTGATTGTTAGGGAATATTATGTTGCAGAAGCGATATTTGGCTTTGTATTTGTACCATGAGAAAAAAACCTGTACTGTACACAGCAGTGTGTTATTATGTAAGATTTATAAATTAATTGATACACACTGTTTACATCCTTCACCCAGTCAAAGATACACATTTGTTTAATGTAAATCTTTTGCACTTGTAGACACTTTTTGACGTATCTGCAGCAGACGACTTTTGAAAACATTGAGACTAAACAAGCAAATTCTCCTTTTGCTGTGCAAAGCTATTAAATTAGTCCAAATCCTTCACCCAGTCAAAGATATACATTTTTTTAATGTAAATCTTTTGCACTTGTAGACGCTTTTTAATTGACGCATAAAATTCCCCCCCTTGTTTTTGAATCCTAGATAAGACACTGGTTTAAGTAGTCCCTTACCAAGTATAACTTTTACGCAGATTAAAGAAAAAATATACAAATTTCTATATTTTCAATATCGAAAAAATACAATTTACACATAAATTAAATTTATAAATGGCTCCATCATATTTCAATGACTGTGGTGTATCCTTACCATATTTGTTGCCGTATTTCACTTTGTCAAATATATATATTTGTGCCGAAAAATGTGCAGATCTATTATTAACCATTCCCTCATACAGACGCTTTCTGACACCTCTGTAGCAGATGACTTTTAAACAAATTATGATAAAAGGCGAAATTGCTCATAATTTCTCCTTTTGTCACAATGTTTTAAACTTTTTATATTCAACCAATAAATAATTAAACTCTTATTTATTGAGATTGTTCACATTTTTTGACTATGATTTCAAAGTCGTCTGCTACAGATTTGTTATTACTTATGTAGCATCTAAAAGAGTTCATCTGGGGTCTTCTTATTGGTATCACTTACTTGTAGAGTGGCCTCAATACTTGCAGACTTCACCTGTACGATATTGCAAGTCAAAATATTGAATTTGTTTGCCACCTTGATGATAAATGACGGCAAGTCACAGTTGATCAGTTAACCTTTTCTCTTATACTGATTAAGTTGGATGCCTCTGGAACAGGACACTTTTGAAAATATGGGGGATATCCGATGAAGAAGAAATTGCTACCAGTAATAATCATGAGCAATTTTCTCCTTTTCCAACAATGTTTTCATAGTTTGTATCAAAATCATACTTCAACTTTCCAGGTTTTTCGTTTGCTTCTTCAGATATTGTCAAAACATACGAATTTCATATTTTCATGTAAAAGGTTACAGTAAACCGTTAAACATTTCCACCATACAAACAGTTTGCTCCAGAAGACTGCATAGGGTATACATGCAAACATATGGAATGTTCCTAAAAGTGAATGTCGTTTCCTGTAGATGTGTCAAAATGAGTTGCATAAATTTGTGAAAGGGTTAGAATGCAGCTTGCTATTCTATATAAACTAATAGCTGTTGGCTATGACTGAATTATATCTTGGTCAAACTTAATTTCTATCCAGATTGGGGTATATTGTGACAATTTGGCAATTTTATTTTCAAATGTTATCTACTGCAAAATGTTTAAATAATCATCTTTGTTTAGGAAAAGGATTGAATTGAGATATATCTGACAGAAATACATTCAGTATTAGAATAGGGAAGATATAATTACACATCCTTAACCCTTTCCCACCTACAGAGGCTGTCTGACACATATGCTGCATATGACTTTTGAAAACATCGTGAAAAAAGGAGAAATTTCTCAAAACGAGCAATTTCTCCTTTTGCTACATTGTTTTTAACTTTTTTCAGTAATTATACGTACAATATTAGATATTTTCCATATTTTTAGTTGACATTTTTAAAGTCGTCTGCTGCAGGTTTGCTGTATGTGGGAAAGGGTTAACTACATGTAGTGAGATAACAGTGTATTGAGGGCTATACATGTAACACTTTATGTAATATTTACCTAGATGTTTTCAATGTCGTCTTCTGAAGATTTATTGTATGCTAGAATGGGTACTTTATTATTATAAGGATATAATATATGGTCAGTCATAAGAAATGTTTACAACAATAATAGTTTGAAACTAGTAAACTGTCTATTTAACCCTTTCCCTCATATAGACACTCTCTGACGCCTCTGCAGCAGACAGCTTTTTGAAAACATAGTGACAAAAGAAGAAATTGCTCAAAACAAGCAATTTCTTCTTTTGCACCACAGTTTTCTCTTTTGGTCATAGGTTATTCACTCAATTATAGAGATTTTCTATTTTTTGACAAAATATGTTCAAAGTTGTCTGCTGCAGAATTGTCGTATGAGGGAAAGGGTTAAACAGTGTTATTGATTGATCGAAGTTTAATGCCATTTTCAACAGTATTTCAGATTTATATCACAATGGTCAGTTCACATACCATGTGTTTTCCTGACTTTCTTGCATCCTGTGCACCACACAACATTTCCCCCCAGACAACTAAGCCCGTCTGTAGCTTTTTCAGGCACTTTAAACAAAAATACACGGAAAATACAGGAATTTAATGTTAAGATGCGGAAACGCTGGAAATGGTCTGAATACTCCGGGGTCCACGGAACTATTCCAGGGTGTTCACAGAACCGTTCCAGCGTGTCCATGGAACCATTCTGGGTTTTTCAATGGAATTTCCGGGTAATCAACTTAAATGTACCATGGAAAGTGTCAGATTATCCCGAAGTATCCCTGGAAAGTTGTCCGAATACTCTGGGGATTTTCCATGAATTTTAGTAAGAGTCCCCGGAAAAGCTACAGCTCATTGGTTGAAGATGAATGATTCTAGTCACAATGGCTTTTGTCAATCATCAGGAAGAAAGAATGTCAGATGAATGAGCTCACAGCTCCTGGATCGATAGCCATCTTTGTTACAGACTGAGCTATTTTGAGTTATTTCTCAACAATGATGACTCATCCTGTCAAACACCTTTGTGGTGTAGTGGTAGAGCATCAGCCTCTAGTGCAAGAGGTAGTTGGTTCGATCCCCGGCCAGGTCATACCAAAGACATAAAAAATGGTAGTAATGTAATGGCTGCGCTCCTGGACTCTCAGGTTTGAGGGGTTAGCATGACAACTGACTGCCTGGTGTGTCTTTGAAGTATTTCTTTCTTTTCTTTTTCTTTTGCATTGTTATTTGTATACATAATATATAAATGATCTTCAGAAATAATCATATTTATATTTACGTATTTATTAAATTTAATAGAAAGAGATTCTACATTCTTTGACCAGATTGAATTTTTCCTGTTGATAGAGGCATATATAGATAATAAGAGGTTAATTGGTTCTTTCCTCATCATATCTCTTTATCCCTCTCCCTCATAAAGACGCTTTCTGAAGCCTCTGCAGCAGACAGCTTTTTAAAAACATAGTGACAAAAGAAGAAATTGCTCAAAACGAGCATTTTCTCCTTTTGCCACAATGTTTTACACTTTTAGTCATAGGTTATCCATTCAGTTATAGAGATTTTCCATTTTTTGACAAAATATGTTCAAAGTCGTCTGCTGCAGAATTGTTGTATGAGGGAAAGGGTTATTACCCAATAAAGGCCTTTGTTGTGGTTACTCAGAAGAATTCTCTCACAGAGCCATAGTGTTTGTAGGTCAAGTAACCCTTTGACTGCTGGAAACAATTTTTGTGAAGCCTCAGTGTCAGGCCTGGATACACATACAGACGCTTTTTGACACCTGCAGCAGACAACTTTTGAAAAAATTGTGACAATCGGAGAAATTGCTCATAATGAGCAGCAATCTCTCCTTTTGCCGCAATAGTTTCAAAACACTTTCATTAATTGATATAGGTTTTTCTAAATTTTTTGCTTAGATGTTTTCGAAGTCGTCTGATTTTGGAAAGCATTTTAAACCCTTTCCCACATAAAACAAATCTACAACAGTAGTAGGGTCAATATAGCACCTGACCCCAAAAAAATTGCAAGCAAACGTTTTATGGTGTTTTCCTGTAATATTGGGTCTTGTGAACAACATATCGAAAGTTTAGGAAAATTTAGGCCACAGAAAGGGTCAAAATGTGACGTCATAAACAAGATGGCCGCCAAATCATAATATTGGCTATATCTCGCTTAATATTTGACATAGGGTGACAATATTGGTGTCTAGCTACAGGTTCTAGGGGTCAAGGAATCCATTAATTCTATTTGTGAGGTTGTGGGGGAATTGCATCATGGGAAATCCAAGATGGCCGCCACGACGGCCCCAAATTATGTTATTGGCCATAACTCTGTTCATAGTTAACATAGGATAACAATGTTGGTGTCTATCCATAGGTTTAAGTGGTCAAGGAATCCTTTAAGGCTATTTATAAGATTGTGTGGGAATAGCATCATGGGAATTCCAAGATGACTGCCATGATGTGCCACAAGTTAGGCATATATTTCATGTAAACAACAATAACATTCATGGTGTCTAACCAAAGGTGTAGAAAAAACCTGTCAGTTTGGCTTTCACACAAACTATCTCATTGCTCTTCGTCATCGTCATCGTCTTCATCTAGTCTAGTTGTCACAGTTCCCTTCTTGACAAGGTCCGCATGCATTTGTACAATCAAGCCCATGCTTTTTATATGTACATTTTAGTGTATTACAACCAGCGGAACAGTTGCAGTGGATCATTTTGAGGAGAACCTCGGGAGCAGGGTCCTTATCCATCAAGATCGGAATGAGTATGTCCCCTTGAACTTAAATCACCAGTCTTTAGGGACCATGTCCTCACTTATGCCCATCCAGAACATAACTTGGTAATGCGTCCTCAGAGGGTGAAATCTAGTTGCAGAATCAGTTGGCGAAAGTCGTTCAGGTGTGACAAACGTCTTGGCTCTTGAAACTTTCTTACATAGCAAACTGTACCTAAGGGTTGGGAGAGATTCGTTTTAATTCCCATTGAATAATGAAACCATTGCCTTACAGCCAGCACTTTCAATGGTATCTTGATCTTTGTCGTGTGAACAAAAAATCTTTGAACATGTACGAAACACGGAGTCCCCCTTGAGAATATTTTAGAAAACAGATTTTTTGCCAATCCCAAAGATCCTTGATGTCGTATCGCAACCTGTGAACGGGTGAACAAACAACAGATCAGTGCATATGTCATCACCTAGTATCTGTTTCAGAACATTGATGTTGTACACATATTGTTTTGTTTTATTCCCGGTTTTATCTGAACGGAAGTAGAGCTCATGGCTGTCCTTAAGAGTCGCATGATGCAGAAGGAGAATCAGCAAGTCCGTATCTTCACCAATGAGCGTTGTAGACTTGTATTCACACATCGAAACTGCTGCTTTTACTATGTCCACGTCTGCATCTCCCTCAGCTTGGATGACATGGCAGCCGAAAGGCTGCAAGCATTTTGCGATCAGATCAATCATAGCCTGTTTGTTTTCCGAATTCGAGAGAAAATCCTCCTTTTTCCCGACGAACTTAGTAGCATCCGATATATTGACCTTGTTAGAAGTCTTATTAGCACCTCGTCGTTGATGTGTATTGTCCTTAATGCCTGGCCCTCCCCTGTACCCATCAAATACTACTGTGGCATGTCCGTATACATCCAAAGTAAACTTCGCATATGCATCGGCGATTGAGCTGTATGTAGATCCTTCGGCCCATTTCAGTCTATGCAAAAGTGAGCCCCCGTCTAAAACGTAGTGCTCAGTAACTGGGATCGCCTCGAGCACAGCATCATCAGATGTGGGAGTGACACGGCACCAAGAACAACAACAGAGCTGGGTCTATGGTTCTGTCCTCAGTTACTTTGATGGCCCGGGCAGTAGCTAATGTCTTCACTCTAGTATTTCTCTTGTGCGAATACGAAAAGATAGATTGACCTTCCATTGTTTGCACTGTGCTGTTGCCAACCGTGAAAAGGTCATCCACATTCACATCGTCATTAGCATTTATTTCGGTTATGATGTTGCGCAAGGTAGCATCTACTGTAAATGGAGAAAAGTCTGCAAGTTTTTCTACAAGCTTTTCTTTGTCTGATTTAGTTCTATTCATCCTTGCAGACGTAGCCTCTTTGTGTTGTTCTCTTGTTGTGTATACCATCTGGCTGAACTCTTGCATGGCATAGTTGTAGGCTGAGGTTACAGGGCGAGACATGGTCCAAAGTGTTCTTTGGTGTTCATTAAAGCCACTTCCTCTCGTTAGCCCGCCCGTGCTTTTAAGATCCGAGCCTAGGCAAGCCCAGTATTGGTTACTGCGGCGTATGACATGGAAACCATTTATGAAATTCTGATAAACAGAAGGGGTTTCAGTTTCTAAGCTGTACATCTTCTGAAGATACAGATAACCCGACTTGAGATAGTTAGGGTGTCCAGCAGCTGAACATATTGGTCAGATATGGCATGGAGGTACATCTCCTATGATCCGGTACATCTCCCATGATCGATGAGTTTGCGGGCAACTCCCAACATTTGCTGATAATTTAACCACAGTTTGCTTATCCTTGAATGACTGGATAGTTCACCTGCTTTCGATTTAAGCCGATCAGCGATTGTACCAATGCAATCCGACTTCGGCAAAGAATCCATGTCTCTTTCACCAGTTTCCATAAGATCGAACAACGTTTCAACCTCTTTCAAGACGTTTTCAAAACCAAGCCCATCCTTGATGATTTCAGCTACTATCTGATGCGTAAGGCATTGATCTACTAGGAGATGTCCGCGAAATGCACGTTGTACACATTTACCACTCATCATATGCACAACTGCGTTCTCACCATATATTGTTTGTAGGATCTGTCTCAGTCCACTCCCATCCATTAATGTTCCTATGGCCCCCAAAAGATTCATGAAGGTGTGAAAACTGCCCAGTAACAACACAACATCTCTTATAGGACTATTGTCTGGTACTTCATTCATTCGAATGTAATGATTGGCAGCTAGGTTGCACACATATTCCAATGAGGAGAAAATGCATGTTTTGTCACTTGATGACATATCAATCATGGGAAGGAACGCTATCGAAGACTGGCCAGGATGATCACATCCCTTGAACAATGTATGCATCATGCCCTGCCAGTTTGGGGCGCATGGACGGAAACGTAACGATATCTCCCAGAGTATGTCGATTTTGTGATCGATGTCGCGAAACAATGTAAGAGGCATGAATTCCACATTGCGGCGAACGTGTTTAGCAAAACGATAGTCCTTGAGGTCCACCTTTGCCTCATTCAGAATATTTAAGTCAACTCATTTTCGCCTTGGAATAGTGTGATTGGCTGGTTTCCCGGGTGTGATGGCCGCAATCATACCCATCCCATGAAAGGTACCCTTTCCATCAAGCGTTACTATATTATGATCGACATTATCGGCTGCGAACAGCAGAGCCATGTCAATTATGTATAAATCTCCACCTAACATATCTGGAGCAATTGCAGCTGCGGCGTTGTTCTCAAACCTTTGAACCTCCGAGTAGGATGAGCAATATCCCATGACAGAGAGGCTATCAATCAAAAACCTTGACCTGAAAAGATGGTGCATATGGTGGCCATCTTGATTTTTCATGACGCAATTCCCACACAATCTTACAAATAGCCTTAAAGGATTCCTTGACCACTGAAACCTATGGATAGACACTAACATTAATATCCTATGTTAAATATGAACCGAGTTATGGCCAATGACAAAATTTGGGGCCGTCGTGGCGGCCGTCTTGGATATCCCATGATGCAATTCACCCACAACCTCACAAATAGACTTAATGGATTCCTTGATCCCTAAAACCTATAGCTAGACACCAATATTGTCACCATATGTCAAATATTAAGCGAGATATAGCCAATATTATGATTTGGCGGCCATCTTGTTTATGACGTCACATTTTGACCCTTTCTGTGACCTAAATTTTCCTAAACTTTTGATATATTGTTCACAAGACCCAATACCCAAGGAAAACACCATAAAACCTTTGCTTGCAATTTTTTTGGGGTTAGGCCCTATTTTTCATAAATTGACCCTACTACAGATGACTTAAAAAATATACCCGAAAACATTTGGAAACTCCCTTTAATTGAAAAGTTAATAATTGAATACAGTTGAAAACATGGTGACAAAAGGAGAAATTGCTCGTTTTGAGCAATTTCTTCTTTTGTCGCCATGTTTCGTAAGCCGTCTGCTGTAGAGGCGTCAAAAAGCGTCTATATGTGTGAAAGGGTTAATACTGTTGGCTGCTCAGCTCAAAATGTTTATATTGATAGTCCTAGAATTGGCTGTGGATTCTTCCAAATGTAAAGATTGGCTGTGGATTCTTCCAAATGTAAAGATAATCCAGTCCATTATGAAAAAATCAGCCTTGAAGTTGAAAGGGTTATAGGTTTTATGACACTTAATACCCGACCATATTAATAGCTCAGTGTAAATTTTGTTTGAAGTATCTGCTAGAAAAAAGTGCTTGTTCAGCAAATCTTTTATGTTTTTTATCTATAAACCATTTCCATGATACAGACAGTTTCTGATGTCTCTACAGCAGACGACTTTTGAAAACTTTGTGGCACAAGGAGAAATTTCTCATTTTGCCACAATGTTTTCAACTCTATTTACCAATTGACCCTTTCCCTCATATAGACACTTTTTGACGCCTCTGCAGCAGACAGCTTTTTGAAAACATAGTGACAAAAGAAGAAATTGTTCAAAACAAGCAATTTCTTGTTTTGCCTCAATGTTTTCCACTTTTAGCCATGATAGGTTATCCATTCAATTATAGAGATTTTCTTTTTTCTAAAAACATTGCAAAATCTTGTGATCAAAGGAAAACTTTACTAGACTTAAACACTTTCTACTTTTTTGAAAAGAAACTTAATAAGTAAGTTAAGTGGCCTCATATGTGACAAAAGGTGTATGTATGAGATTTAGAGTTTAAGTAAGTATCTTCATATGTGACAAAAGGTGGATGTATGAGGTTAAGGGTTAAAAACAACTAGGATGGATTTTATCCTGATATTATACAAATAATGATAACATGCCTTCAGGGTTTCCATTTTATTACTGTTAACCCTTCCCAAATACAGACGCTTTCTGAATCTTCTGCAGCAGACAACTTCTGAAAGTATTGCAGCAATAGGAGAAAATGCTTATAATGAACAATAATTTTTTCTCCTTTTGCCAAAATGTTGTCAACTCTATTCAATTATCATACTTTTATATACCGGTAATTATTTATAATGAGTTTTCATATTTCATATTTTCAAGGTCGTCTGCTGCAGATTTGTACATGCATGGGGAAGGATTAAATACACTCAGTTCAGCACTCAACTCTGGACTCAAAATGATTACATGTTACAAACGGTTATGCAATCCTTTAACTTGATTATTTTGTGCTTCGATGAGTTATTGTGACCAACCCGTGTCCGTCATTTGTCCAACATTCATCCGTCAGATGTCAACAATTTCCTTGTGGACACTTAATTAGAGGTCGCAGTTTTCATCCAATTTTCATGAAATTTGATTATTGGTCATGTCAGAACAAAACCTAGATCACAAGGTCAAATTTAACCCTTTTCCTCATACTGACGCTTTCTGACGCCTCTGTAGCAGACAGCTTTTTGAAAACATAGTGACAAAAGAAGAAACTCCTTTTGCCACAATGTTTTCCACTTTAAGTCATAAGTTATCTATTCACTTATAGAGATTTTCTATTTTTTGACAAAATATGTTCAAAGTCGTCTTCTGCAGAATTGTCGTATGAGGGAAAGTGTAATCTCGTGGACACTGTACAGGCAGTATTTTTCTATGCACTAATCATACTATCAATTATAGATCAGTTCCATATAAATTTGTGTCTTTTATGCTTTCAAAGTCGTCTGCTGTAGATTTTTTATATGTATGGGAAATATTTATCTTGTTTCAAGAAACTAAATTTATACATGCGTATTATTTTGATGAAGTGGAAAAAATATTGTAGGAAAAGAAGTAATTGTTCATTATGTGCAAATTCTCCTTTTGTCTGACTGAATTTTAAATTTATCTGCTGAAGAGGAATATTATAACAAAGTAAAATACAACCAAGAGAAGGGCTTTAACAATCATATAACTTAGTATGATAAAGGCCAGTTTTTTGGCCGGATTGCTCTAGCAATTCCGGTCTATAGATTGGCGATGTCCGTCTGTCTGTCTGTCTGTCCGTCAACATTTTGGTTAAAGTTTCAGGTTGAGGCAAAATCTCAGCACTGGAAAGGGTTACAAACTTGAAACTTTGCCTGAAGGTAACCAGTAACAAGTTCTATTGATTTCTATGGTTACTTTGACCTTGACCTTGGTTTGTCTTTTTTCAAGGTCAAATTGCCGACAATCCGGCCTTACCGTCTTCAGCGGTTTCTTGTTTTTATTTTCTATGTTGAGGAACAGGTTTGATGTATCTGTAGACTACATAGTATAAGATAATGGTTGTTAGACAAATGGAAACAATTTGCCCTCATTACCTTCTCCATTAACCAGTAGTCTGTTAATTAACCCTTCTCCAAAAAAGAATAAATCTGCACCATATATGACTTTGACGGATCTTTGGGAAAATCTCTGTAAAAGGATTTTTGAATGGTCAAATAAAACATTATGGCTAAAGAAGAAATCTCTCTTAACCCTTTCCCTCATATAGATGCTTTCTGACGCATCTGCAGCAGACGGCTTTTTGAAAACATAGTGACAAAAGAAGAAATTGCACAAAACGTGCAATTTCTCCATTTGCCACAATGTTTTCCACTTTTTGTCATAGGTTATCCATTTAATTATGGAGATTTTCTATGTTTTGACAAAACATGTTCAAAGTCGTCTGCTGCAGATTTGTCGTATGAGGGAAAGGGTTATACTATAATGTTTTCAATACAAATCTGCTGCAAACTCGGCAAAATGCATTTCCATGAGGGAGACAGTAAACCAGTAGCCTACTAATTAATACACTTTACAAAATTAACTGACTTGCAAACTGAGCATTATCCCTCTCTCTGTTAAAGACAAATGTTGACATCTCGACAGCAAATAACCTTAAAAAACATGGTTGGGAAAGGAACAGTGATCAAGTGAGGGGCATTTTCCTGTTCTAAAAGGTCAAATTACGCCAAATACATACGCAGGCTTGCTAATCTACACCTAAATAGTCCCTAAAAAAACCTTTGTTTGCGTAGAAATGAGTGTATACCATCACCAGAATGCATTGAATATATGAAATTGAGTTTAAATGCTGTGTGAAGGTGTATAGGATGCACTGGAAATGACTTATTTAATCACTTTTAGCATTTTGACCTTGTTTGAAAGCGAAAGTAGAGAATGCTAAACACCGGTTTTGTCCGGGCCCGATTTGGTCCAAAATGACGGTAACCATTTTCGTCTGGTGAGTTCTTTCTTGCATAATGCATGACCCCCCATTTTCTTCGGATTGTTTTAAAGTTTTGAGGTAACTCTCTTCAATGATATATGGTGAGAAACGCTTAGAAAGTGTGACAATTGAGGACTGAAACTGGTTGATTTACATGGAAACAAATAAGGAATTTATTTGGTGTATTGTAACCTAAAAACCTTATTTGACACATTACCCTTTCCCACATACAAAAAAATTATACAGCAGATGACTGAAAACATTTGGTCAAAAATGTGGAGACTCTAAATGAAAGAACAATTATTGAATGAAGTTGAAAACATTGTGACTAAAGTAGACATAGCTCATTATGAGCAATGTCTACTTTTGTCAAAATGTTTTCAAAAGTCGTCTGCTGCAGAAGCGTCAGAAAGCGTCCCCCTTACCTATTCCTCTGAAGGAATAATAATACATAAATATCATTCATAATAACAAAGGAAATGTATTTCAGGTTGATAGTTGTCCTGTTCTATTGATATATAAAGGAGCAAGATGGTCACCTTGCCGTATCCCCTTGGTCAGCTGTCCAGTTTTGGGATCATCTGGACGTCTCTGTCCGGGGCCTATATGATGAAAGGGATCTACCAGACAATGACAGGGGCAGGAACAGATCGAGACTTTGACGGAGAAAAGGGAATGCTACGTTTTACTAAAAGGTAATGATTGATTGATTGGTTGGTTGGTTTAACACCAGCCAGTCAGTCGTAATGCTAATCCTGCAACTCTGTTTGGCAGCCATTACTTCCATTTTTAGCTCCACTGGCTGAAAGCCAGTCGAGCTTATGTCATGGCGAATTGTCCGTCGTGCGTGCGTGCGTGCGTGCGTGCGTGCGTGCGTTAACTTTTTCCTTTAAACGACTTCTTCTCCCTAACCACTTGGCCAATTTGGTTGAAACTTCATGGGAAGCATCCTCTCAATGTCCTCTACTAAATTCCTTCAATTTTTTTTGATCCATTCAAAATTCTGGTTTCCATCGCAACCGAAAGAAAAAAATAGTGAGAACTTAAAAAATCTTCTTCTCCGAAAGTGTCAGGCCGATTTTCAAATAATTTTGTAGAAATGTTCCTTGGGTGACCCTTTATTAGATTCCTTCAAGAAATTTTGATTGGGCGAAAAACATGGCCGCCAGAGGGCGGGGCTTTTTTGCCTTATATAGCTATAGTGAAAACTTAAATAATCTTCTTCTCAAAAAGTGTTCAGCAGATTTTCAAATAATTATGTAGAAATGTTCCGTGGGTGACCCTCTATCAGATTCCTTCAAGCCATGTTGATTGGTAAAAAAACATGGCCGTCACAGGGCGGGGCTATTTTGCCTATATGGCTAAAGAGCAAACTTAAAAAATCTTCTCCTCCAAAAGTGTCAGGCCGATTTTCAAATAATTTTGTAGAAATGTTCCTTGTGTGAACCTTAATTAGATTCCTTCAAGAAATGTTGATTGGGCGAAAAACATGGCCGCCAGGGGGCGGGGCTTTTTTGCGTTATATAGCTATAGTGAAAACTTAAAACATCTTCTTCTCCGAAAGTGTTCAGCCGATTTTCAAATAATTTTGTAGAAATGTTCATTGGGTGACCCTCTATCAGATTCCTTCAAGCCATGTTGATTGGTCGAAAAACATGGCCGCCAGAGGGCGGGGCTATTTTGACTTATATGACCATAGTGAAAACTTAAAAAATCTTCTCCTCCGAAAGTGTCAGGCATATTTTCAAATTAATTTTGCAGAAACATTCCTTTGGTGACACTCTACAAGATTCCTTTAAGCCATGGTGGTTGGTAAAAAAAATAGCCACCACGGTGCAGGGCTGTTTGGAGATTTTATTTTTGCCTTATGGCCGTGGAGCGATACTGGCCCTCTTGGGCCTCTTGTTTCAAGTCTTTGGTATGACCCGACTGGGGATCAAACCCACAACCTCCCGCACCCAAGGCGGACGTTCTAACATTACACGACCGAGGCTGTGTCTAAAAGGCTACGAGTATATTGATCAGTTTTTCAACTAATTTGAAATCTAAGAATGGGAATGTAATTTGGTGGGCAGGCATTAGTCTAGGTTAAGTTTGTGTCTCACTCAATTAATTTTGTTTCCACGCAATAACTTAAGGTTCCTAAGATTATTTCAAAGAAAATTTCACAGGAAAATAACTTGGCTTAGAATTGTCTCTATGTTCATAGTCACAGATTTTCGGCTTTGGAGCAATTTCTCCTTTTCCCACAATGTATTCTACTCTACTCTAAAACTGATCTTTCATTCATAATCTTTTTCCATATTTTTTAAAGTTATGTACTGCTGTTTGTGGGAAAGGATTAACAAATGATATAACATTTCCCATAATTTAAAAGTTGTCTCCTGTAAAGGCATCAAAATTCAACCGTAATCAGGGAAAGGGTTCTGAATATTTTAATTCATGTATTTATTACCAAGTGTAACCTTACATTTCAGGCCTGTCAGACGACTGTTTATAGCTCTAGGATTAAATGGTGCCATTTATATAGCTGTCTGCAACTCCTATCTCTTTGGAAACTCAAACTTTGGGTGGATACAATGGATACTCGACCAATCAACAATACCGGATACATCATCTACAGGTGAGTTTTATTAGTCGCCAAGCGCGAGCCCCATAATTAGGCAGTCATCTACGTGAGTCCATGGTATTGCAGTGAAGTTTATGATTTTTTTTTAAATGCCATAGTGTTTTGTTATAAAGGATCTTTGACACCCCTTCATCGACTGAAAAATGCCGATCAAACTTGTGACCTCAGTCATGTCGAAGAGGCGAACACTCTACCAGATCACTACAAAAGCTAGCTCTAAAGCGAGTCAGTTTAAGTTTCCCATAGTCTTTCTATTGGTTAGATTACTATACTACAGCTGACCATTGTGTAGTTTATAAGATCAGCCGCTGACATTGCTTCAGTCATGACTTTGAATTAGAGTCTACATACATTAGTGTTAATTGAAAGCAGTTGTTTTCAAAAGTCATTGGCTGAAGATGCATGTGTCTGAATGAAAAAGATCACTTGATCAATTTTAGCAATATTTCCTTTACCCAGAATTGTTGAACAGTTGTATATTGCAAATCAATCAAGATGTAGATGAGTTTTTGTTTAAAAGGGAAGAAGTGAGGTGGAATAATGGATATTTTAAGTGAATATAATGTTAAGAAAAAGTACAATGTTTTAAAATCCAAACATCATTATATAAATATTGCATGGCTTCCAGTGTGAAAGTACATATTGTCAACATGAGGAAAATACTGTTACCCGAGGTGAAGCCGAGGTTAACAGTATTTACCCGAATGTTGATAATATGTACTGTCACACTGGAAGCCATGCAATATTTATTTTATTATACCGAACAAAATTACACGTTTATTCAATTTATTCTGTACCTTTGTAGGGGAGGTGAACATGGGTAGATCTACTACAATGTAACACACACATATGAATACACCGGTTAACAGTATACTGTTACATGGCATGCGCGTCTAAAAGGTGACCTTATTGTTTGAAATGATGTCACGCACATGCATAATCAACATTTTCATGTGCGTGCCAATATACTGTTAACCGGTCAAAAACGTACTGTTAGCATGAGACAGTAAGAAATTGCCCATTATGAGTATATGAGAATTTAACATTACAAAGTCACGTGAGGTATAATAATTAGAATTATTAACAAATTTCAAACATTCCTAAGTCACACCATAGTCAAATGTCTGTACCAGGGAAAGGGTTTACCAGTCTAATATACTTTTGTCTTTTACAGATAAACTGTCTATTATGGTAGGGGGAGGACTTTTACTGACCCACACCCTTGTCCGTCTCTACCAAAGCATCTATGTCAATGTATTCAGCAGCCATCTGACACAAGGATTTCTAGACTGGTTATCTCCAAATGTGTATTCCCTCCTGGCTGGTTTTACCCTGATTTCTGAGGCACCAGTCTTAGATGAAAATGACTCTGGTAAGTTTTTTTCCAATATATTTTTTAGTAAACACAATATAGCCCATAATAATCTTAATAACTTTGTTATTTTAAAATTTAAAACCTGGTCTTAGGGGAATATTTGTATTTTCACCCTTTCCCTCATATAGTCGCTTTCTGACGCCTCTGCAGCAGACGGCTTTTTGAAAACATAGTAACAAAAGAAGAAATTGCACAAAACGTGCAATTTCTCCTTTTGTCACAATGTTTTCCACTTTTAGGTTATCCATTCAATTATAGAGATTTTCTATGTTTTGACAAAATACGTTCTGCTGCAGAATTGTCGTATGAGGCAGGGTCTTTCAAATAGTATGGTCTAGAAACGCCCTATATAAACGCCTTATCGTACTGAATATCTTGTCCCTATCGATTTTTACCTGGAAGTGTTTATCACGGCGAATTAGTTTTTATCACGGCGTGTATTTATCACGCTTAGCGAATTAGGGTATTTTGTCCTAATATGTAATCGTAAATGATTTATTTTAAAGCGAGTTAAACATGGGCAATATTCCGTCTATCCTGCTTAACAAAATGATGACCATTTGCTTCGTGATACTGGTCTAAGAAAATTGTCATATCCTTTAAATGATTTAAGTATTTTTGTATATTATTTAGACCGAAGAATAGGAATATCAAGTTTAAATTTGTTATCGTATAAGCAACCTGTTTGATTGTTTGTTTGTCTTTCCTTTAATGGAATTGCATTCGACGATGTTTAATAATGTTTAATTGTTACGTGTGTAATACCCGAATAATTCTTAATTCTTAAGTGGTACAAAATGCATTTCTTTGATGATGTTACGTGCGAAAAGATGCGTTGTCGCTTGATCATTAATCCTTTGTATTTCTTTAATAAATCATTATCAAGTGTAGGAGTAATGAGTAATCCTATTTATCACACCAAGATAACATATTTCTTAATTAGGTGGCACAAACTACACGTTATTTCTTTGATGATGTTATGTGCGAAAATATGCGTTGTCGCGTGATCCTTTAATCCTTTGTATTCTTTAATAGATTATTTCTAAGTGAAGGAGAATTCTTTGTTATATAAAAATTTAAGGTTGTTAAAACTGTTTTCATCTGCTACACGTTCATTGTTCAGTCGTTAACGATGCGGGCTGTCAATCCAGGGGTCGTGAGTTCGAATCCCGACTTGGCCAACTTTCTTTCCGACGTTTGACAAAAGTCAATGCGCAATTCGTCTTCCACCAATGGGCTAAGTCTATGCGGAAAAGCAGCCAGTTGCTTGGGAAGATTGTTGTGTGGACTACTGTTGTGAGAAAACCAGGAAACACATGAGTAGGTGAACTGGCCGCCGTGATATGACTGAGAAATTGTTAAAAACGGCGTTAAACCCCAAACAATCAATCAATCAATAATTGTATTCACCAATATAAAAACTAGTTTAGCAGAGGCTTATGATACATGTGCTCAGGTGAGCTAATAAAACAAACAGAAGTTGTGTTTTGTTCTTTTTAATCAATGTCATAATAAATGATAACAACATGTTTCTTTGAGATGATTGACAACAAGCACCATTATGTAACACAACACTGTACAAGGGACACACACACACATATATATATATATACACACACACATACACAGTGGCTACACACAAGGATTGTACATAGAATATTAGGAACAAATACTTTGCTATTTAAGATGAGACTTTCTTTTGTATATGTTATGAAAAATGAAAAATCAATAACATTTATTTTGGGATTGTAGAAAATGCTCTCGTTTTTAATCTTTAGTTTACTTTCGTTCTTTCTCACACTGAACGTCCTCGTCTTCTTTCTTTTCCCAACCGGCATTGTGAGGAAGGAAGTCGAAACGGCACAGTTTCATAGCAAGCTACAAGGTCTCACATCCTGTAAAATTAGAAAAATGTCACTTGAATATCAGAATGAGGTATCAAAATATATCTTAGTACATACTTGGAAAAAAAAGTTCACACAAAAACAATTATCTCAAGCTTAAATTAGTATAAATTTCTGAGGACTGCTAAACTACATGTTCCCCCTTTCCTTGCATAAGAAGGTATTACATGTAGGACCCTGTAACTCTTGGTTTTGGCCAAAATTATAGCTCAAAATCACTTCAAACTTTCAAAATAATTTAAAGATCATGTCTTGGGCATTAAATATATCTCACCATGCAAGTTGGAAGTAAGTCTACACATTGAAAACTGTTTTCTAAATATCAACGTATTGTGCCAATAAAACACCATTTTTCTTTAGATTTTTAACAGGTCAAAACATGAAATACGGATGAAATATGAAAATCTAAGACATAGACATCATAAATTCGACTTTAATATAAAAGAAAAAAGCCGCTATTTTAGTCCCATAAACACCATGCAAGTAGGAGAATCTCCAATATAAAACAGTTTCAAAATATCAACGTATCGTGCAAAAAAAAAAAGAAAAAAAATTCTTTACATTTTAAACAGGTCAAAACATGAAAATCTAAGACATAGACATCATAAATTAGACTTAAATATAAAAGAAAAAAGCCGCTATTTTAGTCCCATAAACACCATGCAAGTAGGAGAATCTCCGAAAAAAGTAGATTTTCAAAACTGACCTAAGGGCTTTTGAGACCAGGGTAGAACCAGGTCAACCTGTGCAACCGGATCAGGCTCTGAACTGTTTTAGAATTAGTCATAGAATGTTTCAAGAGACTACTAAAAAAGCGAATTAACTTTGATACTTTATCAACATTTGTAATAATAATGTAAAGATTGAACATCACTCAAATGATAACAATTTGTTCCAGGTTGGTTTGATTGGTCAATGATCAGCTGGCGTCACGCTGTCGGCGTGGGTATGTTTGCCTTATTGTGGTACAACGACGGTAAACTGCAATACCAGCTGGCTAAATTTAGAAGGAACAGAGCTGGTGAGTAGGGGCACATTTCTTAGCCCTTTCCCACATGCAGAAGCATTCTGACCATCTGACTTCATCGTTATTGGTATATGAGTGGCAAATAATCAGGACAATAACTGCGGACAGTTTTTAGCTCTACTGGCCAAAGGCCAGAAGGGCTTATGTCGTGGCGATTTGTCCGTCGTCCGTGCGTCCGTAAACAATTTCTTGTTAACACGATACAGTCTTCACTTTTGATTGTATCTCAACCAAACTTATACAGTAGTTAGATATCCATGAGAGCTCAGTTCCTTTCGAAAACCAGCCAGATCTGCCCATGCATGACTGGATTATGGCCCTTGAAATGGTCAAAATTGCTATAAAAGAGCTTGTTAACATGATACAGTCTTCACTTTTGATTGTATCTCAACCAAACTTATACAGTAGTTGGATATCCATGAGAGCTCGGTTCCTTTTGTAAACCAGCCAGATCCGCCCATGCAAGACTGGATTATGGCCCTTGAAATTGCTATAATTGATCATGTGAACACAATAGAGGCTCTATTTACTATCTGATCTTCACCAAACTTAGATAGTAGTTAAATATTGATGAGAGCTTGGTTCCTTTTGAAAACCAGCCAGATCCGCCAAGACTGGATTATGGCCCATGAAAGTGTAAAAAATTGCTATAATACAGCTTGTGAACACAAAAGAGCCTCCATTTACTATCCGATCTTCACCATACATACATGCTCTGGATTGAAAATGACCAAAGAACCATACCAGTAGAGCATAGGCCCTCATGGGCCTCTTGTTACATGTATATCGAGGGCTTGGCATGAAACAGTCGTAACTATAAACCTATTTTGAAAACCCTGGTTTATGGGCAATTTTGACCCCTTTGTAAACAATGCAAATTTCCATTGTTTACCAAGAAAAATAATTTAAAGCTTATAAAGACTTTATGGCGAGGTGATTAACCTTGGTAAAAAAAATACCAATTTTAGTTGCAACAATTTCACGCCAAGCCCTCGATATGTAACATGGACTTTTCAACCATAAGTATGAAGCCATTGCAGCAAGTGCTCTTTTTAATTTTGGCCACGGCACACAAAAACTACAGGTGTCTTAGGTTTTGTTCGAGAAAATTTTGGGAAAAAATCAAAATACTGTTACTATTGATAGCTACTATATGGTATTATATAATATTATTATAGTATATATTTATGTAAACCATATAGACACTATTTATAGTAAAACTCTTATGCTTTTCCCCCAATTTTCCTCAAACAAAAGCTCAGAAGCCTGTGCAAAAAATGTCCTTTTTAACCATTGAAGATCCAGATCAGTCTGTTGATAAATCAAATCGGATAAGGATCCTCCAAGTCTGCCACATAGTTTCAGAAACCATCATAAATTACTTGAGAATGGCTATGACCCAAATTCTATGGGACCTGTATGCAATTTGATTGTAATTGCCATTTATCATTTCCCCAACATAACAAATAGTCAAAATTATGGAAACTTTATAAATGAAAGAACAATTATTGAATGAAGTTAAAACATTGCGGCAAATGGAGAAATGTCTAATTATGAGCAGTTTCTTATTTTGTTACAATACTTTTTAGCTCACCTGAGCTTTGCTCAAGGTGAGTTATTGTGATCGCCTTTTGTCCGCCGTCAGTCGTGCGTCAACTTCTTCTCCTCAGTAACCAGTGGGTCAATCGGGATGAAACTGCACAGAAAGTATCCTCTCAATGACCTCGCCAGATTTCCTTCAAATTTATGAGATCCATGCAAAATTCTGGTTTCCATGCCAACGAAATGAAAAAAACTTCAAAATTCTTCTCCCAAACTGATTGGCAGATTTTCATATAATTTTGTTGAAATGTTCCTTGGATGACCCTCTATCAGATTCCTTCAAGCCATGTTGATCGGTCGAAAAACATGGCCGCCAGGGCTATTTTGCCTTATATGGCTATAGTGAAAACTTAAAAAATCTTCTCCTCCGAAAGTGTTTGGCCGATTTTCAAATAATTTTGTAGAAATGTTCCGTGGATGACCCTCTATCAGATTCCTTCAAGCCATGTTGATTGGTCGAAAAACAAGGCCGCCAGGCTATTTTGTCTTATATGGCTATAGTGAAAACTTAAAAAATCTTCTCCTCTTAAAGCGTCAGTCTGATTTTCAAATAATTTTGTAGAAATGTTCCTTAAGTGACCCACTTTAGATTCCTTCAAGCCATGTTGATATGTCGAAAACATGGCCGCCAGAGGACAGGGCTACTTTGCATAATATGGCTAAAGTGAAAACTTAAAAAATCTTCCTCTCCAAAAGTGTCAGGACGATTTTCAAATAATTTTGTAGAAATGTTCCTAGGGTGACTCTCTATCGGATTCCTTCAAGCCAAGTTGATTGGTCGGAAACTATGGCCGCCAGGGGGCGGGGCTTATATAGATAAAGTGAAAAAAAAACCATCAGGTGAGCGATCCAGGGCCATGATGGCCCTCTTGTTAAAAGTTGTCTGCTGCAGAGGCATCAAAAAGTGCCTAAATTAGGGAAAGGGATAATTTTGAAAAATCCAAAGGTCTTTGCGTAACATTGCTCATTTACTTTACAGGTCACATCGTCAGTGAGGGGCACAAGCTGCCTAAAGGTGGTATGTTTGACATGGTGTCTTCCCCTCAACTCTTTACAGAGATCATGTTCAACTGTGCTATAGGTAAATATGTCCATCTTTGATCTATCTGTCTATAACTTTAAGTCTTTACAACTCAACACATAAGAAGCTCTTACGTAGTAAAGGTTGTTTATGACTTGAATTTGTGCGCCATGACCTTTACCCAAAGTTATTTGCTTAAGGTCAAGGTCACCAGAAGCTGAGAAACTGAAGTGCAAATACCCTGTGGAGGTATAAGTCTTTTTCAGACAGTTTTATTCTAAATCTGAAAACTGTTTCATAGATTCTTTAACATTGAAAATATTTCCAAAGGAAAATGTGGACAGATAACAATATTACGTTGTGTCAAGCCTGCTTCTGTGCGTGCATCCATCCAGGCTGAATCAGTAAGGACACAAGCTGTGAGTTCGAACCCCTGCTTGGCCAACATTTGACAAAAGTCACTATGACAAGCGTCATTCACCAATGGGCTAACATAACAGTCTATGTTGAAAAGCAGTCAGTCGCTTGGAAAGTATGTTGTGTGGAGTACTGGTGTGAGAAAGCTAGGAAACACATGAGTAGGTGAAATGGCTGCCGTAATATGACTGAAATATTGTTGAAAACGGCGTTAGCCCCACTCAATTAATTGTCCATCCAGGTTCTTACTCTCAATGCTCAATGGATTTTCAAATAATGAAATACATTTGTTGACTTTGATAACCATTGTGTCAGGTGCAAGACCAAGATTGATAAGCCTCGTTGGTTACTGAGTAAACAATCGCAATCCTTAAATGTCATGATAATACATCTTGATGAGACAGTGTGTAAAACCTGTGTCTTCAGGTCAAACGGTCACATTTGTCTGTCTAAAATGGGTTAAATAGAGCTTGTTCAGGCTTTTAAATTTTAAATGTATTTACCTATAGACTTGTGTTTATAGAGCATCTATCTAGCCTTTTTTAACATAATGCAAAATTAATGTTCTACAGACAACTTTGAAGTCTTCAAGGCAAATATATGGAAAATCTAAAAAATAAAAAATAAAATATTATTAAACAAAGTTGAAATTACAGAGGCAAAAGGAGAAATTGCCCACAGTTTTCAAAAGTCGTCTGCTGCATGTGAAAAAGGGTTACCGTTTAATCAATGCCATTTTGTTTTCAGGTCTATCTCTTGGCTTTGGCCATAGGGCTTGGTGGGCGTGTACAGGTTACGTGGCGGTCAGTCAAATTGTGAGAGGTTTGGGACGTCAACAGTGGTACAGAAAAAAGTTTGAGGCCTTACCCAAGGACAGAAAAGCCATCATTCCATATGTTTTGTAATAATTTAACAGAGCTATTGTTACATTTTAGTGGGCATAATTCATGTTCCATACTCCTTATTTGACCCTCAAACTCTATGGTGTGGTACTCAAAAGGTGTGTTACAGTGAGACGATTATTGTGAGCAACACAAAAGAGGGTTTTGTTATGTAATAATAAAGATAATGAGGGAAAAAAATAAATCTACTCCTCCTTATCTATTCCTCTAAACTATATACAAATTTTCTCATCATGTATGAAAAAGAACTGAAGTTGATAATGTGGAAATTTTTACAGAACTAACATGGACAAAATATTTATTACTCGCAACACAAAGTTTGATGTTTACCTTTACTTTGTCTGATATATGTTGGTCCGCCTAAAACCATGAGTATACATGTATGTATTGACACAATTAACCTGGAACTGTTATCTGTACTCTAGGTGGCCATAATTATTTTTTAAACATAACCAAAGAACAATAACAGTACCCATACGTTACAATAGCAGTACTTTGTCACAATTTACTCCGCAACTGAACGTTCAGACAAATAGAATATACAAATGGCTTTATAGTGTATTAATGGAATGATTACAATGTTGTTAACCCTTTCCAACCTGCAGACGCAATTTGATGCAACAGGCGCAGACGACTTTTGAAATCATTGTGACAAAAGAAGCAATTGCTCAAAACAAGCAATTTCTCCTTTTGCCACAATGTTTTCCACTTTTAGTCATAGGTTATCCATTCAATTATAGAGATTTTCTATATTTTGACAAAATATGTTCAAAGTCGTCTGCTACAGAATTGTCGTATAAGGGAAAGAGTTAGAGTGCAACAAAGTATGATTGAAGTCATGTATATACCAAGTAACGACTTTGTTTCTGTGAATTTGCTACTTTATTCATATATATAGCAAACTTTTGGTAACATTGTGGCAAAAGGAGAGATTGCTCAAAACTAGAAATTTCTTCTTTAATCACAATGTTTTCAACTCCATTCAATCATTAAATTTTTATTTATAGAAGTTTACCGATTTTGCATATATGTTTGATGTAGATTTTTCATATGTAGGAAAAGGGTTAAAAAAATGGGCGACATGACAACTAAACTAAGATTAAATGCCGTTTCATAGATATATTAATCCCTTGTTCGCATATAGACACTTTCTAACACCTCTGCAGCAGACAGCTTTTTGAAAACATAGACGAAAGAAGAAATTGCTCAAAACAAGCAATTTCTCCTTTTGCCATAATGTTTTCCACTTTTAGTCATAGGTTATCCATTCATTTTCTAATTTTTGACAAATTATGTTCAAATGTCGTATGAGGGAAAGGGTTAATCCCTTGCCTGCATAGACACGTTTTGATTCATCTGCAGCAGATGATTAGGAAAAACATTTTGGCATTTGTAGAAATTGCTCATAAGGAGCACATAATGTCATTATTTGCAACTCTATTCTCTCACCAAGGGCTTAGTCTATGTGGAAAAGCAGCCAGTTGCTTGGAAAGCCAGGAAATGCATGAGTAGGAGAACTGGCCGCCGTCATATGGCTGTTGGTTTGAATTTATGAAAATTATACCTCAAAGGCAAGATATCAAATTTGGTGAAGTCGGATAGGACTGAATGATTTGCAGACACTATTGTTTTACTTATTTCTCATGAGGAGCAATACAATGACCCTTTATCTCCATCTCAGTTTTGCTCCATCACAGAGCTAAAAAAGTCCCAAATATCTGTGTCCTTAATTTACATTTACTGAAGCAAGTTATGATGGTTATCTTCAACCCTTTCCAAAATCTGCAGCAGACGACTTTGAAAAGTATTTTCAAAATTGTGCATTGTAAATTTTACTATAATAATTGACTAAAGTTGAAAACACTGTGATGAAAGGAGAAATTGCTCGTTTTGAGCAATTTCTCTTTTTGTCAGTGTTTTCAAAAGCCGTCTGCTGAAGAGGTGCAGAAAGCGTCTAAATGAGGGAAAGGGTTAACTTTAATTTCATGTCATTGTTTTCTTATTAACCAGAGTTTTTCATATTACACTGTATTCTACAACACTAAAACTACTAGCATAGTTATTAGACATTGCAACTAATATTATATTAATATTTTATATTTGGTATTTGAAATTTCAGGAGTTTTATGGTACATTACATATATTTTGTTTTTGTAAATAAAGAATACATAAATCTCCCATTCATGTTTACTTGGCCTTTATGACTTGCTGTTTAGATGGAATCTCATGCTATTCCATTGAGTAGCCATTAAATTAATGTTCATTATAAATATGGAAGGGGCTAAACCCTTTCCCTCATACAACAATTCTGCAGCAGACGACTTTGAACATATTTTGTCAAAACATAGAAAATCTCTATAATTGAATGGATAACCTATGACTTAAAGTGGAAAACATTGTGGCAAAAGGAGAAATTGCTCGTTTTGAGCAATTTCTTCTTTTGTCACCATGTTTTCAAAAAGCCGTCTGCTGCAGAGGCGTCAGAAAGCGTCTATATGAGGGAAAGGGTTAAAGCATTCAGTCAGCAATCCAGTGAAGGGGCTAATGTCCAACATTCTTTCTGTTGTACCGCCTGTAGTGGCATCAGTCATATTCATTGGTCTTCTAGAACAGAAACCTTTCCCAACATGCAGACATATTTTGAAAACATTGTAGCAAACAGTGAAATTTCCATAATGTGTTCAACCTAATTCTATGATTTTTCCCCAACATGCAGACATATTTTGAAAACATTGTGGCAAAAAGTGAAATTGCCATAATGTTTTCAACTTAATTCAATGATTTTACTCTCATTTGGAGATTTAAAGCTCAACTGAGCATAAAGTGCTGAGAGTGAGCTATTGTGTTCACCTTTTGCATAAAATCTTCATTAAAGTTTATCATAACATACATTCTGAAATTTGTCAGAATAATTGTCTTGATGATACCTCAGCTAAGTTCGAATATAGGTCATGTCCAGCCAAAAACTAGGTCACTAGGCCAAATTTGAGGAAAATATTGTTAACACTCATGGACGACATTTTTTGCTTTAGCAGCTCAAACTTTGTCAGAATGTTCATCTTGATATCTAGGACAATTTCAAATGCGGGTCATGTCAGGTCAAATTGACTGTTACATGTGGAAAATAACAGTAATCAATGTAATTCAATCTGTTCTGCTACACATGAACAATTCACAATTGTTTGTTCAGGTGAGCAAGATGAAATGGATAATAGTTAACAATCGGTACTGGGATTCAAACCTAATATGATTGCATATAAATGTATGTCTGTTCATGTACCATATTAAACTGACAAGCCCTGGCAACTCAACACAGGCTTTCAATCCAGGGGTTGTGAGTTCAAAACCTAGCTTGGCAAACATTCAGACGTTTGACACAAGTCAATAATCATTAGTCAATCTGACAAGTCCCATTCATCGTCCACCAAAGGGCTCAGTCTATGTGGAAAAGCAGACAGTTAATTTGGAAGACTTGTGTAGAGTTCTAATGTGAAAAGGGTCAGGAAACACATGAGTAGATGAACTGGCCTCCTTGATATGACATTTTGCTGTTGTTGAAAACGTCTTTAACCCTTACTAGTCTGGGAGCCAACTGCCATTTTTCCCCTTAACCTTGCATTTTTGTATTAAGTTTTTTTTACTGTTGATTTTGGTAGCCAAGGGTCTCTATTTTCAGAAACTGCTTGATGACATGTTGTCACCCTTGAGCAATTTGAGAAATTCAAGATGGCGTCCAAGATGGCCGCCATTACATATAAATGACCATAACTCCCTACCTGTTCATCATAGGAAGGTGATTTTTGTCTCTATACCTAGGTTTTAGGGGTCAAGCTATCCATTAGAACTAAGTATTATGTTAATATCGTATTACATAATGGTAATTTCCAAGATGGCTGCCAAGATGGCCGCCATTACCTATAAATGACCATAACTCCCTACCTATTCACCTTAGGAAGGTGATTTTTGTCTCTATACCTATGTTTTAGGGGTCAAGCTATCCATTAGAACTAAGTATTATGTAAATATCATATTGTAATAGACAAGTTAACATTGATCGTGCCTTTGAATCACTTGTTGTAATGATCAAAGACTCGTCCGGCTTCCTGAATTCAGTTGAGTTGCATGAAGCATACAAAGAATTCGGGGGTGATAGGCTGACACGTCGTTTAATTGTCCCAAACCTATGCGAACGCTTCGGAGATGAGTTGGTGGTTTTAAAGTCTCCAGGGTTAGCAGACATTGTTATCTTGCGATCTATAGCTGCAAAATGTATGCGATTGGTTCAAGACGAGGACGATGACATTGATGTAACAATCAACAAACTGTGCAAAGTCATCAGGCATGAGGTGAAACAAATAACATTAGATTAAGATTGTTATGATACTAGTGTTAACCGACAAAAATGTAGAGAGACAGTGAGTGACACTTTGATCCAACTGTTAGGGAAGCTGTCTCCTAACCTAGATAGGGCACTACCTGCACTTCTCATTGGTTCAATGGTAACTTGGGTAATGAAAAACCATCCCACTAGTTTGAAAATTACTCTTGGCATCAAGATGAGTAGATCCAAAAAACTTATCAACGTGTTACAAAAGTATGGTGTTACATGTACCTACGATGAAGTACGGCGTTTTAAACATTCAGCTCCCAAAGCCACAACCATGGAACGTTCACTACCAGGCCTATCAACTTCAAGTTCAAGCTTGGTTCAAGTTATTGTTGACAATTTTGATACTGACATATCGTCTCCAAACGGAAAGTCATCCACCCATTCCCTTGCCATGCTGCTCACACAACCAGATAGTAACAGTAGTGAAACAGTCCAAGAAGACACCATTAGACATGTGAAAAAGGAAGACATGGTTGAGCCACTCGAGTATGACGTCGAGATAAAGAGATATAATGGTCCCAAGAAGCCTCCGATGCCACAGAACACCCCCAAACGATCAGTTCAGCCCTTGCGTATGCTGGCACAACAAGTAATTTCAAAGGGAAGAGCCAGTGAGATGGACTTTGCGTTCCTTCAAGACATGAACAGCACACTAGATTGTCCTGAGTACAATGGGTACAATACTGGGGATGCACGTCGACAGGGTCATTCAGCACAACCAAAGACGAAGGCTGTTTACCTTCCCTTAATAGATATGATCCCGTCACACCCAGATACCATGATGACATCAATGGCCTGTGCACAGGACTACACACGCAATATCGGGCAACAGTTCGTAGTTTTTACTTGAGATCTGCAGCTGTACAGGGTCGCTCTAGAAGTTCAGTGGACTTATCCAGACAGGTTCTCAAATGTTATTCTACGGTTGGGAGGGATGCACTCTCTAATGAGCTTCATTGGATCTATCGGAACACTGATGGCTGATACCGGTCTGTCAGATATAATGTCCTCTGTGTTTGGCGGTGTGTTGAAAATGCTCACTGGAAAAAAGTTTCATAATAGTTCAGAGCATTACGAATGGTAGCTGAAGAGGCACTTCGCGGAATCATTCAGGATAAACCACTATATTGCAGTGGTGACCTCATGCAAATTCTCGAAACCGAAGCCAGCAAGAGTCAAACTACCAAACTTTGGGTCGATGTCTTGATTAAACCTGTCCTGCTCACCATGATGTTCGTACGGGCTGAGCGCGAAGGTGACTGGCCACTTCATCTGGCAACCTACAAGCAAATGCTACCATACTTCTTTGCTGCGGGGCATGTGAACTATGCGAGATATGGGTTGTGCTACCTTCGTGAGATGGAACGGCTACCACAAGAGGTGTTGTCACACTTTATGAAGGGTGAGCATGTTATGCACCATTCTGCTGGCTTATGGAATGGCATCTGGAGCGATATGATGATTGAGACGACCTTCATGCGGTACGGGCATGCTCCTGGGGGGATAGTTGGCATCACGCTTAAGCCAGAAACGCTGAAGGTATGGGCCCTTAGTTTGCATGCATGCAGCAGGTTGGAATCTGATCTGGATGACATGACGGATGAGGACACTCAAAGTAAGGTGGTGACAACACACAAAGAAAAGGCAAAAGCCAGGATTGCTGAAGACAAGAAAGACCGAGATGGAATCAGACAAAAACTCGACACTTGCATTAATCCTTTAGATTCTGCGGCACACCCCAGTGGTATAGTCAATGTAGTTAGCGGCCAGATTGGTTCAACTGAAGTCAATGTCCACAATGCTGTCACAATCGGGACTGAACAAATGACAGTTTTCGAAAGTCGGTTACTGCAGGGACTTTATGAAACCATCACGAAAAAGGTTGTTACTATGGATCATGCAAGGAAGCATGTGAAGGTCGGAGCTGTGAAAGTATTTGATACCAATTTGATTTACGCAAGGGTGATTGGCCTACAGGTTAGTGGGCGGGACATTGACATTAAGGATGTGCTTGGTCATGAACTTGCGCCAGTTCCAACGTCCATGTTTGATGATACTGGAGATATGAGGATTGCGAAATCTAAATCTACCTTGAAGAAAATTCTCCAAGTTGAGGTGTCTGATAGAGTTGCTGGTGGTGCAAATGTTAGTGTACTCGATGGCTCAGCAATACTTTGGGTAGTTCCTTGGCCTGCTGATGGGTCTGTGAAAGACTATATAGCGAACTTCAAATATGCCATAGGAAAAAGGTTACGGGTCGAGGACGTGTATCTGATATTTGACAGATATTATGATTACAGCACGAAGAGTGTTACCAGAGGATCTAGGGCAACTGGTGTCAGTAGGGCTCATCATTTGCAAGTCAACAGTAAACTTCCAGCGCAGAAGATTCTACTAATCTCTTCCAAAAACAAGAAGCAACTGATGCAACTGATAGTTGATGATTTTGTCCAGGATAAGAAGTTTCATGAGGACAACACACAACATCACAAGTTAGTGGTAACATGAGCAGATCCGGTGCCAATCGAAATCAGTGAAGGTGGAGTTGTCATCTCACGGGCAGATCTGTCAACTTCACACGAAGAAGCAGATAACGTCATTGTCCAACAGGTCTTGAGTTGTGCCGCGGAAAATGCAGAAAGCAAAATCACTGTTGTTGCCGATGACACCGACGTCTTTGTACTGTTGCTGCATTATCATCACATGGCAAATCTCAATAATGTTGTATTGATGGAGTCCCCCATCAAAGGAAGGGCGGTGCTTGATATAGGCAAAACTGTGCAGAAGCATTGTCAGATAGTCGAAGGAATACTCCCGGCACATACACATTCTGGCTGTGACACCGTCGCCTCCTAT
Source organism: Serripes groenlandicus (assembly GCA_031761405.1). Lineage (NCBI taxonomy): Eukaryota > Metazoa > Mollusca > Bivalvia > Cardiida > Cardiidae > Serripes > Serripes groenlandicus. The sequence goes on from JASEVX010000004.1 coordinate 139,492,079, forward strand.
TTTAAAATTGGAAAGGCTACTGTACTCAAAACACTTCGATCGGGGCACTCACTTAACTTGTTGGGTGCACCAGGGCATTCTATGGAATCTGTTATTCAACAGGCTACCTCCTTCATTTCCGCGTGCTATGGACAAACAGACTGTAGTACAATGTCAGAGACAAGGTTAAAGGTATGGCTGTCACAAACAGGCAAAGGGTCATCAACACCGAAGTTGTGTACCTTGCCACCAACAACTGAGGCATTCAAAGAGAATGTTAAAAGAGCTCACTATCAGGCTTTGGTATGGCGGTCACTGGAAGCGCAGAATCCACCCGAGTTGGACTCAACGGAATATGGTTGGGTAAAGGATGACCAAAACAAGTCCCTTCAACCAGTCACCCTACCTGACGAAGTCGAACTAGCCCCACAGATGGTACTACGTCTAATAAAATGTGGATGCCACAGTACTACTCCATGCAGTTCACGTGCTTGTAGTTGCAACTCTGCAAACATGAAATGCACAATATTTTGCGCCTGCTATAATCAGGGTTGCTGTAACCTGACATCATAGCTGATTGCATGTCTTTGTGATGCACATGGGCAACACAATGTACAACAGTGTAGATTATTTGGTAAAGTGGTAGCCATCCTTAATTATGAATTGTATAATATGCTTTTGGTAGTCTGTGAGAATTCAGATTTACAATTAAAGAACATTTGTTATAATATAACACCTGTGGTCGTTTACCTTTTCATATTTTCCACCAAGATTGAATAGTATAGAAGATATACCAGTGCTTGTAAACTGGCAGCCATCTTGGATTTGTAGATGACATCATCAGTATATGAACTTTGATCTGATACAGATAGATGTGTCTCCAAAATACTCAGGGATAGACACCTTCACGACTAATTTGGAGTAAATAGTATATATGCCAGTTTTAGTGTTACGGCGGCCATCTTGGCAGCCATCTTGGAAATTACTATTATGTAATACGATATTAACATAATACTTAGTTCTAATGGATAGCTTGACCCCTAAAACCTAGGTATAGAGACAAAAATCACCTTCCTATGATGAACAGGTAGGGAGTTATGGTCATTTATATGTAATGGCGGCCATCTTGGACGCCATCTTGAATTTCTCAAATTGCTCAAAGGTGACAACATGTCATCAAACAGTTTCTGAAAATAGAGACCCTTGGCTACCAAAATCAACAGTAAAAAAAACTTAATACAACAATGCAGGGTCAACCATCTCTGCCCCCGGACTATACCCACATACAACAATTCTGAAGCAATTAGAGAACTTTTTCACAAAAATGTGAAAAATCTGCATTAATTAAAATTTAATTTAATTTAAAGCAAAGATGGAATTTTGTCGTTTTGAGGAAAAATAACATGGCACAGTTGGTTCCCTTGAAAAGAAAAGAAAGAATGTTTTGTGCAAAACCTGAATACAAGTACCAATCTCAAAGGTAAACACTAGTCATTCAGTCTGTCTGTATACTAGAGCTGAAATAGTTATTCTATATTTAACTCAAACCATCCACTTATCATGTGTTACAAGTAAAAACATTATTTAAACAAGAGGCCCATGAGGGCCTAATGCTCTACTGGGATGGTTCTTTGGTCATTTTCGATCCAGAGCATGTATGTATGTATGGTAAAGATCGGATAGCAAATGGAGGTTCTATTGTGTTCACAAGCTGTTTTATTGCAATTTTGGCAATTTCAAGGGCCATAATCTAGTCTTGCATGGGCGGATCTAGCTGGTTTGTGAAAGGAACCGAGCTCTCATCAATATTTAACTACTACATGTATCTAAGTTTGGTGAAGATTGGATAGTAAATGGAGGCTATTGTGTTCACAAGCTGTATTATAGCAATTTTGACAATTTCAAGGGCCATAATCCAGTTATGCAAGAGCACATCTGGCTGGTTTTTAGAAAGGAACCGAGCTCTCATCAATATTTAAATACTTATCTAAGTTTAGTGAAGATCAGAGAGTAAATGGAGCCTCTATTGGGTTCACAAGCTCTTATTATAGCAATTTTGACAATTTCAAGGGCCATAATCCAGTATTGCATGGGGCAGATCTGGCTGGTTTTCGAAAGGAACCAAGCGCTCATCAATAATATTTAAACTACTATTTAAGTTTGGTGAAGATCAGATACTAAATAAATCCTCTATTGTGTTCACAAGCTCTATTATATATAGCAATTTTGACAATTTCAAGGGGCATAATCCAGTATTGCATGGGGCGGATCTGGCTGGTTTTCGAAAGGAACCGAGCTCTTATCAATAATATTTTAACTACCATTTAAGTTTGATGAAGATCAGATACTAAATAAATCCTCTATTGTGTTCACAAGCTCTATTATAAGAATGACGACAATTCCAAGGGGCATAATCCAGTCTTGCATGGGTTGATCTGGCTGGTTTGCGAAAGGAACCAAGCTCTATACCAGGATATCTAACTACTGTATAAGTTTGATTGAGATACAATCAAGACTGAAGACTTCATCGCGTTCACAAGTTCTATTATAGCAATTCTGACAATTTCAAGGGCCATAATCCAGTCTTGCATGGCCGGATCTGGCTGGTTTGCAAAAGGAACCAAGCTCTCATGGATACCTAACTAGTATGTAAGTTTGGTGAAGATCAGATAGTAAATGGAGCCTCTATTGTGTTCACAAGCTCTAATAGCAATTTTGACAATTTCTAGGGCCATAATCTAGTATTGCATGGGCGGATCTGGCTGGTTTGCCAAACGAACCTAGCTCTAATAGATATCTAACTACTGTATAAGTTTGATTGAAGACTATCGCATTCACAAGCAATTGTTTACGGACGCATGGATAACGGACACCACGCCACGGCATAGTAGAGCTAAAAATAACAAAGTTTGTTCTGTTTTACATTTTCAAAAACTTACAATCTTAAAAACAAAAAATATTTTCAAAATTACTTTTTATTCAACAAAATACATAATTACCAGATAATTTCAGCCGACAGCTTTCAAAGATATTGTCAAACAAGGAAAACGTTCTCAATGTTTCAAAAAGTAGTCAGCAGGAGGAAATGGTTAAAATCTACCTACTTTCAAAAACACAATTGGTGTACAAATTTGATGCAAACTGGCAGATTGAAACATTTATTTATTTTATCATATTTGAGCGGAGACAGAAATTTGCTACAAAGAATAAATAATTGTATTGAATTTAAATTTTTCTGCATAATTTTAGAAACTTCAAACTGTGAAGAGTCAATAAGGAAGAATTTCAACAATGATCAAGAACCCTTTCCCACATACGACAAATCTGCAGCAGATGAATTTGAAAACATCTACTTCAATCCAAAAATTCTTTATTAACAAAACATCAATTATTGAAAAGAGTTGAAAATAATGTGTCAAAAGTGGTAATTGCTCATTATGATTAATTCCTCCTTTTGCCAAAATGTTTTCAAAAGTTGTCTGCTGCAGGTGTGTCAGAAAGCGTCTGTATATGGGAAAGGGTTAATAATCAAAGTAACCCTTTAAATGCAGGCAAATTTTCACAATCTGCAATAGAGAACTTTTGAAAACATTTTAGCAAAATAATAATAGCAAAAAGGATAATATCATTTCTTACATGAGCAATTTCTACTTATGTTATGATGTCTCCAACTGTCTACAAAAAATATCCTACTTTCATTAACCCTTTACCTCATATAGACGCTTTCTGACGCCTCTGCAGCAGACGACTTTTTGAAAACATAGTGACAAAAGAAGAAATTGCTCAAAACAAGCAATTTCTTCTTTTGCCACAATGTTTTCCACTTTTAGTCATAGGTTATCCATTCAATTACATGTATAGAGATTTTCTATGTTTTGACAAAATATGTTCAAAGTCGTCTGCTGCAGAATTGTCGTATGAGGAAAAGGATTAAAAGAGATTTTCAAAGTCATCAGCTATATGGTACAGGATAAACGTGTTTGTCCAGGCCATGATTACTGATTTTGAGCCAGTCTTGTGATGGCAGAGGTCCATATAAGAAGGGGTTTGCAGCTCTTTCCCCCCACAATATCTCTCCTATTATCCAACAAAACCCTATGTTGTATGTACTCAAAAGAATCACTGAGATGATATTTTGAGTACCAACAACCCATGGTTAGCAGATAAAATAAGGGTTTTTAGAACAAGCAAAACGCTCCTTATCTAGAGCTCTGGATGGAAAGGGTAACAACCCATGAAATCAAAGCATATTTCAACCGATTTCCCAACAGATTACATGTGTGTAGATCGAGTTTTAATATAAAACATTGTCACACATTACTGTTTATTTACGCCTTGCTGGTACATCTGTGGTGCGCGTGCCATGAACTCGACAGCTGAGTTGTACATATTCATATCTGAAAAAGACAAAAACAGAACTGAACTGAATTGTGTACTTAACACTTTTCCACCTGTAGACGCATCTACAGCAGTCAACTTTTGAAAACATTATGGCTAAAATAGAAGTTGCTCATAATGAGTAATTTCTCCTATTGCCACAATGGTTTCCAATTGTCTTGGTGATACCAACTGAGATACAGCAGTTCTTTTGGATGTCTATAAACAGAGGCCTGCATTGGGACGCTTCAGTTTTCTTCAACCTAACATCAGTCACATTCGATGGCTACAAAGACCTATTGAGACCTCCTATCAAGTTCAAGTTACATGAAACAATGAATGGATTTACAGTTATCTCAGTTGGTATCACTAACATCAATGGCAAGGATCCACATAGATACTGCTTCAGAGATGCTTCTTGAAAACTTCTATGACTAAAAGTCACTAATTGGCAAAAAGTGCAGAGTAAGATCAGACTAAGCAGATGCCCTGATTGATCCCGATCTACTCATCACAATTATATCACCGTTGAATTTCACAAATTATGCACGTTTGCAGGCACACAAATACTGAAACAGAAAATGGGTAGCAACCCCAATCAGTAAATAAAGTTAAACCTTAAAACGTAAGACAACATTTGACACTTTAGAAAGAGTCGACTTATGAAAGAAAACAGTTTGCTAAAATTGAGCAAATTCTCCTTTTCCAAGAATGTTTTCATCTCTTTAACAAAAATATATTTTAACCTTTTATGATATATTTTAAAACAGATGCCAATGGACCATTTCCCACATACAGACACTCTACAGCAAGAAAATTTAAAACAAGAGCACCGCGTACGGCACAGACGCTCGACTGATAGAAAACAGAAACAAAGCCGAGCTGAACAAAAAACCTTAACCAGACGACCACGCCGCCACCACAGCAAAAAAGCCGAGCTAAACAAACAAGAGGGCCAAGATGACCCTAAATCGATCACCTGATTGATAGTAAATTAGTAGAAATATCTGGGAAAAAGATCAAAGAGTGCAATTAGAACTTCAAGGAGTGAACACTTCTCAAGAAACAGCTTATAAGTAAAGGTCATTTATATCTTGAAATCTAACAAGAACTTCAATTAGAATTGAATTATTAAGTTTTTGTCATTTTGCACCTTTCTTGATCTGTTTTTAATATAAACCAATATGGCTTGAACAGTTTTTTTAGAGGGTCACTTAAGGATTCTTTCTACTGAATTATCTTGGAGTCTGACAAGCAGATTATAGAGGAAAAGGATTTTAAAGTTTGGTCGTTTTACTCATGTTCTGATGCTGCAGCAACCAAAGTTTTACATAGAATGCATGTCTTTGCACAATTTTGAAAGAGGATCAACAAAAGAACATTCATGTCCAAATTGCTTGTTCACTTTCAATAACAAACTTTTATTTCCATCTGCTGTTGAGACCAGAACGGTTGCGATTTTAACTTTCCACTTCCTGTTGAAGACAACCCTTGCATAATACTCTGCCAAGTGTTACCTCCCTTAGACCATAAATCTAATAACCATATGTCATTTGAAGCAAAAAGGTTTAATTACTCCTTTTCTGATGCTGCTTGGTTGCTATGCCTTTCAACAAATCAATATGGCTTGACAAAGTATGTAGATGATCAATGAAAGAACATTTCTACAAAACTATCTTTAAATCAGACAAGCACTTTTATAAGGATGCTTTATTAAAGTATTGTCATTTTGCCCCTTTTTTGATGCCGCCTGACTGCCATGTTTTTCGACCAATCAGTATGGCTTGAACAATTTTTATAGAGGGTCACCCAAGGAACATTTCTACCAAATTATATTTGAATCTGACAGGCAGATTCGGAGGAGAAGATTTTTAAAGTTTGGACATTTTGTCCCCTTTCTGATGCCGCAGCAACCAAAGTTCTCAATGGAATTTAAATCTTTGAACAATTTTGAAAGAGGACCACCAAAGGAACATTCCTGTGATGTTTGGTGGAAATTGTTCTTGCGGTTCAGGAGGAGATGATGTTTAAAGCTAAAAGTTAACGACGGACAACGGACAGAGTGATCAGAATAGCTTACCTTGAGCCTTTGGCTCTAGGTGATCTAAAAACCTTAACCGGACGACCATGCCGCCGCCACGGTCATGACAATAGCTCTTGTTTTTTCAAAAGTCGAGCTAAAAATTATGACTAAAGGAGAAATTGCTCAAAACAAGCAATTTCTGCTTTTGCCACATTATTTTTAACTCTTTTTCAATACATTTCTACATTTTCAGAGATTTTCCATAACTTTTTCTAGATATTTTCAAAGACGTCTGATGCAGATATGTCCTATGTGGGAAAGGTTTAATCAATTTTGACAGGCAATTACTTACCGAATGCCTGAGATGATTCTGGTGGAAAGGTGACATAATTTTGGCAGAGAATGGTTTTGCCCTGGACTGATCCATGCACTTCTGTTAAATCTGCTACATATTCACTCAACTGAAAAAAATTGAAAAAATGAACATGACCAATTGATGTTTATGAACATTTTCCCATATGCAGACTGATTTTGAAAACAATGACAAATTACAATGTTTTCTACTCAATTCTCAAATCACATTTTAATTTAATTTTTTATAGATTTACCATATTTGTCTACAAATGTTTTGAGAGTGATCTGCTGCAGATTTGTTGTTTCATGTGTACACTGTGGTACACTAGTCTATACAATTCCAGCCAGGAATTGTATTGAGTGTCACTGAAAATGGAGGAGACCAACTTTTAAAGAGACTGCTGTTAAACAAATTGTTACAGATTGAAGAATTTGAAACAATGACTTGACATTGTGATGGTCCACAGAAAGCCTTGACCTTTATTAAGTCAGCACTACTTTATGTAGATGCTGAGATATGTCTGGCCTCGTCAAGTATGCCCAGGCCAGTGAAATTTTAACCCTTTCCCAACTATGACAATTCTGCAGCAGATGACTTTGATTTAACATATTGTCAAAAATGTGAAATATCTCAATAAGAGTTTAATTATTAAATAGGGTTGAAAACATTGTGGCAAAAGGGGAAATTGCTCATGATGATGATGATTTGCAAAAGTCGTCTGCTGCAAATGCACCAGAATGTGTCTGTATGTGGAAAAGGGTTAACAAGGCTAAAGATCTTTTTGCAATGACAAGTATCCACAGATCAAACCAGCTCCTTTTCACTTGTAGGAAAGACCTCGGCATCAAGTGAATCAGATTAAAAACCAAATGCAACAAGACTGGAGTCATCTAAATCTATACTAATTAAAATTGTATAAAATTACCAGAAATTGTGCAAATAAATATAAAATTCAGAATGACAAATGCAGTCAGACACTTCACGAAGCCCTTGATATTCTGGGAATTTTTTACATATTCCCTCACACTGCCCAATTGAGATAGATTATAGCCTGCAGCCAGAGCTACAGATATGTGGCATATTTCATGTTCTTTAATAATCCTTATTTAACGGTATTAAATAACCTCTTAACCTGGCATTCATTATGGGTTCTTAACCCCTTCCCACTAACAGACACATTTTAATGCATCTGCAGCAGACAGCATTTGAAAACATTGTGGCAAAATGATGAGAACAAGGGTTTGCCGGAAAGGGTTAAAAGGATTGTACCAGTGAGTACCCACAATGACCTATTTGCTTCAGAGGCAGAAAAGCTGAAAATACATACTGGTTCTTCCATGACTATTTTAATGTCTGTGCTGTCACTTGTTGTCAGCATGAACGAGGTCCCATTACTGTCAATCTGAAAATACAAGGACATTTGTTTATAAATGACTTTTTTTTTCCTCCTTCCCATTTCCACTAAACAAGAATCAGTGTTCCCACTTATTTTCTTCTGAGAGTATTCATACACATTATGTTAATTACACATATCTAGAGTTTTAACATTGAAGTTTCAGTTCAAATTAAATATTCTTTCAATGGGTCTTTTTATTAGCCCAAGTTTCAGAACTCGGAATGTGATTTTATATTTTGACTGTTCGCATCCTGAATCAATATGTAACGTCTTGTATTGAGACAAGTCCTTTCATGTGTTTCTTATAGTTTTCCCTATATATCTCTCTATGCGGTATAGCTAGATAGCGAAAACAACTTTATATATGACTATAAAGTCCATATAACCATAATTTTTCATATTTATTAAAGTAATAGCACATTCAAGAACATATTACAATACATTTTAACAGTGTGTAAAAGTGTTTCTGTACTTATTATCGCGAAATAGAAATAATACATAGTGGCCTAGGCTAAAACGCATATTAATAAATAGAATCGGCTCACGAAAAAAACTTTATACATGACTATAAAACCAATAAAACCATATTGTTTCATAATTATTAACTTAATAGTACATGCACGAACATATAACAATTCATTTTAACAGCTTGTAATAGTGTTTTTGTATTAATTATCGTGTAATAGAAAAAATACAGAGTGGCATAGGCTAACGCATATAAATAAATAGAATCGACTCACGAAAACAACTTTTTATATATAACGGCCATATAACCATATTTGTTTATAATTTTTAATTTAATAGCACATGCACCAACATATTACAATAAATTTTAACAGTTTGTAATAGTGTTTTTGTACTTATTATCGCGAAATGGAAATGACTTCTCTACGAAAACAACTCTCTAACGAAAATGACTTGGTATAAGAAATCATCTTCTCTAACGAAAACGACTTTTCCCACGAAAATGACTTGTCCTACGAAAACAACTTCTCTAATCAAAATGACTTGTCATACGAAAACATTTTTTTTTTTACATTAAATTTTTTCTGAATGTTTTCCTGAAGTTATTGCAGAATAATTTAGTAAATACTTATTTTCGAATACATATTAAATTATTCGTTCTATTTTTCTCGTCAACAATGAGACGACATATTTCCATTTCACCAGCATCATCTACGCATTTATATGGGTTTCATCCTATGTCGATCCCGAAATACATATTTTTCGATATTAAATACAAAATAATGTTAAAATATGGATTTAATTTGTTATAAATCCATTTATCATGTGTTGTTTAAGTGATATTTAATGAAAAAATATTTTTACATGGGTTTTAAAGTCATATAAAAAGTTGTTTTCATGACCGATAAGTTGTTTTCGCGAAAACAAGAAAACAAGTTGTTTTCGCTATCTAGCTATACCCCTCTCTATGTAAAACAGGTGACCCCAGGGGCATACTTTGAACAATCTCTGTAGAGGACCACTAGACAATGCTACACACCAAAATCGCAGCTCTAGGTCGGGGGCTCTAGGTCAGACAAGAAGATTTTCAGAAATGATCCTTGTGTGATCCACTTTCAAATGGTTTAAAGAAATTCATACAGTGGTTTAGGAGGAGACGTTGTTTAAGGAATTTGCTGACGATTCACGATGACAACAGGTGATCCAATTCCAAATAGCTCACATTTGAGAACTTCGAGCAGAGGTGAGCTTAAAACCCCGATAATGAATGTGTCTAACATATATGTCATGTTGAAAAACCTTATTAATTCACACCAATATAGAAATTGAGCTTTGGGTCGAATACTCTGATAAATCGGGGGTCGAAAAGTCGGAGGATCGATAACTCATGATACCCATGAAAACTAATGACATTCGCGAAAGAAATTATGTATTAAGGTCATTTCATTGTAATCTTACATTTTTGGCAACTCCTAAAACACAAACTTTTCTACCCTCGTAATCTGGCAACATGGATCCGTTTATTCTCGTTGTTTGGTGCTGGTCCATTTTAGCTTTCTTGTTATTGTGAAACTTGGCGCGAAACTTTCGTTCCCTGCTTCCTGTTAAAATTTATACTGGTACCTGGTACCTTGGTTTTGATGCGTTTCGCTGATCTAAAGCCGGGTAACAATATCACAGATGGGAATAAGCGACACATGTCTTCCAAACTCTGAACATTAATTTCAGAATTAACTCTTCAAGCGCGCGTCAACGAATTAAGATACACAATGCGTAAAAGAAAACACCAAGGAGGTCGTACAAATACAGACATAAAGAAACTTCGGACTGAAGTTATCGACTTTTCTTTTAACAACTCATTGGAAAGCGATTCGTCCGTCTCGCTTTCGATACTAAACACAACAAAAAACGTTCAAAGTAGACATGAGAAAAGGAAAGATGCTAAATTGTTGAAGAAAGCCAGAAAACAAGCTTTTAGTCAAAGGAAACCGGTATAAAATTAATTTGATTTACAACTGTTCATTTCAATTACAAAGTTATTAAAATCCATATGTTATTGTTTTTCTCCCTATAAAAGATCCTTGTAGTAATCCTGTACAGTAGATGGGACTCCAATGACTGATTGGTCAGAGATTGCTATGTAAACAGACCTTGATATTTATTCTGTTTGTAAAGTATCAATGTGCACAGAGTTGCAGGTGTCAAAAGTAGAAATTGCTTATGAAGTTAGTTGTGTTGTCGGATTGTTAATCATTAAAATATTTAGTACTAGATATATTTTAATAAAACTATATAAAATGCTTCCCAACCATCACACCTATGTAATTAATTAGGTTACATAACTCATTCCTGTATAAAATACAAAATATGGCCCTTTTTAGTATTTGACTACTCGAAGAATATGAGAGCTAAATATTAGTCACTTGTGCATCAGCGTTGCAACTTTGGTTAAAGTTTTGCATGCAAGGCTTTTCTCACAAGCCACTGAAACTTCACACACTTATTGGACATCATCAAATTACATTGCAAGGACAAGTCCAAAAACTCTACATCGGATTTTGACACAATTATGCCCCTTTTTGGACTTGGAAATAATTTTGGTTTTTGTTAGAGTTTTGCATGCAAGGATTTTTCTCACAAACAGCAGATGCTATTGCTTTGAAACTTCACACACTTATTTAATAGACATTATTAAATGACTTTGCAGAACAAGTCCAAAAACTCTATATCAGATTATGACACAGTAATGCCCCTTTTTGGACTTAAGAAATTTTGGTTTAAAGTTTTACATGCAATATACTTGTAACTATCATGGACATATCTCGATACCACTTATGATATTGACTTGAAACTTCATTCTTGTCTTCAGGGGTGTTAGAAAGTCAAGTTAGATAACTCTTGATTGAATTTAGAACAAATTATGGCCCTTGTTTTACTTTGAAATTTTGGTTAAAGTTTTGCATGCACAGCCTTTTCACACAAAAAACAGATGCTATTGCTTTGAAACTTCACAAAAATTGGACATCATCAAATAACCTTGCAGGACAAGTCCCAAAACTCTACATCAGATTTATGCCCCTTTTTGGATTTAGAAATTTTGGTTAAAGTGTTGCATGCAAGATACTATCATGGACATATATCTCAGTAGCCACTTATGATATTGACTTGAAACTTCATTGATGTCTTCAGGGTTGTCAGAAGTCAAGTTAGATAACTCGTGTATGAATTCAGTACAACTTATGGCCCTTGTTTGACTTTTACAATTTGGTTAAAGTTTGGCATGCAAGGTACTATCATGCATATATATCTCATTAACCACTGTTTACTATAGAATCAAATGGCAAAAAGTAGAACATGCTGTCTTATGGACAGCTCTTGTTTTCCTTAGAAATTCTGGTTAAAGTTTTGCGCTCAACTATATTAAGAGTCCATATCTCAGTAACTAGTTGTTTGATTGTATTTTGACTTTATACAACCCTTCCCAACCATCACACCAAAGGTAACATTCAAGTAAGATACATCTATCCTGCATACATTCAAATTATAGCTCTTTTTTAGAAATTCTGGTTAAAGTTTTGTGTGCAACAACATTAAGAGTAACTGCTTGATGTATTGCTTTGCAACTTTATACAGCCCTTCCCAACAATCCCATTTAGGTAAATGATCAAGTAAGATAAATCTATCTTGCATATATTTCAAATTGTTGCCCTTTATTATTTGACTTGGAAATTCTGGTTAAGTTTTGCATGCAATTACATTTGAGTCCATGTTTCAGTAACTGATATGCTGTGGAATAATCCAGCGCAATTTACAATGATTGGAAAGGAGCAGTTTAAGTCATATGTCGTATTATCATGTCTTCTCTCAGGGGTTTGAAAATGACCTGGTAGCCGGGTAAATTAAACCCCTTTATCCAGCTACTTTAAACAGAATTTCCTTAACCCCTACTGGGGGAGGGTCCCCTGACACCCTCCTACTTTCCATTATTATCCGGCTACTCTAAAACAAAAACGAAACCCCCGTACTCAAAGAAAAGGATTTATTTACAGACCTTTTCATACATTTTAAACTTAATCATACATATGACTGAAGTTTAAATGCCATAATCACCATGTTAATGATGTTTTAAAACAATGTGTAGATTGGAGAAATTGCTCAACTTACCAGGGCTTTGTCCTTGACCTGACCCCCAGCCTGATCTGTTACTTTCCTCATTTGATCTGTTACAACAACGACTGGACGACTGGTTTCAAATCACCAACGTTTATCACTCAACCACGATGGATTCCTGCTTTCTGATGCCCTGTAGTATACATTTTTTGAAACAATGTGGCAAATGGTTTCAACTTTGTTCAATGGTTATATTATACAGTCACAGAGCTCTAGATATAAGGTGACCATGAGTATTTCAGTATTTCACACTCAAACTCAGTGAGATTCTTTTGAGTTCCTGTGGACAACATACATGGGCTTTGTTGAGTTATAAGAGAAATATAGGTTGGAAAAGACTGATTAACTCCTCTTTGTCTAGTCCTTTGCATTCATTTAACCCTTTCGCTCAAACGACAATTCTGCAGCAGACGACTTTGAACATATTTTGTCAAAAAATAGAAAATCTGTATAATTGAATGGATAACGTTTTGAGCAATTTCTTATTTTGTCACTGTTTTCAAAAAGCTGTCTGCTGCAGAGTGTCATAGCTGTATGAGCGAAAGGGTTTAACTATAGAGATTTATCGATTGAATGGGGTTTATCGCGGTTTTCAACATTTTTCAGTCCTATCATGGCTGCAAGTTCACCTACTTGTGTGTTTACTAGCTTTCTCACACCAGTTCTTCATCCACGTAAACAGACTTTCCAAGCAATTTTCTACTTTTCCACAGCTTTTCATTTTTATACGACCGTTTCTTAAAAACGGTACGTATTATGGTATCGTCATGTCCGTCCGTCCGTCCCTCCGTCCGTCCGTTCGGGTTTTCCGCACTTTTTTCTTACATACTTTGAGCTATTGAGCTGAAATTTTGTATATGACTTTGTAATCATGTGTCACAGATCAAGTTCATATTTCCTGGGATTTCGTCAATTTTTGAATGAGTTATGCCCCTTTTTGGACTTAGAATATTTGTTTTCCGCACTTTTTTTCTACATGCTTTGTTGTATTGAGCTGAAATCATTTATATGGCTTTGTAATCAAGTCTCACAGATTAAGTTTACATTTCCTCGAATTTCGTCAATTTTTGAATGAGTTATGCCCCTTTTTGGACTTAGAATATTGGTTTTCCGCACTTTTTTCCTACATACTTTGACCTATTGACCTGAAATTTTGTATATGGCTTTGTAATCATGTGTCACAGATCAAGTTCACATTTCCTGGGATTTCATCAATTTTTGAATGAGTTATGCCCCTTTTTGGACTTAGAATATTTGTTTTCCGCACTTTTTTTCTACATGCTTTGATGTATTCAGCTGAAATTATGTATATGGCTTTGTAATCAAGTGTCACAGATCAAGTTCATATTTCCTCGAATTTCGTCAATTTTTGAATGAGTTATGCCCCTTTTTGGACTTAGAATATTGGTTTTCCGCACTTTTTTCCTACATACTTTGAGCTATTGACCTGACATTTTGTATATGGCTTTGTAATCATGTGTCACAGATCAAGTTCACATTTCCTGGGATTTCGTCAATTTTTGAATGAGTTATGCCCCTTTTTGGACTTAGAATATTTGTTTTCCGCACTTTTTTTCTACATGCTTTGATGTATTCAGCTGAAATTATGTATATGGCTTTGTAATCAAGTGTCACAGATCAAGTTCATATTTCCTTGAATTTCGTCAATTTTTGAATGAGTTATGCCCCTTTTTGGACTTAGAATATTGGTTTTCCGCACTTTTTTCCTACATACTTTGAGCTATTGATCTGAAATTTTGTATATGGCTTTGTAATCATGTGTCACAGATCAAGTTCACATTTCCTTGCATTTCGTCAATTTTTGAATGAGTTATGCCCCTTTTTGGACTTAGAATATTTGTCAATTTCTGCATGAGTTATGCATTTTTCATAGTTTCCTATTATTCTTTAACAACTTATTCCTGAACGACTTTATTAACTTTTTACAAACAAACAATATATCAAAACAAAGAGGAAACTTACAAAGAAGTTCCTGACGGGCGTATTATGTACCGTTTGCGGTACTCTTGTTGTCTGGTTGCTTTCCGTGTCTTCTGATGCAGAATTGTTGTATGTCAGAAAGGGTAAATGTTCAGTTTGTTTTTATTTTTCAGATTCCATCCAAGGAAGACTTTAATAAAGCTAAAGAAGAAATAGCTCTTGATGAGCAAAATGAAATACAGTTAAAGAGGCAGAAAGAAGAAAAGAAAAGGGAAAAGAAAGAAAAAAGGAAACGGAAAGAGACAAGGAAAAGACAGGTACTTAGTTATGCAATATAGAAATGTATTAAAGAACTTATTTATTTTAATACGAATTAAGGCAAAGCCTCAGAAAGTTTCGGAAAGTGCATTCAGTCTCACCTACTAAGCTGTTGTGCACTAACGCATTTACTATTTTCTCAATTGATAATGGATAGAGTTTTCACCCAGGGGTAGAGAGTTCAAGTTCAAGCCGAGTGAGTCTCGAAACTTACTTTCCGACTGTCAAAGACTACTTTTACCAGTGAATATTGAACATTTCCCCAAGAGCTTTAAAGAGTATAGAACGTATTATGACCATGAAGTTTGAGGGAATATCCTGATAGCCATAATAAATGCATGAATTAACATATAAAATATGTTTATATGTCTTTGGATAAATGCATCAACATTTTGGAAAAAAAAAATACATTTCTGCCAACTGAACTTGAAATCAGACAAGCAGTTGCAGAGGAAAAACGTTTAGATTTGTCATTTTACCATTTTTCTGATGCCACATTTCAGCATTGCTTTGAACTAATCAATATCCCTTGAACAATTTATGTAGAGGGTTAATTAAAGAACGTTTTTTGACAATTTATCTTGCCATAAGACATGCAGTTTACGAGGAAAATTGTTATTTTACTCCCTTTCTGATACTTTTTGGCAGCATTGATCTTAAACCACTCTGGAAAGGGCAACATAATGTTTTTTTAAGCCAAATTATCTTGAAACAAGACCCCACACTCTGATAATGCCTGGCAACATTGGTTTTTAGCTCCACTGGCCTGGCAGAAAGCCAGTCGAGCTTATGTCATGGTGAATTGTCCGTCGTGCGTGCGTCTGTGCATGCGTTAACTTTTTCCTTTTAATGACTTCTTCTCCCTAACCACTTGGTCAATTTGGTTGAAACTTCATAGGAAGCATCCTCTCTTAAATTCCTTCAATTTTTAGCTCCACTGGCTGAAGCCATTCAAGCTTATGTCATGGCGAATTGTCCGTCGTGCTTGCGTCTGTGGGTCCGTGCGTCTGTGTGTGCGTCAACTTTTTCCTTTAAACCACTTCTTCTCCCTAACCACTTTGCCAATTTGGTTGAAACTTCATAGGAAGCATCCTCTCAATGTCCTCTCTTAAATTCCTTCAAATTTTTTTATCCATCCATAATTCTGGTTTCCATGGCAACCAAAAGAAAAAAATAGTGAAAACTTAAAAAATCTTCTTCTCCGAAAGTGTCAGGCCGATTTTCAAATAATTTTGTAGAAATGTTTCTTGGGCGACCCTTTATTAGATTCCTTCAAGAAATGTTGATTAGGTGAAAAACATGGCCGCCAGGGGGCGGGGCTATTTTGCCTTATATAGCTATAGTGAAAACTTAAAAAATCTTCTTCTCCAAAAGTGTTCAGCCGATTTTCAAATAATTTTGTAGAAATGTTCCATGGGTGACCCTCTATCAGATACCTTCAAGCCATGTTGATTGGTAACAAAACATGGCCGTCACAGGGCGGGGCTATTTTGCCTATATGGCTAAAGAGAAAACTTAAGAAATCTTCTCCTCCAAAAGTGTCAGGCCGATTTTCAAATAATTTTGTAGAAATGTTCCTTGGGTGACCCTTTATTAGATTCCTTCAAGAAATGTTGATTGGTTGAAAAATATGGCCGCCAGGGGGCGGGGCTATTTTGCCTTGTATAGCTATAGTAAAAACTTTAAAAATCTTCTTCTCCGAAAGTGATCAGCCGATTTTCAAATAATTTTGTAGAAATGTTCATAAGTTGACCCTCTATCAGATTCCTTCAAGCCATGTTGATTGGTCGAAAAACATGGCCGCCAGAGGGAGTGGCTATTTTGCCTTATATGACCATAGTGAAAACTTAAAAAATCTTCTCCTCCGAAAGTGTTTGGCTGATATTCAAATAATTTTGTAGAAATGTTCCTTGGGTGACCCTTTATTAGATTCCTTCAAGAAATGTTGATTGGGTGAAAAACATGGCCGCCAGGGGGCGGGGCTATTTTGCCTTGTATAGCTAAAGTGAAAACTTAAAAAATCTTCTTCTCCGAAAGTGTTCAGCCGATTTTCAAATAATTTTGTAGAGATGTTCATTGGGTGACCCTCTATCAGATTCCTTCAAGCCATGTTGATTGGTAAAAAAAACATGGCCACCAGGTGGCAGGGCTATTTTGCCTATATGGCTAATGAGAAAACTTTAAAAATCTTCTTCTCCGAAAGTGTTCAGCCGTTTTTCAAATAATTATGTAGAAATGTTCATTGGGTGATTGGTAAAAAAACATGGCCGCCAGAGGGCGGGGCTATTTTGCCTATATGGCTATAGTGAAAATTAAAAAATCTTCTTCTCCGAAAGTATCCAGCCGATTTTCAAATAATTTTGTAGAAATGTTCCTTGGGTGACCCTTTATTAGATTCCTTCAAGAAATGTTGATTGGTTGAAAAACATGGCCGCCAGGGGGCGGGGCTATTTTGCCTTATATAGCTATAGTGAAAACTTAAAAAAGTCTTCTTCTCCGAAAGTGTTCAGCTGATTTTAAAATAATTTTGTAGAAATGTTCCTTGGGTGACCCTCTATCCGATTCCTTCAAGCCATGTTGATTGGTTGAAAAACATGGCCGTCAGAGGGCGGGGTTATTTTGCCTTATATGGCTAAAGAGAAAACTTAAAAAATCTTCTCCTCCAAAAGTGTCATGGCAATTCGGCAGCAGACGACTTTTAACGTTTTGTCAAAAAATAGAAAATCTCCATAATTGAATGGGTAACCTTTGACAAAAAGTGGAAAACGTTGTGGCAAAAGGAGAAATTGCACAATTTCTTCTTTTGTCACTATGTTTTCAAAAAGCCGTCAGCTGCAGAGGCGTCAGAAAGTGTCTATATAAGGGAAAGGGTTAAAGGCAACTTATCATGGCTAAATACAATTTCTACCCAGATTTTCTCTATCACTTGTCAGAGCTCTAGATAAGGAGTGTTATGCTTGTTCTAAAATCCTCATTTTATCCCCTAACCCTTTGTTGTTTGTCCTCAAAAGAATTGTCTCATTGAGACTATTCTTTTGAGTACCCACAGCATAGGGTTTGGTTGGATAATAAGAGATATTGTGGGAAAAAGAGCTGTAAACTCCTCTTTATCTGGACCTCTGACTTGTGACAGGTGTATATTGTGACATTTTTGCACTCTTGTTGCACACTTATTACCTGTGCATAATGAAAATGGTCGAGTCCCGGTAGCTCAGTCGGTAACGACGCGGGCTGTCAATCCAGGGGTTGTGAGTTTGAATTCCGGCTCTGCTAACTTTCTTTTCAACGTTTGACAAAAGTCATTGCGACATGCGTCATTCGTCTTCCATCAATGGGCTAAGTCTATGTGGAAAAGCAGCCAGTTGCTTGGGAAGATTGTTGTGTGGAGTTCTTGTGTGAGAAAACCAGGAAACACATGAGTAGGTGATATGACTGAGAAATTGTTAAAAACGACGTTAAACCCCAATAAATCAATCAATCAATCAAAATGGGCGTTTTAGATGTTACAATTCTGTTCCAAGATCATTTTCACTTTTTAGATGGTCAATGGTTAAAAGAAATAGACACAATGCATGCACTTTTAATTTGAAATCAAATGTAATACATGGAACTGTTTTTAACCACATCACTGACAGATGTCTCTGTAAATGATGATTTTGAAAAACATTTTTAGCAGGAAAAGAAGTTGGGCTAGGTGATACCCTTGGTGACATGGTTGTCTGCACCGTCCGCGTCATCACAAAACTTCAACTTTACCTCAAAACTCAAAAACATTTAAACATTTTCAAATGAAACTTGGTACACTTGTTCCTAGGAACAATTTACATGTCTACCAAGTCAAATAACTGGCTTTAAAATTATTCAGAAATCACCTTTTTCGACAATGAAAAACAGACGGCGTTGGTGTTCGCTCCTTAGAACTCTTGTTAATAAAAGGATTGGTAAAAAATCGAGCAATTTCTCCTTTTGCAAAAAAAAAAAATCAATTTGGTATCAAAATCAAACTTAGAAAATTTACCAAATTATAAATCTTTAGATATTTTCAAAGCAGATTACATTATAACATTATATTAGGGACTAAATGGTTAGATGAACAGTAAACAACACAAATATGATTATCTCACTTACAAAATGTTTATATTGTATTGTAATACTGTTAACCTTTCCCACAAATATACACTTTCTGACGCCTCTGCAATAGACGACTATTGAAATCATTGTGACAAAAGGAGAAATTGCTCAAAACGAGCAATTTCTCCTTTTGCCACAATGTTTGCAACATTTTAAGTTATAATACCTTCATTTTAAGAAACTTTCCATGTTTAAGCCCAGATCTTTTCAAAGTCGTCTGCTGCAGACTTGTTGTATGCGGGACAAGTTATTATCATGATTACTTGATGCATCAAATATATTATTAGTATCATGAGGGTTTGCTTTATGTTTTAATGGAGCAATAATATCATAGGGTTTAATAAAACAATATATAATTAAAAGTATGCAGGCCACTCCACATAATCCTGCCATTACTAGAAAAATGAATCCATTAAGCAGAGAGAAGGTCTCGTAATAAACAGTGTTCTGAGCGACAGTCGATGCTAAAGCACTGATAGCTTGAATCAAAGCGACACTCGCAAACAGCGCTCCTTGTTTGTGTGCTGTGGTGATACTGGACATCAAACCTCGTACCATTGGGTCGCTCAGAAATGAGAACACGCCCACAATTGTAACATAGTAAATTTTCAACTCTGTATCCACATATCTCTCAAGGATGAAGAAGGCCATGCTCGAAAGTATACTGATAATGGCTATGATTTCATTCGACATAATTTTTTGAAGCAGTTGTACTGTTACTAGTCCAAATATTCCGCTAACTGCTTGTCTGGCGAGTTGAAAGTTATAAATTTTGGAGAAATCCCAACAAAATGGCTGTTTAAGAAGGAAATGGCTCTCAAGCGGAGGATGATTAATGTGTGTTATCTCGGAAAATGCGTAAGATAGGAGCAGAATAATGAAACATCGTCTTAAACCGTTAAATTCTTTGCTGACATAAAAGTCGGCTACTCTTTTGATCATGGTCAGAAACGCATTTTTGGTGATTCTTTTTTCGCGAGGAAGAGATTCTGGTAATAAAAATGCTGCTGCAATGAATGCTATTAAGTTGAGGCATGAGCATATTATTAAAGTATTAAAGTAACCAAGTCCAATGGTCTCTAAAAGATACCGGGACAAAAATCCTGACACAACAGTGGACAACTTCATTACTTACAACTTCAATTGCAACAATTCCTAGTACACGATTTTTGTTGGGTGAGGTTAAATCCGCTATGTATGAGCATGAAACACTGAATAATGAGAATCCATTTCCAGATAGCCCCTGTATCAAATGTGCAAACAGGATGTAAATAAGACTTTTATAGTAGCATATAGTCAGAGTGACGATGCCACATTTAATCAACATGGTCAATGAGCCAAGGATGAATAAATATCTCCGTCCAAATGTGTCGGTGTAGCTGAGAAAGATTGAACTTGTAATCAGAGTTGGAACGTATTCAGCGATTTTGAAGTACATAAGCCAAAGGGAAGTTTTCTGTTCTATTGTCTTGTAGTTCAAATGGACTGGATCCGAAGTATTTTTATCCTCACATTCTGAAGAGTTGATCCTATATGTGTCATTGATAAGATACTGATGTTGTATAAAAGACACGGTCCATTCTTTTATCACAAATTCGAGAATTCCTTCACCGAGAAATATACAGAACAAAAATGGAACAATTATCAGATTGCCCTTTGAAAAGCTCCTTTTAGATATACATGTAGTCTTTTGTCGATTTGTTGAACTTTTGATTAATTTCTCCTTCTCTGTGTTCAGTTTTGGTTGATATGGAAACATGTTTTTAACCTCCTGGCCTTAAAACTGCTAAGTTTGGAAATTTTGAAAGAAATAGCTCTACATCAATGACTTTTTGTCCAAGGATATATCCAAATAAACACAGGAACTTTCACAGTGCCATTACTATAAGGAGTATGTGTAATTTCTGCCAGATTTCTACAGTCTTTTCCATGTATCAGCATCCATATTGGCCTTATTGTTTATACTGCAGAGTGAAATCTTAGTTGAAAATTCTGGTTGTTTTCTTAAGAAGGCAAGCACTGACTCAGCATTTGTACTTGATCCTAAGCAGTTTGCAGAGTTCCAGATGACAGCATCAACAATATAATATATCCTATTAAAGCTTTGATAGTCTGCAGTTATAAATCCAAACAAAGCTAATTTACATCAAAATAGTAAATGCAATTATGTTTGTCCCAGTTTGATAGGTTCACTGTCTTATAAATATTAATCAAGCTGATAGGTTCACTGTTATATAAATATCAACAGCCTATAGGTTCACTGTCTTATAAATATCAATCAAGCTGTTGATCCATGACAGCTACTGGTTCATATGAAAAATATTTTTGGTTCACGTTATATAAATATCATTCATGAATATTATAAAAAGGTCACAATCCTGAAGTTCATTACCTTTACGCTTGTATATTATCTAGTCTATCTTTTATACTTATTTTAATCCGTGCTGCACATTGTTTGAGTATTTTGAGGGACACAATACCATTTCTAAGTTAAAGCAATGCCTCTTCTATCTACAATTTTTTGATTCTGTATCTTTTTTATTCCAGTTAACCTGGCATGTTTCATTTTGCATTTTCCATGCATTTAGGATTCAGGTGTCCTATTCATTTTATGGAAAGGTTTAAATGACTGAGATTGATAAAAGTTCATGTATATTTACTGAAGACTGTAAACAAGATAATATATTGATATATTCTGATAAGATACATATTATAACCCTTTTCCACTTGCATACACATTCTGATGCATTTGCTGCAAACAACTTTTGAAAACATTGTGCCAAAATGAGAAAATGATCTTAATGGGCAATCAATTTTCTTGATTTTCCACAATATTTTCAACTAAATATAATAATTATATTTTTTTATTTCAAGAGATTTTCCATATTTTGTTTTCAAAGTATTCTGTTGTGCAGATTTGATGTATGTGAGAAAGGGTTTATCTTTTCCCTGACTCAGGTATTTGATGCTTTTACAACAGACAACTTTTGAAAACATGGTGGGAAATGGAGAAAATGCTTTTCTTTTTACCACAATATGTCCAACTTGTTCATCAAAATGGATCTTCCAGTATTATCTTTGTAAAAAAATACAAATTTAAGTAGCAGGTGTGAATATTCAAAACAGGGTGAGAAATTGTACAATCCAACTCCTAGAATAGACACTGAGTATACCAGGTAGAAACCCCTTTTCCTTTGTTGTTTTTGAAACAGATTCATGACTCAAGATAACATATTGGTTAACTGTAATTGTCAAAAACCTTTTCCTGAAGATTAATCCCATAATTCTACATCTGCAGCAGAAGACCTTTGAAACACTCCGTCAATATTCAGAAGACTCTTGTGAACACAAAGGACAATTTTTTTCAATCTTCATGAAATCTCATCAAAACATGATTGGTATCCATCTAATCTCTATAAATTTCAAAACTTCTTCACTTTGGATGAAAAACTATATATATTTACTAATATTTAGAACATACTTGTCAACACACTAGAGGTCACCTGGTCAGATCTTGTTTAATGTACTCATCATTATAAATGAATGTGTACAAGAGCATTAAGTTTTGCCATTTCTTAAACATGTGTCTCACATATTTTAGATTATTGTAATTTTACTGGAATGTTAATTAATTATGACACAGAGACAGTTTACTTGATGGGAATTAGTTTTGTAGATCTCTCAACTTTGGTTTGTCCCGACCGAACCTGTTAAGGGGTGAGACACTTAAGGATCACTTGTCCCTCGTCTGTCTCAAAACAATGCTTGGAAGCATAATGAGCAGTTTTTCCTTTACAGACATTGATATAAACACCAGTAAAATAACACTTCTAATTACACGAGATCTTTTATTTGTCTTAGCAGGTTTACAAGGCATAGAACTCTGAAGAAAATTTATTAATGAAAGTCTATAATCATTGAATAGAGTTGAAAACATTGTGGCACAAGGAGAAATTACTCGCCTTGAGCAAATTTTCTTTTTGCCACAATGTTTTCAATCAAAAGTCCTTAGTTGCACATGCATCAGAAAGTGTCTGCATGAAGGATATGGTTAAAATCTGTATTTTAGAATAAGGAAAAGAAGCAGCAGGAAGAAGAGGAGGTGGATGCTGTCAAGTTGAGGGACGATCGTGAAATCCAAGACCTGGAGAAAAAATTACATCTGACGAAACGAAAATCAAAAACACTACCACAGTCCTTCATGGATGATGGCCTTGATTGTATCCTTTATAAATGAAACTTGTTTTTCATTGACTCGGAAATTATGACTATATTTTGTGTGAGCTTCATTACTGTTGAACAACTTTTAAGGATTTAGGAATAACTCCCAACAAATGTTCACCATATTCAGTTCATGTGCATAGCGCATTTTACAGCCAGCTTGGTGCAAGGTCAAGGTCACAATTAAGAGGTCAAAGATCATATAACTATTTTTCATGTCTGGTCCATGTCTCATGACCCCCTTGAAGTATTTTGACATAAGTCGCCACAACTAGTCACTATTCAGAAACGATGTGCATATCACATTATACAACCACCTTGGTTCAAGGTCAAAGTCACAATTATAGGTCAACGTCGTATGACTATATTTTGTGTTTGATCCATATCTCTTGAATCCTTGAAGGAGTTTGAAGAAGCTTGCCACATGTGTAGAGACAATAGGCACATGTTGCATGTTACAGCCAGCTTGGTTTACGGTCAATGTCCCACTGAGAGGTCAAAGCTCACAAATTATTCCAGCTCCATAACTTACAAAAAATGTTTACCATTTTGAGACAATGTGCAGGGCGCATGATTCGGCCAACTCAGCTGAAAGTCAAAGGTCATTTGACCATATTTCTTTACTGTTTTATATCTCTTAGGATTTTGAAACAACTCGCCGTAACAAATATTCACCATACTATTATGATGCTCAGAGTGCATGTTTCTGCAAGCTAAGTTGAAGTTCAAGGTTGTATGTCTTTATTTCATTGCTGCTCCATATCTCTTGTCCTGCTTAAAGGCTATTGAAATAACTCGTCGCAAATGTTCACTATATAGATATTTTGATGATGTGCAGAGCGCATGTTTGTGCCAATTGTACTAATTTTATTCAAACATCCTGTATTAGTATTATTGACAAACTGCCATAGTGGAGACTAATATCATTGTTTTTAAAAAACCATATAGACATGTAGTCTGGAATGTTTTTCCTTAACTTACTAAGATATACTTGATGTTGTCAATGCAGATAAACTGGAGCAATGGGCTAATGTTGCTGAAGAATCAGGTATTGTGGAAAAAAATATTTGTTTCTTGATCCTGATCTAAAAATGAAAAAAAGTATTTATGATGATTGGATGAAAAACTGTGGCTTCTAGCGTGTCAATAAGTATAAGCCAATTGCCAGACAAAGGCATCACAATAGATCATGCGAGGTAAAAAATAATTGAGTCTACAAACATGTTGTCTTGCAAACATTTTAAGCTCATCTGTTTTCGAAGAAATAAGGCAGGCTATTGTTATACCCTTGGCGTCGTTGTCGCAAAACTTTAACCCTTCCTATACCTTAAAAACTAATGACTTTAATAATAATTGAGTTACGTCCCTTTTTATGCCCCCGGAATCACCGATTCGGTGGGCATCTAGTTTTTGGCCTGTCTGTCTCTTTGTCTGTCAAAAAAACCTTTAACCTTGACCACTACTTTTGAACCATAACAGTTATGGCTACCAAATTTCACATGTGTATTCCTTGTGACATGACCTTTCTGTCAGTACCCAAATTTTTGACCTTGCGACCTTGACCTTTAACCTAGATGTTGCCATTCGGGGGCATCAGTGTTTCACAAACACATCTTGTTGTTCTTAAAAATTCATACAAAAAGTTTAACCTTGCCCGTAATGCGAAAAACAGTTCAACGTTTTCAAATGACACTTGGTACACATGTTTCTAGGAACAATACGCATGTCTTTACCAAGTCACTTTACTTTGTCTTTCATAATTATTCAGTAATGCCCCCTTTTCGATTAAGAAAGAAACAGAAGAGAGTTGGCGTTTGCTCTGTGGCGGTATTATTTGATAAGGACAAGTATTATATGGTCTCAGTAATACAATATCCAGTTCTCACAATATAGGGTTTTAAGGTCAAATAAGGTTTTAAGAATTTGACTTTGCTTTATAATATCTAGGCTTAAGTTTGAATATGGGTAAAAAACTAGGTCACTAGTTCAACGATAAAATAAATCTTACTGACACTAAACGCCATGTAATTGACTCCAGAGTGATGATACTTTGTCAGAATGTTGATCTCGGTGCTATCTAGGCCGAGTTATGATGTAGTTAAAATGTTTGTCTCGTGCTATCTAGGCCGAGTTAAAATTTAGTGAGAATGTTTATCTTGGTGCTATCTAGGCGGAATTAAAATGTAGTCAGAATGTTTATATCTGTGCTATCTAGGCAAATTTAAAATGTAGTCATAATGCTTATCTCGGTGCTATCTAAGCCGAGTTAAAATGTAGTCAGAATGTTTATATCTGTGCTATCTAGGCAGAGTTAAAATGTAGTCATAATGCTTATCTCCGTGCTATCTAGGCAGAGTATAAATGTCAGGTAAAGAACAAGGCCAAATTTAAAAAAAAGAACCGTGTGGACACTCTAAAGAGGCCACATTTTGACTCGAAAATGATAATACTTTGTCAGAATATTTGTGTTTATGATATCTAGGATGAATATTGTTTGAAGATGATTAATGTCATGTCATAAACTTTGTCAAATGTTAGTAAAATGTTTTAAACATTCCAGAGGTCAAATTATATCAAGTATTATTTATGAACATTTAATCAATCATACATCATACATTATATCAAGTATTATTCATGAACATTTAATCATACATTGCACTCAGGTGTGCATTACAGGGTTCCTGTCGCACACTTTTATTGCACTCGTAACATATTTTTACACTTAAAATCCTTAAAATCCTTATTTTACATGCAACCATATGTTGTGGGTATTTTAAATAATCCTTTCACTGAGAGAGACAACTCTTTTGAGTGTCCAGAACATAGGGTATGGTTGAGTAATTTTTGGGAAAAAACTCCTCCTTATCTAGTCCTAAGTATCTTGATGAAAGTCTTGCATTGTTTTATTCAGATTTAGAAGAGGAGTTGAAGGAGAGGCCGGATAATAAGGTTGGGGATGAAGATTTAGATGAGTTTGGATCTGATGAAGGAGATTTGGATTCAGGAGAGGAAGATGAACTTGATGATGAAGACTTTGATGATAGCAATAACAACAGTGATGAAGACCAACAGAATAAAAGTGAAAATGTTGACATGGGTGCTCCAGATGCAAGAGACGAGAAGATGCAAAAATGGGAAAAACTAGCTGAAAAGATTAAAGAAGTTGTGACAAAAAGCACTGGAAAGTCAAGAAGCATCATAAAACAGAGAGTTGTTGAAGAAACATTAGATGAAGTAACTGATTCAGGCAAATCAAACAAACTTAAAAAAAAAGTTTCCTTTGCTGAAGATCCAGATGAAAAAATAATCACTGACAGTGAAATATCTGGTAGTCTTGAATACACTGATTCAGACAGTTTATTAAGTGGCGAATCAAACGAAGGCATTGATATGCAAGATATATCTAATGTGCCTGCAATGGAAGATGATAGTGGTGATCTCAACATTATTAGTGATCGAATAGTGGATGGAGAGGAATCGGCACTTAAAGAAGATATTTATGGTCGACTTAGGGATTTACAAGGCAATATTGTAAAAGACAATAAAGGTTTGGGCGGGGGTGGGACTGGTGCTTACGTTCCACCTGGAAAAAGGGCTCAAATGGTTGCAGGAACCGATGAGAAGAGAAAGGTTCAAATGGAGAAATTACGGAAACAGATGAAGGGTTTGGTGAATAGGTAAGAGGATGAATATCCCACATGCAGACACATTTTGGCACATCTGCCGCAGACGAAACTCGAAAACATTGTGGCAAAAGGAGATTTTGGTCATGATGAGTAATTTCTACTTTTGACACAATGTTTTCAATGACATGAGATAATTATACTTTCACTTATAGAGATTTTTCATACTTTTAATGCATATTCTATTTTGGAAATAGATATATGCTGTTATTTTGGAAGAAGTGATTTAACAATCTAAAGTATTTTTATTATTCAACAGCAGTTATAATGTGTAGGTTGGAACTTGGTCACTTAAGTTACATCAGTTACAGAACAAGTTTAAATTACTTTTATAAAATGCTGAAATGTAAAAATGGTCATTAAGGGATTAATTGTCTTTCCACAATGTTTCAAAAAAGATGTGTTGTCAAAATGTGTTTTTATCAGGGAAAAGATTTCTAGAACCTTTTTTCCTAAAGAAATATATTATCATCATGATAACTAGAAATACAAATTTTAATTATTGCATGATATAAATCATTTTGGAAAAATGAGAAATTATCCAATTTGAGCTTTTACTCCATTTTACCTCAAAGTGGTCTGTTGCAAAGGCATCAGATTTATGTTGGGGGGAAGGCTTTATCATTAGATAAACTTTATTTCTAGGGCCAGTGAAGCCAACATACAATCAGTTAGTTCACAGATAGAGGAATTATACCTAGCTAACAGTAGAGCTGATGTCAACGAAACATTAGTCAGTCTAGTCTTTAACCTTTGTGTTAGCATGGAGTTGACCCCTGAAAGACTGTCAATGGAGTTGATGATGTTGGTGGCCATTCTCCATGGAAACGTTGGATCTGAAGTTGGTAAGTTCTTGTTTAGTTCAACCATTTTACATATACAACAAATCTATCAGCAGAAGATTTTTCAAGGCAAATTATAGAAATTCAGTATAGATGAAAGTATATTTAATAACCCTTTCCCACATACAACAAATCTGCAGCAGACGACTTTTAAAATGTCCATTCAAAAGTATGGAAATTCTCTATTAATGTAGGTATTATTACTGAAAAAACTTTGTGGCAATAGTAGTAATTGCTTGTTTTGAGCAATTTCTCCTTTTGTCACAATGTTTTCAAAAGTCGTCTGTTGCAGATGCGTCAAAATGCGTTTACACGTGGGAAAGGGTTAAATAAAGTAAAAATTATTGTGGGAAAGTAGAAATTACTCATTATGATATTGTCTGATGCAGATGTGTCACAATGCATCAGCATGTGGGAAAGGGTTAAGATGAAATAATAACAATTCGTTCTTGACATGCAATGTCATCTTGCAGTGTTTAATTGTGCTCCTTTTACATATCAAATACCATTTCCCTGATATATTTTAGATTCATCTTGAATAATGGAAGTGTAATTTTGATACAGAGCTAAAACATTATGAAAAAAGAAGAGTTTGATACTAAATTTAAAACAATGGGAAAAGGACAAATTGCTAATTTTTTGCAGTTTCTTCTTTGTCCATCATTTGTTCTATACTTTACTTCTGTAGATGCATCAAAAGTCGTCCATATCGAGGGGGGATATTAATTTAGTTAAATATTATTTGTTAAACTTTAAAAGCATAACAAGCTTTCATTTGCTTGTCCGGGTTTTTTTTCAAAGAAAAAAAGGTCGGCTATTGTGATCCCCTTGGGGTTTGTGTCGTCGAAACAAAACACATATTCAAATGAAACTTTGTACACATGTTCCTAGAAACAATATGCATGTCTATACCATAACTCTGGCTTTTGTTAATTATTCAGTTATGCCTCTTTTCGGTAATTCATACAAAAAGTTTGCCCATGACTGAAAATAAATTCTACACTTTCAAATGAAACTTGGTACGCATGTGCCTAGAAACAATACTCATGTCTTGAACAAGTCTTATAAATCTTTTCTTTAATGATTATTGACTAAGAATAAACTAAGAATAAACAGACTAGCGTTGAAGTTCGCTCCGCTGTGCTCTTGTTTTATATTTATCACACTCAATATCAAGTACTTGCCCTGTTTGTGTTGAAAAATCAGGAAGTAAGCGCCTGCTCATCACAGGATTAATAAATTAATAAACAAATTAATTTGAAATGACCATAAACATGCCAATGATGCTGTAGCTTATAAAGTTTGAATTTTTATTTTAATTACAGGAGCCCATTTTCTGCAGAATCTAGTCAAAAGGTTTGATGCCCTGATCAAACAGAATGACCACGGTGCTGGTAAAGAATTAGACAATATCGTTGTATTGTTATCACATCTTTATAACTTCAAGGTATGAATATTTCCTTAACTCTTTCCCTTCTGCAGACCAATTTTGAAAACATTGTTGTAAAAGGAGAAATTGCTCATGATCAGCCATTTCTTCTTTTGCCACAATCTTTCAACTGGATTCAATAACTATATATTTATACCCCCAAAAAACAATAGTATTTACTTGCGATGTTCATAAAGTCAAATGATCGGCTTGGCAAAGCGAATCATGTTGACAAAGAGAACCGGGTCAAACCGGTTCATAATTACTCGACTGGGTAAATGTACTTACCTAAAACCACTGGGTGGAATTCAATAACATTTTACATGAAGCTTCTATACCAAGAGGAGATGTGCATATCCTAAAGGGGTTACAATTGCAAGATATTTTACAGAGTTATGGCCCTTTTACTTATTAAAGTTGTTGGTCATATTTTGTCCGGCCTATTTCTTACAAACCACTTGGTGGAATTCAATAAAATTTTACATGAAGCTTCTATACCAAGAGGAGATGTGCATACCCTAAAGGTATTACAATTGCATGATATTTTACAGAGTTATGGCCCTTTTACTTATTAAGTTGTTGGTCATGTTTTGTCCGAAGCCATATTTTGTCTGGCCTATTTCTTACAAACCACTGGGTGGAATTCAATAACATTTTACATCAAAGGTCAAGGTCACAGTGACTTATACTTCTGTACGAAACGACATCATCGCTCTAGGGAACTTGTTTACCTACATCGCTTCTTATTTGAGTTAGCGTTTCAAGCGTCATCGCTTTAGCAAATTTATTTCTTATTTGATTGTTATGAAACGGAATACATATATTCACCAGCATCGCCTCTTTTATGAGTTCAAGTTTCACTAACCTAGGTCAAGGTCACCGTGACTATTTATTCTTCTGTAAAAAAACGACTTAATCGCTCAAGCGACTTACTTCTTATCCAATTTATATGAAACAGACTACATATCAGGGCTTCGGAAGACCGGTAAAAGTGCCAGTCCGGACCTGAAATCAAATCCCCAGACCGATTGCAATCCTAAAACTTGTAAAAAAATCGGTCCGAGATTTTATAATATTTATAAAATCTCGTTAATACCTATGCTATATATGTCACTGTGTAAACGAAATACCAATAAAATCCAATAAAAATACCAAGCTCTTTGTTTCTAAAGCGTAGGTAACCTTCGAGAGAGTCACTTACCATGACGTAATCAAGATAAGCTGTCCGGTAATCAGTCCAGGAGGTGTGACAATCGGTTATGTAATTACTCCCTTCGGTTTGATAGATAATGCATGGGTTAAAGGCTTCTTTAAAAGTGTTTGCTAATTACTAGTTGATCAGTTTACCATATTTTGATATGTTACTTTTATTTTCGTTTCCGACCGTTTGTAATTTTCAAACTGTTACAAACGATCTACGCTGTTTCGAACTATTATGCAACATGTACACTGAGAACAGAGTCATCTGTAAACCTTCGAGATAGTCACTTACCGTGACGTAAACAGGAGTATCGATCCAATTCAATTTGACAATCGTGTGAACTGATAGATTACCTCGGTTATAAATGGATGACGGAATTACCCGAGAAAATCCCATTGGATGCATGCGGTTATAATTTCATGCATCTGATTGGCTGTTATTAGGGAATTTCCATAGGTCACGTGACCTTTATAACCTTTCAAGATGGCAGGGAAAAAGAGATATTTACGAAACGTTTCGTAAAAATAAATTTGTCACTGTATATTTTATAAGGCAGAAGTTTTAACTTTATTTCATTTAATTTGTCCTTCGATACTTTAGTGACAGGGCTCAACGAAATTTACTTGCGATGTTCATAAAGTCAAATGATCGGCTTGGCAAAGCGAATCATGTTGACAAAGAGAACCGGGTCAAACCGGTTCATAATTACTCAACTGGGTAAATGTACTTGCCTAAAAAATGGCTTTTTCTAATTATTTCATTCAAGGTAATTCCAAAACAACAAAGACCTTTTTTGTAGTAAATTTTTATTTTTATGTTGACAAAACAAAGTTTACCGTACAGATAAAAGAAATGTATCTTCTGTGCGCTATCAATAATTTTCTAGTACGTACGGGTCGAACAATCTTAAGTACGAACGAGCAATGTAAACACACATGCGCAGTTATATTCGTCTGCAAATTTTGGAAACTTATGATTTGTAAAGTACTTCTACATTGACATTAACGAGCGATGACACTGTTATGCAACCATATATGCAAGGTAACCTGCAATAAACATGTATTCGTGTATATTTGTTTTTAAAAGAGTTAC
Organism: Serripes groenlandicus; assembly: GCA_031761405.1. Lineage (NCBI taxonomy): Eukaryota > Metazoa > Mollusca > Bivalvia > Cardiida > Cardiidae > Serripes > Serripes groenlandicus. Next base: position 139,523,702 of record JASEVX010000004.1, read on the forward strand.
AATTTTTTTATACCCCCGATAAACGAAGTTTAGAGGGGGTATATTGGAGTCACCCTGTGGTTGGTCGGTCGGTCGGTCGGTCGGTCGGTCGGTCGGTTGGTCCGTTGCGATTTTCCTTGTCCGGAGCATAACTTTAAAACTAATTGTTGGAATTTAATAAAACTTCATAGGATGATACAACACATTGAGAGGAAGTGCAGTGTAAAGGAACCATAACTCTATTTTACCTAAATACAGAGTAATTGCCCTTTGTTACTTTTTCTTGTCCGGAGAATTACTTAATAACTAACAGATGGAATCTAATAAAACTACATACAATGGTAGAGCATAATGAAAAGAAGTGCAGTATACAAGAACCATAACTCTAATTTACATAATTACAGAGTTATTGCCCTTTGTTACTTTTTATTTTTCGTAGAGTCTTGTCCAGAGCATAACTTTAAAACAAATTGTTGGAATTTAATAAAACTTCATAGGATGATACAACACATTGAGAGGAAGTGCGGTGTACAGGAACCATAACTCTATTTTATCTAAATACAGAGTTATTGCCCTTTGTTACTTTTTCTTGTCCGGAGAATAACTTAATAACTAACATATGGAATCTAATAAGACTGCATACAATGGTAGAGCATAATCAGAGGAAGTGCAGTGTATAAGAACCATAACTCTAATTTACATAATTACAGAGTTATTGCCCTTTGTTACTTTTTCTTGTTCGTAGAGTCTTGTCTGGAGCATAACTTTAAAACTAATTGTTGGAATTTAATAAAACTTCATAGAATGATACAACTCATTGAGAGGAAGTGCGGTGTACAGGAACCATAACTCTATTTTATCTAAATACAGAGTTATTGCCCTTTGTTACTTTTTTTTTGTCCGGAGAATTACTTAATAACTAACATATGGAATCTAATAAGACTGCATACAATGGTAGAGCATAATCAGAGGAAGTGCAGTGTACAAGAACCATAACTCTAATTTACATCATTACAGAGTTATTGCCCTTTGTTACTTTTTCTTGTTCGTAGAGTCTTGTCCGGAGCATAACTTTAAAACTTATTGTTGGAATTTAATAAAACTTCATAGGATGATACAACACATTGAGAGGAAGTGCGGTGTACAGGAACCATAACTCTATTTTACCTAAATACAGAGTAATTGCCCTTTGTTACTTTTTCTTGTCCGGAGAATTACTTAATAACTAACAGATGGAATCTAATAAAACTACATACAATGGTAGAGCATAATCAGAGGAAGTGCAGTGTACAAGAACCATAACTTTACTTTACATAATTACAGAGTTATTGCCCTTTGTTACCTTTTCTTGTTCGTAGAGTCTTGTCCGGAGCATAACTTTAAAACTAATTGTTGGAATTTAATAAAACTTCATAGGATGATACAACAAATTGAGAGGAAGTGCGGTGTACAGGAACCATAACTCTATTTTATCTAAATACAGAGTTATTGCCCTTTGTTACTTTTTTTTGTCCGGAGAATTACTTAATAACTAACAGATAGAATCTAATAAAACTACATACAATGGTAAAGCATAATCAGAGGAAGTGCAGTGTACAAAAACCATAACTCTAATTTACATAATTACAGAGTTATTGCCCTTTGTTACGTTTTCTTGTTCGTAGAGTCTTGTCCGGAGCATAACTTTAAAACAAATTGTTGGAATTTATTAAAACTTCATAGGATGATACAACACATTGAGAGAAAGTGCGGTGTACAGGAACCATAACTCTATTTTATCTAAATACAGAGTTATTGCCCTTTGTTACTTTTTCTTGTCCAGAGAATTACTTAATAACTAACTGGTGGAATCTAATAAAACTGCATACAATGGTAGAGCATAATGAGAGGAAGTGCAGTGTACAAGAACCATAACTCTTATTTACCTAAATACAGATTAATTGCCCTTTGTTACTTTTTCTTGTCCGGAGAATTATTTAATAACTAACAGATGGAATCTAATAAAACTACATACAACGGTAGAGCATAATCAGAGGAAGTGCAGTGTACAAGAACCATAACTCTAATTTACATATCCAAAAATGAACAAAACAAGAATAACCCGATCCATAACATTGTCCTTTTAAGGTGGGGTTTCTAAATATTTCACAACTTTTCCTACCAGGGCGGCGTTCGGGGGTATTAATCACATTCAGTGATAGTTCTAGTTTTTTTTAAAAAGGGGGGGGGGGGGGGGGGGGGGGAATAATTCTGGACCGATTGAGATTTAAAAATTTGCGGAGCCCTGCTACATATGTTCACCTGCATCACCACTTGTATGAGATTTGACTGACCTAGGTCAAAGTTCAAGCTCACAGTGACTAATACATTTCTATAAAACTACTTCATCTCTTTAGCACTTTCAATTGTGGATGGAATTCCTTCATATTCCATACACAGATTCAGTGTCAAGATAATCGAAAGGGGTTCATGTTTTACCAAGCTATGCTTATGTTCAAAGGTCAAGGTCACATTGACTATTATCATGTCTGTATGAAACAACATCAATGCTCTAGCACTTTTATTTGGAGACAGAATTCCTCCATACCTCATACACTGGTTTATTGTAAAGTGAGCTTAGCAGGTTCCCGTTTAACTGATTTAGATCAAAGATGACAATGACTATAGTACATCTGTATGAAAGAACCCTGAGATGGGATTTGTATGTAGGAAATAGTGAAGTAACATTCAATATTCTTTTTATTACAGGTGGTTCACAATGTTTTATTGTTTGATTTACTGAAGTTACTGACAGACAGATTCCAAGAGAAGGATATTGAACTTTTACTTCTTATTGTAAAGAGTAAGTATCAGAGCTTTAAAAAAAGCTGCATATATTCGAGCCATCCATGGTAAAAGGTACAAGTTGGCATTTCTGAACAGTGCAGGTTGAGATCAGCCTGTACATTTGTTCAGTCTAATCAGGCCCTTACACAAGTTCACAGCAGCTTCCAACAAGCTTATGTAAGAAATATATGTGAACGGTGTAGATCTTGATCAGACTGGACACACTGATTTGGCTCTACACAATTCATTAAAGCCAACTTGAATCTTTCCTCAAAAACCGGCTCATTTTATGTTCTGATTGCTTTCCCACATGTAACAAGTCTCCAGCAGATGACTTAACAAATATGTAGGCAAAAATAGGAAATAGCTCTCTATACATGAAAGGATAATTAAAAATTAAAAATTTTAGAGTTGAAAATTTTATGGGCAATTTCTCCTTTAACCACAATGTTTTCAATAGTTGTCTGTTGCAGAGACATCAAAAAGCATGTGAATGTGCTGATTTGAAATGTTTTTAATTTCTTTACTCCTGAAGGAAAGATTGAAACTTCATAGTTTTGAGCATAAGTGAGAAGTAAGTAGGTCATCTTAATTGATAGTTGAAATGGCTGTAGTGATATGACTGAAATACTGTTGAAAATGATTTTAAGCCGAAAAAGAAATCAATAAACACTTTCCTTCATACAGATGCATTATTAAGCTTTTGAAATCATTATGACAAAAGGAGAAATTGCTCATATTAAGCAATAACAGCAATTTCTCCGTTTGTCAGAATGTTTTCAACTTTATTCAATATTTGTTCGTACATTTATAGAGATACTTTGCTTTTGCCTAGATATTTTCAATGTCGTCTGCTACAAATTTTTCGTATATGGTAAATGATTTATCAAATATTCAATTTCAGATATTGGTTTCACTCTTCGTAAGGATGATCCAGCTGGGCTAAAGGAGTTGATTGTGAATATCCAGACAAAGGCCTCCAGCGCCGATGGCGCGGCCATGAGGGACGAGTCTCGTATCAGATTCATGCTGGACGTATTGATGGCCATAAGAAATAATAACATGAGAAAAATACCCAACTACGATCCGGAACATTTACAACATCTACAGAGGATGATGAAGGGCTTTTTGAGAGGTAGGCTCTCATACGACAATTCTGCAGCAGACGACTTTGAAAATCTCTATACGGTAATCGAATGGATAACCTATGACTAAAAGTGGAAAACATTGTGGCAAAAGGAGAAATTGCTTGTTTTGAGCAGTTTCTTCTTTTGTCACTGTTTTCAAAAAGCTGTCTGCTGCAGAGGCGTCAGAATGCAGCTATATGAGGGAAAGGGTTAAAAGAAATTAACGTGCAGAAAACGGGGAAATATCTTTTATGTTTGTTATTGGCAGGTGAGGGGTATAATCCTCAAATCATAATTTATGTCTACATTATAAAATTATGACAATATTTCTTTTTTATGATCCTTCAATTCAGGCATGTCTCACTTTGATAAAATTTGAACATCATACTTTAATATGTGTTATTCAATTTCATAATCATCATAAATTATTTCAGGTGGGGAATTCGGTGATAATCAGCTACATGTCACTTTACAAGACCTAAGCAATGCAGAAAACAAAGGGAAATGGTGGATAGTGGGATCAGCATGGGAAGGACAGGGCCCCAAACAGCCCCTTCAAGGTCAGTTGAAAATATTTTCTGTTTAGAGATGGAGATGAGGAGCTTTTTTCATTTTCCAAAAATCTTTCACCTCCAAAACCCATGTTGTGAGTACTCAGAAAAGATCGTCTTGGTGATATGATTCTGTTGAGTGTCCGCATTATGGGGGTAAGTTGGATTATAAGAAAACATTTGAGGGGAAAAGAGCTGTATGCCCCTCCTTATCTGTTTTCCTGTATGTAATATTTTAAGATAAAATGAAAATCAGAAAATGATGTTTGTTTACTCTTTGTGTTGTCTTCCTTGACAGGATGAGACATAGGGACCACTTCTCCGTCATTGACAGGGTGGCACTTGTGGATCCCTTCTCTTTCATCGGTCTGCCTTGACAGGGTGATGCATGTGGATCCCTTCTCTTTCAATTGTCTGCCTTGAAAGGTAGACACATAGGGATCCCTTCTCTTTCATCTGTCAGGCTGACACAGGGAACACTTCTCCCTTAACTGTCAGCCTTGACAGGGTGACACTTGTGGATCCCTTCTCTTTCATCTGTCTGCCTTGACAGGGTGACACATAGGGATCACTTCTCCATTGTCTGTATGTCCTCTCTGTCAAACTTCACCCACTGACTTATTGGCTCGCCACACAAATATTCCTACTAACACTTGTAATTTTATTTAAGTGACTTGGCAATTTATTAGTTCCTACAGTTTCAATCAGAAGTATCTTCTATCAAAGAGTCACAACTCTAGCTGAACTGTAAGATTGTGCACTGATCTTAAAATCTTAAAACCAAAATTCTCCACTACCAAAACTAAATTAACATTACAAATAATTACAGATGAAAGAATTCTGACTTGTGTTTTGACCACACTTTATACTATCTTTTTTTTTTCCAGAAAAAAATGACTCGTCGTTTGTCCTCCACGGCATAGAGATCAGTTCTAAGTTACAGGAGCTTGCAAAGAAACAGAGAATGAATACGGACAAGCGTAGAACAATCTTCTATGTGATCATGACTAGTGAAGTATGCCATTCATGTCGTCATTTTGTTTTGTAGCCCTGGTTGGTCACAGAAGCAAGCAGTTGTGATGCCCTATTTTCAGTTCAAGATCAAGATACCATTGAATTTTTTATGAATCTTGTGTTTCTGACAGCACTTGTTTAACCACCCTTTCTCACATACAATAAATGTGCAACAGATGACTTTGAAAACATCTGATTAAACATATTTCTAAACCTAAAATTATGAGCAATTTCACCTTTTGTAACAAGGCTTCAGAAAGCGTCTATATGTGGGAATGGGTTAATCCACTTGCAAAGGTCTGCATTTAATCCTTTCCCACATACAGACGTAACACTATAAAATGGTAGTAATGGCTGCCTTCCTTGGCGCTTAGGGTTGCGGGGTTAGCAGCTTAGGGTTGCAGGGTTAGCATTACGACTGACTGGCTGGTGTCAGGAAAATAGACCTTTAGTACTGATAACTTAACCAGGAAACACTTCATATCACAGAACTGTTTCGGCATAAAACTCCAAACAATCAAAACACAGACATTTTCTTATGCCTCTGCAGCAGACAACTGTTGAACACAAACAGTTTCTCCTTTTGCCTCAATGTTTAAAACTTTATTCAATAATTGTAAAAGATTATAGAAAATTTTCATATTTCTGCCTAGATTTGTCATATGTCTGGTACAGATTTGTTGTATGTTAATGAACTTTCTGCCTTTCCATCATACGACAATTCTGCAGCAGACGACTTTGAACATATTTTGTCAAAAAATAGAAAATCTGTATAATTGAATCGATAACCTATGACTAAAAGTGGAAAACATGGTGGCAAAAGGAGAAATTGCTTGTTTTGAGCATTTTCTTCTTTTGTCACTGTTTTCAAAAAGCCGTCTGCAGCAGAGGCGTCGGAAAGCGTCTATATGAGCTTGCAAAGGTGTGCACTTGACCTTTCCCAGATGCAGATGATTTTTGAAGTCTTGATTTTTTTGTGTCGAATGTCTTGACACAGGGATCACTTCCCCGTCTTCTGTCTTGCAGACTTTCATGCATTCCTTCCAACACTCATCTCTTTCTTTTACTATTGTACGAAATTTCCTTTAATTTATGCAGATTTTCATCACTTTGTAAATATCGAAAGTAGAATGTTAGGTAATTGATTAATTGTTTCCTTTACATAAACTTTCTACATGTCTAGCAGAAGACATTCAAAACTTGGGTATCTCTTTACCCTTTCCCATTCGTAAAGTTACTCATAATTAGCAAATTTCTCCTTTTTGGCCGGATTGCTCTAGCAATTCCGCTGTATAGATTGGCGATGTCCGTCTGTCTGTCCCTCAACATTTTGGTTAAAGTTTCAGGTTCAGGCAAAATCTCAGCACTGGAAAGGGTTACAAACTTGAATCTTTGCTTTAAGGTAACCAGTAACAAGTTCTATTGATTTCTATGGTTACTTTGACCTTGACCTTGGTTTGTCGATTTTTAAGGTCAAATTGCCGACAATCCGGCCTTACTGTCTTCAGCGGTTTCTTGTTGTCACAATGTTTTCAACTCTTCTGAAGAATTTTCTACTTTTATTATTTTTTTTTATTTTTAGCTCACCTGAGCTTTGCTCAAGGTGAGTTATTGTGATCGCCTTTTGTCCGTCGTGCGTCGTGCGTCGTGCGTCGTGCGTCAACTTCTTCTCCTCAGTAACCAGTGGGTCAATTTGGATGAAACTTCACAGAAAGCATCCTCTCAATGACCTCACCAGAATTCCTTCAAATTTTTGGGATCCATGCAAAATTCTGGTTTCCATGGCAACGAAACTGAAAAAACTTCAAAATTCTTCTTCTCCCAAACTGGTTGGCAGATTTTCAAATAATTTTGTAGAAATGTTCCTTAGATGACCCTCTATCAGATTCCTTCAAGCCATGTTGATTGGTCGAAAAACATGGCCGCCAGGGGGGGCGGGGCTATTTTGCCTTATATGGCTATAGTGAAAACTTAAAAAATCTTCTCCTCCGAAAGTGTCAGGCCGATTTTCAAATAACTTTGTAGAAATGTTCCTTGGGTGACCCTCTATCAGATTCCTCTAAGTCATGTTGATTGGTCGAAAAACATGGCCGCCAGGGCGGGGCTATTTTGCCTTATATGGCTATAGTGCAAACTTTAAAAATCTTCTCCTCCAAAAGTGTCAGGCCGATTTTCAAATAATGTTTTAGAAATGTTCCTTGGGTGACCCTCTATCAGATTCCTTCAAGCCATGTTGATTGGTCAAAAAACATGGCCGCCAGGGGGCGGGGCTATTTTGCCTTTTATGGCTATAGTGAACACTTAAAAAATCTTCTCCTCCATAAGTGTCGGGCCGATTTTTAAATAATTTTGTAGAAATGTTCCTTGGGTGACCCTCTATCAGATTCCTTCAAGCCATGTTGATTGGTCGAAAAACATGGCCGCCAGGGGGGCGGGGCTATTTTGCCTTATATGGCTATAGTGAAAACTTAAAAAATCTTCTTCTCCGAAAGTGTCAGACCGATTTTCAAATAATTTTGTAGAAATGTTCCTTGGATGACCCACTTTCAGATTCCTTCAAGCCATGTTGATTGGTAAAAAAACATGGCCGCCAGTGGGCAGGGCTATTTTGCCTTATATGGCTATAGTGAAAACTTAAAACATCTTCTCCTCCAAAAGTGTCTGGCCGATTTTCAAATAATTTTGTAGAAATGTTCCTAGGGTGACCCTCTATCAGATTCCTTCAATCCAAGTTGATTGGTCGGAAACTATGGCTGCCAGGGGGCGGGGCTTATATAGCTAAAGTGAAAAAAAAATATTAGGTGAGCGATTCCAGGGCCATCATGGCCCTCTTGTTTTTCTAAGATGGCATTGGTATGGTTTTTTTTTCAGGACTACATAGATGCATTTGAAAAGCTGTTACAGATGGGTCTAAAAGCCAACCAACAACAAGAGATAGTGATTGTCATTCTTGATTGTTGCTTTCGAGAGAAAACCTATAACCCCTTCTATGCATTCCTTGCTCAGAGGTTCTGTGAACATCACAGGTCATACCAGGTATTTATAGCATTTGGGCCCCGTCACATTAATCCTTTCCCACCTTTAGACACATTCTGACGCATCTTCAGCAAACGACTTTTCAACTCTTTCCGGTTAATTATACCTTCATTTTCAGAGATTTTCCATAATTTTATCCAGATATTTCCAAAGTCGTCTGCTGCAGATATGTTGTATGTGGGTGAGGGTTAAACAGACCTGGACTTTTGCAGAGGTCTAGATAAGGATGAGTACTTGTCCAGCACTATCTACCTGATTACTAATTCTGAGTACCAACTGAACAACATAGGGTTTAGAGGTCAAATGAGGATTTAACCCTTTCCCTCATATAGACGCTTTCTGACGCCTCTGCAGCAGACAGCTTTTTGAAAACATAGTGACAAATGAAGAAATTGTTAAAAACGAGCAATTTCTCCTTTTGCCACAATGTTTTGAACTTTAAATCATAGGTTATCCATTCAATTATAGAGATTTTCTATTTTTTGACAAAATATGTTTTAAAGTCGTCTGCTGCAGAATTGTTGTATGAGGGAAAGGGTTAAGAATATAGGTTTAGAGGTCAAATAAGAATATAACATGAATCTTATCTGGAGTTCAACTTAACTTGGCTGAGTGGTTTGTGTCTGGGATTTAGAACCGGTAGTTTCAGGTTCAATTCCCAGTTGTGAAGTGTCCGTCATGGTGGAGTGCACTTGGGCAAGGCATATTTCTTAGTCTAGTACTGGTTATTTACCCAGGGATCATGAATTAATGAACTATACAAGATATAACTGAACTGAAATAATGTTGAATTGGTGTAAACGCCCTAAAAGAAAAACACCTGCTCAATCTGATCAAGATCATCCCTATTCGCCATCTACCATGCATCTTTAATTATTATACCCCCTTCGAAGAAGAGGGGGTATATAGGAGTCACTGTGTCGGGCAGTCGGTCGGTCGGTCAGAAGCCATATTTTGTCCGGCCTATTTCTTACAAACCACTGGGTGGAATCAAAAATTTTTTACATGAAGCTTCTATACCAAGAAGAGGTGTGCATATCCTAAAGGGGTTACAATTGCATGATATTTTACAGAGTTATGACCCTTTTACTAATTAAGTTATGGTGTAGGTCAGGGTGCTGTTTAGGGGGTATTTATTATCTTCTTTGATAGTTCTAGTTTGAATACCAGTTAACCCTTTCCCTCTCATATAGATGCTTTCGGACACTTGCAGCAGACAGCTTTTTGAAAACATGGAGACAACAGAAGAAATTGCTCAAAACAAGCAATTTCTCCTTTTGTCACCATGATTTTAACACTATTCAATTATTGTACTTTTAACCCTTTCCCTCATATAGACGCTTTCTGACGCCTCTGCAACAATATGAGCAATTTCTCCTTTTACCACAATGTTTATCACTTTTAATCATAGGTGATCCATTCAATTATAGAGATTTTCTATATTTTGACAAACTATGTTCAAAGTCGTCTGCTGCAAAATAGTTGTATGAGGGAAAGGGTTAATTAAATGAAGTTTCCAAAAAAACAAAAATGGCTGTAGACCCAGTGTGTGCAATTTAATTGTAATTGTGATAACTCTATATTAGTTATTTTTGTTGCTATATTACAGTACTTTTGAAAAATATCGTCATTCTTCCATTTTCTTGCTGAAAAAGAATCAGTTTCGTCAACCAGTTTGGATATTGGATCAATTGTGGGGCCTGATTAAAATTTAAAAAGAAAATCATTGTTATGATCTCGGAACAGCACCTTTTGTGGGGGGCCTGATTAAAACTGCATTAAAATTTAATCAATCAAGTGTTCAAGCCATCTTGTTGAAAAATGTTTCTTTATTTTAAGTTTTGAATGAGAACCTTATATGATTTCTAATTTATGACAACAACATAAATATATAGCTTATGTAATTTCATGTATTAACGAACAAATTGGAATTTATTAAAGCTATGAAAAATAAACTAGGGTACATTTGTTTCGTCTTCTGTGATTTCAGATGTCATTCCAGTTCAGTATTTGGGACCGATTCAAAGAGATTGGCGACTTATCCGAGACCAACAGACATAATTTTGGAAAACTGCTCACTCATCTTATCATCAATAAATCTTTATCGCTATCTATCCTCAAGGTAATCCTTAGCAAATTGATTCACACTTTTTCACCTACAGACCACAGGTGTTTGTACCGGTTGATAATTTTACGCTATAGTACTATCCTTAACACTAAGGATAGTAATATAGTGAAGTTATCAATGATCACTATCGGTACATACACCTGTGCTACACACACAGACTTGATATATCTTTGAGAAATGATTGAATTTCGTCTTGGAGATAAAGTGGAATCTCTGTAAATGTATTTATTACCCTGGTAAAACATGCAGCAGATGACTTTGAAAAGGTCTTAACCCTTTCCCACATACATCTAATCTTTAGCAGACGACTTTGAAAACATAGTGACAATTACCTGAAAAATCTCCAAAAATATATCTTAATTGTTAAATAAAGGTGAAAACATTGTGGCCAAAGGTGAAATTGCTCATCATGAGCAATTTCACCTTTGACCACAATGTTTTCAAAATGCGTCTGCTGCTAATGCTTCAAAATGCATCTGCAGGTGGGAAAGGGTTAAACAAAATATATGGAAAATTCTTACAAACAAATGATAGTATGATTATTGAAAACAGTTGAACACATGGTAACAACACGAGAACTTGCTCATTATCCTTTTACCACATTGTTTACAAAAGTCGTCTGCTTTTTGATGTTCCAAAATGTGTCTGCATGTAAGAAAGGGTTTAAGCCTAAAGAGAATATCTGACCACTTTTGGGGTGCACGAGGTCTCCGGTTTGATCCGCGACTGGGTCATTCATTCAGAATAATTGAAAACTTTTAGTATTGGCGTTCCCTTCTTGAAGCTCAGGGTTGTGGGATTAGCATTACGACTGACTTGCCGCTGTGGATGCACCAGTAGTAACGGAAACATTGATGAAAGTGGCATAAAACACTATCCCTTTCCCTCATATAGACGCTTTCTGACGCCTCTGCAGCAGACGGCTTTTTGAAAACATAGTGACAAAAGAAGAAATTGCTCAAAACGAGCAATTTCTACTTTTGACACAATGTTTTCCACTTTTAGTCATAGGTTTTCCATTTAATTATAGAGATTTTCTATTTGTTGACAAAACATGATCAAAATCGTCTGCTGCAGAATTGTGGTATGAGGGAAAGGGCTATACAAACAAACAAACCACTTTTGGGTCACAATTTTGAAATGGCAACTTTTTTTTTCATTCTTAAGCATATTTAACTATTTCCAACAGACATCAATTCTGCTGCAGACGACTTTTCAAATATCGAGGCAAAATTGTGTAAAGACTAGAATTGAAATAAATGTTATTGAATTGAGTTTAAATCATTGTGACAAAAGGTGAAATTACCCATTACATGTATATAATAATTTCTTCTTTTGCCACAATGTCTACAAAAGTCGTCTGCTGCAAAGGTGTCAGAAAATGCCTATATGTGGGAAAGGGTTAATTTTAAAACCAAAATGAGCCGGTCCCTTTAAACATTTTTTTCTTTCTTCAGGTTATTCAGTTTGGAACTGTAGAAAAGTCAATGGTGCGACTCTTAAAGCAAGTGTTATCGGAACTTCTTGTGGACTACCCTTATAATAAAACAGAAGCTGTGTTTGCTAGAATAGCACCATTAGTGAAACTGAAAAAACTTCACGAGGGATTGAAGTTATTCATGCATCATTTCCTGATTGGGAAGAAAAAAGATGGACAAGATGTGAATCCTGTGTTGCGAGAGAGGGTGGAACTGGTGGAGGAGGTGTTATCAACCAGTAAAGGCCACATGTTGTGATAAAAGATGGGTTGAAATTCTAATTCAAAGTATGTGGTAAGAATGTTGGTTAAGTTAGATCTTGTTTACTTGAATGTCAAAATACAATTGTTTATTTTAGTCTTTCCTTATTACAACACATCTGTAGGATAATTTTTTCTGGTGTCTGTCTGTCTGTCAGTCAGACTTTCACCTTCAAGCATTTTAAGGAACAAAGACATTGTCTATGCATTAAATTTCACCAAATTGCTGCATTTCTTAAGTTTGCAATTTAACCACCATTTACCTCATATAATCATTTTTTGAAAACATTGTAACAAAAGGAGCAATTGCTCAAAACGAGCAATTTCTCCATTTGCCACAATATTTTTCAACTTTTTGCAGTGATTATACCTTCATTTATAGAGATTTTCCGTTTTTTTGCAAACATGCTTTCAAATTTTTCTGCTTCAGATTTATTGTATGTGGGAAAGGCTTAATTGATATTGTGAAAATCATTTGACCTCGTGCCTTAACCCTTTCCCTCATATAGACGCTTTCTGACGCCTCTGCAGCAGACAGCTTTTTTAAAACATAGTGACAAAAGAAGAAATTGCTGCAGAATTGTCGTATGAGGGAAAGGGTTAAAACCATTCATCGGACCACTGCTCTTAAAAATGGCTTCAGGGCTCTAGATATGATGAGTGTTTCAAATTCCAAAACCCTTATTTGACACTTTGTCCCGGGTTCGATCCCCAGTTGCGGCACTACAGTCATGGTGGAGTTCCCTTGGGCAAGGCACATTTTCTAGCCTAGTACTGGTTTGTTTACCCAGGGATCATGAATAATTAAATTAAATTGCGCGCTAAATGACCTTAGCTGTCGATGCGCCATAAAACAATATACATTCATTATACATTTATTGACACTTGGACCCTATTTTGAGTGCCCACGACATAGTGTTTGCTTAACCCTTTTTCTACATATAGACGCTTTATGAAGGCTTTGAAGCGAACACTTTTGAAATCATTGTGGCAAAAGGAGAAATTGCACATAATGAGCAATTACTCTCCATCGGCCGCAATGATTTCAACTATATTCAATGATCCTTTCAACACTTTATTGAGATTTTCTATAATTTTGGCTTGGATCATTTCAAAGTCATCTGCTGCAGATTTATTGTATTCGGGAAAGGGTTAAATCGGAGAAATACCGAGTGAGAAAAAGACCAGAACACTCCACCTAGTCCCCTATAGGTTCATACAAAACCTTCATGAATGTTTGTATAGATTGTCTGAAGCTATCTGTTTATCTTACATGGTGTAAAAGTGAGAATGTATTATACGAACACACATGAATGTTCTGTATCTATCTTGTTTCAAGAGCAATTGATGAAGTCAGAAGCCTGCGGTCAATTAATTTTCGCAATAGTAGATTTGGCTGTTTTCATTGAGACATCAATTTTTTATCATCACTAAAAACAGAACAAAATACTATCCACATAATGCAGGGTTTATCTGTCTGATGTTAAGAAGATGTTATCTCCCAGAAATGGTATTAATGGCTTTTATGTAACATCATGCTGCTTTCTCACTTAATTTCCGCTCAGTTTTGACAAAAAGAAACTCAAATATATCCCTTTCCCACATACAATAAATTTACAGAAGACAACTTTGAAAACATATTTGCAAAAATCAGAAAAAAATCTCTCTATATATATATGACAGTACAATTACTCAAAACAATTGAAAACTTTGTGGCAAAAGGAGGGATTGCACATTATGAGCAATAACTGTTTATGCTTCAATGTTTTCAAAAGTTGATTGCTTCTAATAATGTTATACATCAAATTGCAACTTGGAAAGGGTTAACCCTTGCCCTCATATAGGCGCTTTCTGACGCCTCTGCAGCAGACAGCTTTTTGAAAACATAGTTACAAAAGAAGAAATTGCTCAAAACAAGCAATTTATCCTTTTGCAACAATGTTTTCCACTTTAAGTCATAGGTTATCCATTCAATTATAGAGATTTTCCATTTTTTTACAAGATATGTTCAAAGTCATCTGCTGCAGAATTGTTGTATGAGGGAAAGGGTTAAAACTCAGAGTCATTGTTTCTTAGGTCTGCTTGGTGAACACCAGGACCAGGAACCATCTCTACATCCACTATTTCCATATTCAAATTCAGGAAGAATCAGATGAGAGGTTTTCTTCTCCATAGTTCAGGGATGTGGTTAAATTTAAACATCTACTTTGCCAACCAACAATGTTCACTTGACCCGATATTTTTCTATGTTACAATAAACTGTAAGACACTGGTTCTGCAATTTTTGGTTAGATTTTGTTTTTGTTTTTTTGGAATTTTAGGCCATGTTCTGGTCAGAGGAGTTATTTCTTTCATTTTTATTTCACAATGTATCGTAATAACACATCCCTTTGCGAAACTTGAACAAAGGGTTTTCTTGGTGTCGGGTGTTTTTCTAGTCCAGGCAGTAAACATCGAGGTAAATTAGGTCACTATTAACCGGATGATTGAGCCGCGACAAATGAAAAACACCCATATAAATTAATGTCAAATTTACGATCCAATTATTAAGCTGCTTGTGAGACCAAACTGCACATAATCTTTTTTTTATGACGTAGCTCATTTGTGGGGGGAAATTGCTATGCTTCAATGATTTACGTTAAAATAAAGGTCACTTAATTGATTTCACCCTTACTCATTTGCACACGCATTTTTACGCATCTGTAACAGACTTTTTTCATAGTGTTGTTACAAAAGGAGAAATTACATTTGTTTGAAATTGGATAAAACCCCAATAAAACAAACAAACTAAAGTCCGGTGTTCTACTCCCGTGACAAGGGCCTATAGACCCTACTGCTTGCCTAATTCACACAGCGGACATGGCAAGAAACCCGCCTCTGAGCCAATGACTCCCCTAATCCACGACGCACACTGCGAGAAACCCGCCTACGAAAGTCCGGAGAATCTGCCGTGGTCGAGTGGTTAGCGTCGGGTTCTATCCCCAGTCACGGCACTAATCTCATGTTTGTTTACCCAGGGATCATGTCGCCATGATATAACTGAAATAATGTTGAAAGAAGCGTAAAACCTATTTCGGTGACAGGGGCCTCTGGGCCAGAGCGCTCCCCTTAAACACGCGGCTGACTACGAGAAACCAGCCTACTTGAGGCCGTAAACTAAATCCTGGCGGTGTACTCCCATGAGAAAAAAATAATCCTCTATATCGCTGACAGGGGCGTCTGGGCCCGTGGCACCTCTCTGGCTTTTTTCCCCTCGTTTTTTCGAACACGTTCCCTTCCCAACCGGGATAGACGCGGAGTGATTTCATCATACTTCAGGCCTGAACAAAAAATAAAAGTGTTCCACTCCCTTGACAGACCGGGCATAGTGACAAGGTGAGCTTTTGTGATCACCCTTTGTCCGTCTTCCGTTGTCAGTCCACAATTTCTTGTGAACACGATAGTCTTCATTTATTATCCGATGTTTACCAAACCTATTCAGTAGCTAGATATACATGAGAGCTCGGTTCCTTTTGAAAACCAGCCAGACCCATCCATGCATAACGGGATTATGGCCCTTTAATATTGGCAAAATTGTTATAATTGACCTTGTGAACGAGTTAAAGTCATCCCTTATTATCCGATGTTTACCAAACTTACACAGTAGCTAGATATACATAAGAGCTTGGTTCTTTTCGAAAACCAGCCGGATCCGTTCATGCATGACTGGATTATGGCCCTTTAAAATATTAGCAAACATTATATAATTGACCTTGTGAACACGATAAAAACCTCATTTATTATCTGATGTTTACCAAACTTATTCAGTAGCTAGATATCCATGAGAGCTTGGTACCTTTTGAAAACCAGCCAGATCTGTCCATGCATGACGGGATAATGGCCCTTTAAAATTGTCAAAATTGCTATAATTGACCTTGTGAACAAGATAAAGTCGTCATTTATTATCCGATGATTACCAAACTTATACAGTAGCTAGATAATCATGAGAGCTCGGTTCCTTTCAAAAACTAGAAATTCTACCTTTACATTCGCTCCTGGAAAAGGTCAACGACCTCTCAGTATTTGGCTTCGTGCAAGTCGAGCTATTGTGATCACATTTTGTCAACATTTGCGCTTATTAACACTCTACAGGCTACATTTTGCATCCAATCTTCATGAAAGTTTATCAGAACATTCATCTCCATCAAATCTTGGACTAGTTCGAAACTGGGCCATATGAGGTCAAAAACTAGGTCACTAAGTCAAATTGAAGGGAAATCTTGTTAACACTCTGGAGGCCACATTTTCAACTTGACCATATTGAAACTTTATCAGAATGTTTGTCTTGATGATATGTAAGTCAAGTTCAAACATGGGTCATGACAGGTCGAAAAGAGGCTGCAATTTTTGCTTCAGCAGTTTGAAATTTTGTCAGAATGTTTGTCTTATAAATTTCTAGGTCATGTTCGAATATGGGTCATATTGGGTCAAAAACTAGGTCACTAGGCCAAATTGAAGCGAAATCTTGTTAACACTGTAGATGTTACATTTTCTGCTTCAGTAGCTTGAAATTGGGTCAGAATGTTGAGCTGAAAGATATATAGGCCAAGTATGAATATGGGTCATGCCGGGTCAAAAACTAGGTCACTAGGCCAAATTGAAGTGTAATCTTGTTAACAATCTAGATGCCACATTTTCAACTTGAGCATGTTGAAACTTTATCAGAATGTTTGTCTTAAAGATATCTAGGTCAAGTTCGAATATAGGTCAATTGGGTCAGAATCTAGGTCACTAGGCCAAATTGAAGGAAAATCATGTTAACTCTGCCAAGTTCAAACATGGGTCATGTTGGGTCAAAAAGTAGGTCATTAGGTCAAATTGAAGGAAAATCTTGTTAACCCTCTAGAGGCCGCATTTTTGTTTCAGAAGTTAGAAACTTTGTCAGAATGTTTGTCTTAAAGATATCTAGGTCATGGGACATATTGGGTCAGAAACTAGGTCACTAGGCCAAATTGAAGGAAAATATTGTAAACTCTGTAGAAGACGCATTTTTTGCTACAGCAGCTTGACATTTAATGAGAATGTTTATCTAAATGATATCTAAGCCAAGTTTGAATATGTGTCATATAGGGTCAAAAACTAAGTCACTAGGCCAAATTGAAGGAAAATCTTGTTAACACTTTGGATGCCGCATTTTTTGCTTCAGCAGCTTGAAATGTTGTCAGAATGTTTGTCAGAATTGTATGTAGGTCAAGTTTGAATATGAGTGTTATTGGGTCAGAAACAAGCTCAATAAAGGAAAATATTGTTCAAACTCCGGAGGCTGCATTTTTACTTTGAGCAAGTTGAAACTATTCAGAATGATATCTATGGAATATGGGTCATATCAGGTAAAAAAATATAGATCACTAGGCCAAATGAAGGAAAATCTTGTTAACACTGTTGAGGTTGCATTCAGAATAATTGTCTTGATGTGTTTTGCATTGCAGTACATTGTATAATTAAGGTGAGCGAACTAGGGCCATCATGGCCCTCTTGCTAGCTCTACTGGCCAAAGGCCAGAAGGGCTTATGTCGTGGCGATTCGTCCGTTGTGCGTGCGTGAGTCCGTCCGTCCGTAAACAATTTCTTGTTAACACGATAGTCTTCACTTTTGATTGTATCTCAACCAAACTTATACAGTAGTTAGATATCTATGAGAGCTCGGTTCCTTTCGAAAACCAGCCAGATCCGCCCATGCATGACTGGATTATGGCCCTTGCAATGGTCAAAATTGCTATAAAAGAGCTTGTTAACACGATACAGTCTTCACTTTTGATTGTATCTCAACCAAACTTATACAGTAGTTAGATATCCATGAGAGCTCGGATCATTTCAAAAACCAGCCAGATCTGCCCATGCATGACTGGATTATGGCCCTTGAAATTGTCAAAATTGCTATAATAGAGCTTGTTAACCCTTTCCCTCATACGACAATTCTGCAGCAGACGACTTTGAACGTATTTTGTCAAAACATAGAAAATCTCCATAATTGAATGGATAACCTATGACTAAAAGTGGAAAACATTGTGGCAAAAGGAGAAATTGCACGTTTTGTCACTATGTTTTCAAATAGCCGTCTGCTGCAGAGGCGTCAGAAAGCGTCTATATGAGGGAAAGGGTTAATATGATACAGTCTTTATTGTCCCCCGCTTAGCGAAAGCGTGGGGACTATTATTTCTCATTCGTCAGTCAGTCCGTCAGTCCGTGTCATTCAACGGAAGGAGAGGGCCATATTAGATGTTCAACCAGCAGTTGTCCAAGGGAAGCTCATGTTGGCAATAGTCAGAACAGTTAATTTCAATCTAATTGTCCTTTCTGGCTTTAACATTCATGGCACTAATTTTTTTCAATAAAAGGTCTGGAGTTCTTTTGTAAATTGCTCCTCCTTCTTTCCTGCTCTTTTCTATAAAACTTTTACAAACTTTCCTGGATGGAGTCTTCTTTTCTTTTAACCACTTTTCAGCATACTTTCGAATTTCCTGTATTTCAGACTCTGTCCACCTCTTTCTCACACCATGATACTTGATACAATACGTTCACCCTTTCCAAAAGGAAAGTACGAGGCTTGATCTGATCATTCAATGAAAGATAAGAAAACATTGCAATATTTGAGAATAACAATGTATTGTTAAATGAGCAATTAGTTTGTTTGGAAAAATCCAAAATAGTAGGTCTATTAGACACTAAAGGATATCAAACAGCATAAGACTCCATATTGAGCCTTCAAGCCCTATAACGCTTATCCAAATTGACATATTAGCCCTTTGTGCTTTGAACAACCTTAGTAAATTGGAATCAAAGTGATAAATTAGCAGTTTTAACAAGAAAGCCAAACTTCCAACATAAATTCTTTTCAAAGGGTGATAACCCAACGAGGCAAATGCAATTTGAGGTTTTGCACTTTTCCGTATTGAGCCAAGCAAAAAAACAACAACACCTTTCTTTGCTTTGGGTCCAAGATCCAGGTCCAGGTCCATCTGATCATCCAAAATATTACCCATTTCTGAAATGAATGAATGAATAAATGAATGTTTATTGTTTCACGGCGCATCGACAGCTAAGGTCATTGAGCGTGCATTTAAATTGAATTATTCATGATCCCTGGGTAAACAAACCAGTACTAGGCTAGAAAATGTGCCTTGCCCAAGGGCACTCCACCATGACCATAGTGTCGCGACTGAGGATCGAACCCGGGACAATTTCAGATATGAATAGAATACATGTAACAGTTTTATTTATTGACTGATGGAAGTTTAAACAGTTTTCTATCTCTCTTACCCAGGGGGGCTTTAATTCCTTAAGGCTAGGATTTACACCATTCTTTGCAACAAGAGGGCCATCATGGCCCTGGATCGCTCACATGATTTTTCTTCTTCATTGTAGCCATGTTAGGAGGAATCAAGGAAAATTTCTACAAAATTTGAAAATCGGCCAGACACTTTTGGAGAAGAAGATTTTATCACTATAGCCATATTAGGCAGAACAGTCCCGCTGCCTGAATTCTGCATCGATATTAAAAATCTGAAGGCATTATGGTGAGGTCATTGTAAGAATGCTTTCTGTGAAGTTTCAACTTAATTGACCCACTGGTTACTAAGAAGAAAAAGCTAACGCAAGACAATGCACACCGGACAATCAAAATAACCAATCTTGAGCAAAGCTCAGGTAAGCTAAAAAGTGGTATTATAGATAAAATCGGGGCAAATGGAAACCATCAAGTATAGGCAAAATCTCACTTTCATAAAAGGTTAACAAGAGTTTTAAGATACTGATTTAAGTAAAGAAAGTTACCATCATTTTCTTCATCCAACTCAAAATTACTGGTTTCTCCATCTCTCTCTAAACTGTTCAGTCTTTCAGGAGCACCCTCTTCCCCAACATCAATATTTGAAACAATATCTGGAAGAAAAAACAAAAGCTCACCTGAGTTATGGAATGCGATTTGTCATACAATCAACAATAACTCATTTAGCAGTCAGGTAAGCATATACAAGAGCCATGATGGCCCTGGATTGCTCACTAGATTTTTTTTTATACCTAGGCAATATAAGCCCCACCTCCTTGGTGACCATAGCTTTTGACCAATCAACATGGCTTGAAGGAATTTGATAGAGGGTCACTCTAGGAATATTTCACCAAAGTTATTTGAAAAAAGACCAAACACTTTCAAAGGAGAATATTTTTTAAGTTTTCACTATTGCAATATAAGGCAAAAAAGCCACGCCCCCCTCGCAGCAATGTTTTTCTACCAATGAACATGGCTTGAAGGAATCTTATAGTGGGTCACTTAAGGAACATTTCTACAAAATTATTTGAAAATCGGCCTGTCACTTTCGAAGGAGAAGAGTTTTTAAGTTTTCACTATAGCCATACAAGGCAAAATAGCTCCCACCCCTGGCGGCCATGTTTTTTGACCAATTAACATGGCTTCAAGGAATCTGATAGTGGGTCACCCAAGGAACATTTCTAAAAAATTATTTGAAAACCGGCCTGACACATTTGGAGGAGAAGATTTTTAAGTTTTCACTTTAGTCATATAAGGCAGATGAGAAAAAGTTGACAGACGCTTGACAAAATGCGATCACAATAACGCACTTGAGCACTAGACATGACCCATATCCTAGATATCATCAAGCAACAATAGGGAATGGAGATCACCAAAACCTCTGGTCCTATCTATGTCCAGAGTATCTTTTAACATTATTAAATGAAAGATACCTTCAAACTGAATTTCCTCTAGACCTTTGCCTTGGAATTTGCTGACCAAATTTTTATCTTGAAGAAGCAGCATCTTTCCTAATTGTATTCTTTCAACTCCACCAAGGGTAAACCGGTAGTGGGTCTTATGGACATCTTCTGTATGCCCCAGGTGTGTACATACCCATTGAACCTGATGGTCCTGAAGACCTATGCACTGAAAACACAATGTCACTTTGTAATTAATTCTCAGCTCATTGTTTTATAATTCAAAGTTCTAAGACGAAAGTTTTACATCAATAGCAAAAACTATTTCTAAGATGTTCCAAATTTGACTTTAAACATCCTCTTGAGCCAGGGCTACAGATAACTTTATTGGGGAGTAGGGTATTTACCCCATTGTTTTTCAGACAATTGCTTTTTTTCCATTTCAATAGAGTAACAAGATAATTTTACTCCATGCTTTTTTTTTACAACTATCTTTTTTTTTAATACAGTTGAAATGGTTGTGGCAAATGTATAACAAGGAAATTCTCCTTTTCCCAAATTTGTTTTACTAATGCCTCTTACTGTTGACACATGATACCAAGTAATAATGCTTCAAGTAACGTACATTTTTACTTTTCATATTGGGTTACCTTAACAAATCACATGATCTGCCTGATCAAAACTATTAACAAATATATCTTGTCGCTCAGACACTTTTTAAAATTAACTTTGACTTCATCTTTATGTATGTATAAAAACACTCAATTTCATTTGAGGGCTTACATTTTTTGTTTAAATAAACAAGCTCAAGAGCCGGTCAAAATGTTGAAAAATTAGTCTTGCATAAATACCTGTGCTATCGTTGCCATATAGGCCCTGTACCCCGTTGAGCTCAGTCTTGCTGGATGTATTAGTTCTGCTTCATACTCTTCGGCAATGTCTTTAAGGCATTTCCACGAACTGAACACTCCATCTCCTGGAAATATCAAGCTGTCATTACATGTCATGTAAGAAATACAGCAAAGCCACAAAACCAGGGGCTTCTGCATTAATGCCAACTAAAGAGACCGAATAATTCATGATCACCATTACGAAGATGTTTTCTGTAAAGTTCCCTCCCAATCTTCATCAAACACAAAGGAGATCTTTTTATTACGTTGTTTCAATTTAATTCCTCGAGTAGTAATAAAATAAAATATTTTTTAATTAAACAAGAGGCCCTGGAATCGCTGATCTGAATTATACATCATGATTATTCATTTTAACCACGATAACTCATTTGGGTAGAGTCTGAAATCAAGGTTCAACAGCCATGTTTTTTAACCAGTCAACATGGCTATTTTTGAAAAAAAAAAAAAAACAACATTTGTTCACTTAAGCCATATAAGGCAAAACAGCAAAATAGCCTCGCCCTGTGGCAGCTATGTTTTTCAACCAATCAACATGGCTTGAAGGAATCTGATTGTTGTTCACCTTTTTTTAACTTTTCACTTTAGTCTTTTAAGGCAAAATAGCCCCCCCCCCCCCCCCCCCCCCCCCCCCTAGCAGCCATGTTTTTCAACCAATCAACATGACTTGAAGGAATCTGATATAGGGGGTCACCCAAGGAACATTTCTACAAAACTATTTGAAAATCGGCCATACACTTTCAGGAGAAGATTTTTTAAGTTTTCACAAGTCATATAAGGCAAAATAGCCCCGCCCCCTAGCAGCCATGTTTTTCAACCAATGAACATGGCTTGAAGGAATCTGATAGAGGGTCGCCCAAGGAACATTTCTACAAAATTATTTGAAAATCGGCTTGACACTTTTGAAGGAGAAGATTTTTCACTATAGCCATATAACGCAAAATAAGATGTTGACGGACGATGCACGGGCATCAGGCGATCACAATAACTCACCTTGAGCAAAGCTCAGGTGAGCTAAAAAAAGCAAGGTTTTTTTCAATGCAAAGTTACAGAAATTGATAACGGTAGTATATCATATAACCATTTGAAGTCAACCTTATTCCGAGAAAGGAAAATATTGTGATTTTTTATATAAGTGACACTCCGAGTGATGCTGATGTTGACAGACAGTGATCCCTGATAAAATCACAAGAAAACATGTTACTTACCAGTATTTGCAAAAAGGTATGGATTGCTAGCTTTTACTCCCGCATTTTTTCGAACCTCACCATCAGCTACATATTTCAGCACTCTTGACAGACTTGGGGGAATCAACACAGGAACTTTTTTACCACGCTGTAAAAAATGTTTCATTCAAAATTAATCTAAAAAGAGAAGGAGACTACTAATTAAAATCTTGGTCCAGTATCTTTCATCCAGAGATCTGCCAAGATTTTGAAAACATTGGGCCCAAGGCCCACTGAGTCTGAAAATGTTGGGCCATTTTCAAAAACTTTGGGCCATTGTAAAATATTATTTTTTGGAAACGTTATTTTCACAACATTCTCCTCTGATTAGTGTGCCTCCTAAGGCCTTGTAATACCCATACATGCAGACGACGTAGATGGATTTGCGGACAAGTCAAGCGTGTCCGACAGGTTCACAAATTCGTTTTTTGACACTCAATCATATGATTTACATAATACAAACACTTTTTCAATGTAACTGTTATCATCTTTATCCATGGTTTACCTTTTTGGCACAAAAACGCATCCTTGGCAGATCTCTGTTCATCATACCAAAAGTTCACTTAATCCATTGGATAGTTTGAAAATTCCTTTAAAAAAACTTGCTTACAAAAATTGTTCCTCTGCTATACAAGGCTATCTCCTTACACATATCTAATTGCCATGATTAATTTAACAGACAAAAAAATAAAAGATGCTTTAGCTAGCTACAAAATATATGTGATCAAAAACCGGCTAAAAAGCTTAATTCACTACTTCATGCATACATCACCTGACATCTGCTGTTGCAGATCACTTTGAAAAATATTGCTATTAAAGGCGAGATTGCTCATATTGACATCTTTCAGCATTTCATTTATAGGCCATTTTAACTTAATTTCTGTCATGATTTTTGTTGTTGATTATTTTAATTTATTTTAGGTCAATTGTAAATTAAATTGTCATTAATACTTATATTAATCAACCCCCAGTCAACGCTGTGAGTGAAAGAGCAACTTTTATGATGAAATTGACCTAACAGTGTGGATTTATCCAAGGCATAAATCCAAGGCTAAAAGAAATTGTGGACACCACAGAACCAACAACAACAGCAGACAGGCAGGTCTGGATAGCTCTTCATGATCATGAACCAACAATAAAGAAATTCAAATACATTTTTATGTAACTTACCTTTCCTCTAATCCAAATAAGCTCTTGGCTTTCAAGTAAATATTTCTCCAATGTCGTTAAATTTCCTAAAAGGGCTTCCTCAACATCATCTATCTTGTTATTTTTTTTGTGATATCTTTCTAAGCTGTAATAAGAATCATCAACAAGTTACTAATATAAAGAACTTATAAGTTTAATTTATAACACATGCAAAGTTTCAAGACTCTTTCCTTAAAAGTAATGGAGATATCGCAAAACTTAATAAGTTTGAATACGAAAGGACAATGGACAACGACACAATAAAAAGGCAGAGCCTTGAAAATAAGAGTTACATTTTCTAACCAAATTCTGATGTTTGAAGATGTAAATGTTTTCATGATGGATACATTGATTGTTATTTTGTTAGTTTGTTTTTTCTCCTTTTCATACATGTAACATTATCAAAATCTTTACCCAAGGATGACACTCCGTAAGCATGACGTAGATTAATTGCTTTTTTTTTTGATAGGTTTATTCAAAATGTAAACCAATCAATCAATGACTAAGATCTGTTGCACCAGTTGTGCATTTTCCTACGATGTCCTAAAATCGACTTATTAATAAAGGAAAAATGTCTATAGGGGAGGGGGAAGAGGAACGACAAACTTTTCTTTTTGGTGGGCGAGGGGCATTTTTTAATTAAAATGTTCTTGGTAGTGGCAAAAAGACGCATTTAAATTTGTGTGGTTGTTGTATTTACCATAAAATAAAAGAATATCAAATACAACCATGCATTTGGAATAGACTCCAATCCAAATCACAAGTGTTCACACTATGAAAATGTTCTTGGTAGTGGCCAAAAGATGTATTTAAATTTGGGTGGTTGTTGTTTTTTACCATAAAATATCAAATACAACAATGCATTTGGAATGGACTCCAATCCAAATCACAAGTGTTCACACTATGGGGGCATTTAAATATAATTTCGCCATTACATGACTGTTTAAAGATCCTGAATTTGTTGATGCTTTCCTGAATAAAATTATATTATACAGGGATTTAAATAATTTATCAATTTAGATAATTTGTCATTCTCAAAAAGTATAAATTTAACTCTGCCATGAAAAGAGGTTTGATCTAGTCTTTCCTGTTAATTATAGAAACATTTGATTAAGTGATAATGTTAGTAAAAAGGTTATTTATTGCGCGGGTGCGTATATTGGTTGTGAAACAAGAGGCCCAAGAGGGCCAATTTCGCTCCACAGCCAAAACTTTTAACAGCCCTGCCCCCTGACGGCCATGTTTTTCAACCAATCAACATGGCTCAGAGGAATCTGATAGAGGGTCACCCAAAGAACATTTCTACAAAATTATTTGAAAATCGGCCAGACACTTTCAGAGAAGATTTTTTAAGTTTTATCTAATAATAGCCCCACCCTCTGGCTTCCATGTTTTTCAAGCAATCAACATGGCTTGAAGGAATCTGATAGAAGGTCACCGAATGAACATTTCTACAAAATTATTTGAATGAATGTATATTGTTTTATGGCGCATCGACAGCTAAGGTCATTTGGCGCGCAATAAAATTTATTTATTCATGATCCCTGGGTAAACAAACCAGAACTAGGCTAGAAAAATGTGCCTTGCCCAAGGGCACTCCACCACGACCGAATTGCCCTGTTTCGAAATCCCCGACGCTAACCACTCGACCACAGCGGATTCCCCACAAAGTTACTTGAATGAATGTATATTGTTTTATGGCGCATCGACAGCTAAGGTATTATTTGAAAATCGGCTGAACATTTTTTCACTATAGCCTATAGAGGGTCACCCAAGGAACATTTCTGCAAAATTATTCAAAAATTAGCCCGACACTTTCGGAGAAGAAGAATTTTTAAGGTTTCACTATTTTTTTTCTTCTTTTGGTTGCTATGGAAACCAGAATTTTGAATGGATAAAAAAAAAATTGAAGAATTTAGTAGAGGACATTGAGAGGATGCTTCCTACAAAGTTTCAACCAAATTGGCCAAGTGGTTAGGGAGAAGAAGTTGTTTAAAGAAAAAATTAACAATTCGTCATGACATAAGCTCGACTGGCTTTCTGCCAGTGGAGCTATAAAACTATCCCTGGTGCAATGGGCTTGCCCATGGACAATGATAATCATCTTGATTGTGCATGTGCCATATTTTACCGTCAGCTCTGACATTTTTTGCTGGAACAGCCCTCAACTTTATGGGATAATTCAAATAAAAAACTCACAAACCTTAATGCCTCGATCTCCCCGGACCTGCGACGGTTGTAGGTCATTAAACGTGGAAGAGCAGTACGACATATCTGTATGTATTGGTATTTGTTGTCCAGGCTGAAGCCTTTAATAGATCTCTCAAGCTTTTCCGCCACAGTTTGTATGTCTTTAGGATGTGGCAGCTTGCGTCGGTTTTCAAAATGGCGCTCCTTCTGTACAGAATGGGCAAATTTACTGACTTTGGTAGACCATTGTAATTTTAGGAGTTGCAAAACATCTTTAGCGTCGGATTTCCCCACTCCATCTTGATCCTTTATGCATAGAGCATACTTCAATCCAACTAACCTTGTAAGGTCGTACCCAACTTTGAGGGCAACACTCGGGTGGTTCAGATTGTCACCATCACCATCTGAATGTTCACACATAAACAGGGCTATGGACATTAACATGTCAAAATTTCCCGGTTTGAGCAGATTAAACATAGTCAATACTAAATCATTTTGTCGTTTTCTGGTTTCAATCAATAGTCTTGCGGCAAGCCTCATTCGAAATGAGCTTGTTCTATACCTTAACATTTTATTGTCTAAACTTTTGGAGAGCCACACATCCCCTAAACGTGTAATTAAAAGGTCCTGTTTAGCAACATTACTAATTTCATCATTTCTCATAATTGGAAAAACCTTTTTATTCAGCAAAGGTGAGGTTGTTTCTGAATCCTCTTTTAAAATTGTGTTCACCTGCAAAACCAAGCAGCTCTTTCGCAACTTAACATTTAAAGACTGATCTAATGCTTTACAAATCTTCTGATGTTGCACCACACTCGAGTTAATGTTAAGCCAAAAAAACCAGTTTGGACATGGCCCAAAGTCTTTGTGTGAGAATGCCTCATCTCTACAGCATGATTTCCTTTGAACAATTAATTCTCCCCTTTGAAATTTTATGACCTTTTCATTGTGTGCATGGTCCCCCTCAAATCTCAATCTGTCTTGAATTTTCTTTAGGTTTTCTTTTACTGTTCTGTCATTTGGGTTTTCTTTAAAATCCTTTTTGAGGTTGAGAATAGCGCCTATTTCACTTTGGTTTCTGTGCTTGTTTTCAATGTGATTTTGAATGTGTGTGAACAACTGGCCACAATATTTGCAAGAGTGTACAGTGTCATACGGTCGGTCACCCATTTTTCTCTTCCCTTTTCCAATATCTGACTTCTGGTATTTTTTAATGTAAATGTTAGGACAATCTTTATCCCTTATAATTTCATAATCCTTAAGCAAGCGTTCAGAAGGCTCATCATCTTCATTAGTTGTAGATGTCACTAAGTTTTCTTTATCTTTTGGATCAGTAGATGTGACGGATTCGTTTGTAATTGGTTCAGAAGTATTTCGAACAAAGTTTTCTTTATCCTTTGGAGTGGTGGATGTGACAGATTCTTTTGTAATTTGTTCAGACATATTTTGAACAAAGTCAATATAATTGTCGTCATCATCATCATCCTCTGATTCACAAGAATTAGGAACATAGTCTTCATCATTATCATCTGAAAAAGATAATTTTCATATTCTGAAATGTCATACAAAACTTATCTACATAACAATTTACAAGAAATGTCAGTCAAAGACAAATATCCCAATAGATTGTATTTCCCCTGGAACTGCCAACTCAACCTTCAACTTGCCCCTACATTTTTAACATGTATTCCCTTGAATTTGGCTGTTTGGGCTTGGTTACAGAGCATAGCTCAATATTTTAGTTTTGTTTGTATTCACCACTAATGCTTGTCTGTGATTGGCAGAGATATTTTTTTCATAACCTCATAACAAATTTAATGTTGGATTATTGGAATAAGAGGGCCATGATGGCCCTATATCGCTCACCTAGTTTAATGGAACTTAAGTATTCAAAGTTGTTACCCCTTTACATAATAAGGAAAATAAGCTTCGCACCCTAGCAGCCATGTTTCAACAGATCAGAATTATTTGAACAATCTTATTCTTACAGTTACCTAAGGAACATTTGTACCAAATTCTTTTTAAAAACGGCCAGTACTTTTTTAAAGTAAAATACCAAGTTTGGAATAAATATGATTGATTTCTACTTTTGTCCAGCCGAAATCCATAAACTCAGTCAGTAGTGATGCAGGCTGTCAATCCAGGGATCGTGAGTTCAAATCCCGACTTGGCCAACTTTCTTTCTGACATTAATAGTCAATGTGACATGTGTCATTCGTCTTTTACTAATAGGCTTTGTCTATGTGGAAAAGCAGATGGTTGCTTGGAAAGATTGTTTTGTGGAGTACTGGTGTGAGAAAACCGGGAACATGAGTAGGTGAACTAGCCACCATGATATGAAATTGTTAAAAATGGTGTTAAACACCAATCAATTCTTTTGTCCATGTTTGTTCGCTACCTGTCCTGAATCTGTTATGTACAGGCCAGATTTAAACAAATAGAAAGGGTGTTATCAATGAAAGCTTATTTACAAATTAACTGCATTATTCCAAAGCACAACACTCGAACCAATTTGCATAAAATCTCACTCAACTGAATCAAACTTAATCAGTACTTACCACTTATTTGATCCAAAGGTTCTGCCCATACAAGATCCTCTGGGTTATATAATTCTTCATTCATAGGCTCTTGAGCTTGTTGCGACTGTGAACATTCATCTAGGGAAAAAGAGAAACCAGACCGTCATGATAACCTTGAATTGCTCACCAAAGTTACAAATTGCTTCATATAATGCTAATAAATGTGGAAAAGCAGCCCGTTGCTTGGAAAGATTGTTGTGTGCAGTACTGGTGTGAGAAAACCAGGAACTGCATGAGTAGGTGAACTAGCCACCATGATATGAAATTGTTAAAAATGGTGTTAAACACCAATCAATTCTTTTGTCCATGTTTGTTCTCTATCTGTCCTGAATCTGTTATGTACAGGCCAGATTTAAACAAATAGAAAGGGTGTTATCAATGAAAGCTTATTTACAAATTAACTGCATTATTCCAAAGCACAACACTCGAACCAATTTGCATAAAATCTCACTCAACTGAATCAAACTTAATCAGTACTTACCACTTATTTGATCCAAAGGTTCTGCCCATACAAGATCCTCTGGGTTATGTAATTCTTCATTCATAGGCTCTTGAGCTTGTTGCGACTGTGAACATTCATCTAGGGAAAAAGAGAAACCAGACCGTCATGATAACCTTGAATTGCTCACCAAAGTTACAAATTGCTTCATATAATGCTAATAAATGTGGAAAAGCAGCCCATTGCTTGGAAAGATTGTTGTGTGCAGTACTGGTGTGAGAAAACCAGGAACTGCATGAGTAGGTGAACTAGCCACCATGATATAAAATTGTTAAAAATGGTGTTAAACACCAATCAATTCTTTTGTCCATGTTTGTTCTCTATCTGTCCTGAATCTGTTATGTACAGGCCAGATTTAAACAAATAGAAAGGGTGTTATCAATGAAAGCTTATTTACAAATTAACTGCATTATTCCAAAGCACAACACTCGAACCAATTTGCATAAAATCTCACTCAACTGAATCAAACTTAATCAGTACTTACCACTTATTTGATCCAAAGGTTCTGCCCATACAAGATCCTCTGGGTTATGTAATTCTTCATTCATATTTTACTTTGAGAAGTATAGTTTGACACACCTGCCTTGGTGTAAGATATTTCTGTCAAACAACCTTACTCCACAGTTTGATCTTTAACCATGTGAATTTGCTGCATTAAGAATGGGCAAAATAGGAAGGAGCCATTCTCTAATTTTTATCTGGACAGAATAGGGGCAAAGGGCCATGGCCCCTTACTGCTGAGAGAACAATTAATACGGCCCTTTCCTTAAGTTAAATTACATATCAGAACATTCATATCGATAACATCTTAGACATGTTCGAAACTGGGTCATGTGATTGTAAGGTCAGAAACCAGGTCACTTTGTTAAAATTAAGGAAAATCTTGTTAACACTAAAAGATACATTTGGCTTTAGCATGTTTGAAACTGTCATGTCTGGTCAAAAATTAGGTCACATGGTCACATTTAAAAAAAAATCTTGTTAACAGTGGACGACATTGTGACAAAAGAAGAAATTGCTCATGATGTTTTCAATTTTATTTAACAACTAAGCTATTTTTTTTAATGAGGTTTTTGAAGTTTGTGTCAAAGACTTTTGCAAATAAACAGGATTAATATTGAATAAAATTAAAAGAGCAACCCAACGATAATCGTTATTTATTTTTAGCTCACCTATGCACGATTGTGTCTGCTGTCCGTCCTTCGTCAACATTTACCCTTGTTAACACTGTACAGGCTACATTTTGCATCGAATCATCATGAAAGTTTGTCAGAACATTCATCTTCATCAAATCTGGGACGAGTTTGAAAACTGGATCAATAATCAAATTTAGGGAAAATCTTAATAACACTCTGGAAGCTATATTTCTGGATTGAGCATGTTGAAACTTTGTCAGAATGTTTGTCCTAGTGATATCAAAGTCAAGTTCAAAACTTGGTTATGTCCGGTCAAAAACTAGGTCACTAGGTCAATTTTAAGGAAAATCTTGTTTACGCTATGGAGTGATAAGCGTCGGGGATTTCGAAACCGGGGGTCCCAGGTTCTATCTCCAGTCACGGCACTACAGCCATGGTAAGGTGCCCTTGGGCAAGGCACATTTTCTAGCCTAGTATTGGTTTGTTTACCCAGGATCATGAATAATGAAATTTAAATGTGCGCTAAATGACCTTAGCTGCCGATGTGCCATAAAACAATATACATTTATTCATTGTTGGCTTGAGCACGTTGAAACCTTGTCAGAATGTTTTATTAGTGAAATCTATGCCCAGTTTAAAACTTTGTCATATCCATTGAAAAGCTAGGTCACTAGGTCAAATTTAAAGAAAATATTGTTAAGACTCTAAAAGCCACATTATTGGGGCTTTCAGAGTCTTAACAATATTTTCCTTAAATGTTGAAACATTATCAGAATGTTTGATTTTGCAAAAACTCGACAATACGTCTACTTCAAGGAAAATCTTATTTACACTCTGCAAGCCACATTTTTGGCTTGAGCGTGTTGAGACTTGAGCAATGAATTTTGACTGAATTGTGCCCCTTTTTGAACTTTGAATTTTGGTCAAACCTTTGCATGCAAGGCCTTTTCTCAGACACTGTGTATGCTGTTGCTTTCAAACTTCACACACTTATTCAGGGTCATTAGGGGACCTTGTATGTCAAGTCCCATAACTCTGGAATGGATTTTGACTGAATTGTGCCCCTTTTTGGACTTAGAACTTTGGTCAAACCTTTGCGTGCAAGGCCTTTTCTCAGACACTGTGAATGCTGTTGCTTTGAAACTTCACACACTTATTCAGGGTCATTAGGTGACCCTGTATGTCTAGTCCCATAACTCTGGAATGGATTTTGACTGAATTGTGCCCCTTTTTGGACTTTAAAGTTTTGGTCAAACCTTTGCATGCAAAGTATTTTCTCAGACCCTGTGTAAGCTGTTAGTTTGAAACTTCACACACTTATTCAGGGTCATAATATGACCCTGTATGTCAAGTCCCATAATTCTGGAGTGATTTTGATAGAATTGTGCCCCTTTTTGGACTTCGAATTTTTGTTAAACCTTTGCGTGCAAGGCCTCTCTTCAGACAGTGTATGCTGTTGGTTTGAAACTTCACACACTTAATCAAGGTCTTTAGATGACCTTGTATTTCAAGTCCCATAATTCTGGAATGAGTTTTAACTGAATTGTGCCCCTTTTTGGACTTTTGGTCAAACCTTTGTGTGCAAGGCCTTTTCTCAGACACTGTGTTAGCTGTTGCTTTAAAACTTCACACACTTATTCGGGGTCATTATACCTAATGCTATAACTGTTCTGAAGTAGGCCCTGTTAGACGATGGCCCTGATAGGCGAGCTATATTGTCCTCCGACAACTCTTGTTACAGTATTTTTATCTCTGTAATGTCAGCTATATAAAGTATATTTGGCCCTTTTCTTAAAAAAGAATGGATCAGCTTGTTATAGACACTTGACCCCTTAATTGAATTAAGTTGTCTCGGTATATTTGGCCCTTTTCTTAAAAAGAATGGATCAGCTTTTGATGGCCCTTTAAAAAATGGCCCCTTGAGACATGACCCCTTAATTGAATTAAGTTGTCCGTCCGTTTGTTCGTCTGTCTGTTCGTCCATTCCATTCTCAGGTTAAAGTTTTTGGTCAAGTTAGATTTTAGTGAACCTGATGTCCTATCATTATGAAACTTCACACAAATGACAATCAACATATCATTGTTTAAAAAATTGTATCAATTTGAGGTTGGACCAACTGTTCGTCCGTCCGTTCGTCTGTTCGTCTGTTCGTCTGTCTGTTCGTCCATTCCATTCTCAGGTTAAAGTTTTTGGTCAAGTTAGATTTTAGTGAACCTGATGTCCTATCATTATGAAACTTCACACAAATGACAATCAACATATCATTGTTTAAAAAATTGTATCAATTTGAGGTTGGACCAACTGTTCGTCCGTCCGTTTTAAAATATAGTTAACAACCGGGGTATCCGTGTTCCATGGACACATTTTCTTGTTTTTATCTGATATGACCCATATTCCAACATGGACTAGATATCATCAAGACAACATTCTGACAAACTTTAAACTTGCTCAAAGTAAAAATGCGACCTCCAGAGTGTTAACAAGATTACCCTTCAATTTGGCCTAGTGACCTAGTTTTTTACCCGTCATGACCCATATCCGAACTTGGCCTAGATATCATTTAGACAAACATTCTGACCAAATTTCAAGCTGATGAAGCAAAAAAATGCGGCATCCAGTGTTAACAAGATTTTCCTTCAATTTGACCTAGTGACCTAGTTTTTGACCCGGCATGACCCATATTCGAACTTGGCCTAGATATTATTCAGCTAAACATTCTGACCAAATTTCAAGCAGCTGAAGCAAAACATGCGGCTTCTACAGATTTAACAAGATTTTCCCTCAATTTGGCCTAGTGACCTAGTTTCTGATCCAATATGAACTTGACCTAGATATCTTTAAAGCAAGCATTCTGACAAAATTTCAAGCTGCTGAAGCAAAAATGCGGCATCCAAAGTGTTAAGATTTTCCTTCAATTTGATCTAGTGACCTAGTTTTTGACCCAGCATAATCCATATTCGAACTTGACCTAGATATTTTTAAGACAAACATTCTGACAAAATTTCAAACTGTTGAAGCAAATATTGCGGCCTCTGGAGTGTTAACAAGATTTTCCTTCAATTTGACCTAGTGACCTACTTTTTGACCCATGTTCGAACTTGACCTACATATTATCAAGACAAACATTCTGATAAAGTTTCAACATGCTCA
The DNA here is from genome assembly GCA_031761405.1 of Serripes groenlandicus. Classification (NCBI taxonomy): domain Eukaryota; kingdom Metazoa; phylum Mollusca; class Bivalvia; order Cardiida; family Cardiidae; genus Serripes; species Serripes groenlandicus. The sequence continues at coordinate 139,557,683 of JASEVX010000004.1, forward strand.
ATTTGAAAATGTGGCCTCCAGAGTGTTAACAAGATTTCTCTTCAATTCTCTTCAATTCTACCTAGTAACCTAGTTTTTGACCTCATATGGCCCAGTTTCGATCTGGTAAACTTTCATGAAGATTGGATGCAAAATGTAGCCCGTAGAGTGTTAACAAGCTCAAATGTCGACGCTAGACAGACGACGGACAAAATGTGATCACAATAGCTCACCTTACACTTTGTGCATAGGTGAGCTAACAAGAGCTGTCGGAGGACAGTGATGCTCGACTATATATATTTTGTCTCAAAAATAAACTTTATCAGAAATGAAAACCTTTGTCTCTAAAATAAGCTTTAACAGTAATATAAATTACTTGTAACCTATTTAAATGCAATCTTTACATTGTCTGTTTAATTAAGTCCAAAAAAAGGGCAACAACTCGTCATCAAATCAAGTTTGTAAGGGGACATAACTCCCTTATAAATCAATCTGCAATTCTAACTCTGCTTAATAGGTTCAATGATATTGAACACTTGTGAAAAGTTTAGATCCAATAAATGAAACGATTATTTAGAAAATATCTGCTTGCATGCAAACCGTAACATTGGTATTCTATGTCCAAAAAGGGCAATAACTCATCCCTAAATCAATTCAAAGTTACTTTGCCTAATAGGTTTAATGATAGAGAACACTTGTAGAAAATATCCACTTGCATGCAAACTTTAACCTTGATATTCTACGTCCAAAAGGGACCATAACTCAACCCTAAATAAATCCCGAGTTTCTTTTCTTACTCTGCCTAGTAGGCTTAATGATAAGGAACACTTGTGGGAAGTTTCAATTCAATATATGCAGTAGTTACTTCTCTAAGTCCAAAGGGAGCCATAACTCATCCCTAAACCAATTCAGAGTTACTTTTCTTACTCTGCCTAGTAGGTTTAATGGTCAAACACTACAATTAGATTTCCCATAGACGGCCATTGTACCGTTTGGGTCTCATACCATTTTCCCTATATCTCAATGGCCCGACTACTATAGTTTTATCGAAAGATCATTTCAAGGCACATTTGAAACTGGCAATTAAAATAGAGGTTTAGTGTCTCGTTTTACTGTGATCTGACTTTGAAGAAGTACCCCTAAAGTGATACAATTTTATTTATTTTTCTAAAAGCCACATAAACGGCGATTTTAGTAAAAATGAGTCAGAATGGAATAAAATGACTCTTAAAATCATGAAATTCTGCCTTTTTTCTACATATTTTGACCATTGTTTTAATTTAAACCAAACAGAGCACGCCATTTTCTATTTATATGCCCGTATATTATATATACTTTTTGCTGGACGTGTGTATTTCAGGGCTTAATGGTAATGTCTGACCTAATGATAAGGAACACTTGTAGAAAGTTTCAATCCAATACAAGCAGTGGTTACTTAGAAAATAAGCCTTTGCATGCAAACTTTAACCTAGATTGAAATGCCACTCCGGAGTACAATAGCTTGACCTATATTATACAAATATATAGTCGAGCTAATACAAAGAATACTTGAGACATTGTATAATCTTGATAATTCAGCTGAAAAGAATACTTGAGACATTGTATAATCTTGATAATTCAGATTTCCTAAAATATCATGGTTGAATTCGAAGTATTCCAATTTCATGGAAACAAACGTTAAGACATGGAAATTCCATGAAACCAGGTTTTCTATAATGAAGATGTTTGATTAAGAATTAACAGATCTGTCAAATCTTTCTGTTAATAGTTAATCAAAGCTAGTAATTCAAGTAACAGGGAATATTTCTATTGATGAATAATCATAATTACTTTTAAATATATCACAATTTTATCTAACAAATATCAGTTCAATACAGTCAATCGTGTGTTGATGGCCTCATTTATTAAGAACATATAATAGATAACAGATATTAAGCAACCTTTTGTTGTAAGCAGCCACATTTTAGGATCCCTAATGCCAGGTTGATAATCAGTGATCTGCCTTAACCCTTTACTTGATAGTAACGCGTTTATGCCTTTGCAAACAGACTAGATCCAGGGCCCGAGGTTATGAACCTTACTCATATCTATGCTATATTCTTTTAAATTGCCAAGTTATTTAATATGGAGCATATTTGCGCGAAGTTATTTGAAAATATCTATATGCATGGTAAAGTTATGGTCTGAACAAAAAAAGTCAAGTATATTTTCTGTCTCTGTGACCTTGACCTGGAAGCTACAGACAAAAGTTTTGTCCGGACAAGAAAAGTTCAACTGATGTCTATTTGTTGTCACTGTGACCTTGACCTTGAAGCTACAGACAAAAGTTTTGCATGTGACACATCATATTGATATAGTTCATATTTGTGCCAAGTTATTTGAAAATATCTCTATGCATGACACAGTTATGGTCCGGACAAGAAAAGTTCAATTAAAGTCTATTTCTTATCATTGTGACATTGACGTTGAATCTACAGATTTTTTTTTTTGCATTTGGCACATCGTCTTGATATGTTGCATGTTTGTGCCAAGTTATTTGAAAATATCTCTATGCATGTCACCTTGACCTGGAAGCTAAACACATAAATTGTGCATATGACACAGCGTCTTGATATGGTGTATATCTGTTCCAAGATATTTGAAAATATCTCTATGGATGAAAAAGTTATTGTCCGGACAAGAAAAGTTCAACTGATGTCTATTTGTTGTCACTGTGACCTTGACCTTGAAGCTACAGACAAAAGTTTTGTATGTGACACATCATATTGATATAGTTCATCTTTGTGCCAAGTTATTTGAAAATATCTCTATGCATGACACAGTTATGGTCCGGACAAGAAAAGACCAATTAAAGTCTATTTCTTATCACTGTGACCTTGACCTTGAATCTACAGATTTTTTTTGTGCATTTGGCACATCGTCTTGATATGTTGCATGTTTGTGCCAAGTTATTTGAAAATATCTCTATGCATGACAAAGTTATGGTCCGGACAAGAAAAGTTCAATTAAAGTCTATTTCTTATCACTGTGACCTTGACCTTGAATCTACAGATTTTTTTTTGCATTTGGCACATCGTCTTGATATGGTGCATATTTGTGCCAAGTTATTTGAAAATATCTCTGCATGACAAAGTTATGGTCCGGACAAGAAAAGTTCAATTAAAGTCTATTTCTTATCACTGTGACCTTGACCTTGAATCTACAGAATTTATTTGCATTTGGCACATCGTCTTGATATGGTGCATGTTTGTGCCAAGTTTTTTGAAAATATCTCTATGCATGGCAAAGTTATGGTCCGGACAAGGAAAGTTGACGCCCGCCGACTTCGCCAAACTAATGACCAGATTTTTCCTTCGGAAAACCTGGTTAAAAACTTTATTGACTGTTCTGTTCAGCACTGCTTAGTGCAACAAATACAACAAGAGGGCCATGATGGCCCTGGATCGCTCACCTGATCTATAGGATTCATAATATGAAGCATGTAGATTTTAAGGTATAGTATTTCTCTTAACTGTAATAGATGTGAAGTGTGGAAATAACATGAATTCATATTTGCTATCTGCCCCCTGCATGGTGGCCATGTTTTCAACAGATCAGAATTACTTGTGGAGGGTGCCCGAAAGAACATTTGTTCAAAATAATTTTCAAATTGAGCCAGCACTTTTGGACAAGAAGATTTTTTAAGGTTTTGGCAATTTTCCCCTTTTCTGATGCCGCAGACACCAAAGTTCTACTTGAAATTAAATTCTTTGAACAATTTTGAAAGGGGACCACCTAAGGACTATCCTGTGAAGTAATTTTGAAATCTGGCTAGTACTTTTGGACAAGAAGATTTTTAAAGTTTTAACAATGTACATATAAGGAAAACAAGCCCCGCCCCGTTGCGGCTATTTTTTTTCAACGGATCGGAAATAATTAAACAATCTTCATAGAGGGTGCCCTTAGGAACATAAATTTTGTGCAAAATAATTTTTAAATCGGGCCAGCACTTTTGGACAAGAAGTTTTTTTAAGATTTGGCAATTTTCCCCTTTTCTAATGCCGCAACAGCCAAAGTTCTACTTGGAATTAAAGTCTTTGAACAACTTTGAAAGGGGACCACCTAAGGACCATTCCTGTGAAGTTATTTTGAAATCTGTCCATTGGTTTAGTAGAAGTCATTTGTAGGAAATGGTTAACAGACGGACGGACAGACGACGCCGGACATTCAGTGATCACAAAAGCTCACCTTGCACTTCGTGCATAGGTGAGCTAAGAACTGAAAAGTGTAAATATATTTTATATAGTGAACAACTAAACAATGTGGAGAAACGAACAAACACTTGTTTCTGGAATTCTAATCAAGTCTTTCAGCTCTGTCGCCTTAATTTCACTTAATTACCCGAGGTAGGTTTCTTAAACATTCTCAGTACTTTTTTCTTAATCGTTTCCCATGATCGCTTGTAAACAACACCTTTATTCTTCCTACTTTTTGTCATCGCAATGGTACAATCTTTTAAACCTGAATTTTTCTTTAATTAAAATTTTCTGAAAACAAATGTTTTAGCTCTGTCTCTTCTTCTGTAGTCCAAGTTTGTCGTTTGACAACTCTTTTCCTTGGTACATCCTCTTCACCTGAAAACAATTTAAATTTCATTTTATATTGTTTGGTGTTATGCCGTTTACAACAGTATTTCAGTCATTTCGCAGCTACAGCCCAAATTATTTATGCTTCCTGGATTCTAACCAGTACTGGGTTATAAAAAAGTGTCTTGCCCAAGGAAAACAGGGAATAATCTTGTCAATATTATTTTCAGAGTTATGTAACTTGCTATATCAGGTCACCTTAAGACATTGAATCAGTGTGAGCAGCTTCAAAGCTATAGCAGAAATTGCTTTTGAGTATACCAGCTACTAGTATATACTTCCACTTGCATGTAAACCTTAATGTTGGTTGTATAAGTCCAAAAGGGGCCATAACTCACCCCTCAATCAATTCAGAGTTACCTTTCTTACTCTGCCTAATAGGAACCATTTAATGATAAGGAACACTTTTGGAAAGTTTCAACCCAATACAAGCAGTGGTTACTTAGAAAATAAGCCTTTGCATGCAAACTTTAACCTAGGGTGTGACGCCAACGCTGGGGGTAGTACAATAGCCCTCCTTATATAAATATATAGTCAAGCTAATAAGGCGTTTTGCATGAAATATCAAACAAAGAACACTTTGCCTTAAAAACTCTTAAAACGCTTTGCTATTATAATCTTCTTTAGAACAGGTTAATATCATCTTTCAAACATTTAAAAACAAGAGGCCCATGAGGGCCTATGCTCTACTGGTACTGATCTGGTTTGTTTCAAAAGAAACCAATATGTCATCAATAATCAAATAAAATCTAAGTTTGGTGAAGATCAGATAGTAAATGGAAGCTCTATTGTGTTCACAAGCTGTATTATAGCAATTTTGACAAATTCAAGGGCCATAATCCAGCCATGCATGGGTAGATCTAACCGTTTTTTAGAAATGAACCAAACTGTCATGGATATCTAACTACTGTATAAGTTTGATTGAGATACAATAAAAAATAAGGACTGTATCGTGTTAACAAGCTCTTTTATAGCAATTTTGACCATTTCAAGGGCCATAATCCAGTCATGCATGGGCGGATCTGGCTGGTTTTCAAAAGTAACCGAGATCTCATTGATATCTAACTACTGTATAAGTTTGCTTGAGATACAATCAAAAGTGAAGACTGTATCGTGTTAACAAGCTCTTTTATAGCAATTTTGACCATTTCAAGGGCCATAATCCAGTCATGCATGGGCAGATCTATCTGGTTTTCGAAAGATACCGAGCTCTCATGGATATCTAACTACTGTATAAGTTTGGTTGAGATACAATAAAAGATAAAGACTGTATCGTGTTAACAAGCTCTTTTATAGCAATTTTGACCATTTCAAGGGCCATAATCCAGTCATGCATGGGTAGATCTATCTGGTTTTCGAAAGGAACCAAGCTCTCATGGATATCTAACTACTGAATAAGTTTGGTTGAGATACAATCAAAAGTGAAGACTGTATCGTGTTAACAAGAAATTGTTTACGGACGGACGGACACACGCACGGACGAAGGACAAATCGCCACGACATAAGCCCTTCTGGCCTTTGGCCAGTAGAGCTAAAAAAAGAAATTCAGTTAAAGAAGAAATTCGTTATAATTCTGCGAGTTATTACCTATAATAAATCTTAAGAAAAAAGTTTTAATTTAATATTCTTACCAAATATATCTTCCTCCAGCACTCCTGTGTTTTCTGGTTTATCTTCTTGGGAAGGCGAGACCCCTTTGACAAAATCTAAAACAGAAATTAGAAACATTGAAACCTATAAAACCAGAGGGCCAATATGGCCCTGTATCGCTCATCTGAGCTTTGTCACTGCCAAAATTGAGTTCTAAAGTGAGTGTGATTTAAAATTCTTTTCAGCATTTATTGGAAAAGAAGCAACTATACTGAAAGACACAGCTAACCCACCACTTTTAAATTTCCCATACATTTCTTAAATTATTGAGCAACGTTCTGAAACTTTGTGAGAGAATTTATCAGACAACTGTTTATTGATATTTTACAGCTTGAATTCCAAAGGATGTACATGTATTTGTTTGTTTGTATAATTATGTTCTTACGAAATGCATGTTTTCCATGTGCAACACGAACAAATGATTTTTAAAACTTGTTATTTGTGTTTACACACAACAGCTATCGCAAGAGGTTTTTGAAAAACACAGCATTTATAATAAATTATGGGCCGTATGACAGTAGCCAACAGGGAATTATGAGTCGGTTTGCCTCAAGTGGAGATGTCAATTCGCCGGAAAGTTAAAAATCTTATTAAATTGAAAGTTTTTAAAATCAGTTAAAAATGTTTATTTTAATAGTTTCAAGCCCCGTTAGAACATTTAATATTAGATAGTTTTATAACAAGAATGACGTCAAGACGTTATGTTACCGATTACTTGATCCAAACAGATTTTTAATTTTTGCCAACATGGATTAATATCTTTTCTTACATTTCAACAAGTGATTTATAGAAATATGTGGGTCCAAATATATATATATACATTTCAAAATAGCGTATAATTTAAGCGTAACAATTATTAAAGCATCGGAAGTACACAATATTTGGCAGTATTGTTAGGTAAAGTATACTTCATAGAATCTCAAAAATTCAAGGAAATATATTTTTAAAGCACAAGTGCAAGTGATATGGCCCAGCTCAGCGACGTCAATAACTATATTCTTTTATGAACCGTATGGTTCTTGTCTGACTTTATGAGTGTTAAAATATTTCTTTTATAACTTATTCTTAAGAAAACGTTAAAAATTGCCATGGGCCGTAAAAGACCACATTAAGTTAAATTAATGATATTTTTCGAGGTCATTTTAAAGTTAGCACAATAATTTTCCTTTAAATATATTGAAAGATGATTAATTAACTATTCTGGAAAATAAAATTTTGAAATATTCCGTCGCATTGTTTCAGAAATTAATTTTTATACGCTATTTTTGGACAACCCTCATATACAATATAACTAGTCAAAATGATTTACTCAATGATGAAATTAAAATACCTTTTATGTCTATGTCTTGCAGGCGTTTACCCGCAAATTTGCCTGCCAAATTCATATCCTGTAGTAGCATAAGTTTACCCAGGTTGACCCTCTCGATGAACCCACTGGTTGCTCTATAATGTAATTTATGTATCGAGGCTGTGTGGCCTAAATGGTTACGCAGCCATTCAAGCTCATGATCCTTCATGTCGATAACCTGCAATGTACAAATTGTCTGCAACTTTCTTATAATCAAAGATGTTTTCTCTCGTTGATGTTTGGTTTATCATTATAAAAATAAACCTCCTTTCTATAACATTATATTAGGGCTATTCCAGTAAAACATATATCCCACCCCAGGAAGGCACTTTCAAAATTGACCAACCCCCTTCTGAAGTTTATTTGACTAGAAAAGAACCCCCTTTAGAATATTTTCTGAGCAAATTCGGACCCCCTTCAGAAGTTTATATTTTTTGTTGCAAATTTCAACCATCAATAGCAGTTTTGTCGGACTTCTGATTAGGACTTACTATAAGTGTATTCATGGTCCAACAGTAAGTTTCTGCTCTTGCATCGTAAGTAAAGATGTTGATTCTGACAGGAATTAAAATACACATGAATTTGTATTGAGATTTAAGACTGATTTTCAACATCTTTGGTCATTTAAAGGCGGTCAGTTATCCATACCCTCTGTTCCTGGAAGACCCAGTACTAAGCCAAACCCAAACAACTGACAGTTTCCTCATATAAATCAGAGGCGGAGGCCTCGAACTCGGAACCTTCAGGTTACTAACCTAGCATATTACCACCCACGCCACAAAGGCCTTCATTAAGATATTTCAAATTAAATTTGAACAAGAAAATGTGTCCATGGAACACAGATGCCCCAGTAGACAGTCAGATGAACAAATGTAGGGTCACAAATAGCTTTATTCAACAATTAAACAAAATAACTTTTTTCCGATTTTCAGTACCATACCGTTTTGATCGTATCTCGAAAATTTGTCTTCAAACGAATTCTGTACACTACGTTTGAGAAATATATTATGTGGTTATAACAAAACGGTTTTTCTTCATCGGGCAGTCTGTCTGTCACAGTGATTCAGATTGCAACTCGGTCTTTTAAGACAGCTGTCCTAAATGTAAAAAAAAAACCAGGCCATTTTGTCCTAAACTTAAACAAGAGGGCCATGATGGCCCTGGATCGCTCACCAGATTTTTCTTTTCACTATAGCAATATAAGCCCTGCCCCCTGGTAGTTTCCTACCTTGGCTTGGCTTGAAAAAATCTAAGAGGGTCACCCTAGGAACATTTCTAGTAAATCTTTTGAAAATAGATCCGACACTTTCGGAGGAGAAGATATTTTAAGGTCCACTATATCCATATAAGGCAAAATAGCTCCGCTCCCTGGAGGCCATTTTTTTATGACCAATCAAAATGGCTTCAAGATATCTGATGGAGAGTCACCCAAGGAACATTTCTACAAAATTATTAAACAAGAGTACCGCGGTACATAATACGCCCGTCAGGAACTTCTTTACAAATATTCTAAGTCCAAAAAGGGGCATAACTCATTCAAAAATGCACGAAATCCCAGGAAATATGAACTTGATCTGTGACACATCACTACAAAGCCTTATACAAAATTTCAGCTCAATAGCTCAAAGTATGTAGGAAAAAAGTGTGGTAAACCCGAACGGACGGAGGGACGGAGGGAGGGACATGTATGACCATACCATAATACGTACCGTTTTTAAGAAACGGTCGTATAAAAATCGGCCTGACACCTTTGGAGGAGAAGATTTTTAAAGTTTTCACTATAGCCATATAAGTCAAATTAGAGTTAAATGATAGAGGGTCACCCAAGGAACATTTCTACAAAATTATTTGAAAATCGGCCAGACATTTTTGGAGAAGAAGATTTTTTAAGTTTTCACCTTAGTCATATAAGTCAAAATAGCCCCGCCCCCCCCTGGCGGCCATGTTTTTTGACCAATCAACACAGCTTCAAGGAATCTGATAGAGGGTCACCCAAGGAACATTTCTAAACAAGAGGCCCAAGAGGGCCAGTATCGCTCCACGGCCATAAGGCAAAAATAAAATCTCCAAACAGCCCTGCCCCGTGGTGGCTATTTTTTTTACCAACCACTATGGCTTAAAGGAATCTTGTAGAGTGTCACCAAAGGAATGTTTCTTCAAAATTATTTGAAAATATGCCTGACACTTTCGGAGGAGAAGATTTTTTAAGTTTTCACTATGGTCATATAAGTCAAAATAGCCCCGCCCTCTGGCGGCCATGTTTTTCGACCAATCAACATGGCTTGAAGGAATCTGATAGAGGGTCACCCAATGAACATTTCTACAAAATTATTTGAAAATCGGCTGAACACTTTCGGAGAAGAAGATGTTTTAAGTTTTCACTATAGCTATATAACGCAAAAAAGCCCCGCCCCCTGGCGGCCATGTTTTTCGCCCAATCAACATTTCTTGAAGGAATCTAATTAAGGTTCACACAAGGAACATTTCTACAAAATTATTTGAAAATCGGCCTGACACTTTTGGAGGAGAAGATTTTTTAAGTTTGCTCTTTAGCCATATAGGCAAAATAGCCCCGCCCTGTGACGGCCATGTTTTTTTACCAATCAACATGGCTTGAAGGAATCTGATAGAGGGTCACCCACGGAACATTTCTACATAATTATTTGAAAATCTGCTGAACACTTTTTGAGAAGAAGATTATTTAAGTTTTCACTATAGCTATATAAGGCAAAAAAGCCCCGCCCCCTGGCGGCCATGTTATTTGCCCAATCAAAATTTCTTGAAGGAATCTAATAAAGGGTCACCCAAGGAACATTTCTACAAAATTATTTGAAAATCGGCCTGACACTTTCGGAGAAGAAGATTTTCTCACTATTTTTTTCTTTCGGTTGCCATGGAAACCAGAATTTTGAATGGATCAAAAATATTTGAAGGAATTTAGTAGAGGACATTGAGAGGATGCTTCCCATGAAGTTTCAACCAAATTGGCCAAGTGGTTAGGGAGAAGAAGTCGTTTAAAGGAAAAAGTTAACGCACGCACGCACGACGGACAATTCGCCATGACATAAGCTCGACTGGCTTTCAGCCAGTGGAGCTAAAAATGATTTGAAAATCTGTCAACCAGTTTGGCAGAAGAAGAATTTTGAAGTTTTTTTCATTTCGTTGCCATGGAAACCAGAATTCTGCATGGATCCCAAAAATTTGAAGGAATTCTGGTTAGGCCATTGGGAGGATGCTTTCTGTGAAGTTTCAGCCCAATTGACCCACTGGTTACTGAGGAGAAAAAGTTGCCGGACAAAAGGCGATCACAATAACTCGCCTTGAGCATAGCTCAGGTGAGCTAAAAATTCAAACCCAGAAAGGCCACTTTTAGATGCGCTTTCCAAACTTACACTTACTGATGAACACCTATTAAAAATCTGCAGCAATATTGAAAACCTTTTAGAATTACAGTTAATATACTAACAGGTTAAGAAAACATTGTGGCAAAAGGAGAAATGAGCAATTTATTCTTTTCCACAATGTTTTCAAAAGTCTTCTTCAGGTGACTGTCTAGCTTGTATTTTAAACTTATTTAGTGTTAAGCTGGAGTGAATTATTGTAATTTTCACTTTAAACTAAATTTAAACATAAGTAAAGAGGGAAGAGAAAAAGTCATCTAATTGACTGTGGTTTCAGAGGAAAATGAAGCATTTCCACTATGTGACAGGGGATATACCTGGACAGTCTAAAATGTTTAAAAATTCAAGTAGGCTTGTATATTTATGATGTGGGGGATTCTCTTCTTTTTTTTAGACCAAAAAACGTTTTGAGCGTCTTGTAAATTATGGCCTTTTCATTTTCGCTGCTGGCCTTTATCACAACTTGTTCAAAGTTTGGCAGCAGATTTGCACAAATCACAGAGGCCTTATGGTTTTTGCTGTCTGCGTGCCTCTTTAATGTACTGGTCCGAAAATAGGAAGTCCCGTCTGTCAATGCATTTTTTATATGTTGTGCTGCGCACAAATTGTAGCCGTTTTTCTGCATTGAAATATGCTCAGCCAGAAATTTTGAAACGCTCTAGACGATTTGACAGGCAAATCAGGTACAGTACTTATTGAGGAGTTGGGCATTTGTTCTTAATCGGCTGAATTTTGATTAAATTTTCCGTTTTAATGCTTGTCGACGCGTTATCTTTCCTGAAAAAAAAGCGATTGTCGAAAATGTTTTCGTTCCGACATTTTGAAAGGGTTTAATCCGGGTTCTTAAAAGAGGCCCTACGATTGGCTGATATTTAATGAGCCAGCCAATGAAATCAAGTTTTACATCAATGATCATTAGACGCTTTACATGTAGTATACTTTAATGCATTGTAACTGCTATGAAGCGCGTACGTAACTCGACAAAACGCTTTTTGTTTATTATGAATCAAAATGCGTCTACTGCACATGATATTTTTCAGTTGGCTTCGCGGAGATTAACTCTAGCGATGTCATATTTCCGATGCCCGACGCCAATCTGATTCTGAATCTCTGCAGTCAATATAAATGAGCAGATACGGACAGAGGCAAAAAAGAAAATGATGCCCCCCTTTAGAAGCGAAATTGGACTTTTCACCACCCCCTACAGTAGCAAATTAAGAAAAAGACCTTCCCCCTACAGAATTTTTTTATTTTGCCGTCCTGGGGTGGGACATATGTTCAACTGGAATAGCCCTTAATATTTTGCAAATATATTCACAATTAAAAAATCGAAGAACTGAATGTCCGGAGAGCGCTCTGAACGGTTATGGATAAAGAAACATACATATTGGTAGTGTTGACCTAATAACTGCTCCAGACTTTGCGAGGCCGAATGTCATAATTTGATTTATTTGACTTTTGAAAAACACACAAAATTATGATGCCAAGGACTGGCTATGCCAGAGCACTCAATAAAAAATCATATTTAGAAATAACATTAACACTGAACTTCACTCCAAATAAATAATGAAATCTAGTTTCCGTCCAAGTACCTACTTATATATCGACTATAATGCTAACCATTACACTATGGAGGAACAATCCAGTTTTTTGATCAATTGTGCATGCACTACATATAACATTATGTGGATAGTACAAATTAATTAGTCCTTAAATATTAAGTATACTAGTAGATGCTTCTATTTCCATTATCGAATAACGAGCCATCATTAATATTAACCTGCACATTCTGAAACATGAAATAATTGATTGTGTTTTTTCTTTCTTTAATACTCTTATCAGTCCTAAATTAAAAATAAGTATGTTTGCCCTTTACCTACCTACCCAACTTTTTTGCCCCTACTCAAAATAATTATATTACTCTTTGAGAAGACACTAAATATTATATTTTCATTTGGATAACTGGCAGTTCGTTTCAGCTCTTGTTTTCATTTCCTGTTGGCCTACATATAGCAACTGTGAAACAAGAGGGCCATGATGGCCCTGGATCGCTCACGTGATTTTTTTATTTTTTTCACTTTAGCCATATAAGCCCCGCCTCCTGGCGGCCATAGTTTCTTACGAATCAACTTGGCTTGAAGGAATCTGACACTTTCGGAGAAGAAGATTTTTTAAGTTTTCACTATAGCCATTTAAGGCAAAATAGAAAAAAGGCATAAAAGAATGACTCAGTAAAGGGCAAACACAAATAATTTTAATTTAGGCCTCATGCATGTCAAACCAAATGCACTAATACATGTGAATTAATTTTACATACTTGACTGAGTGTAGCTATATACTTTCTCATGGAAACACTTGTAATGCGCTCAGGCGCCCCCAATGATAGTTCCGAGCATATTGCCTTTAACGAATCATAAGCTCGCATCACACTGTCACCTGATAAAGAAAACAATATCCATGAAAAACAATGTGATATAATGATAGTTGAATCAATTTTACAGTAATATACTGGCCATTAATGACATATATTAGCTGTTTTTCATGACAATTACCACCGAGTGATCTATTTTGTGTAAAACTGCACTATGTAATGTAGACCGATTTGTATAAAATAGGTCTGTGCTTTAATTAATTTTTATTTCTTCGACATCAATAGAAATATTTTATAGAGATTTATTTAATTATAATAATGAATGCATATTTGAGTTGTAATTGCTGGAGTATAAGCTTTTTTTTATTTTGCTGACAAAATTTGTTTTATTTGTTTTTAAGGTCTGAAATACTGATATTTGAAGAAATATATGCATAATTAATACGTGATATATGTTTTTTTACCTTACAACTTCATACACTTTAAGATATGGAGGCTTGGATTTTTTAGAATTACCCCTCAATAGCATTACCTTAATCTTGTCCATAAGGGGCAATAACTTATGCCAAAATCAACTCAGAGATACTTTTCTTTCTATGCCCAATAGGTTTAATGATAAGGAACACTTGTGGAAAGTTTCAACCCAACACAAGCAGTAGTTTCTTAGAAAATAAGCCTTTGCATGCAAACTTAACCTTGGGTGTGACGCCGATGCCAGGGGTAGTACAATAGCTTGACCTATATATAAATATATAGTCAAACTAAAAACTAACCTGTGTTCGCAAACAAGTAGGGGTTCCATTCCTTAATTCCCACAGCACGTCTCGTGTTTTTGTCGGCAATGAAGGACAATGCTTTCTGAGAATCTTCCGGTACCAAAACTGGCACAGTTTTGCCATTCTGAAATAATAACAAACATGAGGGCCTATGCTCTACTGGTATTGATCTGGCTTGTTTCAAAAGGAACCAATATGTCATCAATATTCAAATACCATCTAAGTTTGGTGAAGATCAGATAGTAAATGGAAGCTCTATTGTGTTCACAAGCTGTATTATAGCAATTTTGACCATTTCAAGGGCCATAATCCATGGGCGGATCTGGCTGGTTTTCGAAAAGAACTGAGCTCTCATGGATATCTAACTACTGTATAAGTTTGGTTGAGATACAATCAAAAGTGAAGACTGTATCGTGTTAACAAGCTCTTTTATAGCAATTTTGACCATTTCAAGGGCCATAATCCAGTCATGCAACGGCAGATCTGGCTGGTTTTCGAAAGGAACCGAGCTCTCATGGATATCTAACTACTGTATAAGTTTGGTTGAGATACAATCAAAAGTGAAGACTGTATCGTGTTAACAAGCTCTTTTATAGCAATTTTGACCATTTCAAGGACCATAATCCAGTCATGCATAGGCGGATCTGGCTGGTTTTCGAAAGGAACCGAGCTCTCATGAATATCTAACTACTGTATAAGTTTGGTTGAGATGCAATCAAAAGTGAAGACTGTATCGTGTTAACAAGCTCTTTTATAGCAATTTTGACCATTTCAAGGACCATAATCCAGTCATGCATAGGCGGATCTGGCTGGTTTTCGAAAGGAACCGAGCTCTCATGGATATCTAACTACTGTATAAGTTTGGTTGAGATACAATCAAAAGTGAAGACTGTATCGTGTTAACAAGAAATTGTTTACGCACAGACGCACGACGGACAAATCGCCACGACATAAGCCCTTCTGGCCTTTGGCCAGTAGAGCTAAAAATTATTAATATAGTTTAAACTTATTTATTTTACATCGATTGCGAAACAAGCCTTTGGCTTAGATTAATCACTCTCGATGTCTGCTTCCTGGATACTTAACCAGTACTCGTGCCGTTTGTGTGGAAAAATCCCAAAGTTGGGACCCGCTCATCACGGGATTCGAACCAGGGACCTTTGGTACGAGAGGCCGACGCTCTACCTCTGCACCACTGTCTTAATATAGCGGGTTGATTAAATGCGAGTTTAATATTCAAACAAGAGCACCGCGTACGGCACAGACACTCGACTGATAGAAAACAGAAAAAAAGCTGAGCTGAACAAAAAACCTTTTAACCCTTTCCCTCATATATACGCTTTCTGACGCCTCTGCAGCAGATGGCTTTTTGAAAACATATTGACACAAGAAGCAATTGCACAAAATGTGCAATTTCTCCTTTTGCCACAATGTTTTCCATTTTTTGTCATAGGTTATCCATTCAATTATGGAGATTTTCTATTTTTTTACAAAATATGTCGCCTGCTGCAGAATTGCCATATGAGGGAAAGGGACAACCACGCCGCCGCCAGGGTCATGACAATAGCTTTTGTTTTTTTCAAAAGTCGAGCTAAAACTGGTATATACAATTTCACAATAGGTGTTCCCGCTAATAGAACAACCATCCTTGACAAGACTAGCCAAAACAAATTGACAAAATACACTTTCAAAATAAATTGAAAAGACTTCCTGATGACAAGAGATTGGGATTCTTTCAAGAAGTTTAATGTAACAAAATAAAAAATCCTATGTTTCATCATACATATGAACACTATTACTGTGTGCTTATCAGGAACGGCATCAGAAAATACAGCAATAATTCATGATCCATATAGATCTGGATTTAATGTTGTCATACCTTTCCTCGTATCTTGATCAGCTCCTGGCTCTCCATTAAATAGACCTCCAACTCTGTCATGTCATTGCCAAGGAGAGCAGAGTCCGCCTCATCTATTCCAATCGCTCTTCCCCTGTAGTTTTGTAAACTGTAGGGCAAATAAAAAAGGTACTTTGATTAGTATAAGCTAATATAATAGCTAAAATAATGGAGTGGTGCTTAATCAACAGAATTACAACATTTAACCCTGGTTAAGTGTAGTTTGAATGTAAAATGACCAACACAAAAATCCTGTAATATGAGCTAAATCTTGATCAGCATAACTAAAGCTCTCCATCCACTTGTAAATATGCATGTACACCATACTTCCAATTGTTTCAGGGGCATTAGTACTACAACTAAAAATTTAAAATTTGATTGATGAAGAGATAAATGTATTATTTATAGATATGTTAATTACTTAATATGTCTTAGAACCTTAGAAGTTCATACTTTTGATGCAGTCAAGGCTTCGATTCTTAGATCATAATGACATTGAAAGCCAGTTCTTTACCTTAAAACAACAGTGTTATGATAAGGTCTGGTTGATTTTAAAAGGTAACCATTATATGGCCACACACCTAGGTTAAATAAAACCTAAAGCAGTCTTCAAACCGAGACCACTTGTTTAATAGTTGTCCGGTGCCTGGCTGAACAAATCTATACTGACGATATCTGAACTGCTAATACACAGGGTGATTTTTCAATGATAAACAAGATATATAGGCAATATTGACCTGTATATTAGCATTATACTGATGGACTTATTAAACATTTTACAAATATAAATTTATTTACCTAAGAGCCTCAAGCTCCCCACTCCTCCTTTTATTGTAAGTCAGTAGTCTCGTTTGAACCAGCATGACTGCTCTTCGATAGGTGTCAATATCTTTTCTATACTCCATTGTCTTCATTTCATCTACTACACGGCCACCAAGAACAGATAGGTCCTCTGGAATTGGAAGTGGTGAAGGCGGCTTATTCACTTTAAAGTCCTGTAGTTTCAAATGAGCAAGCTTTGACACACGAGTTGACCACTCTAACTTTATAAGACTGCAGAACTCCTCCGCTTCTTGTTTTTCTCTTTTATTATTAGTACGAAGGGCCAAACCTAACTTTATGTTGGACATTCTTGAAATGTCGAAACCTATCTTTAAAGCTGAAGATGGGCTTTTCAAATCCTCCTCATCATCGTTTTCCATATGTGCACATAAGAGTGCAGACTCGCATACGAGATCAAAATATTCAGGTTTCAAATAATCTGTAATTGCAAGGTTTTCTTTTGACAAATCCTGCAAGTGTTTTAATAATCTGGCAGCCCCTCTCATGCGTGATGACGTATAATACTTTCTCTTTAGTTTGTTACCCAAGTTTCTTCTAAGCCAACAGTTTCCCAATGCCACTATTAATGGATCCGTTTTTGCAGAAGCAGTCAAATGGTCCCTTGTCATTATTGGATATACTTCTTTAAATAGTCCTTTTGATGCTTTTTCATTTATTTTTCCCATGGCAAATTCTGATCTCAATATAGCTTCCCCTTTAGGCATCGTCTTTGCACTAATATTTCCAGGACAGGTTTTTTGATGCTTTGATGAGGACATGGGGGGCCCGGATTCTTTCTTTATCCATTCGAAACATATTGGACATGGCCCATAGTCATCACTCAAGAACTTCACCTGTTTACGGGCAATGATAAGCCATGTTGTGCAAGTTATCTCCTTTATTTCGTAATAATGTCTGTTTTGCTTTCAACTCTTCTTTTTTTGTGACAATGTCGTTATGTTCTGAATTTGTGTTTTCTATTTCTTTCTTCAATCTTATTAATACTTTACTGTCTTTGTGATCTTTATGACAACGGAGATGTTTCAGAATGTTAGTAGAAAGTTTACTGCACACAAAACAGCAGTGATAGTTGTTGTATACACGGTCTGTGGATTTTGTTCTACCTGTCTGTGAGGTAAATGACTTTAGAGTTTTTCGGACATAAATTCCCTGATGAACTTCATCTCTGATAATGTATTCTTCACCCAGTGACTCGTGTGAACACTTGCTAGCTACACTTCCAACATCTTCAGGCATCATGTCATTATCATTTTCTACTTCATCTTCATTCACATCATTGTCATTAATTACATCTTTTTCAACTGTATCTACTTCAGATTCCACATCATTGTCATAAATTACATCATGTTCAACTTGATCATCTTTAAAATCCATATCACCGTCATTAATTTTGCCCGTCACCATCTCAAAAATATAACTTCCTGTATCTGTATTACAATCCGTATCACTATCAGGAACATAACTTTCTTCATCTGTATTATAATCCGGATCACCATCATCATCCAACTCCCATTCGACATCTTCAGCCATCATGTCATCATGACTTTCAAGTTGATCTACTCCAGAATCCACACCATTGTCATTAACCCCTTTATTTTCAAGTTTATCTACTCCAGAATCCATATCATCGCCATTAACCACTTCATTTTCAAGTTTATCTACTCCAGAATCCATATCATCGCCATTTACCACTTCATTTTCAAGTTTATCTTCTCCAGAATCCACGTCATTGTCATTAACCACTTTATTTTCAAGTTTATCTTCTCCAGAATCCACGTCATTGTCATTAACCACTTCATTTTCAAGTTGTTCTACTCCAGAATCCACGTCATTGTCATTTACCACTTCATTTTCAAGTTTATCTACTCCAAAATCCATATCATTGTCATTAACCCCTTCATTTTCAAGTTTATCTACTCCAGAATCCATATCATTGTCATTAGCCACATCATTTTCAAGTTTATCTACTCTAGAATCCACGTCATTGTCATTAAGCACTTCACTTTCAAGTTTATCTACTCCAGAATCCACGTTATTGTCATTAACCACTTCATTTTCAAGTTTATCTACTCCAGAATCCACGTCATTGTCATTAACCACTTCATTTTCAAGTTTATCTACTCCAGAATCCACGTCATTGTCATTAACCACTTCATTTTCAAGTTTATCTACTCCAGAATCCAAGCCATTGTCATTAACCCCTTCATTTTCAAGTTTATGTACTCCAGAATCCATATCATTGTCATTAACCCCTTCATTTTCAAGTTTATGTACTCCAGAATCCAAATCATTGTCATTAATCCCTTCATTTTCAAGTTTATCTACTCCAGAATCCATATCATTGTCATTAACCACTTCATTTTCAAGTTTATCTTCTCCAGAATCAACGTCATTGTCATTAACCACTTCATTTTCAAGTTTATCTACTCCAGAATCCAAGCCATTGTCATTAACCACTTCATTTTCAAGTTTTTCTACTCCAGAATCCACGTCATTGTCATTAACCACTTCATTTTCAAGTTTTTCTACTCCAGAATCCACATCATTGTCATTAACCCCTTCATTTTCAAGTTGATCCACCCTAGAGTCCACACCATTGTCATTAGCCACATCATTTTCAAGTTTATCTACTCTAGAATCCACGTCATTGTCATTAACCACTTCATTTTCAAGTTTGTCATTAGCCACATCATTTTCAAGTTGTTCTACTCCAGAATCCATATCATTGTCATTAACCACTTCATTTTCAATTTTATCTACTCTCGAGTCGACACCATTGTCATTAACCACTTCACTTTCAGGTTTATCTACTCCAGAATTCACACCATTGTCAACTTTATCTACTCCAGAATCCACATCATTGTCATTCATTGTGCCCATCACCATCTCAGAAATACAACTTTCTGTGTGTGTATTATAATACGGATCACTATCATCAGTCACATTTGTTGCCTTTGTAGCCCATTCAACATCTGCCCTCCAACATTTTAGTGTTTGTGGCTTTCTCTTTAGTGTTTCTGTAAAAGTCAAAAGATAAAAAGAATAAAATATTTATGTCAATAAATTGTATTTAAAGTAATAATCTAAAGTCTCTATATTGTATAGGCTCCAGTTTGGTCAATGAGGTACTTGTACTTTGTTAAATAAATCTAAAAAGATCCAGTCTAAATTTCAAACAAAATCACTGAAGCATAAAATGTAAGTCACACTCACCATCCAAGCATGCATCATAGCTGTTAATTCACTCTCAAAAATCAGTAATGGCGATATGTTTTTCAATGGATCGGAAATATTTGAACAATCTTGGTTGAAGGTGCCCCAAGGAACATTTGTGCAAAATAATTTTTAAATCAGGCCAGTACTTTTGGACAAGAAGATTTTTAAAATTTGAACAATGCACATTATAGGGAAAACGAGCTCCGCCCTCTAGCGGACATCTTTTTAAACGGATCGGATATATTTTAACAAACTTGGTAGAGGGTGCCTCAAGGAACATTTGTGCAAAATAATTTTCAAATCTGCAAGTACTTTTGGACAAGAAGATTTTTAAAGTTTTAACAATGTACATTATAAGGAAAACAAGCTCTGCCCCCTAACAGCCTTTTTTTCAACCTATCGGAAATATTTGAACAATCCTGTAGAGGGTGCCCCAAGGAACATTTGTGCAAAATAATGTTCAAATCGGGCCAGTACTTTTGGTCAAGAAGATTTTTTAAGATTTGGCAATTTTCCCCATTTCTGATGCCGCAGCAACCAAAGTTCTACTTGGAAATAAATTTTTTGAACAACTTTGAAAGGGGACCACCTAGGGACAATTCCTGTGAAGTAACTTTGCAATCTGTCCATTGGTTTAGTAGGAGAAGTCATTTGTAGGAAATTGTTAACAGACTGACAGACGACGACGGACATGGAGTGATCACAAAAGCTCACCTTGCACTTCGTGCTTAGATGAGCTAAAAACAGCCCAGTGATTTAATCGATAGTACAAAGTTTAACACTTTAGCACGCTTTTTCCGATAAAAACAGCGTCATTAGTGATATCATACAGGCATGTATATGTGAACCGGTGTTAATTTGAATGTTTCAAATAAGTCTAAATGGTTTTTAACACAAAGGAAAAAATAGATGAATACTCTTTTTTGGTGGCATTGGGATTTAAAAAAAAAATCACAAAAATCAATTCTCAATCAACAAAGACACAGATAATACTTTTGAGTTACCACATGTTTATTGGTTATGTGGTACCATGTGTCTAAGAATTATGTGGTATCAACAAATTAAAAATTCACAAAAATCAATTCTCAATCTAAAATACACATCGATAAAACTTATGTGGTACCACATGTTTATTGACTAAGTGGTACCAAGTGTCCAAGAATTATGTGGTATCAACAATTTTTTTCAAAAAATCACAAAAAACAATTTTCAATCTATCAAATCAAGACAATGCTTCTACGTGTCCATGCTTATGTGGTATGATTTGTCCAAATTGAAGATGATACCACTTAAAAACATTCTAGACGCAAATCGTAAAAGTAAAAAAAATACCCCCTAAGATCAATATGGACATAATTTATACCCCATAAAGTATCAAATGTAAACATCTACGGTACCACAGGTTTATGGGCCTTGTACTACAACGACGTGTCCAAGAATTGTGTGGTATAAACAAAAGGTTCACAAAAATTAATTCTAAATCTAAACAAGAGCGCCAAATGTCACAAATTCACCCGTTCTGTTTGTTTGAGACCAATTAAGTACACTGGCACCCCCCTATAACACTGTACTTGGGAGCCATGGTCTCGCACAGTGCTATAAGCGGGGTTAAATTTATAACACTGTTCCAAAAATCATTACCCCACCCACCCACTTATAATGCATTCACTAATTCAATTGCAAAGACAGTGTTTTTGGCTAAAACAAGCTTGCAAGTAATATTTACCTGTTTCTTTGACATTTGATAGATGTATTTGTATAATCATCTATTTTTGAAAATATTACAGGATGGATTAATGTTATAGTCGTATTTGGTGTTTCAAATGCTAGGTTTTTCCAAAAAAAAAATTGAAAATTTATAATTTTATTCCCACATATTTCTTGCAATAAAATTTTGGAGCCAAGCAAGATCAGTGTTATAATGAGATCAGCTTTAAAACGGAGAGTGTTATAGAGGAGTGCCAGTGTATAGTGATAATTGGTTGTACATCAGGCAAATTTAGAGAGCAGACACTGTTAGTACAGTTTTTGGCCATTTCAAGGGACATTAGTGTGTAGTGACAAAGATAACGTGGTAAGTGATCGAACTTGCCCAAGATATTATGCCAAAACACATTCTGACCAAATTTGGTGATAATTGGACAAAGGCTTCTGAAGTTATTAAGCTGACAAGACCAATTTTAGGTAATTTCTTTAATAAAAGGGCGAAAACTCATGATTTACTAAAGCGATATGGCTAGTTATCGAACTTGTCCGAGATATTATGCCAATTCACATTCTGACTAAATTTAGTGATGATTGGACAGACAAATGCTTCTAAAGTTATTGAGCAAACAAGACCAATTTTGGGTAATTTCTATAATTAAAGGGCGATAACTCTCGATTGACTAAAGCGATATGGCTAGTTATCAAACTTGTCCAAGATTTTATCCCAATACATTCTGACCAAATTTGGTGATGATTGGACAATGGCTTCTAAAGTTATTGAGCTGACAAACATACTGGACGCCGCCCGCCCCAGGTAAAATTATAATACGATCCTTTTTTTTCAAAACGGGCGTATAAAAACACATTGATAATACCTATGTGGTACCACATGTTTATGGACAATGTCCAAGAATTGTGGTATCAACAATCTTTTTTCAAAAAATCACAAAAATCAATTTTCAATCTATAAAAACAAGACGATGCTTCTACGTGTCCATGCTTATGTGGTATGATACCACTTCAGAACGTTCTAGACGCAAGTCTTAAGTGATATACCACAAAAGTAAAAAAATACTCCCTAAGATCAATATGGACATAATTTATACCCCATATAGTATCAAATGTAAACATCTACGGTACCACATGTTTATACTACAACAACGTGTCCAAGAATTGTGTGGTATAAACTAAAGGTTCACAAAAATCAATTCTCAACTATAAAGATACAGATAGTGCTTATGTGGTACCAAATGTATATGAGCTATATATATTAAAATATGTCCAAGAATTAATATGTGGTATGGCAGATCTCATTTTGATGTTACATGGACGGAAATATTTCCCCTTGAAATAAAAAATAATTGTGTTTTTGACTTGCTTTTTAGCTCACCTGAGCTTTGCTCAAGGTGAGTTATTGTGATCGCCTTTTGTCCGTCGTGCGTCGTGCGTCGTGCGTCGTGCGTCAACTTCTTCTCCTCAGTAACCAGTGGGTCAATTTGGATGAAACTTCACAGAAAGCATCCTCTCAATGACCTCACCAGAATTCCTTCAAATTTTTGGGATCCATGCAAAATTCTGGTTTCCATGGCAACGAAACTGAAAAAACTTCAAAATTCTTCTTCTCCCAAACTGGTTGGCAGATTTTCAAATAATTTTGTAGAAATGTTCCTTAGATGACCCTCTATCAGATTCCTTCAAGCCATGTTGATTCGTCGAAAAACATGGCCGCCAGGGGGGGCGGGGCTATTTTGCCTTATATGGCTATAGTGAAAACTTAAAAAATCTTCTCCTCCGAAAGTGTCAGGCCGATTTTCAAATAATTTTGTAGAAATGTTCCTTGGGTGACCCTCTATCAGATTCCTTCAAGCCATGTTGATTGGTCGAAAAACATGGCCGCCAGGGCGGGGCTATTTTGCCTTATATGGCTATAGTGAAAACTTAAAAAATCTTCTCCTCCGAAAGTGTCAGGCTGATTTTCAAATAATTTTGTAGAAATGTCCCTTGGGTGACCCTCTATCAGATTCCTTCAAGCCATGTTGATTGGTCGAAAAACATGGCCGCCAGGGGGGGCGGGGCTATTTTGCCTTATATGGCTATAGTGCAAACTTAAAAAATCTTCTCCTCCAAAAGTGTCAGGCCGATTTTCAAATAATTTTGTAAAAATGTTCCTTGGGTGATCCTCTATCAGATTCCTTCAAGCCATGTTGATTGGTCAAAAAACATGGCCGCCAGGGGGCGGGGCTATTTTGCCTTTTATGGCTATAATGAAAACTTAAAAAATCTTCTCCTCCATAAGTGTCAGGCCGATTTTCAAATAATTTTGTAGAAATGTTCCTTGGGTGACCCTCTATCAGATTCCTTCAAGCAATGTTGATTGGTCGAAAAACATGGCCGCCAGGGGGCGGGGGCTATTTTGCCTTATATGGCCAAAGTATAAACTTAAAAAATCTTCAACATCTTCTCCTCAGTAACCAGTGGGTCAATTGGGATGAAACTTCACAGAAAGCATCCTCTTAATGACCTCACCAGAATTTCTTCAAATTTTTTGGGATCCATGCAGAATTCTTGTTTCCATGGCAATGAAACGAAAAAAACTTCAAAATTCTTCTTCTCCCAAACTGGTTGGCAGATTTTCAAATAATTTTTGTAGAAATGTTCCTTGGATGACCCTCTACCAGATTCCTTCAAGCCATGTTGATTGGTCAAAAAACATGGCCACCAGGGGGGCGGGGCTATTTTGCCTTATATGGCTATAGTGCGAACTTAAAAAATCTTCTTCTCTAAAAGTGTCGGCCCGATTTTCAAATAATTTTGTAGAAATGTTCCTTGGGTGACCCACTTTCAGATTCCTTCAAGCCATGTTGATTGGTCAAAAAACATGGCCGCCAGTAGGCAGGGCTATTTTGCATTATATGGCTATAGTGAAAACTTAAAAAATCTTCTCCTCCAAAAGTATCTGGCCGATTTTCAAATAATTTTGTAGAAATGTTCCTAGGGTGACCCTCTATCAGATTCCTTCAAGCCAAGTTGATCGGTCGGAAACTATGGCTGCCAGGGGGCGAGGCTTATATAGCTAAAGTGAAAAAAAAAAAAAATCAGGTGAGCGATTCAAGGGCCATCATGGCCCTCTTGTTTGTAGATATGATAAGGTTAAACATCTAAAATTATAGAAAATATTTTACGCCTTGTACCAAGCTCCAACCCAGAACCTTCCAAAAACACCAAATTACATCAAATTGATAAATCTGCTTTATTGAGTGAGCTATTCAGACAAAACCTACATCTATTTTGATAGTGTCTATAGAGTGCCATAATAGCAAATTTAAAATCCTTACCTTTACCATCCTTCTGGACATGTAAAAAATATTCCTTTGAATTTCAATTGCATTTTAGCATACAAAAACAAGTTTCTATCTTTAAAGCAGAATAAAAACCCATTGTCATAAAGATGTAAATGGTATCCATTAGCAGACATTTTCCTAACTAGTGATACATAAGCAGGATTACTCAAAATGAATAAATGCATTTTTTTTATCTATAAAAAAATAAAGTTCTCTTAAAAAATTATAAAAATAGAAAGCACATGCTTTTTTAGCTCACCTGAGCTTTGCTCAAGGTGAGTTATTGTGATCGCCTTTTGTCCGGCGTCCGTCGTCCGTCGTGCGTCGTGCGTCAACTTCTTCTCCTCAGTAACCAGTGGGTCAATTTGGATGAAACTTCACAGAAAGCATCCTCTCAATGACCTCACCAGAATTCCTTCAAATTTTTGGGATCCATGCAAAATTCTGGTTTCCATGGCAACGAAACCGAAAAAACTTCAAAATTCTTCTTCTCCCAAATTGGTTGGCAGATTTTCAAATAATTTTGTAGAAATGTTCCTTGGATGACCCTCTATCAGATTCCTTCAAGCCGTGTTGATTGGTCGAAAAACATGGCCGCCAGGGGGGGCGGGGCTATTTTGCCTTATATGGCTATAGTGAAAACTTAAAAAATCTTCTCCTCCGAAAGTGTAAGGCTGATTTTCAAATAATTTTGTAGAAATGTTCCTTGGATGACCCTCTACCAGATTCCTTCAAGCCATGTTGATTGGTCAAAAAACACGGCCGCCAGGGGGGCGGGGCTATTTTGCCTTATATGGCTATAGTGAAAACTTAAAAAATCTTCTCCTCCGAAAGTGTCAGGCTGATTTTCAAATGATTTTGTAGAAATGTTCCTTGGGTGACCCTCTATCAGATTCCTTCAAGCCATGTTGATTGGTCGAAAAACATGGCCGCCAGGGGGGGGGGGGGCTATTTTGCCTTATATGGCTATAGTGCAAACTTAAAAAATCTTCTTCTCCAAAAGTGTCAGCCCGATTTTCAAATAATTTTGTAGAAATGTTCCTTGGATGACCCACTTTCAGATAGATTCCTTCAAGCCATGTTGATTGGTCAAAAAACATGGCCGCCAGTAGGAAGGGCTATTTTGCATTATATGGCTATAGTGAAAACTTAAAAAATCTTCTCCTCCAAAAGTATCTGGCCGATTTTCAAATAATTTTGTAGAAATGTTCCTAGGGTGACCCTCTATCAGATTCCTTAAAGCCAAGTTGATTGGTCGGAAACTATGGCTGCCAGGGGGCGAGGCTTATATAGCTAAAGTGAAAAAAAAAAAAAATCAGGTGAGCGATTCAAGGGCCATCATGGCCCTCTTGTTTAAACTTCCTGTCAGTGTGATGTCATTTCCTGTTTAAATAATTCTAATGGACGAACAAACCCCACAGACAACGGACAAATATTTGTCCATGCTTATGTGGTATGATTTGTCCAAATTGACAATGATACCACTTAAGAACGTTCTAGACAGTCAAACAAATCTTAAGTGATATACCACATAAGTAAAAAAATACCCCCTAAGTCCAATATGGACATAATTTATACCCCCTATAGTATCAAATGTAAACACCCCACAACTTGTGGACAAACTGCTATTCTGAGAATATCTAAACTATAAAATTATTAAGACTTTCTTTTTTGACGTCATTAACATTTTAACGCACACAAAACAATTACACAGTTCGATATTTTAAATGCTCTGACCATTTCATTGATAATCACTTATTAAAGCAAAAGTGTTTTTCTGTTTTCTAGCTCTAAGTCCATTTAAAAACAATGATTTAAATTTCGAACAAGTGAACTTCATAACATGTATCACGTCATTCATGTGCAATTCCTGATTTTACAAATTTCAATAAATCATGTTACGTAAATGACGTATTTAAGTTTGTTGGACATAAATGCTAATTCTTTATACTGTTAAAATTTTGAACATATTACTCAATAATGAGCATAAGGTAACATGTATGAACATCATGCACAGTTTTTATTAAATTTGTTTGTATATAATAGTCTTTACCAGGTTGCTACATATGAATGAAGGAGCACCATAATCCCAAAGTTGGTTCTTGAGAAGAAGTTGATTTTAGGCCAGTACTGCTAATAATTAAAATACCCTAAAAGCTTAATGAAGTAAGTTGGATTAAAACCCCATTATTGGTTTTTAAAAAACGAGTTTTAAACAAGGAAGAGAGGTCAATGCCAGAATGTACATATGAAGTTTTACCAAAATCCCACTGTTGGTTATTATTACCCCCCTACCCTACCCCCTCCAAATAATATTGATATTAATTATAAAGTATTAATTACAAAGCCCACATAATTTCTTTGATAGAATATTAGAGGTATAAAATTTAAACAACATTTTCTTCTACTGATGTATATTATTATTAGATCTATCCACAATGCTTATACTAACTAGATCAACAACCATGCCAAGTTTGACCAAAACTGTGAACTCACAAGCTCTGATAATGATCGATCATGGCACAGCTGCTAATCAGACGAGTTCTTAAGTCGATTTTGTAAATTGCTAATGGATTGATTGATTGGGGTTTAATGCCGTTTTTAACAATTTCTTAGTTATATCACGGCGGCCAGTTCACCTACTCATGCATTTCCTGGTTTTCTTACACCAGTACTCCACACAACAACCTTCCCAAGCAACTGGCTGCTTTTCCACATAGACTTAGCCCATTGGTGGAAGACAAATGACGCATGTCGCATTGAATTTTGTCAATCGTCGGAAAGAAAGTTGGCCAAGCCGGGATTCGAACTCAACCCCTGGATTGACAGCCCGCGTCGCTACCGACTGAGCTACCAGGACTTGTCAAAATTGCTAATGGATGGAAGACAGATGACAAACCATCTCATAAGCTGATCTGGCCTTTGCCCAGTACAGCTAAAATATTTATGTGCAATGGCACTTTTGAATTGATTTGTTGAATCATGAACAGTGTAAAGTTCAGTAAACAAGAGGGCCATGATGGCCCTGGAATCGGTCACCTGATTTTTTTTTTTTACTTTAGCTATATAAGCCCCGACCCCTGGCGGCCATAGTTTCCAACCAATCAACTTGGCACATTTCTACAAAATTATTTGAAAATCGGCCGGACACTTTTGGAGAAGATTTTTTAAGTTTTCACTATAGCCATATAATGCAAAATAGCCCTGCCCACTGGCGGCTATGTTTTTTGACCAATCAACATGGCCTTAAGGAATCTGAAAGTGGGTCACTTAAGGAACATTTCTCAAAATTATTTGAAAACGGCCTGACACTTTTGGAGAAGAAGATTTTTTAAGTTTTCACTATAGCCATATAAGGCAAAATAGCCCTGCCCCCAAACGGCCATGTTTTTTGAACAATCAACATGGCTTGATGGAATCTGTAAGAGGGTCATCTAAGGAGCATTTCTGCAAAATAATTTGAAAATCTGCCAACCAGTTTAGGAGATTTTTTAAGTTTTCACTATAGCCATATAAGGCAAAATAACCACCCCACCCTGGCGGTCATGTTTTTCGACCAATCAAATTGGCTTGAAGGAATCTGATAGAGGGTCATCCAAGGAACATTTCTACAAACTTATTTGAAAATCCGCCTGACATTTTTGGAGAAGTTTTTTTAAGTTTTCACTATAGCCATATAACGCAAAATAGCCCCGCCCCCCCTGGCAGCTATGTTTTTTGACCAATCAACATGGCTTGAAGGAATCTGATAGAGGGTCATCCAAGGAGCATTTCTGCAAAATTATTCGAAAATCTGCCAACCAGTTTGGAAGAATTTTGAATTTTTTTTCCATTTAGTTGCCATGGAAACCAGAATTCTGCATGGATCTCAAAAATTTGAAGGAATTCTGTAGAGGTCATTGAGAGGATGCTTTCTGTGAAGTTTGATCCCAATTGACCCACTGGTTACTGAGGAGAAGTTGACACACAACGGACAAAAGGCGATCACAATAACTCACCTTGAGCAAAGCTCAGGTGAGCTAAAAAAACAACAACTTTATTTCACCTAGATATGTTTGAACAAGATAAAAAAAAGATTTGTGTCAAATATAGGTAATCAATATGGCCAGAAAAAGTGGTTTACGAAAAAAAAAATGTAGCAAGTCAGCTTTGTCTTTCTAAAATCATGCAATATTATTGTTTTCCTTTAACATAGACAATCAGTAAATGGTGTGTTATAATTGTCATAAGGGATAACTTTTCTTTTTTGTCATTGAGAACTGATATGATTGGAAAATCGCAAAAGTTCTGAAGAAGTTTTAGTGTACTCCTCTTAAATAACATTCTCAAAATTTCATACCTATTGACACATTCAAAGTCATATCTTATCAACACCTTCTCAACATTAAAGGTTTAAGCAGTAACATATAATGTGTTGTATAGGTGTGAACAATATATTTTCCTCTTATCCATCTTTGTCCGAATATATAGGTGAAATACTGTAACATAAAATTTAAAAAAATAACATCAACAGTTAACATTTGTTAATTACGTTCAGCCATGCTGGTCCATGAGTCGACCTCAGTAAAAGGGAGTATTTTCCTAGCAGGTAATCTGTAAATCAACTAATAGTTTGTAAAAACAATCCCAATTTTTTTTATTTATGCTTTAGGAAAATCAGCTTCATATTTTACATGTGTCATTCCAAAATAACAGCTCTTAAAGCAAATATTGAACAATTTAAAAGAACATTTCAAGACTTGCATCTGGACTTTAAACCTTAAATTTTAGCATAAGATTTCCAAGTAAAACAACAGCTGTTGGAGGACAGCATGCTCAACTTTTATGTGCTTGCCAATAAAACAACTTTTTTGGGTGATAGTCGAAAAAGAGTCATAATTCTTACAAAATTCTTTCCTAAATGTATGCACACTTGGCTGTTGGTGGAGGTAATGATGTTAAAATGACTTGTGTAAGTGTTTAAGCTATATCTGTAATTGTTATGAAAAAATTAGATTTTGTATGAATAACTTAACCAAAATTATAAATAAAAAAAGGGCCATAATTCTCAAACAAAACTTGACAGAGTTATGTACCTTGTCTGATAATGGAGGTAATGATGGTGAAATAGTGTTGTAAGTTTCAAAGCAATATCTGTAGTGGTTTTGAATAAAAGTAAATTGGTACAAAAAACTGAACCAAAATT
Source organism: Serripes groenlandicus (assembly GCA_031761405.1). Lineage (NCBI taxonomy): Eukaryota > Metazoa > Mollusca > Bivalvia > Cardiida > Cardiidae > Serripes > Serripes groenlandicus. The sequence goes on from JASEVX010000004.1 coordinate 139,588,022, forward strand.
CTAGGTAAAAAAAGGGACATTATTCTTACAAAAACCTCGACAGAGTTATGTACTCAGTGTTGTAAGTTTCAAAGTAAATTCTTATAAAAATATTGACAGACTTATGTTCTCTTGTCTGTTGATGGAGTTAATGATGGTGAACCAGTGTTGTAAGTTTCGAAGCCATATCTGTATTATGGTTTTGAAAAAAAGTAAATTGGTACAAAAAACTTAACCAAATTTCAAAGTAGAAAAAGGGCCATAATTCTTACAGAAATCATGACAGAGTTATGTACTCTTGTCTGTTGATGGAAGTAATGATGGTGAATAAGTGTTGAAAGTTTTAAAGCAATATCTGTGATGATTTTGAAAAAAAGTAAATTGGTACAAAAAAACTTAACCAAAATTCTAAGTCGAAAAAGGGCCATAATTCATACAAAAACCTTGACAGAGCTATGTACTCTTGTCTGTTGATGGAGGTAATGATGGTGAATAAGTGTTGTAAGTTTCGATGCAATATCTGTAATGGTTTTGTCAAAAAAAGGAATTGGTACAAAAACCTTAACCAAGGCGTGAAAATACCATAATGGCAAAAACTAAGATTATGCACACATTTGGATTTAATTGCGTAAGCGGTTAAAAAATTTTGATACGCTAAAGTTTGTTTTTAATTGGCTATAATTGCAGTTGCTTCAAAAGATCGGTGAATCGCTCGTTTTGATTGGTTCAAAACTGATCACGTGACTAAAAGGAATTGCGTTTATTTTCCAATAACTGCAATTGATCACATGACCAGTTCACGGAACTACTTTCGGAAAATACCTTTAATTTCGACAGTTAACCGTAAACAATGCCACAAATAATTATGCCGAGGTCATATTCAGCTTAATTTTTTAAAAGTAATAATAAATAACACTCATGAGATATTATATCTATCACATAAAGTGACTTATGAGGCGTATTTCGATAAAAATGTACTTAACGTTTACAATATTTCTAGATGAAATTTACGGGTTTTGGCGCCAAAGCGACTAACGTATGACGTCAAAACATTAACGTGACGTCATTTTCCTAGTATTAGGTAATTTTCCTAGTATTAGATCATGTTATCGGCGTAAAGAACATAAAAAAGAGATCCCAATTTTCAATTTATATGTCCCTTTTCAAACAATTCTTTCGATGAAAAATAGCTGTTTTTTTCTTAAACTGCAATTATAAGGGTTTAATGTATGTTTTGGTTCAGTTATAAGAGTATAACACGAAATAGCCAAATTACACAGCTGACATAATGCCCTTCGGGCATTATTTGCTGAGTAATTAGGCAATTTCGTGTTATACTCTTATAACTGTACCAAAACATACATTAAACCCTTTAATATACACAAATATGCTTCTTATCTGTAGCTCTGCAGGTGTACCAAGTTTGGCAAATTAAGATTCATACAAGCACAACAAATGTGTTGGGTGACATGTTTTTATGTTTAACTTGTAGACAAGCAGTAATCAAATGCAATATATTTTAGTCATAAAAAATGGCTAAATGCAAATTAAGATGAAAAATAAAAAAAAATTGAACCAAATGACGCTTCTAAAAATGACCAAAAATCTAATTATTTTGATAAATGTAATGGGTAAACAAATTAGTTGAATATTGGTGAAGGTCATGAATATCCTTTGGTCAACAACTTTTCATACCGAATAATTGTATCTATAGTTTTGATTTGTTGTTGTCCACTACAATGTGGTAACGGCCAATGGTATGCAGGGTTTTTTTTCTGAAAAGGGGGAAGGGGCCTGGGGCCTTTGAAAAGGGGAAAATTTCGAGGCGTTTAGTATATTGTGCATGTTTAACTTTTATCATTACAAGGCCATCTCTCTATTGTTCATGTTCTTGAACTCCTCCACTAGATTTTCATAATCCAGTTCACTCAAACTATACAACTGTCAAGGGTCGACATAGCAAGATTTTCTACTTGCATTTTTTCGCAAGTGCTATTTTTTGTTACTTGCTAAATGAGAAAACAACTTCAATTTTTGAGAACTTATTAGAACTTTAATTTTAAGCAACACAATGTGAACTACAATAGTGCAATACACTGTTATGGTCAATCATGAATGTAATGTAAACATGGTCCAAATCATGCTGTGAAAAGAAGCTGCTGAGACTGTCAGATATACAGTATAGTTTAGAAACCGTGTTTCAATTTCTGGCTCCATATGGCAAAGTATGGGGGCTTTTCTGTCTTAGTCCAGACAACAACCATCTTGTCACAGCAGTTTTTGGGTCATATTCTCTTAGGGCAACATCACCCGTACGAAACAGTCCAGGCGTAATATAACAGGATTCATACAGGAATATCGCTCTAAATCCTACAAGGAAACCAGCAGGAAAATAGAGCGAAATATGTTAATTAGATTAACAGGAATCCTGTAGGAATATTTGATAAAAAATCCTTGCAGGGATTTTGTCCTCATTTACATATTTCGGGCCATTTTCCTGCTGGATTCCTTCTACTTTTTTCCTACCAGGAATCCTAGTAGCAGGAAATCAAACCTCATTTGCATATTTCAAAACTCTTGATTTCTAGTTGGATTAAATACCTACAAGGAATCCAGTTACAAAATCCTACAAGGAATATAGAAAAAATCCTACAAGGAATCTCATTACAAAATCCAAAAAGATTTTTGATACTTAAATAGGTTAAAACTTCCTATCAGGTTTCCTGGTACAAAATTCCTACAAGGAATCGTTTCCTGGTACAAAAATCGTACAAAGAATCAAAGGAATCCAGGTTCAACCTTTTATGAGACTCAACAGTGCTTATATGTACGGTTACTAATGTTTAGACAAGAAGGTCAAAAAGTCATGGTGAAGGTCATCCAAAGACAATGATGTTATTTAATTGTAAAAGATCACTTTTAGGTCATGGTCACATGTTTATAAATCAATGTAAAGGACAAATGACAAATAAATGAAGTTTGTATCGTGTTCACAGTCGATTATAACAATTTTGACAATTTTAAATGGCCATAATTCAGTGATGCATCTACGGATCTGGCTGATTTAAAAAAAAAGTGCGCTCTCATGTATATCTAGCTGCTGTATAAGTTTGGTAAACATCGGATAATAAATAATGACTATCTTGTTCACAAGGTCAATTATAGCAATTTTGCCAATTTTAATAAAGGGCCATAATTCAGTCATGCATAGACGCCTCTGGCCGATTTCAAAAGGAACCGAGCTCTCATGTATATCTAGCTACTGTATAAGTTTGGTAAACATCAGATAATAAATTATCAATTATAGCAATTTTGCCAATTTTAAAGGGCCATAATCCCGTCATGCATGGACTGATCTGGCTGGTTTTCAAAAGGCACCAAGCTCTCATGTATATCTAGCTACTGTATAAGTTTGGTAAACATCGGATAATAAATGATTACTTTATTTTGTTCATAAGGTCAATTATAGCAATTTTGCCAATTTTAAAGGGCCATCTTCCTGTCATGCATGGACGGATCTGGCTGGTTTTCAATAGGAACCAAGCTCCCATGTTTATCTAGCTACTGAATAAGTTTGGTAAACATCGAATAATAAATCAAGTTCTTATCGTGTTCACAAGGTCAATTTGAACAATTTTGCCAATTTTAAAGGGCCATAATCCAGTCATGCATGGATGGATCTGGCTGGTTTTTGAAAGGAATTGAGCTCCCATCGTGTATCTAGCTACTGTATAATTTTGGTAAACATTAGATAATAAATGAAGAATTTATCGTGTTCACAAGAAATTGTGGACAGACGACGGGCGATCACAAAAACTCACCTTGTCACTACGTGACAGGCGAGCTAATAAGAAGCAAGAGGGCCAAGATGGTCCTTAATTAGTCACAAAATACGGAAAATCTATAAGTAAAATTATTAAAGAGAGTGGACTAGACCACTATTTTAGGTTCAAATACCCAACAGGATTCCTAGAACAAAATCCTACCAGGAATCCAAATCAAATTTTTACTAGAATAAATAATAACTGTAAATGTTTAATCAAGAGATGCTGATAATGCATCATTGATTTATTTGATGGTAATTAACATATATATCAGAACAATTTTTTTTATCCTTTTGCGCATACAGACGCTTTTAGAAAACATTGTGGAAAAAGAAGAAAATTCTCATCTATAATGAGCAATTACTCCTTTTGCCACAATGTTTTCAACTCAATTAAAAAAACCGCTTTAGTTTATTGAGATTTTCCATAACAACTCATTTTGCCAGGACATGTTCAAAGTCAGCTGTTGCAGATCCCTTGTATGAGGGAAAGTGTCAACTTTAAATTCTAAAACAAACACAAGCATTCACAATTCAAGAAGTAGGTTGAAAAATTGTTCACAAACAACTCAGGAATATTTAAGAATGTTGCCACTTAAAAACAAAGGGTGATCTGGAAACATAGTTTAACTTAAAGAATTAATCCATTTGATTGTGCATGAACAAAGCACTGATGGGTATCACTAAGCAGAGTCTTGTAGAGTCTGGTGGTCAAATCATCAGTCGTCAACTATGAGGAAATGGTTAAAGTTTGTTTCAGTTTGGTGATGACTGGACCATCCTCTATAAGGGGCTCTTTTAAGTTGTTGTGTATGGAGCTATTCAAATGAAAGTAAAAGATAGAAAATTATAATAAATGAACCCTTGAAGGCTTCTTTACCCATAAAGACGGTTTCTGACACCTCTGCAGCAGATGACTTTTAAATACAATATGAGCAATTTTTCTTTTTGCCACTATTATCTGTTTTCAACTTTATTCAATAATTTTACTTTCGTTTACACAGCTACCTTTCCTCTATTTGATCATGTCTGCCTAGTTATATGCAGTGCCAGTCATCTTTCTTTTACAAAACATTAATGAAAATACTCAAGATCTCGAATCCAGCAACCATTTTTGAGATTGTTCTCAAGTTTGCATTCTGATAAACCAGCTTCAATTTTCATGGACGTTCATTTAAAGGCAAATATCTAATATAAAGTAAGTTTGCAAATTAATCTCAAATACTTTACTTAATATTCATCGTTAAATATTGCATTTTTGAGTTCAAGTCTTAGAATATTCTCAAGAACGGTTATTTTCTTCATTAATTTGACGAGGTCTGTATGAAAAATGTGCGGACCTAGACCTCATCCAGGGGTTGAGAGTTCGAATCCCAGCTCGGCCTACATTCTTTCTGACGTTTGAAAAAGTCACTTTGACATGCGTCATTCATCAATGGTTTGTTTGTTTGGAGTTTAACGCCGCTTTCAACAGCTTTGGTCATATCACGGCGGTCTGTGCACCTACCCATGTTTTCCTGGCTTTCCCACACCAGTACTTACACAACATTCTTTCGAAGCCACAGACTACTTTCTCACATAGATCAGAGGTGAGAGGCAATGGAAAACATCGCCCGAAAGAATGTCGCCGCAACCGGGTATTCATCAATGGGATTACAGTCTATGTGGAAAAGCAGCCAGCTGCTTAGAAAGTATGTTGTGTTGAGTACTGGTATGCGAAGCAAGGTAATACATGAGTAGGCCGCCGTGATGTGAACAATTGTTGAAAATGGTGTTAAACCCAAATCAATCAATCATCCTATGCGAAAGCAAGGTAATACATGAGTAGGCCGCCGTGATGTGACTGAACAATTGTTGAAAATGGCGTTAAACCCAAATCAATCAATCATCTAAGACGACAGGTCAGTATCACCATTATAAATTTATATAAATCACCATGTTGTCAATAGTTCATCTGGAACACGTCACAGGTAATGTCCTTGGTTGGTCAATTTTCAAAGCTAGAATGCTTTCCAAATTTTTCTTGCCTAGCTGCTTCAACTGAAAAGTATACATTCAAGTATTAATTTAAATTGCTGGTTCAGACAAATATTTCTAAACATGGGAATGTGTCTTGAATGTTTAATTTTTCTGCCGAGTCATAGACTAATTAAAATGTGAAAAACAACAGTAATTTAGTAGGACTCATTATTTTGGGAGAACACATCAAAGGACTCATTGATACAAATGTGTAAATGAAACAATGGTCTTGAATTTGTGCACACTGCTCCAGTAAAGATTTATGGAAACAATTTGTTTTTGATCTCCTGTGTTGAATCCCAGAAAGGGTTATACAAAAACCCATTAATCATTCTAAGGTGGTCCGTCGCTGTACGCAAGTAAATATTTTCCAATGATATATGATCAAATAAATGCTTTAAAATATTTCTGTTGATCTAAATATTGTGGGACAGAGAAAGGGTGAGAGATCTTCGTAACAGCATTTTGATTGCAATACAAATGAAATAATGCAAAATAAAAGTAAAATAATTTACTTACGAATATTCCAGAACACTTAATCCATCAACTAAACAGAAATAGATGCAAACTATCGCCGATATCGCATATATTCTGTGAAAACAGCATGTGTTGAAAAAGGCCGCCATCTTGATTTAAACAATTTTCCAAACGCCGATAGACTTTTTTAATGACGTCATACCACATGCCATTCATGACGTAACAAGATCAATGCATAACAAAAGTGACTTGTCGAAAGTAACAAATATGCAGAAAAGTTTTAAGACTTTAAACATAAATCAATTAAAAATATTACAGACCGTCGATGGGAGTGGTTGATAAATATGAGTTTATTCCAGATTTTCCTTAGATAATTAAATTACTTAAGAGACACTGTATAAATAACTTCACACTTAATATCCATTTGCACACTTAAATTAACTCTTTTTCACTTGCAGACGCATTCATCAGACGTAATGTGTTTTTCCCTTTCCAACAATGTTTCAAAATTAAAAGTTGGTTAGCTGAAAGTAAAACTTAAAACAAATGTTTGATAGTAGAGATATGTATACATGGTTTATGAATCGACTCAGAAATTACTTGGTTTCTCCTTTTTATCACAATGTTTTCAAAAGCTTGTTAGCTGAAAGAAAAACTAACAAAAAACAACTCCTCTTGATAGTCACCGTAAATCCAAAATATATATACGATGTTTGAATACACTCGAAAGGTAAGTGTTTCACCTCTTCTCACAATGTTTTTAAATGGTGTCTAGTTGTTTGTTTGAAGAATCTATAAAAATCTGGTCAAATTTGCACAGAGGTGAAGATATGTAACACTTTTGAAGCATTTTTTAAATCTAGTTAATAACAATTGTCACCAATTCATTAATTTGGACTGATCAGAATATAAATGCTTTGGGAAAGTCCAACTTACTTTTACATAAATCCTGCCTGTCTAACATTCACGTGACCTATTGCGTCATAATTAAGTCACCGACCTTTGTTTAAAATGCTGGGGAGAGATTGAGCCACGTCATATGAAAACCCACATTATATATCAATGAACTATGATCACAGTTAATACTTCTATGTCAAGTTTTACATTAAGTCATTGTTTTCCCCCTGTGTAGTTAAAGCTGTGTACGTGTGTGTGACTAGAGACCCTTAGAAGCAGACTGGGCAGGTTTATCAAGTTATATGAATATCGGCTGGTTGCAGAGACCAAATGTCATTTTTGTATGACATGACTCATTTGTGTAGGTTAAAAATAGGTTAGCTGCTAAGTTTTCCCGGGTAAATAAGTTGACCCTTACCAATTTGTAGAGGCATTTCTATGCATCTACAGCAAACACATTTTAAAAATATTGTGAGGAAAGGAGAAATTGCTATTTAAATTTCAATGGCTTTTTCATTTAGGATTGTACCTACTGATCTTGAATACCCCAGTGGGGAACTAAGGATTGTATACCATTTTTTTTTATTAAAGTTTTAGATTTTCTTTTGCATATTTTCTAAGTTTCAGAATCCAAGTTAGTAAAATGTTAAAGTATAAAATTCCTGCTATGAAAAAGTATAAGTTCTAGAAATCCTGCCAAAGTTTCATTAACTGGAGATTTTAAATATTATAAGATGAATTATTCCTAGTAGGAATATGAATTTCACCAATATTCCAGCTACAGTAAAGGGATTCCTGTTACTATAGCAGGAAACTTTTCCAGTATGAACAAATTTTCCCTGTAGGAAATTAGGTTTTTTCCATGTACGGTTACATTCCTGCAGGAAAAATTGATTCCTGCTAGATTCCTGGTACATTCCTACCAGGGTCCTGCTGGAATCCTGTTAAAATCTTCGTACGGGCAGCAACTTTAATTCTCATCAAAATATCAAGTATTTCAGCACCAAGCCTACACCTCAAGTCAAATTTGAAAAATTTGAAAAAAAAAATTATCGGGAGGGGAATTTATATTTTTAGGGGAAAAACTATGCTTATTTTCCAAGGGAAAAAAACCCTGGTATGATTTGTCCAAATTGACAATGATACCAGGTGAATGCGAGAGGGATGTAATTGCATTTTAGACAACTTCAGGAGAGGCAAAAAACTGCTTTAAGTTCATATATTTCTAAAGATTATCAAACATGTACTATAAAAGGGTTTTTTCACTTACATAGCATTATCTGTATGGCAATAAACCCAGTATGAGGGATCAGCATTGGTGTCCTGTGGGGGATCTATCTCTTCTATTCTAGATGGCCATGGGAGTTTACCCCTATCTAACATGGCCAACACATAGGAACCAACTCCAACCCCATCTTTCTGCCGTTTCCTAAAAGAAGATATTCAAGGAGAAATGACAAAGATAAAATGCAAAGTATCAAAAGATAAATCAATTCTATTCCAGGTATTACAATAAACAATAGTAAAATGCTGCATGTTGCTAGTTTTTGTGTGTAAAATCTGCTTTCTATAAATCGGATTTGTCCAGTACATTTAGACAACCAAAAATGGTTGCTGTGGCTAATAAATCAAGCCCAAGGTGACACAATGAATCACTCCAAACTGTGCTGCATTAATTTGGTCGGTTGGGTTTGTTGTCCTCCCTCAAAACATAAATCTTAATGAAGGGATTATTTCTGCACAAGGCGGTGGAGTGCCGAGGTCAAGTCAAATGTTTAAAGATAATCATACAGAAATGATATTCAAATTATTAGACATTATTTAAAATAACCTTTCAACTCCATGACATTATTCAAATATACATGCATTGAGCCTCAATCTTGGTGTTTTCATGTTTAAATTTTGGTCAAGTAAATGTTTGCTTTAAATGAACTTAATTTAGGTTCTTGTATTGAGCTCAACATTAATCATACTATATACCTGTGTAAATTCATTGCCGCAAATCTACAGACCATAGTCTGAAAAAATTTGTCCATCGACGGAAGTATATCAACATTACAATAGACATCACTATGAAAATAACCACAAGCAGAAGTAGCATCACCAAAAAAAGAATTAAAAAAACATGGGTTGTTGCATTTCCCTCCATTTTGACACAGCAAACACTTCCGCTCAATGTTCTTTCATAAATTTTCTAGTTCATATACCAATGACAATCTCTGATGACAATATTATTCAACAGGCAAAATAAAATAATTTTTTCTACTTCTGAATTCATTTCATCGATTTCAATTCCAAAGTGATTGCTGAAATTTATTATTTCTGTCAAAATTTTGCACTGAATACATTCTGCCAAGATAAATGTTAAAACGAAACGGAATTCATAGGAAGATGAAAAATAAATCTTGATCATTTTGTTGGACACGAAAAGTTAAAAAACTTCCGGTAGCGTGGTCGTGGGATACGTCCATCATGCTTATGTGGTGCGATTTGGCCTAAATGTTTGATCGATCCTATCTACTTGTCGATCAGGAATCACAAGAATACACTATGATAATTATGTTCACAAGCTAATATAACACATTTAAACACTATTTATGTTTGAAACTTTAGACTGAAACTGCGAAAAAACTCACCTTTTTAGAGACATATCCATGGGCTGGGGTTTACCGCTTGTGTACAAACCGGAAATGTCAAATCGTAATCGCGCGCAATTATCTTGATGCTGTGAACGTTTAGACTCAACAATAATGCGTCTATATGATTGAGACTATTTTCGCTAATTACGCCCGTAGGAGTTACTTCCCTTGAATCCGTTTATCGTCGTAATGGACACAGACAATGGACAAATATTTGTCCATGCTTATGTGGTATGATTTGTCCAAATTGACGATGATACCACTTAAGAACGTTCTAGACACAAATCTTAAGTGATATACCACATAAGTAAAAAAATACCCCTTAAAACCAATATGGACATAATTTATACCCCCTATAGTATCAAATGTAAACACAATGCACCCAACATACATTTGGACAGTGTATCCAACAGTCATATGGACAAAGACACTAATTCAAATATTAATAATTTTATTAAAACATTTTCCATACCAAACAATCCTATGGACAGACTCCCCCAACAGATAAATGGACAGTGTATCCAACAGTCATATGGACAAAAAGAACACTAATTCAAATATTTCTTTAAAACAATTTCCATACCAAACAATCCTATGGACAGACTATGATATCCAATAGATAAATGGACAATACACCCAACATACATTTGGACAGTGTATCCAACAGTCATATGGACAAAAAGAACTCTTAATTCAAATATTTCTTTAAAACAATTTCCATACCAAACAATCCTATGGACAGACTATGATATCCAATAGATAAATGGACAATACACCCAACATACATTTGGACAGTGTATCCAACAGTCATATGGACAAAAAGAACACTAATTCAAATATTTCTTTAAAACAATTTCCATACCAAACAATCCTATGGACAGACTATGATATCCAATAGATAAATGGACAATACACCCAACATACATTTGGACAGTGTATCCAACAGTTGTATGGACAAAAAGGACACAAATTCAAATATTAATAATTGTATTAAAACATTTTCCATACCAAACAATCCTATGGACAGACTACCCCAACAGATAAATGGACAGTGTATCCATGTCATATGGACAAAAAGGACACTAATACAAATATTTCATTAAAACAATTTCCATACCAAACAATCCTATGGACAGACTATCCAACAGATAAATGAGACTATCCAACAGATAAATGGACAATGCAATGTACCCAACATACAGCCCGGCCGGGTAGCTCAATTGGTAGCGTATCTGACTCGTGATCTGGGTGTCACGGGTTCGATACCCGGTTGCGGCGACATTCTTTCGGGCGATGTTTTCCATTGCCTCTCACCTCTGATCTATGTGAGAAAGTAGTCAGTGGCTTCGAAAGAATGTTGTGTAAGTACTGGTGTGGGAAAGCCAGGAAAACATGGGTAGGTGCACTGACCGCCGTGATATGACCAAAGCTGTTGAAAGCGGCGTTAAACTCCAAACAAACAAACAAACAAACCCAACATACATTTAGACAGTGTATCCAACAGATAAATGGACAAAAAGTACAATAGCTCAAATATTTCATTAAAACAATTTCCATACCAAATAATCCTATGGACAGACTACCCAACAGATAAATGGACAGTGTATCCAACAGATAAATGGACAAAAAGGACACTAGTTCAAATATTTCATAAAAACAATTTCCATACCAAATAATCCTATGGACAGACTACCCAACAGATAAATGGACTACTTCGGAAAAGTTATAGCATTGGTAAAAGACCAAAATCCAAAAGTTAAATAATTCAGTTCAAATTGAATTTACAAAAGAAAGAAAACCGTTTAATAGCAACAGCATAAATTATATAGTTTCTGAGAAAAGGCCTTGAATGCCTAACTATAAACCAAAGGTTTGACCAAAAAGGGGCACAATTCAGTCAAAATCCATTCCAGAGTTATGGGACTTGACATACAGGGTCATATAATGACCCTTAATAAGTGTGTGAAGTTTCAAAGCAACAGCTTACACAGTGTCTGAGAAAAGGCCTTGCATGCAAAGGTTTGACCAAAATTCTAAGTCCAAAAAGGGGCACAATTCATTCAAAATCCATTCATGAGTTTTGGGACTTGACATACAAGGTCATCTAATGACCCTTAATAAGTGTGTGAAGATTCAAAGCAACAGCTTACACAGTGTCTGAGAAAAGGCCTTGCACGCAAAGGTTTGACCAAAATTCTAAGTCCAAAAAGGGGCACAATTCAGTAAAAATCCATTCCAGAGTTATGGGACTTGACATACAGGGTCATATAATGACCCTGAATAAGTGTGTAAAATTTCAAAGCAACAGCATACACAGTGTCTGAAAAAAGGCCTTGCACACAAAGGTTTGACCAAGCTGGCAACGTGTACGCCAACGCAGACGCCGGGGGGATTTCATAAACTCCTTTATTTCTTCGAATAGGCGAGCTAAAAACTGTATATACGAAATGTGAGCTACGATTTTGCAGCTAATGTACAAGCTACCAAGTATATTAATGGACAATGTATCCAACAAAAACATGGACCCAACATTTCATTAAAACGATTTGCTAACAAACAATCCTATGGACATACTATCCAAGATATAAATGGACAATGTACCCAACATATAACTGGACAGTGAATCAATCCATCAATGATATGGACAAGAAGGACATTTCATAAAAGTAGGCTGTATACCAAACAATCCTATGGACATACTACCTAACATATAAATGGACAATGCACTCAAGATTTATGGACAAAAGGACACTAATTCCAGTATTTCATAAAAGCAAGTTGCACATGAAATTCGCATCATTTTATTGCTTTATCTAGTTCTGTACCCTGTGTAAATAAAACGGAATACAGTAACTTCGTACCCTAGTTATTTTGTACCCTCTATATTATCAATTCCTACAAATCTTGTATTACTGTAAAATGCAGGTAGTCATTATAATGGAGAAATTGTTAATAAATGCAAACTTATCTTGAACATTCGTTCCATCCTAATATTTAATACATCCAACACATTAAATACACAAAACTTCACTTAACGTATTCATTTCACGTTATAAAAGGTTATATGATGGAATATTAACTACATGATTTTGGCAATTAATATTATTGCATTTGATGTTTGAAGTGTGATAATTAAGAATGCATGCTCCACGTAAACAGTTAAAGTTAAACCCTTATTTTTCATCGGAATAACTTACCAAACTGTGAAAGATGCCTTTTATATCACTTTATTTAATGCACCACATATTCAATTAATTGTATCTTTATTATATCGATTCCTAAGTATTTAAGTCGAGGAGTAATATAAGGTGTACAAAATAACTAGGGTACGAAGTTACTGTCTCCCAATAAAACTAATCAGTAGGAATATATACCTCTGTCTCCAAGGATCAGATAATAAATAAAACACAATCAGACAGAAATTTCACAATAAATATACAGGGTGGGCATCATGGTCCAGGGGTAGAGTGCCGGACTTTGGATCCATAGGTCGGGGCTTGAATCCCACAGGTGGCGAGATCAATATAAGTTGTCAGAACTTGTTTCACAATCAATGTACAATAATTAAGTTTAAACTATAAAACATTTAAACAATAACCACCTGAATGTAAATGGAACATCCCGCTTGTTGCAGAAGAATGCAACCTTTTCAAGAGCATCCAAAGATCCATCAAATATGAAATACTGGATGATTTTCTCTTCATTATAAATGTGTGTATGTAATTTGCAATCCAAATTATTTTTTAGGATAAATGCAAACACTTCGACAACGTTGGAAGATTTCATAAAAATCATGCTTTAATATGCAATTTGTTTTCTCATCGAAGGTCCGTATCCCATCTAGCAAATTGAGCACTCCATTTTCTCGCGACGAAAAAAATAATTAAACTAATTAAAACCAGCACAATAACATTTAAACTCGACAAAATTATTAAAAGAGCTTCGAACGTGTTTTGATCCATTTTCAAAGATGGCTGCCTTCGAAAATTGTCACTAACTACTTGGGTTGTCCATCATAAATTAAGTCTTTGCTTAATTTAGAAGCAGGGAATCGTTAGAAAACACTTAAAGCGATGCAAGTACAGACAATCTGAAATGCGAGGAAGGATCGGCGGAATAATATTTTGCTTATCCGAAATTTAGCCGTCCGAAATTGTAACAAATATAGATGAATTCGCAACCGATAACAAAAAGAATTGTAAAAGCATTCAATATGTTACAGTTATTTTACGCTGAAAAAGTACCCGATACAATCATGCTCATTCATAAAAACAAAATTAAGAACATAGACATACTAACCCAATAAGTATTTCCGTTATTTCACATACCCGCCTTCCTTTAGTCCTGGTATTCCTTTGTACCGTGTGCAAAAATTTCGCGGGCGCGGGAAAATTACGTCACTTGAGCGATAAGGATAAAAACAAAAGTACTCCGTAATCACTCAGACGCTTGAATGATGAGAACAAACGCATACGTGATAAAATATATTTGTGGAACCTCGGACAACTACGGACGCTTTCATGGTCATATATTCGTCCAAAATATTGTTGGGTGTAATTTAATAATTGACATACTACTCAACAGATAACGGACACGTCTTTAAACAGATTATTTCGTATACCCAACAAGGGGTACCCAACAAAAGAAAAAGACCCAACAAGGCCCGTTTGCACACACAAAGTACCCAATACATGCTCATTCGTATACACGGACGGACTTACAGACGGCAGGGACATTGTGCAAACTATTGTCCAAAGTCATTGTGAGGTCATACACAGCTGTTCAAATGTTGTATGTGGGGTAGCCATGAGAATTCTTAGGGGAGACACTTTAAGGGGTTTTCACCCAAGAAATCCTTATGGGGTCAAAACAAAGAACATGCAACATGTTAAAAAATGAATTATGCAGTGGAACCCTCATTATTTAGTGCTAGGGACACAGAATATTTGATATTATCCACAATGATTGTTGTTCACCACTTAACTGAATATTGATTTCAAACGAAGAAGTATTTTAAATAATCAAATTTCAACTTTAGTGGGTGGCAATGAGGTCATTAATATTCTGACCTTGAAAACAAAAGGTCTATGATGGTCTGAAAAATCACACAGCTTGGTTTCAGCAATTGGATCTCACTCCCTAGCATAGCCATTTTATCTTTTGACGAAAGATAATGTCTTTAGCTATTTTTTCACGAATAATGATGATTGGTTTCAGAGATGATCTTCAATTTTTGTTCTTTTCATTGCCATCGCAACCCGAGTTCTGTATGGATCCACTTCATGTTACCTATATCAGTAAATGACCACCAATGTATTATTTCTGTAAAGTTTAGTGAAATTTGGCAAGTTCTTTAACAGATGGGTTTCTTAAGCAAAAGGTTTATAATCGACGACAACATCAAAATTCCATGACATAAGCTCCGAGGGCAATATGCGCTAAAAAACCCAAAGTGGACACTGGACAATCATAAGGAGTCCAACCCCACAAGGCACTGGACAGTCCCACCCCACAAGACATTGGACAATCAACCCCGTAATGAGTCCCACCCCACAAGGCACTGGACAGTCCCACCCCACAAGGCACTGGACAGTCCACCCCACTAAATATGTCATCTTCCCCACATTACCTTAGACGTCAACCCCAAAATGTTACTAGAGTTTGATGGATATTATTACCCCAGAGTTAGATAGATGTGCGTCACTTAAGACTTGCATTAGGCCAAGAAAACAAATAGTCGTGTTTCAGGTTCCAGATGGACTCTAAATTGTGTCCCGACCCCAACCTTTTTTACCCGTTTCAAAAAAAAAAGAAGGAAAAGAGAGAAAAAATTGTGTTCTTTTGTGCCATGATGATGACGATATTGCTACCGACAAATTGGTGACCGATATTATCAAGTTGATTTATCCTTCATATAAAGGCTCCAATATTACTGTCTCCAGTTCTCTATGTATTTTTCCTAGCAACACATCTTCATGTGAAGAGTTCAAAGTACATTTTGGAGCAATATTAAATTACATACATTCACAGATACATCCTTGAGGCCCTCAAAGTCAGAGTTTAGAATTATGTTTTCTGTTGTAATTTGTACTGTGTAGTGAAAAAAAGAAATAAGAAAAGAAAAAAAGACCACCATCCTACCATACGTTTTTGGAGCAGGAAACCTGAAACAAGACTATTTTTTTCTTGGCATTACCAAGGGCAATCCTTATGATATGTTGTCGCAGTTGCTTAATTTGTATGCAACTTTCACCAAACAAATGAATTAACTAGTTAGACTAAGAACTATTAAAGTTTATTCCTCGACAGCTGCATAAACATCATTCTGCATACATAATACATGTACTAAACATCTGGTTATATGTGCATGTCTGGTCTTTTGTTTTAAGGACAATTGCAGATGTTTCATATTTTTTCTAACCTTAATTTTTTCTTGAAAGTCATCAAAAAGTCATTTGTAGATCTATAATATTATATATGAACTCAAAATTTAAAACTAAATTTTGTGAAAATTGAAACTAGCAATTGTCCTTAAAGTGATGAGTGCCAACAAGCACAAACTATACAATGTATACTGTATGTGAAGCATAAATTGCAACGACCCAATACTATGGAAGAAGTTAGCTTCATACTATTCCCTATATAACTAATATTGGTATTCTGGGAGATGCTGTGGTGCCTTTACTCTGAGATTTGAGTTTGGCCAACCACGACAGGCAAGTATCATCCCGACATGTCAATCATGACTTCAGTTATTGAGCTGAATTTAATCTAATAACACCTGGTTAAAAATGTTCAATGATACATTTTTTTAAGCAACTGGCACTAGTCTTTTTGTGGACTTAACGCAAAACTTAAACCAAAATTCTCAAAAGAGGCATTACTGTTGTAAAATGCAAAACAGATGTAGTACAATTATGCAAAGTTTCAAAGCTAGCTGTAATAATTACTGAAAAAAGTGGACCTTAAAGCAAAACTTAACCCAAGATTCAAGCAGACGACCACGCCGCCGCCGCCGATCAAGTGATGACAATAATTCAAAAACAGACAAGCTAAAAAATAACATACCTTGCTACTTACAGAAAACGATAAACATACTGAAGAGATTTAAAAATGCAAGTGACCGACAGCTTTCCTACAGTTTGATACTTCTATTTACGAGAAATAAATTGGATTTTACTTTTTCCGAAATAAATTGGATTTTACTTTTTCCGTTACAAATCTCCAGATAAAGGTGTAACATTTTTAAATCTCTCGAGTTTACAATAAACTCATCTCAAGGAACAAAATTAACTCAAAAAACATAATGAAAAAAACCCGGCTTTTGTAGCACTTTTCCTAAATTTCTGATCTTAGCACATGTTTTCCTAAACATATCTGATATTGCTAAGCTTTTCTTAATTGTGTCTCTTTTCCGTTTGCAGATTACACCATTGTTCGACATACTTTGTCTCAACAGTTTTTGGATACGTCTCTGTCCCTTCTCTGTCCCGGGAGAGCAAAATGAACTCAAAAAATAAAAATAAAAAAACAGCCTTTGTAGCACATGTTTTCGTAAATAAATATCTGCTCTGCGCCTGATCATCATATTGCTTAGCTTTTTCTTAATTGTGTCTCTTTTCCGTTTGTAGATTACACCCCTGTTTGACATACTTTGTCTCATCATTTTTTCGATACGTCTCTGTCCCGGGAGAGTGTTTGTTTCAAAGTCCTCTTTAAAGAGATCCATTAACTCCTCTACTTCTTTTTCACTCCACTTTTTTCTAGCTGATGGGACGGGTTTCTTTCTTTTCCTTGTTTCTGCTGGAAAATCCTCCGCCTCCTCCGGAGGATCCTCCTCCATGTCATCATTTAAGTCAGGAATGTAATCTTCATCACTATTTTCAACCTCACAACTGTTAAGAACACTAGAAGCTGCGAAATCGGCAGTTCCCATGTCTGAAGCAGATGTTGATGCAGTCTCCTCAGTGTCGGGCAACTCATCTGCCAATTCGGTCTCCCCTGTGTCCGGCAATGCATCTTCCAACATTTCTGAAAATATTGCAACCTGGGAATCACATTTCCTCAGTACGAAAAAGGGAACAATGCTCAAAAATTTCGGCCTTCAAAATCAGTTTTCTGAAAAGGTTTGTATAAGATCATGATTTTTGTAAAAAAAAACAAATATAAAAAGAATTACCTTTTCATACAAATTTAGGTTGTGATTGTATAATTTGAATATCGATTCATGCTTTGTATGAAAGTTAATATCACTTTTCAAATTTTATTTATTTTTTCCTGTCCATTTACAATCCAATTTAATGGCTTTCTAATATTAACGATGATTCAGAACTGCATCCTTAACACAGCAATTAATTTGTTATGGATCATTTTGGGAATGATACCTGGCAAGATTGTAACAGTACCACTGATTTTATTGCTTGCTCAAATCTGAGCAATCTTCTGACCAAAAACGCAGGACTGATTAATCATAATTTAAGATCACATTTTCACAACTAGGAAAATGTTGTCAACTCTATGTCTCACCATCTATTTGTATGTCTTGAAGCCGTTTCCCCCTGTACTTTCCAACCAGTCCAAGATCCTGAATGAGTAGTATCTTTGCCACATCTACTCGTTCCAGCACGTCTGATGTCTGGCGGTAGTGTATTCGATGGACATTCATGGTATGTCCTAAATGGTCAATCACCCATTGGCGCTCTGCCTCCGTGGTGTTTAAGGCCTGAAATATTTTTAGATCTGCCTTAATTCAAATACTTTACATACAAATATCCTATTAATGATGAATTCTACCTGTTCTCAAAATTGTAGATCTGATGAGCAAGCACACTGAAAATAAGTGAGCAGTGCACATTATCATGTTATTCCAGACACTAGAGCTCTGCCAACGGGTGCCAGACACTCGCCTGTTATACAATTTCTCAAAAACACCAGAAGGGTGTTCCACGGATGTGTCGCCTGCCATTTGCTGGACAATATAACTATAAAGTTTGAAGACGAGGTGAAATCATGAATTATTAGCAATTTTAAGTTTTATGAAAAGGGGCATAACTCTGTCAAAAAAGGCAGAGTTATAAGACTCGTGTAACAAATTCCTTGAGGTGAGATGAAGATGTTTGTCATGAACATAGGTCAAATACTTTTCAAGTTATAGCCAAGGTTAGGTTGCAGGTTAAAGTGTGACGGACAACGGACAAAGTGATCCCTAGGTGTCTGCCATGCTACGCAGGCGACACAAAAAGTAAAGTAATAAACAAGAGTTATGAAACCTGTCCCTGCGAGTTGCTTTAGTGATGCTGAAGACATGGAATATAAGTTAGAGCAAATTTTGTCAAGGTCACAATTACATCAGGCACTTACCATAATGAGACGTGTGTAAATATGAGTTTAAGCCGTCAACAGATTAAACAGTGATGATCAATAAGGTGTACTGTTTGTAATATCAAGCTTTGACCTTGAAAAAAGATTGCCATGAAGGTCAAGGTGACAAATCATATACTTACATGAAGCCCGGCTGATAAGGACTGTTATTTAAGGTGAGTTTGTACAGAGATTACGAAGTTATGGACAATGATGATGGTTTACACACGACAACGACTGATGACAATGCCACTGCCCAAGCCATTACAATATTTTGTCATTTTCAAAACAACAAGATGAATGCAAGAAAATCCATCTTCCTATCATTTATGAACATAAGTGTTAAATCCTATCTAAAAATATTACCTGCAACATAGTTGCCATGTATTTCCTCATGTTTGAGGTTCTTACAAGCTCTGGCATCTGCAGGCCTGCTTCAGGCAAACGTGAAACTTCCCTGATAGAATCATAAGCTCTGAATACCCCAGCACCTGAAGAAGACAACAAATATTTGTAAAAAGTTTCTAGTGCCGTTATCTTAAAGACAGAAAATAAGAATTTCTTTTATTGGCAACAAACGTTAATATTTGAATACATACTTGTTTTTGTTTTCTTTTTGACGAGTGCAGTTATGATTGGTAAGTAGATCGGGTCGACATTATTAGACAGCATATATGTAGAACTCACATTTTTATTATGTGGATGGGAGCCCAAATGCAAATACAGATGAAGCCAATTTTAAGATTTCTTCATAGCGACAGGATAAAAATATTATTTCAGCTTTTTCATTAAAAGTGCTAATGCAAACTTGGGGTCAAAAATTGAAAATTCTTTAAACTCTGATGAAGACAAATATAAACTACAGGCAAGGTGCAATATTGTACATTTTTATGTCAAAATTTAACAAGCAAGTTTGTTTGTTTGGGTTTTACGCCCGTTTTCAACGATATTACAGTTATGTACAGATGGTCAGTTAACCAGTGTTCCTGGGTTTCCTAACCAGTACTAACCTCTCCTCTTACAAGTACCTGGTAACTTTCCCACTTGAAACATGTGGGAGACGAAAGATCATCTTTTATCATGTATAGTGGTCGGGCAGAGGGGTCAAACTCGCAACCTGTCAATCGTCAGACGAACGTACTACCCCATGATTCTCAAAATTGTGAAAATTTGACCCGCAGTGTCCAACAGCACTCTTAATTCATAATAATGTGTATTAAAAAAGTACTAAATACCATTATTTGCAAAGACGTAGGGATTATCACGCTGAATCCCTGCCTTCTTCCGGACCTCAGGATCCGCTAGGAAACCCATTGCGTGCGTCGCATCCGAAGGTAGTATCACCGGCACACCTCTACCAGTCTGAAAGTAGAGAACGTCCAAAAATTGAAATCACTACTCTGCTTTATAAGTTAATAGTCTGCCTATGTTTGTTTTTAGCTCGACTATTCGAAGAATATGAGAGCTATACTACTCACCCTGGCGTCGGCGTCGGCGTCGGCGTCCACGTCACACTTTGGTTAAGGTTTTGCATGCAAGTTCTTAAATACTACATGTATTGCATTGAAACTTTCTACAACCCTACCAAACTATCACACCAATGTAGATTATCAAGTTAGATAACTCTATCCTGCATTTTATGCAAGTTATGGCCCTTTTTTACTTAGAAATTCTGGTTAAAGTTTTGCGTGCAACTAAAGTAAGAGTCCATATCTCAGTATTTAAGTGATGCATTGCATTGAAACTTTATACAGCACTACCCAACTATCACACCTATGTAGATTATCAAGTTAGATAACTCTATCCTGCATTTTATGCAAGTTATGGCCCTTTTTTTACTTAGAAATTCTGGTTAAAGTTTTGCGTGCAACTAAATTAAGAGTCCATATCTCAGTATTTACTTGATGCATTGCATTGAAACTTTCTACAACCCTACCCAACTATCACACCTGTGTAGATTATCATCTAAGATAACTCTATCCTGCATTTTATGCAAGTTATGGCCCTTTTTTTACTTAGAAATTCTGGTTAAAGTTTTGCATGCAACTAAATTAAGAGTCCATATCTCAGTATATACTTGATGCATTGCATTGAACCTTTATACAACCCTACCCAACTATTACACCTATGTAGATTAACAAGTTAGATAACTCTATCCTGCATTTTAGGCAAGTTATGGCACTTTTTTTTACTTAGAAATTCTGGTTAAAGTTTTGCGTGCTACTAAATTAAGAGTCCATATCTCAGTATTTACTTGCTGCATTGCATTGAAACTTTCTACAACCCTACCCAACTATTACACCTGTGTAGATTATCAAGTATGATAGCTCTATTCTGCATTTTATGCAAGTTATGGCCCTTTTTTTACTTAGAAATACTGGTTAAAGTTTTGCGTGCAACTAAATTAAGAGTCCACGTCTCAGTATATACTTGATGCATTGCATTGAACCTTTATACAACCCTACCCAACTATCACACCTATGTAGATTATCAAGTATGATAACTCTATCCTGCATTTTATGCAAGTTATGGCCTTTTTGGACTTATAAATTCTGGTTAAAGTTTTGCATGCAACTACATAAAGAGACCATCTCTTAGTAACTACTTGATGCATTGCATTGAAACGTTATACAGCCCTTACCAACCAGCATTTTATGCAAGTTATGGACCTTTTTGGACTTAGAAATTCTGGTTAAAGTTTTGCAACTACATTTAGAGTGTAATCTCAGTAACAACTTGAACAATTGTATTGAAACTTTATACAACCTTTCCCAATTGTACAACTATAAACACAACCAATTAAGATAACTCTATCCTGTATATGGTGCAAATTGTTGCCCTTTTTTTACTTAGAAATTATGGTTAAAGGTTTGCTTGCAACTACATTAAGAGTCCATATCTTAGTAACTACTTGATGCATTCCATTGAAAGGTTATACAACCCTATCTAACCATCAAACCTATGAAAATAATCATGTTAAATAACACTATCCTGCATATAATGCAAATTATCACCCACTAAGAAATTGTGGTTAATGTTTTGCATGCAACTACATTAGAGTCCATTATCTCGGTAACTTAAATAAGCGGTGGAATAGTCGAGCGCGCTGTCCTCCGACAGCTCTTGTTATGGTGTTTTTCATCATTTTCAACACATGTAAGGTTATATATGACGGTCGTTTTTTTTGTGGTGGAGGCATACCACCCACTTTTCCTGGGTAGAACCAGCACTGTACACCTCCCGCAATCCGTAAGAATCAACACTTTCTCACATGTTGAGCTCCCAGTGGGATACAAACCGCAGCGGTGAGAGGTGAGGCTTCCAACGCAGTGTCATTAACCCATCGGCCACGGACGCGCTCTTAGTCTACCTATGAAACTGAACAGAAGTTCAATACTTGTGAAAACATTTAATTTCAATTAGCAATACCACCAGCAGCTGCAAGCTGTTACAAAATCCCTCTGGTTTAAAATATAATGAAGGCTCTATCTGACTGAAAATCTAACAATTAAGTAAACTGCTTATTTTGATATATTACCTTTCCACGAATGATAACAACTTCTTGTCTCAACAGCAAATGACATTCAAATTTAGTCAGGTCTCCTCTGATCTCCTGACCAACTTCATCCACGCCCGTCTTTCTTGCTGCATACGTAGTCAGCCTATCAAAAATCATATAAATTCAATTTTACAAGCGGTCATAAAGAAGACTTATGGCAGATGATTAGTCAGTAATGTAGTTTTCCAATCTCACAGGCACCTGATCCGGAGGTCATGGTTTCACGTACATGAATCTTGTCTAGGTATTAGTGTAAGTTGGAAAAACCTGTTCCCGAATTAAAGTATAACAAATGTTTATATAAAAAAAATTCGGACCCCTTTAAACATACCTCATAGCCTGGACTTCGTGGCATCTCCTCCTGTTGAACAAGGTTACTCGTACCAATGTGAGAACTGCAGCTTTCCTGAAGTTGGTAAAGGAAGTATCGTCCAAATTCAGACTGGAGATTTCTCTCTGAAGGTAGTCTGATAGCTTCTTCACGTCAGTGGGAAGAGGAAGCTTATTCACTTGATTGAAGGAACGTTCAGTAAGGAGACTTCTCGCCAGTTTGGTCACTCTCAAACCCCACTGAATCTCCATTAACCTCAAGAATTCTTCCGCTTCCTTTTTTCTTGTATCGTCACCTACCATAATTGCTGTGGCCAGTTTAGCAGACAACATTCTCTTTATATCATGGCCTAGTTTAATGGCATTGCTCGGAGCTTTCAAATCTTCGTCATCCATTTCACCCACGTGGCAACAAAACATGGCTGCTTTCACAACAATATTAAAGTTTTTTGGTGCAAAATACCCATCTAAATCGCCATTTGTCTTCGATATGTTCTGACAAGCAAGCTTTAATTTGGCAGCTAGCCTCATTACTGAACTTGTGTAGTATTTACGCATGATCTCGTTGCCACGGTTACGCATCATCCATTGATTGCCCAAGTTGATGATAAGTTTATCTTCTTTAGCGACTGCAGAAATCTTATCATTCCGCATAATCGGGAATACTTCCTTCGTCAAAGACTGGGATGCTTCTTCAGGTATTTTTCCTGCTAACAAATCAGACTGAAGAACCAATGATGAATTGGAGCCGGAAGTGGGGTTATCTGATGAACATGAGCGCATGTGACGTTTAAGAGATTTAAGGAGAACCCATCCAAAGCAGTTGGGACATGGACCATACCTTGTAATATTCACAGTCTTATTGGCCCCCCACTCTTCGTCTTTTTCATCCTCATCTTCACTGGATTCATCATTACTATTTGATCTTCTTAATAGGTGCATCTCTCCTTTTTTATCCTTTAACACCTGAAGATTGCGAGTGTGGGCTGCTTTAAGGCGTAGTCTGCCAATCAGATGTTTACGTTCCTTCTCATTTTCGACTTTTTTAATCTGCAGGATAGTATCTTCCTTCTCATGCTTCTTGGAAAAGATGTGGTGAGAAAAATTACTTACTGTTTTCTCACAAAAAGGGCAGGGATGTCTTGAGTTATAAACTCTATCAGTAATTTTGTGTTTCCCAGTTTTAGAAAAAGCACACTTCTGTACAAGAGTAACAAAGATATCTTTGTTAGATATGTCCCTCGCAATGGCGTTGTCATTGGCTCTACAGTCTTCTTCTAAATCGCTGTCTGGACATGTCAACTTCATTCTTTTTCTCGGGTTCAACATCGGCCATACTTCAGACTGTTCAGAGTCATTATCCGAATCTGGAATAACAGTGGCTTTAAAATTGCTGATGCTGTCCATGTGACCTGAGTCAGTGTCCGAATCTGAAATAACCATGACCCTTTTCCTCACTGGACACGTCAACTTCGTTCTTTTTCTCAGGTTCAACATCAGCAATACTTCAGACTGTTCAGAGTCATTATCTGAATCTGGAAAAAAAGTGGCTTTAAAATTATTGATGCTGTCCATGTGACCTGAGTCAGTGTCCGAATCTGAAATAACCATGACCTTTTTCCTCACAGGTGCTTCAGCAGAATTACTCAGAATTTTGTGCTTCATGTCATCTTCTTCGATTGATTCTACTGGCTGTTGAGCTGCTTGCTCCACATCCATTTCCTTAGCTTGATCTACTGACTGGTCTTCTATATATATGTGGATCTGGTTGACATGTTCTGTCCAGCCATCTCCCTCAGTCTGATCCACTGGTTGCTCAGTTGCTTGGCTGACATCCTCTGCCAATACCTCTTTCTCTGTTGGATCTACTGGTTGCTCTGCTGTTTGCTTACTATCTTCCGGATTTAGTGCCTGTACATCTTGACTGACATCCTCTGTCCGCCCCTCTACCTCAGCTGGATCTATTGACTGGCTGATATCCTCAGCCCATCCTTTCACCTCGACTGGATCTACTGACTGTACAGCTGCATGGCTGACATCCTCTGTCCGCCCCTCTCCCTCCGCCGAATCTACTGACTGTATAGCTACTTGGCTGGCATCCTCTGTCTGCCCCTCTCCCTCTGCTGAATCTACTGACTGTACAGCTGTTTGGGCGACATCCCCAGTCCACCCCTCTCCCTCTTTTGGATCTGCTGACTGTACAGCTGCTTGGCTAACATCCTCAGTCTGCCCTTCTCCCTCTGCTGGATCTACTGACTGTACAGCTGCTTGGCTGACATCCTCAGTCCGCCCCTCTCCTTCTGCTGGATCTACTGACTGTACAGCTACTTGGGCGACATCCCCAGTCAACCCCCCTCGCTCTTCTGGATCTGCTGACTGTACAGCTGCTTGGCTGACATCCTCAGTCCGCCCCTCTCCCTCCTCTGGATCTACTAACTGTACAGCTGCTTGGCCGACATCTTCAGTCCGCCCCTCTCCCTCTGCTGGATCTAATGACTGTACAGCTGCTTGGCTGACATCCTTAGTCCGCCCCTCTCCCTCCTCTGGATCTACTAACTGTACAGCTGCTTGGCCGACATCTTCAGTCTGCCCCTTTCCCTCCTCTGGATATACCGACTGTACAGCTGTTTGGCTGACTTCCTCAGTCCGCCCCTCTCCCTCTGCTGGATCTACTGACTGTACAGCTACTTGGCTGACATCCTCAGTCCGTCCCTCTCCCTCTGCTGGATCTAATGACTGTACAGCTGCTTGGCTGACATCCTCAGTCTGTCCCTCTCCCTCCTCCTCTGGATATACCGACTGTACAGCTGCTTGGCCGACATCCTCAGTCCGCCCCTCTCCCTCCGCTGGATCTACTGACTGTACAGCTGTTTGACCTAAGGTCTCTGCTGGCTCTTCTTGTTCATCTGCGAGGCTATGAAGTGCAGCAAGGGCCCATTCAATATCACTTAAAAATGCTTCTAATGTTGCTGGCTTCTTCTTGAGATATCCTGAAATTAGATCAAATAGAAACCTTTTAAATATTTTAACGCATACGTAATACAAGAAATGTGTTCAAGGAACACTTACGTTGCCTTTGTTAAAATTATTAAAAAATATGTTTACAGAGACCTGGAATGGAAACAGACAACCACAAGCATTGTAATCAGAGAATGAATGGCAATGCCCTTTGACCTACTGATCAAAAATGAATAGGCTTCCTCTACAGACCTTGACCGATGTCCAAACAAAGTGATAGGATTCTAAGCCCAACCTTTAAATTATTAGTCGGAAGCTGATTTTAACTGAAGGTCACCATGACCTTTACCTTTGACCCAAATATGAATTCAGTTCACAGAGTATGAAACTAATGACTATATATGTCAACACCAGTGATTTGGACACTTGACCCCACTGTGTTCATGAAACAGAACCCCGCAATAAACAAAATGGCACAGATGGACAGAAAATTATGACTTTACATGTCAACCCCAGAGTGATATGGACATTTAACCCCATTGTGTTCACAAAAAAAACAACCCCACAATAAACAAATTTGCTCAGATGGACAGAACTTGAAAACAATGACTTTACACGTCAACCCCATTATGATATGGACATTTAACCCCACTGTGTTCACAAAAAAACAACCCCACAATAAACAAATTTGCTCTGATGGACAGATCTTGAAAACAATGACTTTACACGTCAACCCCACAGTGATATGGACATTTAACCCCACAGTGGTCACAAAAAAACAACCCCACAATAAACAAATTTGCTCAGATGGACAGAACTTGAAAACAATGACTTTACACGTCAACCCCATTATGATATGGACATTTAACCCCACTGTGTTCACAAAAAAACAACCCCACAATAAACAAATTTGCTCTGATGGACAGATCTTGAAAACAATGACTTTACACGTCAACCCCACAGTGATATGGACATTTAACCCCACTGTGTTCACAAAAAAACAACCCCACAATAAACAAATTTGCTCTGATGGACAGAACTTGAAAACAATGACTTTACACGTCAACCCCATTATGATATGGACATTTAACCCCACTGTGTTCACAAAAAAACAACCCCACAATAAACAAATTTGCTCTGATGGACAGATCTTGAAAACAATGACTTTACACGTCAACCCCACAGTGATAGGGACATTTAACCCCACTGTGTTCACAAAAAAACAACCCCACAATAAACAAATTTGCTCTGATGGACAGAACTTGAAAACAATGACTTTACACGTCAACCCCAGAGTGATATGGACATTTAACCCCACTGTGTTCACAAAAAAAAAAAACACGATAAACAAATTTGCTCTGATGGACAGAACTTGAAAACAATGACTTTACACGTCAACCCCACAGTGATATGGACATTTAACCCCACTGTGTTCACAAAAAAACAACCCCACAATAAACAAATGTTCTCTGATGGACAGAACTTGAAAACAATGACTTTACACGTCAACCCCAGTGATATAGACAGAAAACAGGTGATCAAAATACCTATGGGTGACTATTGAGGCACATTTTGACTATTGCAATACTATTACTATTGCAGGAATGACTATTACTGTTGTGGGTAACTACTGTAATACTATTTCAGTAGTATTTTACATATATATGTAATACTACTTTAATAATTAACATTATAATAAACCAGTATTACAACTCTGACATAAAAAAAATGCAAAAACAAAAGGTCAATGACCTTGAAGCTCTACTGGCAGGTTCTGATAGCTAGATCAGCATTCCTGTGAAGTTTCATGAACATCTGTCAAGTAGTTTCAGAGTAGTCGTTATTTAAAAATATATTTTTAGCTGTGGCGGCCATCTTGAATTTCACATCAACGTGAATATTTGCTAGGATCAACTAGACAGCATGGGCAACATTTCTGCTAAGTTTCATGACAATCCGTCAAGTAGTTTCAGAGGAGTAGTCGATAGAAGTATTTACTATACAACTCTATATGTAAACAAAGATGGCCGCTAACAGCCATGTTTAATGTTGAATCAAAATGATTTTCGACAAGGACCAACATCATGTCATGCTGATCATTTTATAAGAATGTATTGTACTGAATGTTGTTTAACGGCCCATCAACACAATATAGGTTATTTAGAGCCGACCCAGAGAGAGGTGAAGCATACATAGGAATCCGAGAATCGTGCCCTCCTGTTATTATTGAATAGATTCCTTTGAATGGTTCATTAACATGCTTAGAAAATAGACCGATACACGTGACCGCCTGGTTTACATCCCCATCAGACGGACGAGGCTAAGGAAAAGTGTCTTGCCCAGGAACACATTGACGAAACTCAGTGGCACCACGGAGGATTGTACCCGGGGCCTCTAGATACAAATCCGCTGCGCTACAGACTGCGCAACGCCAGCCCTATAAGAAGTTTCATATCAATATCAATTACAGTTTTCAAAAGTAATCGCTACAACCTTGCTTTTTAAAAATCTGTCTTAAGCTGTGGTGGCCATCTTGAATTTCACATCAACTAGACATCATGGGCAACATTTCTGTAAAGTTTCATAAAAATCCATCCAGTAGTCGCTAAAAAAATGTCTACAGACAGACGGACATCTCACCACGGCCACTGAGTTTCGTCGGTGTGTTCTTGGGCAAGACACATTCCCTTAGCCTTGTCCATCGGATGGGGACGTAAACCGGGCGGTCCCGTGTATCGGTCTATCCTCCGAGCACGTTAAACAACCATAGGAATCTATTCGATATTAAGAGTAGGGCACGGTTCCCGGATTCCTATGTATCCTTCCCCTGTCTCTGGGGCAGCTCTAAAAAACATATACTGTGTTGATGAGCTGTTAAACAACATTCAATAACTATATGAATTAAATGTAATTGTTTAATACAGTTTAACAAGAACAGCTTTAATGTTTCAATTGAACCAAAATGATATATAGGGTCCTATAGAAACCACAGCGTCCGAACATAGGTGGCATCGTATGTCCGCACTATACTGTGTTTAATTTTTTTATTCTATGAATATCTTTAAATTCATAAAATTATCTTTGACAAAACTGAATGCCTCATTTTATTTCAATTTTCGCGACTTTTTAGTTTTATAACAGGTACAGTACAGCTCACGGGAAACCCACTTTACTCTTTTACGCCGAGAGAGGAATGTACAAATCGCATACTTAAGCGGAGTTTGGACAACAAAACTACTTGGTGGCAATCAGCTACGCGAAAAGCTCTCAGCTCTTTTACGCCAAGAGAATTCGCTTACTCGGACCTCGTCAAGTCAAAATTGCACAGGTTGCAGGTGCAACTTTTTCTCATTGCGGTCATTTTAATGCATAATTATTCAACAACTTTAGAAAAAATCGTAGCAGAAGTCCATTTTGATTTGATTTGGAAAAGCCTGGATTATGTATACTGGGTCACAACAGTTATATGGTGGTTCATATTACCGGCTTCGCGGCAAATGAACATAAAATTCAATCAGTGATTATTATACTGAAAATTATAATTATATTTTTTAATAATCGTTATCTGTAACAATTTTTTACTATTCTGCTGTTTAGTATTAATACATCGATGGGTTCTTTAGTCAGAAAAAAAAAGTAAAGCATTCCGATTGATAAACAAGTGCCGCCTTGTTAAAACGTACATACATGGCCACGGATTATGTGTATTTATGTCGGCAGAAGATGAAATGACTTTCCGACGATTGATTTTTTCAAGCGCGCTGTCGGAAAACTTCCTGCGAAAAGTTCAGATTTTTCCAATATGAATCACCACAGGTGTGCACTCATGGTTAATTGGATTCTACGCGGAGTAACTCGGAGTGTGATCACTACGAGTAACTCGACAATGGCGTACTTTCGTTGTGTGGACATGCTGAGTAGATTTGTGCGGTATTCCGATACGTCCAAACTCGGCGAATCAAGTAAAGTGTGGGTTTAGCGTGAGCTGTACTGTATTTACTACTATTTTGTCAATTTACGCTGGAAATAAGAAGAAACGGTGCATAAAAACAAACTTTAGGAAAGAAATGGAAAATTTGCAAACTATCGATAGCATCATCCTGTAGTCAGGTTAACTATCTTTGATTGTTATCGAAATTTGCATTTACAATCGATGCAGTACTACATATCGGCCCTCTTACAATCGCAATACATCAATAGTTCAATCTATCGTTACACTCCTAACAATAGCTCACTATGAGCACTACATTATCAGGTGAGCTTTAAACATAAACAAAAAGCAAACAAACAAGAAAAACATTAAACCAAAAAAAACAGCTGGGATTTTGCAACATCAGGCCAATAAATGATAAATAAATAATAATAATAAACTAGTAACGGGACAACGCCACAAAACCTGGTTTTCAAAGTATGACATCAGACACCATTTTCATAGTGACTAAAACATAATATAAAGCTAGTTATTTATGTTATCTTTCTACACACCAAGTTTGGTGACAATATGTCAACATAAACTAAAATTATTGAGCAGAAACCAATTTGTACTTTTAGTAACAGTGACCTTGACCCAAATGACCTCAAATACAACCCAAACCAAGCTATTATTTCATATAAGCTTGCTACACACAGTTTCAGGACAATATTAAAAAATTATGTGACCAATAACTCTAGTTATTGACGGGAAACCACGTTGGACGACGCCTGCCACATCATTCGCCAATCTGAAAACCAGGTGTTTCATTGAAAACTTGGTAAGGATTTTTCCTTCATAAACAGAGGCCGATATTTGGTCCCTCCCCTAGCAAAACAGGGGCCGATATGTGGCCCATTCCCCTAACAAAACAGACTATTTTTCCCCCTCTTTGGCTGAGGAAATTCTCCTAAAAATGGCTTAACATTATTTCCCCCTCTTTCTCAACATTATTATGTTTGGGATACATTTATAAAAGACAGTTTATCTAAAATCAGGGAGTAAGTATACAGGGAGGAGACACGGGTTTATAAATGCTCTAGTTTATTGATTTATGCTGTCGCGTTAGAACGCCGCCATTTACTATTTAGCCAAAATCTCAGATTTTTACCGCTTTCTGTTATAATCACCGCTGTGAAATTACCTTCTTGCCAAAAATAAATATGTCTACTGTTCACTTTTTGTTATTATTGATGACTAATATAACCCGTACTTTGTATCTCGTTTGCAATAGTATACACCGTTTTTAATTTGAAAAATTTCTGGTTATATCTCAAAAGAGACATTTTCATCACCTCTTTTTAGGCTTTGTCTTATAATCACCACTGTGAAATTACCTTCTTGACAAAGATAAATATGTCTACTATTCACTTTCTGTTATTATTAATGGCTAATCCATAGTCTCCTATCTGGTCTGCAATAGATATAGACTGTTAACCATGACAGATGATCCACCGTTTTGGATTTTCCTATTTGCCTCAATACAAACTAGGTCAAGTTTAAAAACCAATATATCAGCTCACAATTGCTTTAAACATATCAGAATAATGACATATTGTCAATAAGTTATATTTACAAGTGTGTTATACTAACTTTAAAATATGTCATTTTCACGCAGTAGTGAAACGCGCAACAACATAAAACGACAAAATGGTCCGTGTCTCCTCCCCTGTATACCTAACTCCCTGCTAATATGTAACTCTTTTGCATATCTGCACACCCAAATCTTCATTTTCTGCCTGATCCCCCTATTAAAGTGCCTGGGCCTCTTCCCCTAGTTCCGAAAAAAAAAGCCCTGCTTGGTTAAAAACATATAACATGATAACTTGAACTCTTATCAACAAATAATTACTTAAGGCTGCTGATTTCCACTTATCAATGTCATTAGGAAACTCATCAATTACAGCTCCTTCCTTCAGATGAATCCTGTGAACACACGACATAGAGCCTGCAGCTATATTCTAATACATTCAATATGCAAAGGGCTCCATGCCCTTTTTAGGGGTTGAGAATATTCGTTATTTTTATTATTGTTTGTTTTTCATCCATGTTTGAATGACTGATGAACATAACACAAATTATTTTTTTAATAATGTTGAACATGATCAGCAAAATATTATTTATCAATTAAATTTGTACATTATAACACGTACCATCAAATGTGCACTGGCTCATCAGGCATTGATAAATTCTTCAAATCTAAGAGTATCTTATCTAGGAAAGTGTCAGAATTAAATGGGACAAATATACAATGAATGTACTGCTTGTCAGCATTTGTATCAGTATATCTATGTGGCTAAGTGGTTAAGGTATTTTGACTTTGAAGTACTGGCTCCTCACTAAAGTTGGTTCGAGTCCTGAAGGGGATTCTTTCATGTGAGGAAGGTGTCAGTTTCTTACAGAGGACTTTGTGTCAGATCTGGTATGAAATCCAGTTAACAGGTCAGACTGACTGTTAGAATTTAACTAAAAAATTTTGAAAAATCGACGTAAAACAAGCATACAAAAATCTGGCTAAAAGATCAGAATTTACGTTAACCACTCAGCTCTAAAACGATTCTGAAAGATGCATGACAGGCTGACATTGTGTAATACTTGTTATTTAGACTTACCAAGCAACGTCACACTTGCAGAACACCAATGGCAGCTGTATCACCTTCACTGGCCATAACACACGCGCGGACACATCAGGCAGCCTTGCCCACACAAACTTTGGTTTAAGGGACATCAGCAACCTGCAAAAAGTGAAAAACCACTTTGGATATTAAGACTAAACTGACGCCCATCAAAATAAACAACTTTTGATGTCTATCAAAATCCATGTTGTCAATGACTGAGATTTTCCAGTGTTTACCATGTAAAGTCATGAGAAAAATAATTTATCAATTTTCTCAAGACGAATTATAATATTTTACCACGTAGAGCTTTACCTAAGTAAAGCCATTTAAAAATGTTGGTAAACTGTTGTTAGCCAATGTTATGAATATACAAGAATATGCAATAGCTGGCACGGCAGTGCCTTCATTAAGCCAACCACTTCATAAGGGTGAAAGAATTACCAAATCGGATGATAAACAAAAAAGATATGATATGTTCTAAAACGAATATGGAAGCCGCCATTTTTAGAACTATCTATGATGTCATAGTTCCATATTACCATATATGGAATATTGATAAATATAATTTAAAACGAAGAAAATTTTATTTATCATAAATAAGAATTACTTGTATAGTTGATGGCTATATTAGGTTAATAGTAGCTGAGTGTTAGAAAAACACTGAAGACAAGCTTTAGCACAAATGAAACTGCCGGGGCAGCAGAAAACCTGCTAGGAATGACTGCTACCCAGGGACCGGAGACTAGTCTATGTACCCGGTTACAGGGCAGCAGACACTGCATTTTAAAACAAAATCTGATCTATTGAAATACTTTGGGTCTGCAAACTCACAAGTTTGTTCTATATAGGAATTGTTTTGCTACTCGAGATATTTAAAAAATTCAAAGAGATTTGCAATTGTTAAAGAAAGAGCAAAATCAATGAAAAGGGAATATGAAATGAGAACGTGAAACAGGCATTTGACTACTGGATGAACTAGTGTTTTTACTACGTAGGTTACCTTTCATAATTGCTGAATGAATCCATAGTACACGCACCTTCAATTTCAATATGTACGTCTATTTCATGAAATTTACTGAATAACAATATATCTTTCATTACACTGTATTTCAGGATTGTGAACCCATAGAACTCCTTCAAGGAGTCCTTGAAATCGAAGAGTCTGGAGCAAAATGTGCATGGCAAATTGTTCCATAAAATATATGACATTGTAAATTTAAAGTCATATCTAGCATTGTTTGAAGTGAAGAACATTTTAAAGCAACACTGATTCGCCATTGCCTTTATCTATTGCAAATCTGTAGACCACGAAATAAAGAGCCTTGTCCATCTCCTCCATACAAGTACCATCAAAATAAAAATTGAAAGTAATGTTGCAATAATCAACAAAAGCAATACACCGTCTAAATATAGCTGCATGTCCGTCATTTCGATTTTTTGTCTCTCATCATTTATACCGCTACCCCACCCATTATTTTCTTCAATTAATTATTAAAGCTACTTTTTCGACTGACGAATCAAATATTAATACACGCTATCATGTTATCCCACGAATTTATAATCTGAATCGATGTCTATCACAAATATCCATTTCCAATGCCCTTATGTATGTCAAGATATTAAAAATTGGCGAACGAAAACAAAAGCATGTTCATCTCACGTTCAATATTGACAATAACAACTCGACCCCACAAGACAGTCCTTTCAACATGACTGTTTGTAAACTTCTTTCCATTGATTTGAATAACCAAATAAACAAACTACAGACATTGTATAAACTAATAACTTACTATATAATTTTCCAAAACACCCGACTGTCGACTTGCCGTTAAATCTTGCCGTCACCCCACAACGAAAATCATTGAAAAAAATGGCGGGTGCGGATATGGCTTGAAATCGGTGCGCATGCGCGGTCGTCATTTGGATTGTTGCGCAATCTATCTGCTTCGGAAAAATTAACGGTGTAGTCCATCTCTCGCCGCATGGACGAGTCCATATAATATTTGGCAAATTTTGTGGGGTCGTTTTTTATTTGTTCATCAACCCCACTGCGTTCAGATGAACGTATATCTGCATCATGCATATGGGGTTAACCCCATATGTGGTTTCAACCCCACAAACATTACATGTACTGAAGAAATACCCCACAATGTTCGTCTGCTAAGAGCGGACAGACGGACTGACGGAAGGACGGACGCACAAATGGGTATTTATGTGACTAAACAGTATGTGGCTAAAATACAATATGTGGCTTTCAATTTTAGGTGGCTACAGAAAC
Organism: Serripes groenlandicus; assembly: GCA_031761405.1. Lineage (NCBI taxonomy): Eukaryota > Metazoa > Mollusca > Bivalvia > Cardiida > Cardiidae > Serripes > Serripes groenlandicus. The sequence goes on from JASEVX010000004.1 coordinate 139,622,929, forward strand.
TGTTCTAAAAAATGGGCATTTAGGTGACTTCCAAGTCCAAAACTTCATGTGGCTTTAATCCACCTTGTGTCATGTGATGTGGGAGATGATGTTGAACAAATATTTTAAGTTTGAATCAAATCCATTCAGTAATAACAGAGATAGAGTAAAAGTGCATCAAAACTTAACCCTGAAATTCAAAGAGAAAGGGGGAATAATTCATGATAAAATGTACTAGAGTTATGCACCTTGTGTCATGTGATGTGGGAAATGATGTTGAACTTTTAAGTTTGAATCAAATCCATTCAGTAATAACACCAAGGTGGGGACACGGAAAGACGCAGATGCTGGATCGAGTACGATAACTCTTATACTTTGTATAGTCAAGCTAAAAATCCAACCATAAATAACAACAAGACATGGAAATTCCATGAAACCAGGTTTTCTATAATGGAAGGTGTTTCATTAAGAATTAACAGATCTGTCAAATCTTTCTGTTAATAGTTAATCAAAGCTAGTAATTCAAGTAACAGGGAATATTTCTATTGATGAATAATCATAATTAAATTAAATATATCACAATTTTATCCAACAAATATCAGTTCAATACAGTCAATCGTGTGTTGATGGCCTCATTTATTAAGAACATATAATAGATAACAGATATTAAGCAACCTTTTGTTGTAAGCAGCCACATTTTAGGATCCCTAATGCCAGGTTGATAATCAGAGATTTGCCTTAACCCTCCCTTTACTTGATAGTAACGCATTTATGCCTTTGCAAACAGACTAGATCCAGGGCCCGAGGTTATGAAACTTACTCATAGCTATGCTATATTCTTTTAAATTGCCAAGTTATTTAATATGGAGCATATTTGCGCGAAGTTATTTGAAAATATCTATATGCATGGTAAACTTATGGTCTGAACAAAAAAAGTTCAAGTAAAGTATATTTTCTGTCACTGTGACCTTGACCTGGAAGCTAAACACATAAATTGTGCATATGACACAGCGTCTTGATATGGTTTATATCTGTTCCAAGCTATTTGAAAATATATCTGGATGAAAAAGTTATTGTCCGGACAAGAAAAGTTCAACTGATGTCTATTTGTTGTCACTGTGACCTTGAAGCTACAGACAAAAGTTTTGCATGTGACACATCATATTGATATAGTTCATATTTGTGCCAAGTTATTTGAAAATATCTCTATGCATGACACAGTTATGGTCCGGACAAGAAAGGTTCAATTAAAGTCTATTTCTTATCACTGTGACCTTGAATCTACAGATTTTTTTTTTGCATTTGGCACATCGTCTTGATATGGTGCATGTTTGTGCCAAGTTATTTGAAAATATCTCTATGCATGACACAGTTATGGTCCAGACAAGAAAAGTTCAACTAAAGTATATTTCTTATCACTGTGACCTTGACCTTGAATCTACAGATTTTTTTTTTGCATTTGGCACATCGTCTTGATATGGTGCATGTTTGTGCCAAGCTATTTGAAAATATCTCTATGCATGACAAAGTTATGGTCCGGACAAGAAAAGTTCAACTAAAGTATATTTCTTATCACTGTGACCTTGAATCTACAGAATTTTTTTTTGCATTTGGCACATCGTCTTGATATGGTGCATGTTTGTGCCAAGTTATTTGAAAATATCTCTATGCATGACACAGTTATGGTCCAGACAAGAAAAGTTCAATTAAAGTCTATTTCTTATCACTGTGACCTTGAATCTACAGAATTTTTTTTGGCATTTGGCACATCGTCTTGATATGGTGCATGTTTGTGCCAAGCTATTTGAAAATATCTCTATGCATGACAAAGTTATGGTCCGGACAAGAAAAGTTCAATTAAAGTCTATTTCTTATCACTGTGACCTTGAATTTACAGATTTTTTTTTTGCATTTGGCACATCGTCTTGATATGGTGCATGTTTGTGCCAAGTTATTTGAAAATATCTCTATGCATGGCAAAGTTATGGTCCGGACAAGGAAAGTTGACGCCCGCCCGCCCAACCGCCGACTTCGCCAAACTAATAACCAGATTTTTCCTGGTTAAAAAATTATTGCCTGGACAAGCAATATCATGCTCACTTTTGATCTTGAACCACCAAGTGTGACCTTGACCTTTGAGCAAGGAGCATTGGTCTTGGACGCGACATGTAGTCTCATCGAGGTAAACATTCGTACCAAGTAATTTTAACAACAATAAGTGACAAGTTATATTAGCGATGAAATATATAAATTAATAACAAAGGAGGGATTTAACTTTTTTTTTTATTTTCAGGCAACATCAAAAACATCAAAGAAATAAATGTAACAATGTGTTAAGTGCGTTCTTATGGGAGAATCTTCTTAAAAACATCGATTGCGGACCCCAGGTCTTTAAAAAGGTCATCATCATGACGTTTCTCTCTATACATCGCTTGACCGACACCGACACCTGGCATTAAAACAGAAACAAGAGGGCCATGATGGCCCTGGATCGCTCACCTTAATTATACAATGCAAAACACATCAAGAAAATTATTCTGAATGCAACCTCCAGTGCTAACAATATTTTCCTTCATTTGGCCTAGTGATCTATATTTTTTTTACCTGATATGACCCATATTCCAACATGGACTAGATATCATCAAGACAACATTCGGACGTTTCAACTTGCTCAAAGTAAAAATGCGGCCTCCGGAGTTTGAACAATATTTTCCTTTATTGACCTAGTTTCTGATCCAATATGACCCATATTCGAACTTGACCTAGATATAGTTCAGACAAACATTCTGACCAAATTTCAAGCTGCTGAAGCAAAAAATGTGGCATCCAAAGTGTTCACAAGATTTTCCTTCAATTTGATCTAGTGACCTAGTTTTTGACCCAGCATGACCCATATTCGAACTTGGCCTACATATCATCAAGAAAAAACATTCTGATACAGTTTCATCATGCTGAAATTAAAAATGCAGTATCCAGTGTTAACAAGATTACCCTTCAATTTGGCCTAGTGACCTAGTTTTTAACCCGGCATGACCCATATCCGAACTTGGCCTAGATATCATTTAGACATACATTCTGACAAAATTTCAAGCTGCTGAAGCAAAAAATGCGGCATCCAAAGTGTTAACAAGATTTTCCTTCAATTTGACCTAGAGACCTAGTTTTTGACCCGGCATGACCCATATTCAAGCATGGCCTAGATATCATTCAGCTCAACATTCTGAACAAATTTCAAGCCGCTGAAGCAAAAATATGCGGCTTCTACAGAGTTAACAAGATTTTCCCTCAATTTGGCCTAATGACCTAGTTTCTGACCCAATATGACCCATATTTGGACTTGACCTAGATATCTTTAAGACAAACATTCTGACCAAATTTCAAGTTGCTGAAGCAAAAAATGCGGCATCCAGTGTTAACAAGATTTTCCTTCAATTTGACCTAGTGACCTACTTTTTGACCCGACGTGACCCATGTTCGAACTTGACCTACATATCATTAAGACAAACATTCTGATAAAGTTTCAACATGCTCAAGTTGAAAATGTGGCCTCCAGAGTGTTAACAAGATTTCCCTTCAATTCGACCTAGTGACCTAGTTTTGACCTCATATGGCCCAGTTTCGAACTTGTCCAAGATTTTATGGAGATGAACGTTCTGATAAACTTTCATGAAGATTGGATGCAAAATGTAGCCTGTATAGTGTTAACAAGCTCAAATGTTGACGACGCACGCCGGACAAAATGTGATCCCAATAGCTCACCTTGCACTTCGTGCATAGGTGAGCTAAAAACATCAAATAACTAAACTAAAACAAGAGCACCGCATACTGCACAGACGCTCGACTGATAGGGATTTTCGACTTGTATCCATGTTATAGACACTTAAACAAAAAAATATAGGTTACACAGTGCAATTATTCTGAATATATATTATTCACACATCTTGCAATGATTAGCAAGTCCTGAAAGTTTTAGGCTTTATGTATTACAATTTTCGAGTCGTTTCCATGCAAGGAAAACTTTACCAAAATATCTAAATTTCAAGAAGGGCAATAATTGAGTAAATTTGCTTTGAATATTAAAGGTATTTGTCACACACATTATGAGCAAGTTCTGAAAGTTATATGCTTTTTTAAGCTATGCATATAAAGTCAGATATTCAGTACAATATATATAAAGCTTGCTCACAGGGACTTGCTCCTCTAAAAATAGATATGACCTACTCTATGCATAGATATTAACAAGGGTGGACACAGTTTTCTGGGTCGCCTCGCTTCAACTAATTTTTTTCAAAGTATTCGAACAAATATATGCATTTGAAGTACGGAATCGATCAATAATACTTTTCTCTATCAAACTATACCAAAATAACGTGAATTTGTTCTGCCTACGTATGTTAATTCCTTTGAAACATTCGCGAATTCGCAAAAAGGACAACAACCTGGACCAAAAACGAAAGTACTTCTATCGACATTTCGGTATAGTTCGGTTTTTTTCGTTGCGGTAATTGTCAGTTATATTGCGATTATTTTCCCGCGCAGGACCAAATTCTTGGAAAAATGAACCATTCCGAAATGTCGATAGAAGAACTTTCGTTTTTGGTCAAGGTTGTTGTCCTTTTGGCGAATTCGCGAATATTTCATAAGAATTTACATACGTAGGGAGAAAAAACAACGTTATTTTGGTATAGTTCGATAGAGAAAAGCATTATTGATTGATTCTCTGCTTCAAACTCATATATTTGTTCGAATACTTTGAATAAAATGAGTTGAAGCGAGGCGACCCAGAAAACGGTGTCCACCCTTGTTAACAAAAGTGTTTACAAGTCAGATGTTTACCTGGATTTCTCTTTCAACAGAAAATTCCTAATATAACAACAGCTTGCACCACTAAGTCTTAAGACAGCACACTTGACCACTCTCAGTGCTGGATAGTATGATATAAGCCTTTAATGTTAATTTTGTAAGTTGAAAACAAAAGGTCATAATTTGAGCCACGTTCACTGGAAAATATGACCTTGGAAATCTTTGTAAATTTCCAGAAAGCGTATCTTTAAGCTGTCCTGGGCATTTATGCATTTGAATTTGGGTCAGAAATGTGTGGGGACCTGATCATACTGCATGGATGCACAGGCAGTCCGGGCCCATGCTGGTCACAAAGCCTAGAAGATTCCTGAAGGCACATTTTCTTGTGATGTGGCTCATTTGTATTAAATTCCAATACAAGTTATCTAACAGGTTTGTATATGTCCCTGAAGACTCTATCCAAGTTTAACTTGACTTCAATAAGATGTTTTGTCATATATGACTGGATATCCAGCAAAGGAGCAAATCTTATTTTAACAATAATAATCCTTTCAATAGGTTAAAGACAATTACTTGAAAATCTCACACAGATATCTTACTCGAGATCTCAGCAATTAGCAGACCTACTTAATAATGAATGTCATGTCATGAAAATTAAATAACTTTGTGTCTAACTAGATTTTATAATGTAAGCGAACACTATTGAACACTAAAAAAATGTTTTCAAAAACCTTAATTTGAATAAGCCAAACCTTGACTAGGTTCATAATTATCAAATAACAAGAGGGCCATGATGGCCCTGGATCGCTCACCTTAATTATACAATGTACTGCAATGCAAAACACATCAAGACAATTATTCTGAATGCAACCTCCACAGTGTTAACAATACTTTCCTTCATTTGGCCTAGTGATCTATATTTTTTACCTGATATGACCCATATTCCAACATGGACTAGATATCATCAAGACAACATTCTGACTAAGTTTCAACTTGCTCAAAGTAAAAATGCGGCCTCCGGAGTTTGAACAATATTTTCCTTTATTGACCTAGTTTCTGATCCAATATGACCCATATTTGAACTTGACCTAGATATAATTCAGACAAACATTCTGACCAAATTTCAAGCTGCTGAAGCAAACAATGCGGCATCCAAAGTGTTCACAAGATTTTCCTTCAATTTGATCTAGTGACCTAGTTTTTGATCCAGCATGACCCATATTCAAACTTGGCCTACATATCATCAAGAAAAACATTCTGATAAAGTTTTATCATGCTGAAATTAAAAATGCAGTATCCAGAGTGTTAACATGATTACCCTTCAATTTGGTCTAGTGACCTAGTTTTTAACCCGGCATGACCCATATCCGAACTTGGCCTAGATATCATTTATACAAACATTCTGACCAAATTTCAAATTGCTGAAGCAAAAAATGCAGCTTTTACAGAGTTAACAAGATTTTCCCTCAATTTGGCCTAGTGACCTAGATTCTGATCCAATATGACCCATATTTGAACTTGAACTAGATATTTTTAAGACAAACATTCTGACAAAATTTCAAGCTGCTGAAGCAAAAAATGTGGCATCCAAAGTGTAAAAAAGATTTTCTTTCAATTTGGGCTAGTGACCTAGTTTTTGACCCGACATGACCCATATTCGAACTTGGCCTAGATATCATTCAGCTCAATATTCTGAACAAATTTCAAGCCCCTGAAGCAAAACATGCGGCTTCTACAGAGTTAACAAGATTTTCCCTCAATTTGGCCTGGTGACCTAGTTTCTGACCCAATATGACCCATATTTGAACTTGACCTAGATATATTTAAGACAAACATTCTGACCAAATTTCAAGCTGCTGCAGCAAAAAATGCGGCATCAAAAGTGTTAACAAGATTTTCTTTCAATTTGACCTAGTGACCTAGTTTTTGACCCGGCATAACCCATATTCGAACTTGACCTAGATATTTTTAAGACAAACATTTTGACAAAATTTCAAACTGCTGAAGCAAAAATTGCGGCCTCTGAAGTGTTAACAAGATTTTCCTTCAATTTGACCTAGTGACCTACTTTTTGACCCAACATGACCCATGTTCGAACTTGACCTACATATCATCAAGACAAACATTCTGATAAAGTTTTATCATGCTGAAATTAAAAATGCAGTATCCAGAGTGTTAACATGATTACCCTTCAATTTGGTCTAGTGACCTAGATTTTAACCCGGCATGACCCATATCCGAACTTGGCCTAGATATCATTTATACAAACATTCTGACCAAATTTCAAATTGCTGAAGCAAAAAATGCAGCTTTTACAGAGTTAACAAGATTTTCCCTCAATTTGGCCTAGTGACCTAGATTCTGATCCAATATGACCCATATTTGAACTTGAACTAGATATTTTTAAGACAAACATTCTGACAAAATTTCAAGCTGCTGAAGCAAAAAATGCGGCATCCAAAGTGTAAAAAAGATTTTCTTTCAATTTGGGCTAGTGACCTAGTTTTTGACCCGACATGACCCATATTCGAACTTGGCCTAGATATCATTCAGCTCAATATTCTGAACAAATTTCAAGCCCCTGAAGCAAAACATGCGGCTTCTACAGAGTTAACAAGATTTTCCCTCAATTTGGCCTGGTGACCTAGTTTCTGACCCAATATGACCCATATTTGAACTTGACCTAGATATATTTAAGACAAACATTCTGACAAAATTTCAAGCTGCTGAAGCAAAAAATGCGGCATCCAAAGTGTAAAAAAGATTTTCTTTCAATTTGGGCTAGTGACCTAGTTTTTGACCCGACATGACCCATATTCGAACTTGGCCTAGATATCATTCAGCTCAATATTCTGAACAAATTTCAAGCCCCTGAAGCAAAACATGCGGCTTCTACAGAGTTAACAAGATTTTCCCTCAATTTGGCCTGGTGACCTAGTTTCTGACCCAATATGACCCATATTTGAACTTGACCTAGATATATTTAAGACAAACATTCTGACCAAATTTCAAGCTGCTGCAGCAAAAAATGCGGCATCAAAAGTGTTAACAAGATTTTCTTTCAATTTGACCTAGTGACCTAGTTTTTGACCCGGCATAACCCATATTCGAACTTGACCTAGATATTTTTAAGACAAACATTTTGACAAAATTTCAAACTGCTGAAGCAAAAATTGCGGCCTCTGAAGTGTTAACAAGATTTTCCTTCAATTTGACCTAGTGACCTACTTTTTGACCCAACATGACCCATGTTCGAACTTGACCTACATATCATCAAGACAAACATTCTGATAAAGTTTCAATATGCTCAAGTTGAAAATGTGGCCTCCAGAGTGTTAACAAGATTTTCCTTCAATTCGACCTAGTGACCTAGTTTTTGACCTCATATCGCCCAGTTTCGAACTTGTCCAAGATTTTATGGAGATGAACGTTCTGATAAACTTTCATGAAGATTGGATGCAAAATGTAGCCCGTAGAGTGTTAACAAGCTCAAATGTTGACGATGGACGACGGACGGACAAAATGTGATCACAATAGCTCACCTTGCACTTCGTGCATAGGTGAGCTAAAAATATATAACAACTGAAAAATGATAAAATAACTTGATATCATCAATCTAAACAAGAGGGTCATGATGGCCCTGAATCACTCACCCAAGTAACATTGTACTGTAGATCTACATGTACTATTGTTAAGTATGGTAAAAGATCAAATTCATGGTCACAAGACTAAATTGTCAGCAACTTAGCACAGGGGGTATTTATTTTTTATAGATGACCTTTAAGTTTAAATGATGTCATATGCCAAATATCAAGGCTCTACCTCACTTCAGTTTTGAACAACAACTCATTTTTTTCCCTTTTGGTTGCCATAGTTGTGAGTGGAATTCAAATCTTTGAACAATTTTGAAAGGGGACCACCCGAGGATCATTCCTTTGAAGTTTGTGTAATTCTGCCAAGTGCTTTGGATTTTTTTTAGAAAATGTTGACAGACACACACCACAGGACAGACATCGAGCAGTCACAAACTTATACTTTAGCTCAGATGAGCTTAAAAGTAATTAAGGCCACTGCCATAAAAGCTCAGGGGTGTGCATTTCACAAAGGGAGCAAAATTGTTCTTAAGACAATCTTACAAGGTTTCAAAGATGTATCTTTATTTTATTTCATTTTAGAATCAATAGCTCATTTCTTCAAAGTCAAGGTAACTAGAGACTAAATCTTATGATGGAGAGTATAAACAAGAGCTGTCAGAGGACAGCGTGCTCAACTATTTTCAGTGTTTGATAGTAACGGGAGTTTCCAAGTCGAAAAGGTGGGATAATTCAGTCAAAATCCAAGTCTCGAGTTCTGCGCCAGTGGCTTATAATAATGACCATGAATACATATGCAAGGTTTCAAGTGAAAACGTTTGATAGTGCAAGAGATATTTGATAATAAGTGAAATGTTCTGCCAACGGAAACGCCAACGCCATGGTGAGTAGGATAGCTATACTATTCTTCGAATAGGCGAGCTAAAAAACTTCTCAGTAATTAGGTACTCATTCAAGTTTAGCCACTCTTATTTTTATAGCTGTTGGTCAACAGTCAGAATACATGCTCAACTACTCATAAAATATTGAACAAGAGGTAACAAGCACTTCAGTTCTTAAGTGCAAAGGTGACCTAAAAATGTACAAAATAACTGTCTGAAATAGACACATAAGAACTATCTGCATTGTCAAAAAGTCTCTCAAGTGGCTAGCCACGCAAAAGATGCCACATAAACAGCCTGAACAACCGAAACAATTACTTTGAACTGTCACACTTTGTGGTTCATCGCACTTATTTTCTTGATAATTTTGTCATTTGACCTTAAATGAATTTTGCCTCCTTTTGATTTACTCTTCTTTTTTGCAGCATTGACTTCACGTGACCGGGGTGTGATACGTGTATCCAAATAAGACTGGAAGTAAAGTTGTATTTCATCCATTTCTGTCTTGTCCCACCGCTGCCTTACAACTGTTTTCTTTTTTTTGTTTGTTGGCTTTGGAGGTTCTTCATCACTTTCAACATCATCTTCTTCTTCATTACTTTCGTAATCTTCGAAAACTACCCTGTCTACAGGTTCATCATCCCTTAAAAGAAAACATTGGTCAATGAACTTAAACTGCAAGTTCAAGCAAGAGCTATCAAGAAACAGAGGTAGACAATATTTGCACAATAATACTCTCACATAACAAGAGCTGTCAGTGGAAAGTATGGTCGACAACTTGGAAGACTACACAATGCTCACCAAAGTCCAATTGCTTAAGTTTTGTAACAGTAGTTGTGTAAATTTATTTTTGGTTCATTTTAAGATTTTCATAGAGGTTTATTACATGAGTGGTCATTCAATACGACATTTTATAAAACGAGTTTAATAAAATTTTGTATTGAATGACCACGAATGTTATATTCTATTTATATCATAAATTCCAATTCGATGATTATTAGCGCAAAATATACATAACGTTGCTATATAGCGCGGTCATTTTCAATGCTTTTCATTACGACGTCACGTAGCATTGTTATTACACTAGTTGAATACGCAATTTATTCAATGGCTTTATTACACTCCTGGCGACGTCATTTATGATATAAAAATAGTTCCTATAGAAACCCTCGTAATTTTAAGTGATGCCAAAGGGTGGAGATATGGAGCCCATTTTGACATTTGACCTCCAATAGAAACCTTGACCTTGGAGTTAAGGACCAGGTTCTTGTGCTCAGCACTTTATGATATCTCATGATAGTGACCATTTATGAGAACCCTTAAAGGGCTATGAGATGTAGGGTGGACATGATTTCTAACATACATACTGACCAGTACACAGTTGTATGTACAACCTTGTGGAAGGCAAGATTATCCAAGGGTATGATCACTGAAGTGAAAATGTTCCTGTCTGATATTACCTTTCACTTTGTTCCATGACTCCAGCAACAGTTTCTGCCAAAGTTCCCCTGGTCTCCTCAGAGCTGTCAACTATGTTCTCAGGAAAGACAATTTCTGAAAAATTAAAGGTTTGAAAGGTAAAAGTATGAGATCAAATGTAAAGCAAGACAGCAATCAAGGTCAAAAAAGGGGTGCAATTAAAGGTGGGGTTACACAATCAGTCATATCGCCATTGGGGGAGTTCACATGGAAGCTCTAGGGTAGGGTAGGCTGTTCTGTATATAATAATTACTCCCATCAGTAAAGAAATTGACCAATCAGAAACGTGGCCCTGGTGATAAAGCTGTTGCTCAGCTCATTAAATGCAGCAGCCAAATGCCGGGAACCAATGAACCCCAGCTGGCGGTTACTAGAGATCAGCTCTTGAGTGAGGAAGATATGAATTGTGTAAACACCAGTGGCGTTCAAATGGATTCCGAGTTAACCTTACCCTACCCTAGAGCTTCCATGTGAACTTGCCCATTTTGAGCATTATAGTATGGCTCAATATATTATCTAAGGGTATTAAAGTAACTACAAAAAACACAAGTAATTAATGTATTGAATAAGTTGCCATCAAAGAAGAGATATGCAATGCCATAGCATCAAATGAATTTTGGCAAAAACAACCTATTTCTGTTGCTTCATGATTCATTTTACTCTCCCCTAAATCTCATGATAACACAAGTACAAAATGCAAATAAGTATTAGGGGTGCAACGATATGGCCAAACCCGTATTGCGATATATTGCGATACAGTCAATCCATATTGCATGAAATGAAGTTATAAAAAACAGAATAAAACGCCACTTTTACTTATGTGCTGATTGCTAAGTACTGTAATATCAAATACATGATCATAAAAAAACATTTCCCAGAATAAGTTCTAAAAAAAACTCCCATGTTAAATCTCACTGTAAAACATGATTTCAATGTCCAATTGTCCATTCACAAGCATTATAAATTAACTATACTCCAAGAATGAATAAATCACTTTAAAATCAGTGCATTGACAATTTGACACTGCGTAACACAATTGTTTTGGGGCGGTGAGATCAAAGAATATTTGTTTGAAGCTTGAAGCAGTAATGCCAATGCCGATTGGCGCGGCGAAATCAAAGAAATTTATTTGGGAGCACTGAGCAGCATCATGTCTTGTCGACAAGAATCAAAGGAAAGTATTTAGGGCGGCATTGCCCTATACATCAAAGGATTGACTAGTGGCGGCGACCTGTTTGATATGCAGGGCCCGCGCTGTCGTTCGCCAAATGCGAAGATTATTTTAAACAGGGCGAAGTATTTTCAATTGTGGCGGAATCAAGTCAACATTTACCGGTTTGGGGTATCAAATTACGACATACAGTGACTTGTTTCCTTTACTCTATAATATTGCAGCGTCATTTGTTTCAATGTCGGGAACATTTTACGGCATCCTTTTGTTTCATTTTGACAGTTTGTGTATTTCACACTTCTTTCAGTGTTGTGAAGTGTTTATTTAGCATTTTAATCCGACCGACCAACACAGATGAGCGATAATGATACATTTAAGGCCGTACAGTTGATAATTGGCAATTATAGTTGTCTGCAATCTTTGAAATGTGTGCTTAAATATTAAAGACAATATTGCGGTACAGGGATTTTGTACCGCAATACGTATCGGGCCGACGCTGCATTGCAATATACTGGTATATCGTTGCACCGCTTATAAGTATTAGTATAAATCATGCAAGTGTTTCAAGTTGTTGTACCATTTTTGACTGAATAGCAAAGTATTATCCATGGTCACTGTATCATTATATTATTTACCAAGAACAAGATATGTTGATATGTTCTTCTTTGAGATTGATTTTATTTAAATTCCGTGTTTAACTAGATAATAAATTAGAAATGCATGACAGAAAGTTTAAGTGTTGGAGAGTATGCCCCTTTAAAGTAATAGAGTATGCACCCTTCCATTATGCATGACTTAGTTCCATTAAATAGACACCAACTGCCTGCTTGTCTGAAAATGGCTCTGTTCATTCAGGAAGTACACTAATTTCTGCAAAAATGAATGGTAGAACTGACCTGTTAAGTCAATGCTATTCAAATCCTGGCCTTTAAACTTCTTTGTGAGATTCATATCTTGAAGCAGGAGCATCTTCGTGACATAAACTCGTTCCACTAGCCCAGACATTTGCCTATAATGGGCCTTGTGTACGTCTGAGGAATGGCCCAAATGTCTACAAACCCAGTCGAGCTGGTACTGATTTAAGTTCAACATCTGGAAAATACATAAGAATATGTACTAACATTGTCGTCTCCAATGAAATAAGAAACTGCAATGCAAAAACATTTTCAAGTTTCAAGTCAATATCAGTGATAGTATTAAAAGATATTTAACATAATGAACATGTTCAACCAAATTTACGTTGAAAAGGGGTACAATTCTGCTTAAATTTAAATCTGAGTAATGGGACATGCATCAGTAGATGCAAATATTGACAGCAAATAACTATTTTCAGTTTCAAATCAATACCAGTGATAGTTTTCAAGATATTGAACATAATGAACATGTTCAACTGAAATTTCTAAGTTGACACGGGGAATTTTTCTGCTTAAAATCAACTCAAGGTAATAGGACATGAATCAGTATGCGTGAATATTGGTAGCAAATAACTATTTCAAAAGCTGTGATAGTGTTGAAGATATACTAGGCTACCCCAAACTTTAACGAACTAACTTTAAGTTCAAAGGAGATAATTTTAAGTAAATTCAGTCAAGTATTATCTAAAATGATGCTTAATGTCCTAATACACCTTAAGCAACATTCATACCACATAAAAACAAGAGGGCCATGATGGCCATAAATTGCTCATATGTGTAATACTGCATTATCAAATCTGGAGTTATAATTCAGCCAAAATACTTGACAGACTAGTTTGTTTTTTATCCCAGATGACCCATATTCGGAGCAAGATTTTACAAGACAAACATTCTGACAAAGTTTCATGAATATCCAGCTGAAAATGCATTTCCTATCACATACATAGTCTTTCATTGATTTGACCTGGTTTTATACACCAGATGACCCAAAATCACATTGTCACTTTGTGACAGTTGAGCTAAAATACGTGGCTCAATAACTGTTCAATAACTTAGAAATACACTAGGTAGCCTAAAACCTTAAACCAAAGTCTAAAGTTCCATAATTCACAATTAATATGATCACAAGTTATCTAACTTGATTCCCTTATACCTTTTAACAACATAAGCAACATCCACTTAATAGCAGAAGACCCTAGGCTCTGTAACTTAGAAATATACTAGGTTGCCCTAAAACTTTAACCAACGCCAACAACATGGTGACTAACCCTCCTATTCTTGGAAGTCGAGCTAAAACTGGCCAAAAATATGGACCAAATTTCAGACTTACTTCTCTCCATTTAAATTATCATAGATATTCATGCAAGAAACCTGTTGTGACGTTAAAGATGAGGTTATGTTTACATAAAACGTTGTAACGTCATGATAATATGCATTATATTTGAGAATAATTGAGAAAAAGTAAATCTTCACACCTTTTGTACATGGTGAAAGGGTACAATTTCAGTCACCACTTTATATTTAAACTATAAAAAGATTTACATTAATTTTGCACATATAAAGACAACAGATTTTCATTTTCTGCACATGTATATGTAACACATCATAAGTTGTGTAGGTGAGGTAATGTTCGTTTTTGAGCGAAGGGTCGCGAAGCGATCCGAAAGCTCATAGCATGCCTGCTTTCGAAAATCCAACTTAAAGCTGCAACCACACACAACCGCGGAAGGATTTGAGATTACTTCATTTGATTGGCTTTCATTCGCATCGCACTACTTTCGACAGGCCTTTTTGCCCGAGTCCGCCTTCCTCATGAATGAGTTCAAAAAGTAATTCCACTGTGGACTAGATTTTTATCAATATGTACAATGTCAAATACTTTTGATTTCATTCAATATTATCACACTGTAGACTAGTCACCCAGTCACTTTAAACAACGTTTTATAATATCATAATGTTTATACACAGAAAACTGATAAACTCAGAGGAACACTTTGAAATGGCAGGCTTCGAACGTTTTCATTAATGAACTGTCAGTGTTCACCCTTTACATGATAGAATACGACACAAATCAAGCGGGTGAATTTTGAAAACTTTTCTAGAAAATGTAACAATTACTCAAAATGACTTATTCTACACAATGTCTCAAACCTGTAACATGAACATTAATTCAATATTCTAGATATCACACACTTTTCTACAGCTATTCTTATACCATTTTCCGCCACTTATCTGCGTTCATGTTATTAGGCAGGGACAGTGCATAACACTGTCCCTGTATTAGGGGAAATTAAGCAGAACACTTGAAAATCATTGTGCCAACGCTTCCCGCTTTATTCAGTTAAACTTATTATTCCCATATTTTTGTTTGGATATGTTCCAATTCGCCGGCCTCTTATTTCGGTTTAGAGAAAAAGGGTAAGTAAGTTGTAAAACTATCAGATATCATAAACGGTTATGAGGTCTCCTGTTACTATCTCGATTATATAACTGATTCTCGCTCAATAAGTTCAGAGAGCGGTCATACAGGGCATGAATAAATGGTCTCTTCCTTTATTCCTTTTTTGTTTTGAATTAAGGTTTAATTAATGTCTTTCGGATAAACATACACAAGGATAATATAATATTTTGCATAACCTTTTTTGTATCAAAGGTAGCACTTTCAACAATAAGGGTAAGTCCATATATTTTGATGCAAATAAGATGTAAAATGTGTTACATTCATGTATGCAGTCAAATTGTTTCAACAACAATACACTTATCCATACCAAAGCAGTGTTATTGCATTATTTACTGCGAATGGATAGATACTCAAATTATTCTTTAAGGTCAATTAGCGCATCTGCGTATTCCGATCAGGATCTGCATTGCACACACAAATTAGTCATAGAAAGTTTAACCCTTTCCCTGATATAGACGCTTTCTGACGCATCTACAGCAGACGGGTTTTTGAAAAACATACGTGCAATTTCTCCTTTTGACACTCTGTTTTCAACTTTTAGTCTTATGTTTTCCATTTAAATATAGAGATTTTCCATTTTTTTTGTAAAAAATATGTTCAAAGTTGTCTGCTACATAATTGCCGTATGAGGGAAAGTGTTAAAGGATTTTTTTTGTAACACAGAATTCATTTGTTTCTTATGTGTTGAACCTAAGACAGGTCTTATACTTATTGTCATGCTGGTTTTCAGAGTTACAGCGTCAACATCAATGAAGGTACTTCGCTCATCAGTGCTATCAGCGCTTTGATTATGTTCAATATGCATTGTAGCACAAAGTGGCATAATTTGATTGAAAATATTTTTGACTTTAATTTTCAGCTATATTGCAAGATATCAAAGATAATATCACACATATAAGAGAAATAGAGTCAATAGATGATACCTTGACCTCTGAGAATATTTGTGCAAAATTATTGCAGAATTCCTTTAATACCTGTGTAAGTGTTGCCGTGTACTTCCGCATGGAGACACTCGTTATTCTTCCCGGGTACCCCAACAGACACTCGTCACACAGGCCTTTGAGTGAGTGGTATGCTCTGGCATAACTCTGAACTGTAACAACATTATATGACATGGACATGTTGCAATAAAATTTCCTGCTACTATTTGAATTTACATAAATATCAATGTTTATTTCTTAATAACTGAGGCAATTTATCAAACACAAAATGTGTTAAATTGAAAATGGTTAGAATTAGTAAAATGATTGAATAACCTAATTTTTTGTATTATAAATAACAACTTGGATTATACATATGTAATTTTAAAATGATTATGTATATGTATGTAAATACTTCAGAAAAAATACATGTCTTATACAGAGAATTTTACCTTTATCAATATTCAGGTTTCACAAAAATCAAGATGAAACACTTTAAGAATATGCTTGACACAGGATACTAATTTGCAAAGGACTGACTCAGTACATTATTTTCGATATACCTGAATTGGGGAACAAATATACATTATCATCTGTGATACCAGCTTCTCTCCTCGACTTCCTTGATGCGATGTAATCAAGAGGTATCTGTGTATCGGCAGGAATCAGTACTGGAACTGGTCGATTTCCCTACAAGATTTCAAGGAGTTCAATCATGTTACGACAATAGCTTGACTGTTTTTCTTTGAAAAGTCGAGCTAAAAAATGGTTTGAGCTATTTGCAAAGAGGACCATCCAAGGATAATTCCTGTAAAGTTATCACTGGTCTTGATGTTAACTTAGGATATTACTTAACCCATTACCTCATAATTATGCATTTTTACATCTGCTGCAGCATGACATTTGAAAACACTGTGGCAAAGGATGTAATTGCTCCTGTAGGAGCAATTTCTTCCTTTGCCACAATGTTTTCATTTATGCAGTTTCATTTATATTAGTAGTATATACATTTATCCATATCTTTCAAAATGACGTCTGCTACAAAAATGCCGTATAAGGGAATGGATTAAGCAATAGAACCCTCGTGTTCCTTAAGGCTACAGTTGATAATTGTAGTTGAATGTATTCTAGTTTCATAGGCAAGGTTGAAGTTTCAGGACAAAGGGACAGACAGACAGACCCCCCCCCCCCCCCCCCCCCCCACCCCTAAAAAATGCCAAATTATAATCCATGAGAGGCATAACAAGAGTGCCAAGATGGCCTTATATCGATCACCTGAATATGTTTAAAGTGTTTACCTAAACAAGTCAATGTTAAATAAGTGATTCCCAGGTGGGGCCATTTTTTACCCCAGGGCTATGATTTGAACATTCTTGGTAGAGGTTAACTAGATGAAGTTACATACCAAATATCAAAAGCCTGGACATTCTACCTTTAGATACGGTAAGAAGAAGTTGACGCACAAAAGGCGATCACAATAACTCAACTTGAGCAAATCACAGGTGAGCTAAAAATTGGCTAAGCTCTTAAAAAAAGTACGAGAAAAGTTGCCTACAACTTTACTTTTTAGGTTTGGTTTGTGTGGTATTTAATGGCTGTTTTCAACATTATTTCAGTTATGTACCCGCAGGCAGTTTACCTAACCAGTGTTCCTAGAAACTGTACCAGTGCTAACTAAGTTCTCTGCAAATAACTGCCTACTTCTCCACAAGAATCATATGAAAGAATCAAGGCCATATCTAAAAGGACCTTTTTAGGATGGTACATAACGTGGGCTTGTTGCAAATGCAGATCCCAAGATGAGTAGAATAGCTCCCCTTTTCTTCCACCAGTCAAGTGAAGATGTATTTTTTCCAGGAATTTTCAAGAGAAAATAATTTTATAATCTTGGTAAAAAACTTTAAGAATCTCCGATACCCGAGACCTTTATAATTCAATTTTACTACATCAATGCATGTATGACAAAACTTATATAAAGATGCACTGTAAAATGGTCCCAATATTTCAGGACTGAGTCAGTGACGGGCTCTCATGACTGAGGGGCTACTGCAGAGCTTGACAGACAATTGGATGATTAACTTATATATACAAATAATGATGGTACAACTACATTGCATAGCCTCACCTTTCCCCTGACCCTCATAAGTTCCTGGCTTTTCAACAGGTACTTTTCCACATCTGTTAGGTCTTCAACCATTGACTGATCCATCTCATCAATGTCACTTGTTTTCCCAGCATAGCTCTCCAGCCTAAGTAGAAACGGTTATTTTTCGTAAATTAGGTCAGTTTAATTCTTATGTCTTCTGAATAGAAACAAGAGGCCCAAGAGAGCCAGTATCGCTCCATAGCCATAAGGCAAAATTTAAATCTCCAAACAGCCCTGCCGCCTAGTGGCCATGTTTTTTACCAATCAACATGGCTTGAAGGAATCTGATAAAGGGTCACCGAGGAACATTTCTACAAAATTATTTGAAAATCAGCCGGACTATTTCGGAGAAGATTTTTTAAGTTTTCTCTTTAGCCACATAAGGCAAAACAGCCCCGCCCTCTGGCAGCCATGTTTTTTTACCAATCAACATAGCTTGGAGGAATCTGATAAAGGGTCACCTAAGGAACATTTCTACAAAATTATTTGAAAATTGGCCAGACACTTTCGGAGGAGAAGATTTATTAAGTTTTCTCTATAGCCATATATAGCAAAACAGCCCTGCCTTCTGGCGGCCATATTTTCAACCAATCAACATGGCTTGAAAATCGGCCTTACGCTTTTGGAGAAGAAGATTTTTTAAGTTTTCAATATTTTTTTCTTTCGGTTGCCCTGGAAACCAGAATTTTGAATGGATCAAAAAAAGATGAAGGAATTTAGTAGATGACATTGAGAGGATGCTTCCTATAAAGTTTCAACCAAATTGGCCAAGTGGTTAGGGAGAAGAAGTTGTTTAAAGAAAAAAGTTAACACACGCACGCATGACGGACAATTCGCCATGACATAAACTAAAACAAGAAGGCCAAGATTATAGGTTATTGACCCTGTACTGTGAAATCATCGTTGGACCGAGTTCTTTGGTTGACGTTGCCGAGCTTGCGAGGTTACGTCCGCCAAAGAACGAGGTCCAACGATGAGTTCACAGTACAGGGTCAATAACCTTTTTATTGCATACTTTCATATTGTAAACTATTTGCTTTACGTTGTGGAGGTTTTTTTTTTATTATCTATAA
This sequence comes from Serripes groenlandicus, assembly GCA_031761405.1. Lineage (NCBI taxonomy): Eukaryota > Metazoa > Mollusca > Bivalvia > Cardiida > Cardiidae > Serripes > Serripes groenlandicus. The sequence continues at coordinate 139,642,349 of JASEVX010000004.1, forward strand.
TTGATAAATCTGCTTCCGAATTAGAAACAAACTGTTTGTTTACATAAGTAGTAATTTTTGTGCAAATGCCGTTTGAATTATAACGGTGACGTAATTTTTTTAAATGACGTCATGCACGTGCATAACCAACGTTTTAGACGCGCGTTTTAGACTGTTTTCATGTCAAAAACGTACTGTTAGCATGAGACAGTAAGAAATTGTCCATGATCAATATATGAGAATTTAACATTACAAAGTCCCGTGAGGTTTAACAATGATATTTAGGTCAGCTATATTTGTTTACATAACAAAAGTAGTCCCTAGCATTTTAATTATGCAGAATTTTCGCACGTCCTTATCTACGGTCATGATCACTCCTTGACAGCGGTCATGATCGAAAAATCGTGACCACTTTCTTCAATGCAAAGTGAACGGGACAATATGAAAGTATGCAATAAAGCTATATATTGCTCACCTAAGTAAGATCAAATTTTCAATTAGAAATAAAGGGAGATAAAATAAAGATTTATCTTATCAGATTGCCTTGCCTATATTCACCAAATGGCATAAAATCATTTCTATCAACTTTCATGAAAAGTGAAAATTTAAGTATGTGCATTATTTATCTACTTATCTGTGTTAAAACATTAAATAACTGGATAGCATTTGACCGATATTGTAAAAGGTTCAAATTATGGGTACACATATTTTTAAACAAAATTGCTAACACAAGAAATCATTTACCTTATAACTTCTAGTTCACCACTTCGGCGTTTGTTATACAGCATAAGTCGTGTCTGTACAAGCTTTACAATTCTGCTGTAGTTGTCTGCAGACAAGGTCACATTTTTCAGCTCAGATGTTATATACAGTGTCAATTTCTTAACATCTTCAGGTGATGGCAATTCCTTTTGCAGAGTGAATGACCTTCTTGCCAATACAGTTCTTGATAATTTTACAATTTTATCTGCCCACTCAACTCTGATCAGTTCCTGGCACGTCAGAACTTCTTTTGCCAATTTACTTCGGGGATCAGCTTTAACTAGCATTGCCCACCTGGCTGTCAACATCCTTTGAAGATCATACTTGATCTTGATGCCATTACTGGGTGACTGTAAATCTTCTAAGTCATCCATAAATGGTGCACAGCACTCTAAGGCAGCTGCAACAATAATATCAAAGTATCCTGTTTTCATATAATCTGCAAATCCTTTAGTGGCTGATGAACTATCCTTGTCTAGGTTACGAACTTGAATCAACAACTTCGCCATGAGTCGCATGTGCTGACTTGTGTAGTATTTCCTTTTCTCCCTATTATCAATACTGCGCCTAAGCCAGCTTTCTGCCAATGCAATAATACAATCGTCAGATTTGGCAATCTGTGCTACATCATCCATACGCATACAAGGAAAGACTTCATTTAGCATTAGCTTTGAAGGTGCCTTAGAAATGAACCCTGCCTCCACCTGCGACTGGATGATCAATTGCCTTTTACTCAATTTCACTTTGACTGGACTGCATTTGGTGACATGTCTCTTCAAATTCTTTAAAAGAAACCACTCCTTACAAATATTGCATGGCCCGAATCTGTTAACATCTAGCAATCCTTCTGGTCTTCTAGACAATATAATTTCCCCAATACCGTCTTTGATCACCTTCATATTATGTTTATGATCTCCCATTTTTCTAACTGTATTAATGTCAAGTTTGTCTTCCTTTAAAAGCCGCTTTATTTCAGGAATATTGCGATGTGATTCGAGGTGCGTCTTTATATGCTGCCGCATCTTACCACAGTGAATGCACGCGTGGTAGTTGTTGTATACTCTGGTATTTTTTGACTTTTTCAAACCAGCTTGAGCTTTTGATGATTTATGACTTTTACGGATTTTCCGTATATAAATTCCTGGTTGGTTAATATCTCTCAGTATATGCTTTTCTTTTATGCAATGGCTTTCCTCATCACCTGTTGCTTGAGGAATAACTATCTGTTCTGTGGTTCTTGTTCCTTCCGAATCTGATTCAGGAATATAGTCAGAGTCATTGTCACTGTCTGAAATGTTACATTCGTCAGAACTGCGAGGGTCGCGGCTTTCTTTTATGCAATGGCTTTCCTCATCACCTGTTGCTGGAGGAATGACTATTTTTTCTGTGGTTCTTGATCCTTCCCAATCCGATTCAAGAATATAGTCAGAGTCATTGTCCGTGTCTGAAATGTTACATTCGTCAGAATTGCGCGGGTCATGTCTTTCTTTTATGAATTGACTTTCCTCATCACCTGTCCCTGGAGGAATGACTATTTGTTCTGTGGTTCCTGTTCCTTTCGAATCTGATTCAGGAATATTGTAAGAGTCATTGTCACTGTCTGAAATGTTACATTCGTCAGAATTGCGAGGGTCGCGGCTTTCTTTTATGCAATGGCTTTCCTCATCACCTGTTGCTGGAGGCATGACTATTTGTTCTGTGGTTCTTGTTCTTTCCGAATCAGATTCAGGAATTTTGTCAGAGTCATTGTCCCTGTCTGAAATGTTACATTCGTCAGAAATGTTAGGGTCAAGTCTTTCTTTTATGCAATGACTTTCCTCATCGCCTGTCGCTGGAGGAATGACTATTTGTCCTGTGGTTCCTGTTCCTTCTGAATCTGATTCAGAAATATTGTCTGAATCATTGTTCCTGTCTGAAATGTTACATTCATCAGAAATGCTAGGGTCATGTCTTTCTTTTATGAAATGGCTTTCCTCATCACCTGTTGCTGGAGGCATGACTATTTTTTCTGTGGTTCTTGTTCCTTCCAAATCAGATTCAGGAATTTTGTCAGAGTCATTGTCCCTGTCTGAAATGTTACATTCATCAGAAATGCTAGGGTCATGTCTTTCTTTTATGCAATGGCTTTCCTCATCACCTGTTGCTGGAGAAATGACTATCTGTTCTGTGGTTCTTGTTCCTTCCGAATCTGATTCAGGAATATTGTCAGAATTGTCCCTGTCTGAAATGTTACATTCGTCAGAAATGCTAGGGTCAAGTCTTTCTTTTATGCAATGACTTTCCTCATCGCCTGTCGCTGGAGGAATGACTATTTGTTCTGTGGTTCCTGTTCCTTCCGAATCTGATTTAGAAATATTGACAGAATCATTGTTCCTGTCTGAAATGTTACATTCATCAGAAATGCTAGGGTTATGTCTTTCTTTTATGAAATGGCTTTCCTCATCACCTGTCACTGGAGGAATGACTATTTGTTCTGTGGTTCCGGTTCCTTCCGAATCTGATTCAGGAATATAGTAGAGTCATTGTCACCTCCATCTCCAATGCCTCTTTCTGTAGTGGTGTCGCTACCTTTTTCACAATTCAACAGCATTTCTTGTGCCCACTTAATATCCCCAATGTAACACTTGATTGTTTTTTCTAATGTTCTGTGTTTCAGTATTTCTGAAATATATATGAAAACCCAATTCAATTCTGATAATCAATCCTTATGGCATACTAAAAGCGAAAAAGCACGGTGGTCGAGCATTCAGTTTTTTTCTGACAATAGGGTCGGGAATTTGAGGCTTAAGTCAGACAATTTCGTTTTTGGCCCGCCCCGTTAGCTCAATAAGTAGAGCGGCCGGTCTACGGATCGTATCAGGGGTCTTGTTACTCAGTAGCAACCAACACTTTGACAACAAGAGCTGTAGATAAGACTCAGTGCTTGTGTATTTTAATTGAAAACTCTTAAGTTGATTTTCAAGTTGACAAGAGGGCATAACTCTGTAGAAAGATATTTGTAGATTTATGTACCAATATGTACTAGGTTCTCCTTTAGATAATTTAGAAGTATTCTAAGTTTGATACCATTGGGCGCAAACAAAACACTAAACAAATGCAGAGGATGCAAATGCTGACAAGACCTGGTCACAACATTTTGTTCGAAAAGTCAGTTATGTTTTCGCATGGCTTGGACTAAACCAATGGGTCTTTTAATGCCCAACTTTTAATGACTAAGCAGCCACAAAAGTTCAGACACTACATAGCCACCTACATTTAGACAATGCTGGGTCCAAACCAATGTGTCTTTATAATGTCTAACTTTTAGTGACTAAGCAGCCACTATGGTTCAGACACTTCATAGCCACCTACATTTAGACAATGCTGGGTCCAAACCACTGTGTCTTTATAATGTCTAACTTTTAGTGACTAAGCTAGACAATGCTGGGTCCAAACCAATGTGTCTTAAAATGTCCAACTTTAAGTGACTAAGCAGCCACTATTGTTCAGACACTTCATAGCCACTTACATTTAGACAATGCTGGGTCCAAACCACTGTGTCTTTATAATGTCTAACTTTTAGTGACTTAGCTAGACAATGCTGGGTCCAAACCAATGTGTCTTAAAATGTCCAACTTTAAGTGACTAAGCAGCCACTATTGTTCAGACACTTATAATGTCCAACTTTTAGTGACTAAGCAGCCACTATGGTTCAGACACTACATAGCCACCTACAATTAGACAATGCTGGGTCCAAACCAATGTGTCTTTATAATGTCTAACCTTTAGTGACTTAGCTAGACAATGCTGGGTCCAAACCAATGTGTCTTAAAATGTCCAACTTTAAGTGACTAAGCAGCCACTATGGTTCAGACACTACATAGCCACCTACAATTAGACAATGCTGGGGTCCAAACCTATGTGACTTTATAATGTGTAACTTTTTTTTAGTGACTAAGCAGCCACTAAGTGCATAAGTTGCACTTAATTCAGTCAATAGTTATCTTACTTATCTGATACAAGTCATTCCCATAAGCAGTTTCAGAAATATGTCCAAAATAGTAAATTGCATGCAAAACGTCCAAAAAGGGTCATAATTTGAACTAAATTCATTCAAAAGTTATCTTACATGTCTCTCTGATACCCCTGAACAGATTGGTGAAGTTTCAAATCAATCCCAAAAGTGGTTTCTGAGAAATGTCCATAAAAGTAACTTGCATTCAAAACTTTAACGCAATAGTCAAGGTCCAACAAGGGCAATAATTTGCACTAAATTCACACAATAGTTATCTAACTTGTTTGCCCCATTCCCATGATACCCCTGAACACCGAGGTAAAGTTTCAAGTCAATCACATAGTAGTTTCACAGATATGTGCTTAATAGTAACTTGCATGCAAAACTTTAACATAAAATGCAGCGCGACACCGACACCAGGATGACTACAATAGTTCTCCATGTTCTTCGAACAGTCAAGATAAAAGTAATCAATTTCCCTGATCTGTGGCAATCCTGTTTATACCCTATTTTCCCCATTTGGACAGCATTCTATTTCCTTTTCAATATAACATTACATGTATATTACAGTCACTCAATAGGCGTTCATGTTTGGACTTGACTCTGTCTAAACCAAAGTGGCTTAGTGTCCAAGCTTTAGTGACTTAGAAGACACTCAAGTTTGTTGGACATTTTGATATATATTTCATTTTCCATTTTAGAACATTATTGTTACTCAATAGTCACTTATGTTTGGACTTGACTGTGTCTAAACCAAAGTGGCTTAGTGTCCAAGCTTTAGTGACTTAGAAGACACTCAAGTTTGTTGGACATTTTGATATATTTCATTTTCCATTTTAGAACATTATTGCTACTACTCAATAGTCACTTATGTTTGGACTTGACTATGTCTAAACCAAAGTGGCTTAGTGTCCAAGCTTTAGTGACTTAGAAGACACTCAAGTTTGTTGGACATTTTGATATATTTCATTTTCCATTTTAGAACATTATTGTTACTCAATAGTCACTTTTATTATATGACAACCAATGAATTTGCTGTTTATCAGAGTGAAATATAAAATCCTTATTCCACACTGTGGAATATGAATAAATGACGTCAAAGAGACTAACATTATGACGTCAAACCGCTGATGTGACGTCATTTTCCTAGTATTCGGTCATGTTATACTACACAAGTTATATATAAAGAAATACATAATGGGTATATTATTTGTTTTTCATCAATTTGTCATTAAATAAAAAGAAAATTTGTTTGTTTTGAGTGGATATGGAATATATTTCAACTCGAAGTGATACAATTTAAACATTTTCACTCGCGCTACGCGCTCGTGAAAATATTCAATTGTATCACGTCTCGATGAGATATATTCCATATCCACTCAAAACAAACAAATATCCTCTATATGTTTGGACTTGACTATGTCTAAACCAAAGTGGCTTAGTGTCCAAGCTTTAGTGACTTAGAAGACACCCAAGTTTGTTGGACATTTTGATATATTTCATTTTCCATTTTAGAACATTATTGTTACTCAATAGTCACTTATGTTTGGACAAAACTCTGTCTAAACCAAAGTGTCTTAGTGTCCAAGCTTTAGTGACTTAGAAGACACCCAAGTTTGTTGGACATTTTGATATATTTCATTTTCCATTTTAGAACATTGTTACTCAATAGTCACTTATGTTTGGACTTGACTATGTCTAAACCAAAGAGGCTTAGTGTCCAAGCTTAAGTGACTTAGAAGACACCCAAGTTTGTTGGACATTTTGATATATTTCATTTTCCATTTTAGAACATTATTGTTACTCAATAGTCACTTATGTTTGGAATTGACTATGTCTAAACCAAAGAGGCTTAGTGTCCAAGCTTTAGTGACTTAGAAGACACTCAAGTTTGGGAGTTAATGACTCCTTTTCCATTTTACTACATTTCTTTTACTGAATAGTCACTTCATGTTTGGACAAAACTGCATCAAAATTAAAGTGTCTTGGTGTCAAAGCTTTTAAGACTTAAAAGACACCCAAGGTCTGGACTCTGCATTATAGAACAGTTCCTTTTAAAGTCAAATTATGTTTTAAGTGTCAAATCAAAAGTCGCTTTTATCTAAAAAGAAATGGATGTCTTAAAATAACACCATGCAGAACATATGAAGCTGTAAATGAGTATAGAAATATACAGTTGGAGGTTTTGCAATTGCAATTAAAAATAATATTTGCATGTATCTGTATTTAAGATGCTTTTAAACAAAAAAGTATGTTTCAATTCACATGTTACATTCCTTTGAGATATACACACAACATCCAATTTTCAAATTTAAAAACATAAAGAGGCTTTAACACATTTCGCCATATTGCATTTTTGCAGCAGGCGACATTAAACAAGAGGGCCATGATGGCCCTGGATCGCTCACCTTAATTATACAATGTACTGCAATGCAAAACACATCAAGACAATTATTCTGAATGCATCCTCCACAGTGTTAACAATATTTTCCTTCATTTTGCCTAGTGATCTATATTTTTTTACCTGATATGACCCATATTCCTACATGGACTAGATATCATTAAGACAACATACTGACAAAGTTTCAACTTGCTCAAAGTAAAAATGCGGCCTCCGGAGTTTGAACAATATATTCCTTTATTGACCTAGTTTCTGATCCAATATGACCCATATTCGAACTTGACCTAGATATAATTCAGACAAACATTCTGACTGCTGAAGCAAAAAATGTGGCATCCAAAGTGTTCACAAGATTTTCCTTCAATTTGATCTAGTGACCTAGTTTTTGACCCGGCATGACCCATATTCGAACTTGGCCTAAATATCATTCAGCTCAATATTCTGAACAAATTTCAAGCCGCTGAAGCAAAACATGCGGCTTTTACAGAGTTAACAAGATTTTCCCTTAATTTGGCCTTGTGACCTAGTTTCTAATCCAATATGGCCCATATTTAAACTTGACCTAGATATCTTTAAGACAAACATTCTGACAAAATTTCAAGCTGCTGAAGCAAAAAATGAGGCATCCAAAGTGTTAACAAGATTTTCCTTCAATTTGGCCTAGTAATCTAGTTTTTGACCCGGCATGACCCATATTCGAACTTGGCCTAGATATCATTCAGCTCAACATTCTGAACAAATTTCAAGTTGCTGAAGCAAAATATGCAGCTTCTACAGAGTTAACAAGATATTCCCTCAATTTGGCCTAGTGACCTAGTTTCTGACCCAATATGACCCATATTTGAACTTGACCTAGATATCTTTAAGACAAACATTCTGACCAAATTTCAAACTGCTTAAGCAAAAATTGCGGCCTCTGGAGTGTTAACAAGATTTTCCTTCAATTTGATCTAGTGACCTAGTTTTTGACCCGGCATAACCCATATTCGAACTTGACCTAGATATTTTTAAGACAAACATTCTGACAAAATTTCAAACTGCTTTAGCAAAAATTGCAGCCTCTGGAGTGTTAACAAGATTTTCCTTCAATTTGGCCTAGTGACCTACTTCTTGACCCGACGTGACCCATGTTCGAACTTGACCTACATATCATTAAGACAAACATTCTGATAGAGTTTAAACATGCTCAAGTTGAAAATGTGGCCTCTAGAGTGTTAACAAGATTTCGCTTCAATTTGACCTAGTGACCTCGTTTTTGACCTCATATGGCCCAGTTTCGAACTTGTCCAAGATTTTATGGAGATGAACGTTCTGATAAACTTTCATGAAGATTGGATGCAAAATGTAGCCTGTAGAGTGTTAACAAGCTCAAATGTTGACGACGCACGACGGACGCCGGACAAAATGTGATCCCAATAGCTCACCTTGCACTTCGTGCATAGGTGAGCTAAAAAGATCTCGATGAATGCCTATACTACTGATAGAATTTTAAACTCCATGTTGGAAAGTATTGAAAACACTGGCTTGCAGGAGCAAACATTTCTTCCTTTACCATAAATGGCGTCTCCTTCAGCAGACTTCAAAAGGCTTAACTATGAGGTAATGGGTTAAAATTATTAAATATTCACTTATGTTTGGACAAGGCTGTGTCTAAACCAAAGTGTCTATCTTCAGTGAAATGTGTAATTTTTCTAATAAAACAAATTTGGTAAACCTGTTCCTAAACACACAGAACAGGGTGTAACAAGGAATGAGGTACTGCCTCAACTAAACAGAGGAAAAACAAACATAAAAGAAATTGATCAGAACTCAACATAAACATAGTAATATAATAGTTATACTAAATTTTCGAAGAAAAAAAATTTGGGAAGTTTTGCCAATAAATCTTTCTACAAGAGCTGTCCGCAAGACAGCAAGCTCAACTAATCTTATTGTTTGCCATATATACAAGTGAATAATATATTAAAGAGGTGCAGATGAAATTAAATATTAACAAGATGTGTTTGTGAAACACTGATGCCCCCCAATGGCAACATCTTGGTCAAAGGTCAAGGTCGCCAGGTCAAAAATGTTGGTACTGACAGAAAGGTCATGTCACAAGGAATACACATGTGAAATATGGTAGCCGTACCTGTTATGGTTGAAAAGTAGTCGTCAAGGTTAGTTTTTTTTCGAGAATGGCAACATCTAGGTCAAAGGTCAAGGTCGCAAGGTGAAAATTTTGGTAGTGACAGAAAGGTCATGTCACAAGGTATACACATGTGAAATATGGTAGCCGTACCTGTTATGGTTCAAAAGAAGTCGCCAAGGTTAAAGTTTTTATCGAGAATGGCAACATCTAGGTCAACGGTCAAGGTCGCAAGGTGAAAAAGTTTGGTACTGACAGAAAGGTCATGTCACAAGGTATACACATGTGAAATATGGTAGCCGTATCTGTTATGGTTCAAAAGTAATGGCCAAGGTTAAAGTTTTTTTCGAGAATGGCAACATCTAGGTCAAAGGTCAAGGTCGCAAGGTCAAAAATGTTGGTACTGACAGAAAGGTCATGTCACAAGGAATACACATGTGAAATATGGTAGCCGTATCTGTTATGGTTCAAAAGTAATGGCCAAGGTTAAAGTTTTTTTCGAGAATGGCAACATCTAGGTCAAAGGTCAAGGACGCAAGGTCAAAAATGTTGGTACTGACAGAAAGGTCATGTCACAAGGAATACACATGTGAAATATGGTAGCCGTACCTGTTAGGGTTCAAAAGTAATGGCCAAGGTTAAAGTTTTTTTCGAGAATGGCAACATCTATGTCAAAGGTCAAGGTCGCAAGGTCAAACATTTTGGTACTGACAGAAAGGTAATGTCACAAGGAATACACATGTGAAATATGGTAGCCGTACCTGTTATGGTTCAAAAGTAGTGGTCAAGGTTAAAGTTTTTTTCGTGCAGACAGGCCAAAAACTACATCTAGGTCAAAGGTCAAGGTCGCAAGGTCAAAAATGTTGGTACTGACAGAAATGTCATGTCACAAGGAATACACATGTGAAGTATGGTAGCCGTACCTGTTATGGTTCAAAAGTAGTGGTCAAGGTTAAAGTTTTTTTTGTGCAGACAGACAGACAGACAGACGTGCAGACAGACAGGCCAAAAACTATATGCCCCCCAAATCGGAGATTCCGGGGGGGCATAAAAAGTTAACCATGTTAACACAACTTTCTATATAACAATAGGGTCATTACTTGCATTAAATGCAAGCAAGAGTTATCTAACTTAAATATTGTTGTTAACTGGAAGTCAGAATGAAAATTTCAATCAAAACATTGTACAGTAGATATATAGCACTTGAACGCAGGTTTAAACAAGATGTGTTTGTGAAACACTGATGCCCCCAAATGGCAACAACAGGGTTAAAGTTTTCAAAATGTAGGTCAAAGGTCAAAAAATTTGGTACTGACAGAAAGGTCATGTCACAAGGAATACACATGTGAAATATGGAAGCTGTACCTGTTATGGTTTAAAAGAAGTGGTCAAGGTTAAAGTTTTCTTTGCCACAGACAAAGAGAGAGACAGGCCAAAAACTAGATGCCCCCGAATAGTGATTCCGGGGGCATAAGCATTTACGCAAAGGTTTAAAGCAATTTTTTAGGTATGAAAAGGGCCATAATTTGCATTAAATGCATGCATAAGTAATTCAACTTAGTTGTTGTTGTAGGTTCGATGCAATGTTCCAAATTTCAATCAAAAACATTCAAGTAATTCAAGTAATTCCTATTTAAGTACTTACATGCAAAGGTTTGTGCTGCAGAAGCATGTGCAAGTACATAAGAACTTGAAATGCCAAAGAACAATTAAATATACAGCGTATACATGTCCTGTGCCTTGTGTAAACTGAAATGTTGAGTTTCTTTCTGATGATCCACCATAAACAAATTAACAAAATAAAAAAAAACAATATAACAGTAAACTGAACATCTTGTATTATACCTAGACCTTGCTGTTCAATGACATCAAAATCTCCAGGAAACTTCAATGTATCATCTGATTTTACAACTAGGCTGCAAATGTATATGTATTTATTCTAAAATTGTATTTTAAAAAGTCTCCTGTGAATATGGATATTTTTACCTCTGCGTCCGGCATCCTGGATGCATTCAAATCATTGGGGATGTCATAATATAATAATGGAAGTGGCGCCAATACCATGACCTTGCAATACTCTCAAAATCTTTCATACAAAATGAAAGAAAACAAGAGCTGTACATAAGACAGAACGCTTAACTATTTACAGTGCTTGCCCATAAACAATTTTTTGTCAGTATTCAATTGAATTTCAAGTAAAACGTTAATGTAAAATGCAACTAGATGCTGACCTTATGGTAACTAAGAGCAATATTCTTTGAATAGTCAAGCTACCACAGACGCCATGTATATCTCGCAAGAGTGGACAGGTTTAAAACATACCATGATACCCCTGAAAACTTTGGTGTAGTTTCATCTCAATCTCAAACAGTTTCTAAGATTTTGTATAATAATACCTTGCATGCAAAACTTAAACGCAAAAGTCTAAGTCCAACAAGAGCCATAATGTGCACAGACTTCATTCAACAGTTATCTTACTTGTGTGTCACATACCCATGAACACTTTGGTGAAGGTTCAACTCAATCCCAAAAATAGTTTCTGAGAAATCTACTGCTGCATAAAAGTATCATGCATGCAAAATTTTAACACAAAATATCTTTCATATAGTCAAGCTAAAAATGCCAAGACTTAATATATTGTTTAAATTGAAAGCTTGATGCCTTCACCATCAGAAGGATTTGATAAGAATAATGGTGAAAAAAAAACACTTACAGCGCATTGTCCGACTTGATGTAGATTTGCATTTTAGCACCCCCTACTTCTTCTGAAATAACCTGTGCAGGCCATCTGCATACCACCCCTCTTAATTTGGTCCATACAAATCTGAAACAAATCCTAAACATTTACAATGAAGCAATTTCGACAAAAAATAGAGAATTATGTTTTGTGATCTCAAAGGGGAGATTTCAGCGCGATGAATTTAACAGTAGAAATTCTGCCAATAGAAAGAAATTTAGATAACTATGCAGCGGACAATACTTTCATTATTTATAGGGAAAGCACCAAAAAGACTCATTTGAGAATGTTTTCTTTTTAACCCTTTCCCCATATAGATGCTTTCTGACGCCTCTGCAGCAGATGGCTTTTTGAAACCATAGTGACAAAAGAAGAAATTGCACAAAACGTGCAATTTCTCCTTTTGCCACAACGTTTTCCACTTTGGGTCATTGGTTATCCATTAAATTATGGAGATTTGATATGTTTTGACCAAATATGTTCAAAGACGTCTGCTGCAGAATTTTCGTATGAGGGAAAGCGTTAACAGAATATTTTTAACTATATTTTAGCATTCAAGTATTATTTTGGATGTTTTCAAATCCAAGAACTGCTATTCAAAAAAACTTTCAAATGTTCTTATTTTTTTAACTAGAAAAATAAGCAAGTTGTATGTTGTGGCAATGACTTTTCATTTTGTATCGAAGAAAATCTAATCTAATGACACAGGGACATCACATTATGTATTCATTTAGTTGACAAACACATTGTTTTGAACTTGTTGAAAGAAAGGGCCTTTAATCATTGCATCATTGACAACATGTCAAGAAGTAGATATAAGGAAATAATTTTTTTTTTTTTTGAAAATCATGAGTTTTCCCCTTACGATCGTGGGGGTTGGATTACCTAAGTCAAATCGTGAGACTCATGATGCAATCGTATCGTGAGGGTTGGTAAGCAATCTGAATACGAAATACAAGTAACCATAATTGCCATTTGTGAGAATATATCTAAATTATCATTCTCAATATGAATTAATAATAAGCTGTAATTTGTATCCAAATGAGATCAACTTACTATAATTCAAAGACTAAAAACTTGAAAAACAATGCTTTTGAAATAATTTGACCGTTTTTAGTATTCTAAGAACAATAGGGCAATAATTATTCTGCCCATTTACCATGTCACAATGTTTGATGTGGCTTTGCTCACCTGGGATTCACATGGTGGGTTGATGGTGACACAGCAGGATAAACCATTGTTTTCTTTTTTGGCTGCCACCGCCTGAAACAAAAGTTCGAAAACTTAAATATTTACAACATGGCAGGTTGTTAATTGATCAATGTCAAATAGGCACTATCAAAACAATTGCAGTGGACTTGTGTTTCTCACGGCTCCGTTATTCACAAGCTTATCTTTTTGTTTGTTTGACAATAACTTGTAAATTATGTGAATTAAAAAAATTGTTTGCACATCTGTGTTCCTTGGTTTGCCTGAACTTTAATCAATCAATTACTGTATCATTTTCTGAAAACGAAAACAACAACAAATGTATCCTACTTTCACTTTAAATAGCCATATCATTTTCTGAAAATGGATGTACTTTCGTTTTCAATAGCAAATATTTACGTATCAATTCCTCTTTCATATAATTAATTTCGTGATTAATTAAGTGTTTTATTTCCATTCCACTCGATTACACAATAAAAAGCATTTTCAACGCTGAACACGGAGGTCCAGGATGCCCGTCATTTTTTCTAAAGCCGGTGCTTCTTATGAAACGTTTTGCGATTGGTTCACAAATAACACGTGTGTCTACCAGCCAATCAAAAATCGTACCAGCGGGCATCGTTTATTAAAAACAAAATGGCCGTGTTACTATTTTTAGAATATACACATGAAACTTACAGGCACTGTATCTCGGTGTTTTTGCCAGAATAAACTACCCTGCTACAGAATCGGATCCTGGGGGTCTCATCCAAAACATAACTTCATAAGCTAAAAATATAGCTTTTGGACGGACCTTGATAAAATCTCTATCAAATTAAATGAAAAGACGGATCCTGGTCAAAATGACGTGAGCAGATCGCATCTTCAGTCCAGAATTAATCTACGTAGTTTCCTTCGTATATGACCAGTGCAATAATAGTTTTTATTCGATCGTCTACTTAGTTATATTTTAGATGAGAGGCAATAATCATAAAAAACATACCCCCAGAACTCTTGGAAAAATATTCCTCTTGATTCAGTGATTAATTTTGCGATCGTAAACAGAGCATGGTCAGAATAATATATCCAATACCCGTTCGAGTATTTATATATGGGTACAAACGAGCTAAAGGAGGCCAAGGTGTAACAAATGTCAAACAAATTCAAAATGGTTTTATTGACCGTATGTCTACTTTGGGTCTTAGAATAATGTCTCTAGAACATAATTCCAGAGTATGGTTCATAACAAACTGGTGAATCATGCACAAAAACAGATTTTTCATGACCTAGTAGCTGACCGTCACGTATGTGATGCGGTCTTAAAATATATGATTTTTCAATGGGAAACAACTTAAAATATGTAAATTTAGGTTATTGTAGCAAGTTTACATCAAAATAGATGGAAGAAATGCAAGAAACATTATGTAAAACGTATCTGTGGAACTTAAACTGACGTTGACACTCTGTGTAAAACATATCATGTGTCAACAGGGGTGGCAAAATCCTTTGTCCGAGTTGCCCGAGCCGTACATTTATACGTCTGGACAAGTGTATTTTTTCAATCCACTTGTCCGTGGACAAGTAAAATTTTCTGGTTAATAAATGAAAATGAATATTAAAGCCTAAACTTACTCGTCAATATTGACGCTTTTAAAAGCGGATGTTTACATGCGATAAACAATAATAAAAATGACCCAGAATTTTGCATTTCCGGTTTCATTTTCCCCCTCGCTTTTTCGTAACCTACAAGCGATAAAACACAAATAGCAACTGTTTAAGACCCGTATACAGGTGTAGCTTGTATACCGAATATGATATTTATCCGAATCAAATATTTAACGAAATATTTATATATCTTTATTATACAAAATGTAAAGTGAGTCAAGTGATATTTCGTTTAATATTTTTTTACCCAAAATTTATTAAACCACGTGTTGAAAGGAAAAAACAATGGCGGACTTCAAATGTTTCGCTGATGTGAAATTGATTTTCGATGTATTCAAGTGGTAAAGAGGTAAGCTGCATATGTTTAGACATCGGTTATAATATGAATAACAGATGATTAAACTAGCAAGTACTTGTCTAAATGATTTGAACTAGTTAAAAATTGACTTCGTTTTGGTTTAGCTGGGAGGGTTTCCGGAAATTGACTTTCACTTTCGTAATGTACAATGGATTCTTAAAATTTCACTATGCATTATAGACAGTTGAATGATGCAGACATTGAAAGCATCATATATGTTTTCAAGTTAAGAGAAAGATAACTGATATATTAAGCCTTGAACTAAAAGTTAATGAAATGATCAATGTTGGTTAAAAAACAGAATTAAATGGTGACTTAAACAATATTCTGTTCCAATTGCTTTAACATGTGAATGTGTTTGATGTTATCCTGAGCTGGAGCAGAGCCACATTGTTGGTGTCCATATTCAGTCAGCTAAATAAGATTAAACAATGGCCTAAAGTTTTTGAAAATGGCCCACTTTTTTCAGAATCAGTGGGCGATGGGCCCAATATTTTCAAAATATTGGCAGATCTCTGAAAATGATGCTAATTTTAATGTAACCTGGTTAAATGAATATAATAAAAAAGTCACAAAAATGTTGTTGTTTTTTTGTTTTCATTTAAATAGATATAAATACAGTTATTTTGAGGACTCCCTTAAAGGTTGGAGGAATATGAACCCTACACCAAGCACCAGGGAGTCCTTAAGGATCTATGGAAATTTAAGTTTAAATAGTGTCGAACCCTGCAATTATATGTCAACATTCAATAAACAACTGAAATTTAATACTTTTATTTTCAATCTAAAACCATATAAATATAGAACATGCATATAAAATATGGACAAGTAGTCAATTCATACGGACAAGTGATTTTTTCTGATTACTTGTCCATGGACAAGTGAACTATTTTGATATTTGGCCACCCCTGGTCAATGAACGAAAAAGGTTTTTATCAGTGCAAAACATCGGATGTGTGTACACATTGATAGGTATAGTATAAAACCTTCCAAATACAGAGGAAGTATCAAGTATAAATAGGAAGGAATTGTAAGTAATGCCAAAAATAATCACATATGAAAAATCGTATGTGATGTTTGACATCGTAACGTATGTGATGCCATCATGTGTCAACCATCACATACGATCATGGATGCGACTAGGAAGTCATTACATGTTCTATGCATAAAGTTTCAGTCAATTACATGAACCCGTTTCTTTGTTCATTTGTTTCAGTTAAGTACCAGCGGGAGGGCACTCTATGTTCATCATAATTAACGCCATCATCATCATCATCATTCAGGGTTGGAACTCAACGGTTGCCCACTTGCCCAGGGCAACCACATTTTGAGGTGGGCAACCATAATTTTTAGGTGATCTACTATATATTCAGTGTAAATTTTGCAATTTTAAAAGGGTGGACAACCAGTGAGTAAATCTCAAGTTCCAGCCCTGAATCATCATCATCATCAAAACGAGTGCCTTTTACACATTGCCATAGCAGAACTATGATTCATCATCATAAGCAGCAGCGGGCTGAGGACTCGCTCCATTAATACTGCCAATGTCTATAGCCCATCTGTGTGTGTGTGTGTGAGAGAGAGAGAGAGATGGTAAATAAAAATAAAAGACAAAAAGTCACCATATTTTGTTATATTTATTAGTAATTTGCAGATGTAACAATTCAGTTTTCACGAGTGATTAGGGATGTGGATTGTTAGTCGATCCAATATCGGTATCAGTAAGCAAAAAGTATTGTATTGTTTAAAAAATGTCTTAATGATAGTATTAATGATACCATGCCTGAATCTTTTTTACCGATCCGAATCCCTACGAGTGACCACTATCCGCATCCCTACTACAAATCACTAAATGTATAATAACATCTGCGCCGTGATCTCTGGATTAAATCTGGGGGTTCCAAGACAGAAACAATGTCGGAAACAAACACAGTAAAGTCTACTGTCTCCAGCGACCACTTCCCTCTCTTGTTCGAGAAATAGTGTATCCACACCAACTCATTTCCTGGATGCACCTTGGTAACCTGAAAGTACAGAAGGATTTTTGTTTGTTTGGAGTTTAACGCCGCTTTCAACAGCTTTGGTCATATCACGACGATCAGTGCACCTACCCATGTTTTCCTGGCTTTCCTACACCAGTACTTACACAACATTCTTTCGAAACCACTGACTACTTTCTCACATAGATCAGAGGTGAGAGGCGATGGAAAAATCGCCCGATAGAATGTCGCCGCAACCGGGTATTGAACCCGTGACCTCCAGATCACGAGTCAGATACGCTACCAATTGAGCTACCCGGCCGGGCGCCAAACTACAGAAGGAAATACACACTATATAAATTGTAGTTACAACGTAAAAACATGCTATTATATAAATCTATACAATAATGATCAAGACGCAATTTTGATTTATCTGCATTCGAAGATGATGTTTAAATTGCATGTTGATTTATTCATGAATATAAGTCATACTCAAATTTATAATAATAAACAATTCCAGAACAGATCTATAGTAAAATTATATTAACTCATTTATGTGTAGCTATTTGCTTGAAGTGTCATTATAAAATAACAATTTACCATAACTTAGCATGATGCAATTGTACTAACACAACTAAATAGCAACACAAAAAGGCAAACAATATTTGGATAATTGTTATCAAATTTATGTATAAGACAGATTCCATTTAAGAGTGTGGAATTAGGTCCAATTAGACAAATAATATTTTGCATAAAAAAATGCAGGATTTTTTTAGTAAATGACATAATTGTGATAATATGGTGTCAAAAAAAATGAAAATAAAAATTCTATCACGTTTTATTTGCTTTTAAATCGAATTTTAAATTTCAGGTTGCTAATGTCATTTTTTGACGGAATATTTGACGGAAATTTTTATGTTCACAACTTCAAAAAGTATGAAAATTAAAGAGATTACCTTTATTAAATTAATAACCAAATTATTAAAGTAACAATTTATTGAAAACTGTATCAAAAGTAAGTATGATTTCTGCAAAGAATGTTTCAAATACAGGTTTATGCAACTTTTTTAGTGTTGATATCGTCATTTTTTGACGGAAAAATTGTTGCCAACATAATGTTTTGACGGAACAATGTTTTTGCTAACATAATTTTTTGATGGCACAAGATTTTGCTTACATTCTATTTCGAGGGAACAATATAAAAGAATACTTAATAACCCATTCACTGCTTGTGTTGATAATTAGCTATGTGTATGTTGCCCTTAACCCATTAACTACCTATGCACATGCTATGGTGCTTTGTAACATAGTCCTAGGGTAGACGTTTTTTTTACACTTCACCATATTGAGTTGGGGAAGTCTCAGAACTATGTACAGTGGATGTAAACATTTATTGTAGGTCCCTAAAATGGCAGAAGCTTTTTCCTACTTATTATATTTGTTCATGGCAAAATGTTGTATGGACTGACTAGTTACTGAAACTTCCCTCCAACCATTATCTCATCTCTCATCTCATCATGTTTTGCTTTTACACTGGAAATGGTTGGTTAACAAGGCTCCCCTAGCGTGAAGGGACCTTGGGGCTCACCATAGCTGCTGAATGTACATGCATATCATTTCAAATCACTTTCATATCGTTTTGTTAATCTTATTAATATCTGTAGATTCATATTAGTCCCTTCAAGTCTTAGTTACAGATATTTTAGTCTTGCAATGAAGTCTGCATTGGCGCAGTTGGTAATACACTGGACTTCAAATCTGGAGGTCCCGGGTTCGATCCTCGGCCAGGGTGTCCTTAGGCAAGACACTATTTCTCTAGCCTACACACTCTCTATGATGATTGACATGTATACAACATTGTGTCTCATCCAGAATATATCAAGAAACAACCATGTTTAACTGAAACTTTTATTGGTCATAACAGTGAACAACAAACTCAACTGGTTGACTTGAACAGTGCCGGCCGACGTGTGCCTATGGTTGAATATCGTCATCTGAAAATAAAGAAAGCAGAAACTAAATGTATTAGAGTCACCGAGTGAAAATGTTAGGAGGATAAATTTTAGCCTGCAACTTATCACTTGACACTGTATATCAGAAAATAAATTGCTCGAAAAGCAGAAATATTGTTTTCTCTTTAAAAAAATAATAAAGCCATGTTTTATAAAATTATGATATTACACTAGTCAAGTTATGAAATATAAACCAAACTGTTTAGCTTTCAGAAAGCTCTAGCGAAAACTGTGGATGTAGCTTAGGATATCACAGACATTTACCTTTGAATTGATACAGTAGTCTTGTACCTCCGCACATTACTATTTCAGGTGGTTGAAGTTTGAAGTGTATGTCCTGATGAACCACTGTGTGTTGGATTTCGTTCAAAGTCCATAACCCTTTCTTCTGCCTACGGCTAAACAATTTAACCCCATGGCCAGCTGTCCACCTGAAAAACATTTGCCTAGTAAATAAAAAAGTCACCCACAGTGAGCCATGTTAGAGTGTGCAGAAAGCGTCCTCACACTAAAAGTTGACCTTTGAAAATATAATATATAACATACTGCAGGAGAGTAAGTAAGCCTCAACTGAATCTGAAATAAAAGCTCTCATTTAAAAGCTTGTTTATTAACAATCTGACTGGCTGTTTATATTGACTTCAAAAAATCTTTCTCTAGCATTAACAGATGGTTTCCGAGTACACTGCATCTAATTTTTTCAAGATCATATATCTAAGCACAGTTTAAATTTGAACAGAAAAAACATGAGCCATTGACTGACCAGTCCTAATGAAAACAATAATTGAAACCTGGTGAAATGATTATGATATAGAAATGATAAGATGTTGCAACAACAAGATGAAACAAAGATAACATACATGTAACAACAATGATAAATCGAAATGAGCGCAATTTATATGTTTCAAATTGGTAGGAACGATATAAAACCAACAACTTGTATAAGTATAACCTGAATAAAGCAACTGTTCTACAGTTAAAATTCACAGTGACACAATGCGGCAGTTTCCAATCCAAAAGACCAATATATATATATGTTAGATTTTGTTAAATTTCTTTCAATTGGAAAAAAATATCAGTTTTTGGGAAAAAATAGCTTATATTTTGGGGAAAATAGTTTATTTCCAATTGGGGAACAGCCTTTAAAAATTCACTGTGAGTATTAACTATATATAAAACAATCTTGAGGGTCATGATGTCCCACAATAAATCACCTAAAAAGTGAAAATAAAACAACCAACTGGTAACTTGTAACAAGACTTACAACTGCAGGATATAAACACTTTCCATGTTGAACTAGGACCCCTGTTGTAAACCTGGTTTAATAATATTTAACACAATTGTTAATGTATTTGAACTTAATTGAACATATTGACTACATATACAAGGGATGTCGTATTTATAATCTTGAAATGACTCTTGAAAACAGAAACAAGAGGCCCAAGAGGGCCTGTATACGCTCTACTGATTAAAATAGTTTTGTGGCCGCAAATACAGTGTTATCTACAATGACTGTTTGAGTCCAGCTGTTGATATTAATGAAATTTGGAAACATCCGAGATCTTATGGTCAGATACATTGTGACAAAGGCAGAGTCAAATAAAAAAGCTTGTATCAAACATTTTGCAGGTCATTGAAGTAGGGATGTAATGATACTCTGTATTACCGAAGTTGTTCGATTTAATTGCCATTTTCGGTGTTCGATTTGGTACGGTTTCCGTATTTTAGACATATCCAAAGGGTATTTCTTTTGGAGGAAGAAATTCATGAACAAAAATCAATAATGGCGACATCAACCATGCAGATGTTGTTTTTGATGAAGCAAATAATCAAAAGCTTCTAAATAATGGCCTAATATTAGATGCAGCTACAAATTATAGTTCTTGTGTATAAATTGGATAATTGTCACTACAACTTGCTATATAAAATCATAATGTAGCTAATGTAGCCAATATATCATATCAAACCAAAGTAATAGAATCGTTTGCAAAATGTACAGTACGTATCGTGAGCCAAGTGTATCGTTACATTGAAGTTATCTATCTAAGTAGAGTGTGATTGATATTTATAAAGGTTACTGAAACTTTTACTTTACCTTGACTGAATTTCTCGTCCTGACAAGCCAATATCATCACCACCAGCGTTGTCCGTCTCCTCAGTTTGATTGGGTCTGGGGGTGCTATCAGGTGTAGTCCTAGTGTCCTCAGGTGTGGGGGTGCCATCAGGTGTAGGCCTAGTGTCCTCAGGTGTAGGCCTAGTGTCCTCAGGTGTGGGGGTGCCATCAGGTGTAGGCCTAGTGTCCTCAGGTGTGGGGGTGCCATCAGGTGTAGGCCTAGTGTCCTCAGGTGTGGGGGTGCTATCAGGTGTAGGCCTAGTGTCCTCAGGTGTAGGCCTAGTGTCCTCAGGTGTGGGGGTGCCATCACGCGCGAGGGTGGGGTCAACGTCATTGGTACCGTTGCTACAAAAAAGCATAATTAATAAACATTGCATAATGGACTCCAACTATTAATCATTTTGATTAAACTAAAAGTCTGTCAAAAGCTGACATTCACAACGTAAATGGTCACAATTGTTTGTACAATGGGGTATTAATTTTCAAAATTAACCCTGGTGTTAAGCTAAAACACTAAAACTTTGAAATCATAAAATAAGTTGCCCTACTCACAAGATAAAACAAGTGTATTAAGCTTTTGTCTGTCAAAATGACATAAGCAACTTCACAAGAAATAACGTTCGCCACATTTTCCTGTCATGATATGACGTTCACAATATAATATATGTCAAATCCTGACATAAGCAACAGAAATATCCGTCACAAACATACGATCGCAACTTATTATTCCGTCAGAAAATGACGTTCATTCATGCACATGGGTGTTTTTCGAAATAAACCGAAACTATCGAAGAGATCACCTGTTGCCGGCGAATCAAATGCATTTCTGACCTCAAATACAAAATATTAGTGTCCAAAATGACGGGAATCGATAGAACACAACCTTTTTGGAGAACGTCATTAGTTGCGAACATAAAATAAAGTTGACAGACACGATTAAACTTAAAAAACTAACCTAAATTATCTCAGCGTCTCACCCGCCAGCCATTTTGAATCATGCGGCTTACTTCGGTTTTTACCGCAATCAGCCAATCAGAATGAATCAGCGGGTAGTAACCCTCTAAGACGGTGCGGGATAGGTCGAACGTCACTAACAAAAATTGACAGAAATTATGTTCGCAACTTGTTTTTTTAGAATTTCGCGAAAGTTGTATAAAAATTATCGATGGTGACATTTGTTTTAACAAGGACAAGTTGTTCCTATCTAACTTAGATTGCCTCATTAAACATTCATGCTTACAAGCTTGAGTTTCTTCACATTTTGGAAACGTCACTCGATTGACAGACGCGCAGTACGATGCGTACCAAAAATAAAATCCATAAAATGTCTTTCATTAATCAAACTAAACAACAGAAGATGTTATTTTTTATAATTGCAAAGTATTTATATCAATAATAAACCGTACTTACCTAGGATGTTGGTCTTTGAATGGAAAAAAAATACCAGGTAATTAACATGGTGTAAACGCCGGGACATACATTCCGTCAAACTAACGTCATTTTGTGATATACAAATCCAGTTTTTCCCCTCAAAATGTCCGATTAATGGAATTTAAACAATTTTTTTAAGAACTATTTTCAATACTCTAATTCACCAGGCCTAGTAAATAAAGATACATTACAAGGTCTTTCAAATGTTAAGCTTAAACAAAATTGACGGACAAAATGACGTTTTCACAAGTTTTAAATGGAACCTGTCATAATGCACTTGCCATGCAGCACAACATTTAACACCTTGTGAATAACATGCACATGGAACAAATCAAACAATTGAACATACAACAAAAGCAGACGGAACATGCATGTGCATCATTATTTAACAAATTTATGGGACATGCATAAACAAACAATAAGGCCTAAAGAAATTAATGATGTGTTTCCGAGAACGTGTTGGAAAATATTGAGCAGGGTCAGTAAGCTTTATATTTTGTGATTTTCAGCTCAAAATACAATGATATTCAGGATTTGGTCTAAAAATGGAGGACAAATATTGGGGTCGGACCCTATTTGCTAGGTAGTGTCGGGTTCTCAGAAACACATCATTTTATATGCCTAAAATCATGCAAACGAGGTCGTTTACATACCACAGCAGGAAATAGTTTTGTACCGTGCAGGATAGAGACATAAGTCCCCACTGCAAATCTAAGGAATTACATTCTATTATTATAAAGCAACAAAAGCCACATGTGTATCCCAACTAAATTATTAAATATGAAAGCAATACAGTAATCAAAGCAATTGTGACACAGGAATATATAGATGATAAAACGTTTTAATGAAAGGGAATGCAGACAACCCCAATCCAAAGCAGAGTATCAGAAGTACAATATCAAGAAGAAAAAATGTGGATCGCCAAAAGTTGGTAAAAGCAAAATTTAGGTAATGTGTGCTTTTTGAAATAGTAAAAAAGAAAACATTAATGCACCGGACGCCCTCCAAAAGCTGGTGGTGAGGGTTTGTCTGGTGGATGAGAATATGTCAGTAATGTTACCAAGTACTAGTAATTACCTTGGTAATACCTCCACGACAGACTCTTCCTCCTGCACAACAGACTCGTCCTCCTGCACGACAGACTCTTCCTCCTGCACAACAGACTCTTCCTCCTGCACGACAGACTCCTCCTGCACGACAGACTCGTCCTCCTGCACGACAGACTCTTCCTGCACGAAAGACTCGTCCTCCTGCACGACAGACTCGTCCTCCTGCACGACAGGCTCGTCTTCCTGCACGACAGACTCTTCCTGCACGACAGTCTTGTCTTCCTGCACGACAGACTCTTCCTGCACGACAGACTTATCTTCCTGCACGACAGACTCATCTTCCTGCACGACAGACTCGTCCTCCTGCACAACAGACTCCTCCTGCATGACAGACTCATCCTGCACGACAGACTCTTCCTCCTGCACGACAGACTCCTCCTGAACGACAGACTCTTCCTGCACGACAGACTCGTCCTGCACGACAGACTCATCTTCCTGCACGACAGACTCCTCCTGCACGACAGACTCTTCCTGCACGACAGACTCGTCTTCCTGCATGACAGACTCGTCCTCCTGCACGACAGACTCTTCCTGCACGACAGACTCATCTTCCTGCACGACAGACTCATCTTCCTGCACGACAGACTCGTCCTCCTGCACGATAGACTCCTCCTGCACGACAGACTCTTCCAGCACGACAGACTCTTCCTGCACGACAGACTCATCTTCCTGCACGACAGACTCGTCCTCCTGCATGACAGACTCCTCCTGCATGACATACTCTTCCTCCTGCACGACAGACTCTTCCTGCACGACAGACTCCTCCTGCACAACAGACTCCCCCTGCACGACAGACTCCTCCTGCACAACAGACTCATATTCCTGCACAACAGACTCGTCCTCCTGCACGACAGACTCTTCCTTCACGACAGACTCGTCTTCCTGCACGACAGACTCGTCCTCCTGCACGACAGACTCCTCCTGCATGACAGACTCCTCCTGCACGATAGACTCTTCCTCCTGCACGGCAGACTCCTCCTGCACGACAGACTCATCTTTCAGCATGACAGACTCGTCCTCCTGCACGACAGACTCTTTATGCACGACAGACTCATCTTCCTGCACAACAGACTCGTCCTCCTGCACGACGGACTCCTCCTGCATGACAGACTCCTCCTGCACGACAGACTCTTCCTCCTGCATGACAGACTCCTCCTGCACGACAGACTCCTCCTGTACGACAGACTCCTCCTCCTGCACGACAGACTCGTCCTCCTGCACGACAGACTCCTCCTGCATGACAGACTCCTCCTGCACGACAGACTCCTCCTGCACGCCAGACTCCTCCTGCACGACAGACTCCTCCTCCTGCACGACAGACTCGTCCTCCTGCACGACAGACTCCTCCTGCATGACAGACTCCTCCTGCATGACAGACTCCTCCTGCATGACAGACTCTTCCTGCACGACAGACTCCTCCTGCACGACAGACTCCTCCTGCATGACAGACTCATTTTCCTGCACGACAGACTCTTCCTCCTGCACGACAGACTCTTCCTCCTGCACGACAGACTCCTCCTGCACGACAGATTCCTCCTGCATGACATACTCCTCCTGCACGACAGACTCGTCCTCCTGCACGACAGACTCCTCCTGCATGACAGACTCCTCCTGCATGACAGACTCCTCCTGCACGACAGACTCCTCCTGCACGACAGACTCCTCCTGCACGACAGACTCCTCCTGCACGACAGACTCATCCTCCTGCACGACAGACTCATCCTCCTGCACGACAGACTCCTCCTGCACGACAGACTCCTCCTCCTGCACGACAGACTCGTCCTCCTGCACGACAGACTCCTCCTGCATGACAGACTCTTCCTGCACGACAGACTCCTCCTGCATGACAGACTCTTCCTGCACGACAGACTCCTCCTGCACGACAGACTCCTCCTGCACGACAGACTCTTCCTGCACGACAGACTCCTCCTGCACGACAGACTCCTCCTGCACGACAGACTCCTCCTGCACGACAGACTCCTCCTGCACGACAGACTCCTCCTGCACGACAGACTCCTCCTGCATGACAGACTCTTCCTGCACGACAGACTCCTCCTGCATGACATACTCCTCCTGCACGACAGACTCATCTTCCTGCACGACAGACTCCTCCTGCACGACTGACTCCTCCTGCACGACAGACTCCTCCTGCACGACAGACTCTTCTTCCTGCACGACAGACCCATCTTCCTGCACGACAGACTCTTCCTCCTGCACGACAGACTCCTCCTCCTGCACGACAGACTCCTCCTGCACGACAGACTCCTCCTGCACGACAGACTCCTCCCGCACGACAGACTCGTCTTCCTGCACGACAGACTCGTCCTCCTGCACGACAGACTCCTCCTGCACGACAGACTTATCTTCCTGCACGACAGACTCCTCCTGCACGACATACTCATCTTCCTGCAGGACATACTCCTCCTGCACGACAGACTCCTCCTGCACGACAGACTCTTCTTCCTGCACGACAGACCCATCTTCCTGCACGACAGACTCTTCCTCCTGCACGACAGACTCCTCCTCCTGCACGACAGACTCCTCCTGCACGACAGACTCCTCCTCCTGCACGACAGACTTGTCCTCCTCCCCCAACGCCTCAATCAGGTGGTCCACGAAACTGTCAGACATTGACTCATCCAGCAGATCCAGATCCAACACCCAGGAAACATCAATTGGTAGTAATGGAACAAAATGATTGGGTATCCAGTGCTCGTTTTTTAGATCAAACCTTGTGCTTGTCCACATCAGGTGTACTGGCTGGTTGCATGTTGCTCGGGTTCTTGGGTAAATCTTTCGGTGAAGGTGGTTCCTCACATTCGGATTACCCTTTCTAGGATACACCGAAATCACCTCACATCCTAGAATGGTCGATAGAGCATGGATTTGCCAGATGCCCATGTACTCCTTGTCCTTTGTTATTGCCATCACTTCTTGCTTGAAAATTCGTTCGACCACTTTGGGAGTCAACACGTCCACAGAATTGTACACCTCCGAATACATTGCATAGGAATTTGCTAATTGTCCTTTCCCTTTTTTGTTTTCCGGCAAACCTTGGCACAGGGTGTCCTCCTCCAAGTAGGCTGACGAGTGCAAAGTCAATTCTGAGACTATCCGCACTCGCATCTCCATGTATGCTTTCTCATGATTGTATGCCAGGACGGATGCGGTCCTAGCCAGACAATTGCCGTCACCCAGTACGTGTGCAGGATACTTCTGGGATGTTTCTGGTATATCATCAGGAAGCAGGTTTTTGGCAACGCCATCCACACTGTGATTTCCGGACAGGATACTGGCTTGTATCATGGGCTCTATGCTCTGTAGATGCTTCTGCACAATGAAAGTCTTCTGTTTCAAAATATCAAATGTCGCTGAATTTTGCAAACATACAAGTACATTTTCAAAGTTGTTGCTGGCCAAAATAGTCTGTTCTGATGCTGGCAGTTCTGGCGTAACATCAACAGTGTCACTGTCTCTGGCTTTGGAAGATCGTGCAGCTGGTTTTGGCAGTTTTGGCGCAACATCAAGAGTGTCACCGCCCCTGGCTTTGGAAGATCGTGCGGCTGGTTTTGGCAGTTTTGGCGCAACATCAACAGTGTCACCACCCCTGGCTTTGGAAGATCGTGCGGCTGGTTTTGGCAGTTTTGGCGTAATATCAACAGTGTCCCTGCCACTGGCTTTGGAAGATCGTGTGGATGGTTTTGGCAGTTTTGGCGCAACATCAACAGTGTCACCGCCCCTGGCTTTGGCAGATCGTGCGGCTGGTTTTGGCAGTTTTGGCGTAATATCAACAGTGTCCCCGCCACTGGCTTCGGAAGATCGTGTGGATGGTTTTGGCAGTTTTGGCGCAACATCAACAGTGTCACCGCCCCTGGCTTTGGAAGATCGTGTTGATGGTTTTGGCAGTTTTGCCGTAACAGCAACAGCGCACCTGGCTTTGGAAGATCGTGTTGATGGTTTTGGCATTTTTAGATCACCTAGAGCCGAAGGCTCAAGGTGAGCTATTCTGATCACTTTTTGTCCGTCGTCCGTCGTCCGTCCGTCCGTCCGTCCGGCGTTAACTTTTAGCTTTTAACATCATCTCCTCCCAAACTCCAAGGACAATTTCCGTGAAACATCACAGGACTGTTCCTCTGGTTGGCATCTTTCAAAGTTGTTCAAAGATTTAAATTCCATTGAGAACTTTGGTTGCTGCGGCATCAAAAAGGGGGCAAAATGTCCAAACTTTAAAAACCTTCTCCTCCGAATCTGCCTGTCAGATTCAAATATAATTTGGTAGAAATGTTCCTTGGGTGACCCTCTATAAAAATTGTTCAAGCCATACTGATTGGTCAAAAAACATGGCAGTCAGGCGGCATCAGAAAAGGGGCAAAATGACAAAATGACAAAATTCCATTTTTATGAAAGTGCTTGTCTGATTTTAAGAAAATATAATACGAATCTTACTTAAATGATCCTCTATTTAATTTGTTTAAGCCGTTTTGATGGGTAACACAATCATAGCAACCAGGCGTCATCACAAAAGGGGTAAATTGAACTTTTAGCTACAAATGACAACCAACTCCTACCATTCCAATAGACCAATTTCCACAAAACATCACAGGAATGTTCCTTCGGTGGTCCTCTTTCAAATTTGTTCAAAGAATAAAATTCCATTGAGAACTTTGGTTGCTGCGGCATCAGAAAGGGGACAAAATGTCCAAACTTTAAAAATCTTCTCCTCTGAATCTGCCTGTCAGATTCAAATATAATTTAGTAGAAATGTTCCTTGGGTGACCCTCTATGAAAATTGTTCAAGCCATACTGATTGGTCGAAAAACATGGCAGTCAGGCGGCATCAGAAAAGGGGCAAAATGACAAAATTTGAAAATTCCATTTTTATGAAAGTGTTTGTCTGATTTTAAGAAAATATAAAACGAATTTTACTTTAATGATCCTCTATTTAATTTGTTAAAGCCGTTTTGATTGGTTACACAATCATAGCAACCAGGCGTCATCACAAAAGGGGTAAATTGAACTTTTAGCTACAAATGACAACCAACACCTGCCATTCCAATAGACCAATTACTACAAAACATCACAGGAATGATCCTTTTGTGGTCCTCTTTCAAAATTGTTCAAAGATTAAAATTCAAATGAGAACTTTGGTTGCTGCGGCATCAGAAAGGTGACAAAATGTCCAAACTTTAAAAATCTTCTCCTCCGAATCTGCCTGTCAGATTCAAATATAATTTGGTAGAAATGTTCCTTGGGTGACCCTCTATAAAAATTGTTCAAGCCATACTGATTGGTCGAAAAACATGGCAGTCAGGCGGCATCAGAAAAGGGGCAAAATGACAAAATTTGAAAATTCCATTTTTATGAAAGTGTTTGTCTTATTTTAAGAAAATATAATACGAATCTTACTGTAATGATCCTCTATTTAATTTGTTTAAGCCGTTTTGATTGGTTACGCAATCATATCAACCAGGTGTCATCACAAAAAGGGTAAATTGAACTTTTAGCTACAAGTGACATCCAACTCCTACCATTCCAATAGACCAATTTCCACAAAACATCACAAGAATGTTCCTTTGGTGGTCCTCTTTCAAAATTGTTCAAAGATTTAAATTCCATTGAGAACTTTGGATGCTGCGGCATCAGAGAGTGAGAAAATATACCCAAATTTTAAAATCCTTTTCCTCCATAATCTACTTGTGCGATTGCAAGATAATTTGGTAGAAATGTTTCTTAAGTGACCCTCTAAATAAACTGTTGAAGCCATATTGATTTGGTTGAAAAACAGCGCAGCAAGGCGGCATCAGGAAAGGTGCAAAATGACAAAAACTTTATAATTCCATTCTTATTAAAGTTCTTGTTAGATTTCAAGATATAAATGGCCTTTACTGATAAGCTGTTTCTTGAGAAGTGTCCACTCCTTTCAGTGGAAGACAGTGGTGCAGAGGTAGAGCGTCGGCCTCTCGTATCAAAGGTCCCTGGTTCAAGTCCTGTGATGAGCGTGTCCTGACTTTGGGATTTTTCCACACAAACGGCGCGAGTACTGGTGAAGTCTCCAGGAAGCAGACATTGAGCGTGATTAATCTAAGCCCAAGGCTTGTTTCACAATCGATGTAAAATAAATAAGTTAAAACTAAACTCCTTTCAGTTTCATTTGCACTCCCTGATAAAATTTTCCAGATATTTGCAGTTAAATATTTGCTACTAATTTACTATCAATTAGGTGATCGATTTAGGGCCATCTTGGCCCTCTTGTTGGTATAACTGCAGCGCTGTCACTGCCCCTGGCTTTGGACGATCGTATTGGTGGTTTTGACAGTTCTGGCTTACCAGTAGACAGATCGACGATTTGATATACATCCACATATTTCTCATTTTCACATTTTGTGTTTTCCACTGACGACGAACATGCGTCACAGTAGCAGGACAGCTTGCGTACACCGACTTTTCCAGGAGACACCATTTTGATCTGATGTATTCCTCTTGTTCCTTTTATGGTCTTGGCACTGTGTGGTCGTGTACGATCAATTTCTTCTGTCCTAACCAGCATGAAGTCACACCTGGAGTGATTGCAGGCCTCTTCCTCACCAGCCCCTCTCGTCAGGTTCTCCGCACAGTACTTGTACATCTCCTCAGAATTTCTCACTATGGCATTTCTGTTTTTGACAGCTCGACCAACACTGGACTTGACCACGGCTGTCACCCCATCTGAGGGCCCCTTCCCATGCCGGGAGCCGAAAAACGATCGGTTAACATTCACGCCAAGATATTCCATGCCATTGCTGATGTCCTCAAATGTATTGCAGCTCTTGTATTGGGCAGCACAGCCATCGGAGAACTCCAGTATAGATGATATGTCTACACTGTCTTTTTGCAACTTTTGGACTGCTAGTTTTTCAAAGTGATTGACAGCAAAGCAATCATGCTTTAAATC
The DNA here is from genome assembly GCA_031761405.1 of Serripes groenlandicus. Classification (NCBI taxonomy): domain Eukaryota; kingdom Metazoa; phylum Mollusca; class Bivalvia; order Cardiida; family Cardiidae; genus Serripes; species Serripes groenlandicus. Next base: position 139,673,136 of record JASEVX010000004.1, read on the forward strand.
ATCCGTCAGCACAACTAGTTCATGACGAGTTACCTTTGTTGGACATCTGGGACACTGGTAGAAGCACACCAATGGGTGAATTGTAACCTGGGAATGGCCATCCCAATGCAGCTGCTGGGGTTCATCTTGGTGTGAACACACATAGTTCTGCCCAAAGTCCATAACCATGACGACTGTTCTAGGTGGGATGCTTGATGTCAGTGACTGGAATTGTTTGTACTGCCAACTGGCATTGAATTTATGCAGCGCAAAATCCTGTAGGTCTTCCTGCAGAATGTTAGTCAGTTGGTTCAAAGGACCGGTCACCGAACAGAGACACATCTTTCTCTTATCCCCACTCTTAACATTCTCCCACCTGTGCCAATCCACAGTCTCCACCTTGTGCATGGCCAAATGCTGAATTTCATCCGTTATGAGATGGATTCCACAACTTTTACATTCCCGACGAATACACTCCATCCTGTGAAATGTTGTTGTGGTACTGCACAAAGTGCTATTTACCATCGTGCGTTCATCTGAAACCATTTCTCGGAGTGTGGAACACCTCTTACATGTAAATTTTGCAGCCTTCTTGACAGCCTCCCCCAATTGAGCTATGTTTGCACAAATTTCGCACAGACAGTTTCTCATTTTTTGTTGACTTTCCAATTTGACATCTTTTGGTCTGTTGCTTTGAAATGTAGTCAATCCGACTGGATCATGCTCTTGCTTACTACACTCTTTCTTGTACTGGAGGAACACCTTCCGGACAGACGATCGCAACGCTCTGCATGCCCCATGCTTGTTCACTCGTTTTACGTCCGGGAGCACCACAGACACGTCAGCACGTCTGTAAAAGTCATTTACAGTTCTAATTCTTTTTACAGAAATTGTGTCAGTTCTACAGTGTGTGACGCCGTCTCCTTTTTGGCCGGATTGCTTAAGCAATTCCGGTCTATAGATTGGCGATGTCCGTCTGTCTGTCTGTCTGTCTGTCTGTCTGTCCGTCAACATTTTGGTTAAAGTTTTAGGTTAGGCAAAATGGTTAAAGTTTCTGGTTAAGCAAAATCTCAGACATGGAAACAGCTACAAACTTGAAAATTGGTCTGTGTGTAGCCACTAACATGTTCTTTTGATTTCCATGATAACTCTTCACCTTCCTATTGCCCGTCTGTCTGTCTGTCTGTCTGTCCGTCAACATTTTGGTTAAAGTTTCTGGTTGAAGCAAAATCTCGGACATGGAAACAGCTACAAACTTGAAAATTGGTATGTGTGTAGCCACTAACATGTTCTTTTGATTTCCATGATAACTCTTCACCTTCACCTTCCTATTGCCCGTCTGTCTGTCTGTCTGTCTGTCCGTCAACATTTTGGTTAAAGTTTCTGGTTGAAGCAAAATCTCGGACATGGAAACAGCTACAAACTTGAAAATTGGTATGTGTGTAGCCACTAACATGTTCTTTTGATTTCCATGATAACTCTTGACCTTCACGTTGCTATTGCCTGTCTGTCTGTCTGTCTGTCTGTCTGTCCGTCAACATTTTGGTTAAAGTTTCTGGTTGAAGCAAAATCTCGGACATGGAAACAGCTACAAACTTGAAAATTGGTCTGTGTGTAGCCACTAACATGTTCTTTTGATTTCCATGATAACTCTTGACCTTCACGTTCCTATTGCCCGTCTGTCTGTCTGTCTGTCCGTCAACATTTTGGTTAAAGTTACATCACAGCAACTTGCGTTTTAATTTGCTTTCAACAGTTTTATAGTTATATCAACTTGTGTTTTAATTTGCTTTCAACAGTTTTATAGTTATATCATGGCAACTTTCGTTTTAATTTGATTTCAACTGTTTTATAGTTATATCACGACAACTTGCGTATTAATTTGCTTTCAACAGTTTTATAGTTATATCACTGCAAATTGCGTTTTAATTTGCTTTCAACAGTTATATAGTTATATCACAGCAAATTGCGTTTTACTCAGCTTTCAACAGTTTTATAGTTATATCACGGCAAGTTGCGTTTTAATTTGCTTTCAACAGTTATATAGTTATATCACAGCAAATTGCGTTTTACTCAGCTTTCAACAGTTTTATAGTTATATCACGGCAAGTTGCGTTTTAATTTGCTTTCAACAGTTTTATAGTTATATGGACTTGTGTTTTAATTTGCTTTCAACAGTTTTATAGTTTTATATTATTTATATTTTATTATTTATTATTTTATTATTTTTGGCCGGATTGCTCTAGCAATTCCGGTCTATAGATTGGCGATGTCCGTCTGTCCGGATGTCTGTCTGTCAACATTTTGGTTAAAGTTTCAGGTTGAGGCAAAATCTCAGGACTGGAAAGGGTTACAAACTTGAAACTTTGCCTGAAAGTAAAAAGTAACAAGTTCCATTGATTTCTAGGGTTACTTTGACCTTGACCTTGGTTTGTCGATTTTCAAGGTCAAATTGCCGACAATCCGGCCTTACCGTCTTTAGCGGTTTCTTGTTTGTTAATCTTCTGTAGGTAGGACCATCTTAGGCCCAACTTTCTTGCATTTGCATGCAAAGACAGGCTGTTTTTGCATGCCGCATTGACAATTGTGGCTCTTAACTTGTTGTTAGCCTTCGTTCTACGGACTTTTAGGTCATCCAGTTTGGAAGTTATTCCAGACAGAATATTTCTTCTGGTGGTACCTCTGTGTGTTTTATCAGATGAAGTTTCCATTCTGCATTCCCCCATTGCCCTCTTTTTTCTCGGGGATGCATTCTTTAGAATATGTTGAATAACTTTCGCAAATTTTCCAGGTGACTTGGGCAGTGCGTTTCTTGCTCTAGATGCATAAACTCTCAAGTTGCTTTTGCTGTCCGGTGTGTAAAGTTTGACATGAATTTGAAGTCTTCTTCTCGATTCTTGTTTTCTAAGGCGCCAATACTCTTTTTTCTCCTGCCTTTGTCGTTTGGTTGGTCGTTTTGTGGTTGTTGATACTGATACTGCCTTACTCTTCTTCTGTCTTCTGTATTTCTTTGCCCTGCAAGATCAACAGAAATTCAATGTACAGTACTACACAATAGCCGAGGCTGTGTATCTTTTTCAAGTACATACTAGGGCTATTATGATTTAATAAAACGTATGTATATATTTTAAAATGCACAACCATGTGCACACATCCAGACAGCACATATAACACAGATGCAGTTTCAAAATACATACAATAGGGCTCCAGTTGATTAGTCTAATGGTCAGATGCAGTCTATATTTTTAAGTAATCCTACAATAGTTTATTATTATTGACAAGTTGCATTTGTTAGATTGAATTCATACAGTGAACTTTATAATATCTTGAAACACACGTTAATATAGTGGTGATCGAACTTGTGATTGGCAGGAACTTGTCTAATCTAGGGGTCTATTATATAAATATTATCTTTGAGGAAAATAAAAATAAATAATGTACTGTTAAAGTCTGACCAATTAGATACCTTTCTCTTGCTTGTACTCGTTGTCGTAAAAGTTTTTGCAATGCGTCCTCATCCCCATCTTCGCATTTAGCCTTGAAGGTTTGTCTCATGTCTCGCTGCCGTGTGCTTTCCTTTCTTCGATAACTGAAATAAATTAAGAATATATTTGTTCAAGTTAAAAACTTGTCAAGAGACTACGAAACAACATACATGTTACGATGATGTGTACATTTCTAGTACATGATTATAATATCCAACTGACTACTCATAGAGTGCTTTAGAAGGATTTAAAAATATTATGCTTATGAATAGATTACAAGTATTATTAACAAACTCAAAATATTTTTTGGGAACCAAATGCCCCTTCCCATTATGTATTGTTCTATTTATTGCATGCAATGAGCAAAATGTGACCAATAAACGTAGGTGAAAATAATAGGACCAAAATATGATAATGATGCATACTAAAACTTCACACACCATCAGCTTAATATAATAGGATCAATAACTTGAAAATATCATAGAAAAGACTGGCAGTGGCAGTTGATATTAAAATGGGAAAATAATTTACCAAAACTTTGGTTTGGCAGGACAAAATATTACATTACCTTTCTGCATGTTGGCCGTTTCTGACTTTCTCCCTATAACGGCGCTGTCTATCTCTGGATAAATCCACTGATGTCTGAGCAGGAGTGCTGCAAATATACAGACAAAATATTCAGTAGATAGCATAACAAAGATGGTCAGCTATCAATGTGCACTAAAACCATGCGTGTACATCCAACGTATTATTTGATTCGTTAACACCCTTATTCATAATGCAGGAATGGAACTTAACAGGGGCCCACCTGCCCAGGATAACCACATTTTGAGGTGCCCCCTTAGAATTTGGAGGAAATCGCCTATAACTTCAGTATAAAGTTGGGCATTTTTAAATGGTGCAACCAATACATGAAATTTAAGCTCCATCCCTGCAATACTGTAAACGTATTTTTATTTGAGGTGTACCAATTTTCGTTGATTTCGTGGTTCGGCTTATACACGAAATTAAGATGTCAACGAAAATTGTATCGGCCTTTCTGTTCAATTTTTTAATTATAAACACTGACTGTCATTTTTAGCTCACCTGAGCTTTGCTCAAGGTGAGTTATTGTGATCGCCTTTTGTCCGGCGTCCGTCGTCCGTCGTCCGTCGTGCGTCGTGCGTCAACTTCTTCTCCTCAGTAACCAGTGGGTCAATTTGGATGAAACTTCACAGAAAGCATCCTCTCAATGACCTCACCAGAATTCCTTCAAATTTTTGGGATCCATGCAAAATTCTGGTTTCCATGGCAACGAAACCGAAAAAACTTCAAAATTCTTCTTCTCCCGAATTGGTTGGCAGATTTTCAAATAATTTTGTAGAAATGTTCCTTGGATGACCCTCTATCAGATTCCTTCAAGCCGTGTTGATTGGTCGAAAAACATGGCCGCCAGGGGGGGGCGGGGCTATTTTGCCTTATATGGCTATAGTGAAAACTTAAAAAATCTTCTCCTCCGAAAGTGTCAGGCCGATTTTCAAATAATTTTGTAGAAATGTTCCTTGGGTGACCCTCTATCAGATTCCTTCAAGCCATGTTGATTGGTTGAAAATCATGGCCGCCAGGGGGGCAGGGCTATTTTGCCTTATATGGCTATAGTGCAAACTTAAAAAATCTTCTCCTCCAAAAGTGTCAGGCCGATTTTCAAATAATTTTGTAGAAATGTTCCTTGGGTGATCCTCTATCAGATTCCTTCAAGCCATGTTGATTGGTCAAAAAACATGGCCGCCAGGGGGCGGGGCTATTTTGCCTTTTATGGCTATAATGAAAACTTAAAAAATCTTCTCCTCCATAAGTGTCAGGCCGATTTTCAAATAATTTTGTAGAAATGTTCCTTGGGTGACCCTCTATCAGATTCCTTCAAGCAATGTTGATTGGTCGAAAAACATGGCCGCCAGGGGGCGGGGGCTATTTTGCCTTATATGGCCAAAGTATAAACTTAAAAAATCTTCAACATCTTCTCCTCAGTAACCAGTGGGTCAATTGGGATGAAACTTCACAGAAAGCATCCTCTTAATGACCTCACCAGAATTTCTTCAAATTTTTTGGGATCCATGCAGAATTCTTGTTTCCATGGCAACGAAACGAAAAAAACTTCAAAATTCTTCTTCTCCCAAACTGGTTGGCATATTTTCAAATAATTTTGTAGAAATGTTCCTTGGATGACCCTCTACCAGATTCCTTCAAGCCATGTTGATTGGTCAAAAAACATGGCCGCCAGGGGGGGCGGGGCTATTTTGCCTTATATGGCTATAGTGAAAACTTAAAAAATCTTCTCCTCCGAAAGTGTCAGGCTGATTTTCAAATGATTTTGTAGAAATGTTCCTTGGGTGACCCTCTATCAGATTCCTTGAAGCCATGTTGATTGGTCGATAAACATGGCCGCCAGGGGGGGGGGGGGGGGGGGGCTATTTTGCCTTATATGGCTATAGTGCAAACTTAAAAAATCTTCTTCTCCAAAAGTGTCGGCCCGATTTTCAAATAATTTTGTAGAAATGTTCCTTGGATGACCCACTTTCAGATTCCTTCAAGCCATGTTGATTGGTCAAAAAACATGGCCGCCAGTAGGCAGGGCTATTTTGCATTATATGGCTATAGTGAAAACTTAAAAAATCTTCTCCTCCAAAAGTATCTGGCCGATTTTCAAATAATTTTGTAGAAATGTTCCTAGGGTGACCCTCTATCAGATTCCTTCAAGCCAAGTTGATTGGTCGGAAACTATGGCTGCCAGGGGGCGAGGCTTATATAGCTAAAGTGAAAAAAAAAAAAATCAGGTGAGCGATTCAAGGGCCATCATGGCCCTCTTGTTTAAGTTCAAGTTCATCTGCATTTGAATGTTGAGGTCGATGTACACTTTTCTATAATCTGCTACACAAATTATATACTGTGTGCACCAGCCTCAACGTTCTTACGCAGATGAATGCAAAAACAAAATTGACAGTCAATCCTATATAGCTATCAATAGCTACATGTATAGTGTATCTTTTTTTCAGAGACAGTTATTAGTCCCCTACCGGCGTGCCGAAGGGGACTATTAGGTTTGCACTCCGTCCGTCCATCTGTCAGTCAGTCAGTCAGTCAGTCAGTCAGTCAGTCCGGCAATTTTTTGTCCGGAGCATATCTCCAAAACTGTACTAGCTATGGCTATGAAATTCCATATGTGGATACATCTCATCAATGCGGAGTGCAGTGCATATGAACCATAACTCTTGCTTCCCTAATTTTTGAGTTATTTCCCTTTCTTTATTTTCATACTTGATTTTTGTCCGGAGCATATCTCCAAAACTGTACTAGCTATGGTTATGAAATTTCACGCATGGATGCATCTCATCAAGGGGGAGTGCAGTGGACATGAACCATAACTCTTGCTTGCCTAATTTTTGAGTTATTTCCCTTTCTTTATTTTCATACTTGATTTTTGTCCGGAGCATATCTCCATAACTATACTAGCTATGGCTATGAAATTTCACACATGAATACATCGTATCAAGGGGGAGTGCAGTGCACATGAACCATAACTCTTGCTTCCCTAATTTTTGAGTTATTTCCCTTTCTTTATTTTCATACTTGATTTTTGTCCGGAGCATATCTCCAAAACTGTACTAGCTATGGTTATGAAATTTCACACATGGATGCATCTCATCAAGGGGGAGTGCAGTGGACATGAACCATAACTCTTGCTTGCCTAATTTTTGAGTTATTTCCCTTTCTTTATTTTCATACTTGATTTTTGTCCGGAGCATATCTCCATAACTATACTAGCTATGGCTATGAAATTTCACACATGAATACATCGTATCAAGGGGGAGTGCAGTGCACATGAACCATAACTCTTGCTTCCCTAATTTTTGAGTTATTTCCCTTTCTTTATTTTCATACTTTATTGTCTTGATATACCTAAACATTGGGTTGCTATGACAACAGAAACAGACTCAAAAGTGCAAACCGGTAGGGGACTATGGTATTGCTTGCAATCCTCCAGTTACTTGTTTAGAATAGATCATCAATGGAAGCCTACTGCATTTATCTCACCTTTCTTTTGCAAACTTGATCCGAAGATCATATTTTGCCTTCTTGGGCCTTGGTGGGTTGGACTCCATTTCAGAAACTTAAAATATAAAAGGAAAGCTTAAATTAGCGCTACAGTTGACCAATGTCCAGTGTACCGTATACGTATTGATATAATTATGAACTATTTTGCCTATGTAAATATATTTAAGCTGCGTGATGATAAACATGACCTATTTTCTTATAGTTATCCACATTAACATTTTATAAAATTTGGGAGTTATAACTATTAATTACTGAAAATAAGATGAGCAGGGATATAAATGAACATGAGCCCTGTCGCCCGGGGCTCATCAAACCTGATTTTGATGAGCAGGGCTCATGAGTTTTTCATTATTGTAGCCCAGCTGGCTACTGAGAAAACAGAGGAAGATGCATGTTCTTCACAAATTTGAGTCTACCCACAGTAAAAAAAAGCAGTGATGTTTCAGTAAATTTGGTGAATAATTGCAGAATAACTGCTGTAAATAATCAATTATTGATTAATCCAAAGAAGCATAAGTTTAACACTTGGAAGTGTGAATATCTACATATATATAGAGACACTTTGCAAGCATGTGTGTATTGTATGTGACTTTTGACCACTGTCGCGTTTACCAACCTGTAATCCAGATGTCCACAGTGACATACGTTAATATGTTGTCTTTCTGATTATCAAAAATACATTGTATTTTCAAAATACAGAAGAAAAACATATCCAAATGACTAATATGACTCAAATCCTTCATAAAACCAACATATTTTATATTAATGTTCCCAATATGCATGACTTGCGATATGTGCTAGTATTGTATGTGACTGTTGACAAGTGTCTAATGAATGAAATGTGCTATACAGTGTCCATAGTGACATACATGACAATTTTTTCCACTTACTGTCAATAACTTAGTTTTCTTCGTCCTCAACACCTTGATGTTGCAGTACTGGCCCCGCTGTTAGACAGTATTACTATTAAATACAATTATGGTCACAAATCATTCAGCTGTATGATATAACTAATGTAGGTGATGATGGACTTCGTCTGTACAACAGTGTGTCTGTCCACAGTGACATACATCATAATATACTAGTACATCATAGAAATAAGAGAAGATTAAAATATAATTTACATGGCTACACGGAATCAACCATTCACAGAAACATTTGATATGACTTATCAACATTTGGACGAGCCTGAATACCAAGTTAGGATGTGCTTCATAATGCACATAACCGTTGACCTTTGTCAGATGCAATACACTTGGAACAAGCCAGTCAAGTTGAGTCAACAGTCATGCACATTACTTATACCGAGTCATCTCTTGCACCATATTGTTGTATTGTTTGAGGTATGGAAATCGGGAATACCTCGGCATAAATTACATGGAATGGGATGTGAATACATCTAAAAAAATAGAGAAAGACACTTTGCAAGCATGTGTGTATTGTATGTGACTTTTGACCACTGTCGCGTTTACCAACCTGTAATCCAGATGTCCACAGTGACATACGTTAATATGTTGTCTTTCTGATTATCAAAAATACATTGTATTTTGAAAATACAGACAAAAACCTATCCAAATGACTAATATGACTCAAATCTTTCATAAAACCAACAGATTTCATATTAATTTTCCCAATATACATGACTTGCGATATGTGCTAGTATAGTATGTGACTGTTGACAAGTGTCTAATGAATAAAATGTGCTTATACAGTGTCCATAGTGACAAACGTGACAATTTGTCCAGTTTATACTGACAGAAACTTAGTTTCCTGTGTAATCAAACAAGTCGATCTTGCAGTACTGACCTCGCTGTTAATATTAAAGACAATTATCATCATAATTCCTTCAGTTGTATTAAAAAACTAACGTAGGTGATGATGGACTTTGTCAGTGCAACAAGAAAGTTTATAAACTTCATGGAATGTCAACAGTCATGAACATTACTCGTAACATAATTTGATGTGTAATATATTGCTTCAATTGCTATTGAAATTTAATCGATGATCAAATCTATTTAACAATGAGCATTTGGTATACATATGTAAATTCTGCAATGGTTACTTGTAAAAACGGGGGGGACAGGGGGGGTGTTCCCCCCCTCCTAATTTTTTTTTCAAATTTAGACGCAAAATCCTGCATTCTGAGGCATACCTAGTGTGAAAATGAATCTTTGAAAATAGCATTTTTTAAAGGAGAATTTTTATTATTTCCCATAATTTTGACAATTTTGTTTTTGATTTAGCGATATAGAATCTTTAAAAGAATGTGATTTCAAGATCTGGGTTGATAGAACCTCTTATATTAAATATTACAATCTTTAATATTTGTTACAGGGCACTGAAAACTTATATGTCTATGACAAATTCATTCTCTCATGCGACATTTCTGCAGCAGACGACTTTGAACATATTTTGTCAAAATAGAAAATCTCTATAATTGAATGGATAACCTATGCCTCTTGTGTACTGGGATAACCTATGACTTAAATAAAGTGGAAAACATTGTATCAAAAGGAGAAATTGCACGTTTTGTGCAATTTCTTTATTTGTCACTATGTTTTCAAAAAGCCGTCTGCTGCAGAGGCGTCAGAAAGTGAACAAAAAAATAATAAGATGTTTAAAGTGAAATATTGTTTTCACAAGTTGGAAAATACCACTCATATAAAATGTATCACATTAAAAAAACCTTTAATTTTGTATGACCTTTTCATATCTGTAAGGCTCACACCACTATGATCGCACTTGTGAAAGATGTGTTATTATAATATGCTTGTATTATTATTTATATATCATAATCAGATTTAGACAGGTTGATTTTTGTTTGGAAAAGATTTTTTCTGTGAATAAAATAAATAGAGAACAATTCTTGCAACTGTGTTTGATTTTTTCAATTTGTAAATAACACTCATTTCACTCAACAGACAGTCCATCATCATTCATGAGCTATAATCTTCTCAGTCTGTCTCTGAGACAAAGTTTACATGCAATCCTCATCCTCATCTGCTGCAGAATTGCCGTATGAGGGAAAGGGTTAAAGAATGGCCTTCTCCTTGTATTAACTTTTTTTTTTTTGAATAGAAATACGCAAAATAATAAGCATTTTTGGGGTTGCAATGGGCAGTAAAGTGACATAATCTTTAGGTTGATAAATGGGCAGAAAAATGACAAAGTCCAACTTTAAAAAAAATTTGGGCAGCACTTCCCCTACAAATTATACATTTTTTCCCCCAAACCACATGATCCCGGACCAAATTAAGAAAGGAAATCAAGAAAGAAAAAGAGAGGTGTGGGGCAGGTTCATTTATAAATATGATATGAAACCATACACCATCTCAAGCTTACGATAGAGAAATTATAAACACAAATTATACCACAAACCTTCGGTTGATATTTATCCTCGGGGAACACTCTGCTTTTCTTAATAATTCATTTCAAGGACAAAAATATGAAATTTTGGGAAGGATTCTCAACCGGCGTAACTTTTCAAAATAAACATGAACAAAATTTAACGTCTTGTCAAAATCGATCGAAACTGCGAAACGTGTTCAAATAAACAATAACAATAACAACTTCATGCCATGCAATCAATGTTTTTTTTTTTATTAAATTCAATAATTACACACACACCTTTCCTATGTTTTGACTAAGAAGAGAAATAGTCGTCAAGTGTCCACTTCATCTTCACGGATGATCATGCCATGTGTTTTCATTTCATATGCATCACTCAAGGGTCATATTATTGTTGTGAATGATTTGTTCGTAGTAGATTTCCAAATAAGGAGATGTTTACTACAGCTTTAAGAAAGCGCGCGATAAAATGTCACGTGATAGGTTTGCCCGCGAAAATGTCACGTGGTGTTATAGCGCCTCTCGATTGGATGAAGCCCTTCTTTTAACTGTCTCGCGAGATTACAAGTTAGCATAGAAAAATGTACACTGAGTGATCACGTGGTCAACATACTAGCTACAGTATTTGAGTTATTTATAGAAATGTATACACATCTAGTATTTCACCATACTATCCATCGATGCATAATATTTTCATGGTTGTTAGACTAACAACAGTAACAACAAGCATTTCAGATCTTAACATGCTCAAAAGGTTTTGATACTCGACACCGCGATTTTTTTTTCAATTTTTTTTTTTCAATTTGCAACATTTGAACCGGCCAGGAAATTGTTTGAAACGGTCAATTTGGCCGGCAGCCGGTTCTTACGGAGAACACTGGTCCATCGTCACGCACGTCAGGATTTTATTATTCATTGTAAACGATTCACAAGATAATCTCTTACCATCACCACAAGTAGTCATAGAAATATGCTATACACTTTTATGGCATATTGTTATATTGGTGTATATTATATCAATGGTTTGTTTGCTTATTGTATGCACGGTACATGACGATGGACTGCCGTCAGAAATACAATTTTGGTCCGTAGTCACGTACACGACGGTCACCATTTTGACACAATCGTCATAACCACATGTGGTCCTCATCAGACTTAGTTGAAGACTTTCGCATTTCGTGTCAAAAGTGTAATGACAATGCCCGATAACTCCATATACACGGCTGCTATGTATGTTTTTACACATTTCGCAGTGGTTGACACCGTACGTGACGGGCATATTGTACGTGATTCCCCCAAAAGGTTGGACAACAAATTTTTTACCTTGTCTCTGCCGCCATTCTGATAAATGGAAAGGTCAAAACGAGGCTTGTCTGCAGAAATCGGTGACGTTGTACACACCCAAAGTACTGATGACGCAATGTTTAGCATGCGTTCAATTTTAACAAAGTTCAAAGGTCGCGTTACGTACGTGACCCACTTTTAGGTCAGTGACTGTTGTAAAGTATTATCCGATGTCTGACCGTATCTTCTATAGGAAAGCACAACAAACAATTGTATGAATGAAATGGAGGATAACCTAAGTTATACACACAAACGCACCATCCAAGTTGAGGTGCAGACGAAGGAGACAAACTTTTATTTTCAGCTCGGAAAAATGTTGACATAAGTCACGTACATAACGTCATATTTAAAATGTAATAAAACACACATAATCACTACAAAATTGTGTTTTATTCAATGTAAACATAATTTCAATATACTATCTACAAATACAAACTTTAAAACATCAGATAAACAGACAGTAATATAAAGTAATGCACTCTGCAAAATAGGTCCAATGAAAATGTAACGCTTTTTACACGTAAAATGACCGTATTTTTTAAACTTAAAATGCTGCAAAAACATATTGGATGTGTTCTCAATTGACATATCTTGGATATATACTATATAATATATTGGTAATTGATATAAAACATCAATTCCAAATTAACTAAACCTAATTTGTCAAAATAACACTTTAAACTCAGCTACCCCCACTGGCCTCCTTTAGCTCGTTTGTACCCATATTGATTTTATTCCCTGACAATAAGTTCTCTGTATTATGTACGATAAATCACAGTGTTTTAAAACGAAAATGAAAGGCATGTTTCCAGATCCAACTTATCAAGGATGATGACCGAACATGTCACATGTCTCCAAATCTATGGGGCTATTCTCGCGAAAATGAATTATAATAAGTGACTTGGCCACATAAGTTCGTTTAAAATTTCTCTACAATACAATTGTCAAGTGTTTCTTTTTTCACTAACATTTTTTTTTATTAATTACCTTGTAGTTTTTGTTCTTTTCCCTGGCATCTTTGCTCTTACTTTAGCTTCCAAAAAATGTCCAACGTTGTGAAACAGTGAAAACTCGGCTATTTCCGTCAACGTCGGAAATCGCCAATCGGATCACCTTCCGTCTTATCGTAGTTTAATAACGTCCGCGCGAATATTGCAGAGGTTCTCCGATTGACAGCTCAATATTGTCTAAGGGAAGCAACTGTTTTTAGGGCCCTTTGGACACAAATGGACATCCATTCATACGGAACCCACGGTGTCTAATACAATGTGTCTTTGAACATTAAGTGTCTAAAATAGACACTTAAGAACGATCTGCAGTGTCCAAAAAAGTCTCTTAAGTGGCTAGCCACGCAAGAGATTTTAGCCACATAAATACCCAATATACATAAACATAGCCACATATGTATCTATTTGTAAACGCGGACGGACTGACGAATGAGAAATAATAGTCCCCACGCTTTCGCTAAGCGGGGGACAACAAGCCAGATCCGCCCCATGCATGACTGAATTATGGCCATTTCAATATAGCACAGTTTGGTTAACGTGTGACGGCTAATAAAAAAGTGAAGCATGGTATTGGTAGTTCATTTAAACCTTCGTTTAAACAAAGAAAAGAACTGATCTCCACATACTTTTATACATTGAAATATCATCTTACCAGTATTCCTCCATGGCTTCGTCCAGCAAGGTTTGAGCCCGGCCGGGTAGCTCAATTGGTAGCGTATCTGACTCGTGATCTGGAGGTCACGGGTTCGATACCCGGTTGCGGCGACATTCTTTCGGGCGATGTTTTCCATTGCCTCTCACCTCTGATCTATGTGAGAAAGTAGTCAGTGGCTTCGAAAGAATGTTGTGTAAGTACTGGTGTGGGAAAGCCAGGAAAACATGGGTAGGTGCACTGACCGCCGTGATATGACCAAAGCTGTTGAAAGCGGCGTTAAACTCCAAACAAACCAGCAAGGTTTGATATACCTCTGGATCAGAGTCGCCTTCGCGCATGGCTAGCGACATAGCGTGGTTGTATGGTTCAGAACCCTTTTCCAGGCGATGTATTTTCACTAAATGTAGATCTAACCTGACACAATGCCCAATGCACCCCTGTACGCCGTATTTTAACCTCAGTCCTTTTTGCTTTACTGGCACCTTTATCCCGGCGTGGCACTGGCGGAAGTGTTTTGCTATTTCCGTAATATTAGCCGGATATCCGTCAATAGGACATAACTTCCTTTTCCGTTTCTGAAGAATGAAATGAAACATTGTATAATCAGACGTATGAGACATAACTGGAGCGGCGTGGCACTGGCGGAAGTGTTTTGCGATTTCGGTATATGATGAAACAGTACAAATCCACAAGTGAATAATATAAACAATATATGAAAAAATATGGGAAATCTTTTGTCAGCCTTTAAGCACACATACTAAGCAAACTATCAATAGATAAATTTGAAATTTAAAGTTTTGTTGTCGCTTTTCTACATTTCCTTGGAGCCGTCTTCCTCTGTCTGTTCGAATCAGTAAACGTCTTAACTGTATATAGTCCACAAATCGTGACAAAACTGCGGATTTATGGCACAAAAAGCCGACTAAAAGGAATTTGCGGACGAATAGAGCAGAATCGTGGACTAAATGGGAGACTAAGTGTCATTGCGGCCTAATAAATTCTTACGACTTTATTTCACATTTTACGACTCGTGGGGTCGATTAGCGGATTAATGGATTATTATTATTAGTCCACACAGTGATTGTTTTAATGTATATATTTAAAATTCTAACTAATCTGTGTCTTCGTCTTCAATCCGCTGTTTCTTCCTGGACTGTGCCTTGAAGATGAAAGATAAAATATAAAAAAAAACATTTAGCCTATTTTTACAAAATCATTAATAAAAACATTCAACCAGGGGCTATTTAATCAGCATTAATCTATTAATGAGTTCGAATCCAAGCTCGGCCGAATTGTTTCCGACATTTGAAAACATTTGTCTGTGTTGATGTTGATTTTAACAAGACCTATTATACTTGTAGACCAATTTCATCCCGGAAAATATTGATTTTCCCACTAACCATTACCGATATGATATGATATGAGTGTATTTTGTGTGTAAACGGCTTTAAATCTGACACAATCAATAAATTAATAATTGAAGATTGATTAGAAAATGTAAACTTACTTCATATGAATCCCTGACTCGCTTCACAACATCCCTCTTTGCAACGTCCATGGTGGACTGGTCATAATATCTGTCCGCTGTTGTAAGCGAATGCGCCATCTGCTTGGCCATGGCCCCCTGGTCCACTCGCGAGGCCCCCATGTCGCGAACCTGTGTAGCTGCCACATGGTCAATGGTTTCGTGTACTTTTGTCCAGTTGCCTTAAAGTGGCGCGTCCACTCTGTCGCAAAAAGCTTGGATATTTGCTGGAAATATAGAGGAATAGTGTTTCCGTCTTAAGTAAGAATAACTGAAGTCTAAAATTGATTTATAAGTGTTAGTCCAGTCGAAACTGACAGGAGGCTGTCGATTTGGACTCTACCTGCATGAGATGGACGACTAAGTTTACAAATCCACATGAAATCCCAAAACTTAAATTATGCTTGACTTGTCTTAAGCAGCCACCCAAGGTGTATTAGTTACATATATCTCTATGTCCTCCCCATCATCACCCTGTGGAAGGACTGCCGCATATAATTCTGACATCCGGAGATGGGGTACATCTCCGGCCCTTTTCATGTTTAAGATGTTTAGTGTCACGATCAGACAGTCACGGATCTCCACCTGCTGTCTGTAAGTCAATCTGGGTTGGTCCATGAAGGCGATTATTATTCCCAGTCTGGGGCCATTTAAGTATTGGCCCAGATCGGCAGCATCCATAGGCAGCGGTTTCGCAGCCTCTACTGCTTGTCTGTAGAAAAAAGATTGAATCAATGCCCATAAACATGGTAATGAGTTGTTTTTAGCGAGTGATTTTTAGCTCCAGCCAGTCGAGCTTATGTCATGGCGAATTGTGTGTGTGTGCGTGCGTGAGTGCGTTAACTTTCTCCTTTAAACAACTTCTTCTCACTAACCACTTGGCCAATTTGGTTGAAACTTCATAGGAAGCATCCTCTCAATGTCCTCTCTTAAATTCCTTCAATTTTTTTTTATCCATCCATAATTCTGGTTTCCATGGCAACCAAAAGAAAAAAATAGTGAAAACTTAAAAAATCTTCTTCTCTGAAAGTGTCAGGCCGATTTTCAAATAATTTTGTAGAAATGTTCCTTGGGTGACCCTTTATTAGATTCCTTCAAGAAATGTTGATTGGTCGAAAAACATGGTCGCCAGAGGGCGGGGCTATTTTGCCTTATATGACCATAGTGAAAACTTAAAAAATCTTCTTCTCTGAAAGTGTTCAGCAGATTTTCAAATAATTTTGTAGAAATGTTCCTTGGGTGACCCTCTATCAGATTCCTTCAAGCCATGTTGATTGGTTAAAAAACATGGCCGCCAGAGGGCGGGGCTATTTTGCCTTATACGGCTAAAGAGAGAACTTAAAAAATCTACTCCGACGAAAGTGTCAGGCTGATTTTCAAATAATTTTGTAGAAATGTTCCTTGGGTGACCCATCATTAGATTCCTTCAAGAAATGTTGATTGGTCGAAAAATATGGCCGCCATGGGGTGGGGCTATTTTGCCTTATATGGCTTTGGTGAAAACTTAAAATATCCTCTCCTCCGAAAGTGTCAGGCCGATTTTCAAATAATTTTGCAGAAACATTCCTTGGGTGACACTCTACAAGATTCCTTTAAGCCATGGTGGTTGGTAAAAAATATGGCCACTAGGGGTCAGGGCTGTTTGGAGATTTGATTTTTGCCTTATGGCCCTATTTCACTACGACCACGAATCCCACGAATCACCAAAAATAGCTAAATTTTAGGATTCGTAGATGGATCGTAATCATTTTGCGAAGTTCTTAACTCATTCGTATATATTCGTAGTCGGTTCTTGCAATTCTTGAGCGATCGGGAATTCGTGACAAAAGTTTTGAACTGTTCAAAGTTTTGGCCCCGAACTCCACGATTAAAAAAATCGTAGCTTATTCGTAACAACTTCGTAGTGCGTTCTTGGGCATCGTAACTGAAACGTAATCGATTCGTAGGTAATCCCACAGAATATGTATTCGTACCTGATTCGTACATGCATTCGGTGTGTTCTTAGCGTAGTCGTAACTGATTCCTAACGTCCGGGCAGTATTCGTAATAGATTCTTATACATCGTAGTCAATTCTCGCGGGACTCCAGCCGAACCAAATATATGTATCGTAAATGAATCGTCACGAATTAGACCAGAAAATTTGCAAAATATCACGAATCCTCCCGAATCCTAAAATTTAGCCACTTTTGGTGATTCGTGGGATTTGTGGTCGTAGTGGAATAGGGCCATTATGGCCGTGGAGCGATACTGGCCCTCTTGGGCCTCTTGTTTAGATCACCTAGGCCAAAGGCTCAAGGTGAGCTATTCTGATCACTTTTTGTCTGTCTGGCGTCGTCTGTCGTCCGTCGTTAACATTTAGACATTTAGATCATCTCCTCCTTAACCACTTGACCAATTTCAACCAAACTTCACAGGAATGTTCCTTTGGTGGACCTCTTTCAAAATTGTTCAAAGATTTAAATTCCATCGAGAACTTTGGTTGCTGCGGCAACAGAAAAGGGGAAAATTGCCAAATCTTAAAAAATCTTCTTGTCCAAAAGTAATGGCCCGATTTGAAAATTATTTTGTACAAATGTTCCTTGGGGTACCCTCTACCAAGATTGTTCAAATATTTCCGATCCGTTGAAAAACATGGCCGCCAGGGGGCGGAGCTTATTTTCCTTATATGTGCATTGTTAAAACTTTAAAAATCTTCTTGTCCAAAAGTACTGGCCCGATTTGAAAATTATTTTGCACAAATGTACATTGGGGCACCCTTTACCAAGATTGTTCAAATATTGCCGATCAGTTGAAAAACATGGCCGCCAGGGGGCGGAGCCTGTTTTCCTTATATGTGCATTGTTAAAATTTTAAAAATCTTCTTGTCCAAAAGTACTGGCCTCATTTGAAAATTATTTTCCACAAATGTTCATTGGGGCACCCTTTACCAAGATTGTTCAAATATTTCCGATCGGTTGAAAAACATGGCCGCCAGGGGGCGAAGCCTGTTTTCCTTATATGTGCATTGTTAAAATTTTAAAAATCTTCTTGTCCAAAAGTACTGGCCCAATTTGAAAATTATTTTCCACAAATGTTCCTTGGGGCACCCTTTACCAAGATTGTTCAAATATTTCCGATCCGTTGAAAAACATGGCCGCCAGGGGGCGGAGCTTGTTTTCCTTATATGTGCATTGTAAAATTTTAAAAATCTTCTTGTCCAAAAGTACTGGCCCGATTTGAAAATTATTTTCCACAAATGTTCATTGGGGCACCCTTTACCAAGATTGTGCAAATATTTCCGATCGGTTGAAAAACATGTCTGCCAGGGGGTGGAGCCTATTTTTTTTTGTTAAAATTTTAAAAACCTTCTTGTCCAAAAGTACTGGCCCGATTTGAAAATATTTTGCACAAATGTTCCTTGGGGCACCCTTTACCAAGATTGTTCAAATATTTCCGATCCGTTGAAAAACATGGCCGCCAGGGGGTGGAGCCTGTTTTTTATACGCCCATTTTGAAAAAATGGATCGTATTGTAGTTTTACCTGCGGCGTACGGGCGGGCGGGCGGCGTCCAGTATGTTGTCAGCTCAATAACTTTAGAAGCCTTTGTCCAATCATCACCAAATTTAGTCAGAATGTGTATTGGGATAATATCTCGGACAAGTTCGATAACTAGCCATATCGCTTTAGTCAATCAAGAGTTATCGCCCTTTAATTATAGAAATTACCCAAAATTGGTCTTGTCAGCTCAATAACTTTAGAAGCCTTTGCCCAATCATCACCAAATTTAGTCAGAATGTGTATTGGCATAATATCTCGGACAAGTTTGATAACTAGCCATATCGCTTAAGTCAATTGAGAGTTTTCGCCCTTTAATTATAGAAATTACCTAAAATTTGTCTTGTCAGCTCAATAACTTTAGAAGCCTTTATCCAATCATTACTAAATTTGGTCAGAATGTGTATTGGCATAATATCTCGGATAATTTTGATAACTAGCCATATCGCTTTAGTCAATCGAGAGTTATCCCTCTTTAATTATAGAAATTACCTAAAATTGGTCTTGTCAGCTCAATAACTTTGGGAGCTTTTGTCCAATCATCACCAAATATAGTCAGAATGTGTATTGGCGTAATATCTTGGACAAGTTCGATAACTAGCCATATTGCTCCAGTCGATAGAGAGTTATTGCCCTTTAATTATAGAAATTACCTAAAATTGGTCTTGTCAGCTAAATAACTTGTAAAGCCTTTATCCGATCATCACCAAATTTAGACAATATGTTTATGGGCAGAATATCTTGGTTACGTTTGATAACTTACAACGTTATCTTAGTCACTACACAATTATGTCACTCGAAATGGCCAAAACTCTACTAACAGTGTCCGCTCTCTAAGTTTGGCTGACGTACAACCAATTACCACTATACTTGGTCTCAAAAAAACAGGACGGGCGTATTTTGTGACATTTGGCGCTCTTGTTTTTAGCTCCACTGGCTGAAAGCCAGTCGAGCTTATGTCATGGCGAATTGTCCGTTGTGCGTGCGTGCGTGCGTTAACTTTTTCCTTTAAACGACTTCTTCTCCCTAACCACTTGGCCAATTTGGTTGAAACTTCATGGGAAGCATCCTCTCAATGTCCTCTACTAAATTCCTTCAAATTTTTTTGATCCATTCAAACTTCTGGTTTCCATGGCAACCGAAAGAAAAAAATAGTGAGAACTTAAAAAATCTTCTTCTCCGAAAGTGTCAGGCCGATTTTCAAATAATTTTGTAGAAATGTTCCTTGGGTGACCCTTTATTAGATTCCTTCAAGAAATTTTGATTGGGCGAAAAACATGGCCGCCAGGGGGCAGGGCTTTTTTGCCTTATATAGCTATAGTGAAAACTTAAATAATCTTCTTCTCAAAAAGTGTTCAGCAGATTTTCAAATAATTATGTAGAAATGTTCCGTGGGTGACCCTCTATCAGATTCCTTCAAGCCATGTTGATTGGTATAAAAACATGGCCGTCACAGGGCGGGGCTATTTTGCCTATATGGCTAAAGAGCAAACTTAAAAAATCTTCTCCTCCAAAAGTGTCAGGCCGATTTTCAAATAATTTTGTAGAAATGTTCCTTGTGTGAACCTTAATTAGATTCCTTCAAGAAATGTTGATTGGGCGAAAAACATGGCCGCCAGGGGGCGGGGCTTTTTTGCGTTATATAGCTATAGTGAAAACTTAAAACATCTTCTTCTCCGAAAGTGTTCAGCCGATTTTCAAATAATTTTGTAGAAATGTTCATTGGGTGACCCTCTATCAGATTCCTTCAAGCCATGTTGATTGGTCGAAAAACATGGCCGCCAGAGGGTGGGGCTATTTTGACTTATATGACCATAGTGAAAACTTAAAAAATCTTCTCCTCCGAAAGTGTCAGGCATATTTTCAAATAATTTTGCAGAAACATTCCTTTGGTGACACTCTACAAGATTCCTTTAAGCCATGGTGGTTGGTAAAAAAAATAGCCACCACGGGGCAGGGCTGTTTGGAGATTTTATTTTTGCCTTATGGCCGTGGAGCGATACTGGCCCTCTTGGGCCTCTTGTTTGTTAATATTTTAAAAATCTTCTTGTCCAAAAGTACTGGCCCGATTTGAAAATTATTTTGCACAAATGTTCCTTGGGGCACCCTTTACCAAGATTGTTCAAATATTTCCGATCCGTTGAAAAAAGTGGCCGCCATGGGGCGGATCTTGTTTTCCTTATATATGCATTGTTAAAACTCTTTAAAAGCCCTTTAATTATAGAAATTACCTAAAATTGGTCTTGTCAGCTAAATAACTTGTAAAGCCTTTATCCGATCATCACCAAATTTAGACAATATGTTTATGGGCAGAATATCTTGGTTATGTTTGATAACTTACAACGTTATCTTAGTCACTACACAATTATGTCCCTCGAAATGGCCAAAACTCTACTAACAGTGTCCGCTCTCTAAGTTTGGCTGACGTACAACCAATTACCACTATACTTGGTCTCAAAAAAACAGGACGGGCGTATTTTGTGACATTTGGCGCTCTTGTTTTTAGCTCCAGTGCCAGTCGAGCTTATGTCATGGCGAATTGTCCGTCGTGCGTGCGTGCGTGCGTTAACTTTTTCCTTTAAACGACTTCTTCTCCCTAACCACTTGGCCAATTTGGTTGAAACTTCATGGGAAGCATCCTCTCAATGTCCTCTACTAAATTCCTTCAATTTATTTTGATCCATTCAAACTTCTGGTTTCCATGGCAACCGAAAGAAAAAAATAGTGAGAACTTAAAAAATCTTCTTCTCCGAAAGTGTCAGGCCGATTTTCAAATAATTTTGTAGAAATGTTCCTTGGGTGACCCTTTATTAGATTCCTTCAAGAAATTTTGATTGGGCGAAAAACATGGCCGCCAGGGGGCAGGGCTTTTTTGCCTTATATAGCTATAGTGAAAACTTAAATAATCTTCTTCTCAAAAAGTGTTCAGCAGATTTTCAAATAATTATGTAGAAATGTTCCGTGGGTGACCCTCTATCAGATTCCTTCAAGCCATGTTGATTGGTATAAAAACATGGCCGTCACAGGGCGGGGCTATTTTGCCTATATGGCTAAAGAGCAAACTTAAAAAATCTTCTCCTCCAAAAGTGTCAGGCCGATTTTCAAATAATTTTGTAGAAATGTTCCTTGTGTGAACCTTAATTAGATTCCTTCAAGAAATGTTGATTGGGCGAAAAACATGGCCGCCAGGGGGCAGGGCTTTTTTGCGTTATATAGCTATAGTGAAAACTTAAAACATCTTCTTCTCCGAAAGTGTTCAGCCGATTTTCAAATAATTTTGTAGAAATGTTCATTGGGTGACCCTCTATCAGATTCCTTCAAGCCATGTTGATTGGTCGAAAAACATGGCCGCCAGAGGGTGGGGCTATTTTGACTTATATGACCATAGTGAAAACTTAAAAAATCTTCTCCTCCGAAAGTGTCAGGCATATTTTCAAATAATTTTGCAGAAACATTCCTTTGGTGACACTCTACAAGATTCCTTTAAGCCATGGTGGTTGGTAAAAAAAATAGCCACCACGGGGCAGGGCTGTTTGGAGATTTTATTTTTGCCTTATGGCCGTGGAGCGATACTGGCCCTCTTGGGCCTCTTGTTTGTTAATATTTTAAAAATCTTCTTGTCCAAAAGTACTGGCCCGATTTGAAAATTATTTTGCACAAATGTTCCTTGGGGCACCCTTTACCAAGATTGTTCAAATATTTCCGATCCGTTGAAAAAAGTGGCCGCCATGGGGCGGATCTTGTTTTCCTTATATATGCATTGTTAAAACTTTAAAAATCTTCTTGTCCAAAAGTACTGGCCTGATTTGACAATTATTTTCCACAAATATTCCTTGGGGCACTCCAAGATTGTTCAAATATTTCTGATCGGTTGAAAAACATTGCCGCCAGGGGGCGAAGCTTGTTCTCCTTATATGTGCATTGTTCAAATATTTCCGATCCGTTGAAAAACATGGCCGCCAGGGGATGGAGCCTGTTTTCCTTATATATGCATTGTTAAAACTTAAAAAGTCTTCTTGTCCAAAAGTACTGGCCCGATTTGAAAATTATTTTGCACAAATGTTCATTGGGGCACCCTTTACCAAGATTGTTCAAATATATCCGATCCATTGAAAAAACATGGCTGCCAGGGGGCTAAGCTTATTTTCCTTATAATGTGCATTGTTAAAACTTTGAAAATCTTCTTGTTCAAAAGTATAAGCCCAATTTGAAAATTATTTTGCACAAATGTTCCTTTGGGAACCCTTTACCAAGATTGTTCAAATATTGCCGATCAGTTGAAAAACATGGCCGCCAGGGGGTGGAGCCTGTTTTCCTTATATGTGCATTGTTAAAACTTAAAAAATATTCTCGTCCAAAAGAATTTGCCCGATTTGAAAATTATTTTTCACAAATGTTCTTTGGGGCACCCTCTACCAAGATTGTGCAAATATGTCCGATCTGTTGAAAAACATGGCTGCCAGGGTTGCTGCGGCATCAGAAAGGGGGCAAAATGTCCAAGCTTTAAAAATCTTCTTCTTTGAATCTGCATATCTGATTCCAATCTAGTTTGGTAGAAAAGTTCCTTAGGTGAGCCTCTACAAAGATTGTTCAAGGCATACTGTTTGGTTGAAAAACATGGCAGTCAGGAGGCATCAGAAAAGGGGCAAAATGACAAAATTTGGAAATTCCATTTTTAGCTCGCCTTTTGAAAAAAACGAGAGCTATTGTCATGACCCTGGCGGCGGCGGCGGCGTGGGCGTCCGGTTAAGGTTTTTTGTTTAGCTCATTTTCTTTCTTTTTTTTTCTCCCTATCAGTCGAGCGTTGGTGCCATACGCGGTGCTCTTGTTTTAAGTTCTTGTCTGATATTAAGGAAATTGAATATAAATCCTACTTCAGTTTCAGTGATCCTCTACTTTTGATTGATCATAGCAACCTCGCGTCATCACAAAAGGGGTAAATTGAACTTTTAGCTACAAATGACAACTCCTACCATTCCACTTGACCAATTTCAACGTTACTTCACAGGAATGTTCCTTTGATGGTCCTCTTTCAAAATTGTTCAAAGACTTGCATTCTGTGTAGAACCTTTGTTGCTGCAGCATCAGAAATTGAGAAAGCTCTTGTTTGATTTCAAGATAAAAATGGCTTTTACTGATAAACTATTTCTTTAACTGAGTGTCCACTCCTTGCAGTTTCATTTGAACTCCTGATCAAATTTTCACAGATATTTGCAGTTAAATATTTGCTTCTAATTAACTATCATTCAGGTGATCGATTTAGGGCCATCTTGGCCCTCTTGTTTTTAGCTCTACTGGCCAAAGGCCAGAAGGGCTTATGTCATGGCGATTTGTCCGTCGTCCGTGCGTCCGTCCGTAAACAATTTCTTGTTAACACGATACAGTCTTCACTTTTCATTGTATCTCAACCAAACTTATACAGTAGTTAGATATCCATGAGAGCTCGGTTCTTTTCGAAAACCAGCCAGATCTGCCCATGCATGACTGGATTATGGCCCTTGAAATGGTCAAAATTGCTATAAAAGAACTTGTTAACACGATACAGTCTTCACTTTTGATTGTATCTCAACCAAACTTATACAGTAGTTAGATATCCATGAGAGCTCAGTTTCTTTCGTAAACCAGCCAGATCCACCCATGGATGCAAGACTGGATTATGGCCCTTGAAATTGTCCAAATTGCTATAATTGAGCATGTGAACACAATAGAGGCTCCATTTACTATCTGATCTTCACCAAACTTAGATAGTAGTTAAATATTGATGAGAGCTTGGTTCCTTTTGAAAATCAGCCAGATCCGCCCATGCAAGACTGGATTATGGTCCATGAAATTGTAAAAATTGCTATAATACAGCTTGTGAACACAAAAGAGCCTCCATTTACTATCCGATCTTCACCATACATACATGCTCTGGATTGAAAATGACCAAAGAACCATACCAGTAGAGCATAGGCCCTCATGGGCCTCTTGTTATATGTTCTTGTTATCCACACATTTCGTGTCCTAAAGATTCAGCAACTGACGGATGCGACACATCACATGTCACAAGGACAGACGGACGGACATGGATAATCTTACTTCATGCACATCCTCAGGTTGTGTACTGCAACTTTGTGCGGTTTTATCTGAATCGGTCCAGCCGTTAAGGAGGAGTTGGACAGACAGACAGACAGACAGCCAGTCGGATGGACGGACAGGGCGATTCCAATATACCCCCCAAAAACTTTGTTTGCGGGGGTTTATACTAATTTAAACAACAATATTTACGTTCTACTGAAAACAAATAATTGTACATACACTTCCATGGCGGCAATTCATATGTCAGTTTTAATCGTGCTTGACATGTTTCCAACTTTCGTTCCAATCATGGATAGCTTATTGTCCCCCGCTTTAGCGAAAGCGTGGGGACTATTAGTTCTCATTCGTCAGTCAGTCCGTCCGTCCGTCCCTCCGTCACGCTGTCACAAAAACTTTAACCTTGGTCATAACTTCTGAACCGTAATAGGTACTGCTTTCATATTTCACATGTGTATTCCTTGTGACAACCCCTTTCCATCAATACCAATTTTGTTGACCTTGTGACCTTGACCCTGGCGGGGGACCAGAATTCTCTGAATTTGCTTGTTCGTGTCCATTTCCAGTTTGATGGTCCATAACTCTGACGAGGCCAGGAAGTGAAGGAATTTCGCGAGAAACTTCTGAAAATGTTCAAAGAAGGAATGGCAGATTAGAACGAACTAGAACTGTGAGTGAACTCACTAAATGATACCCCCGTCCCGCATGGACAGAGGGACGGACAGGGTCAAATATGTTTGATCATACAGGGCTCTCTCGTATTTGTTTTCAGATTTTTCAAATACCCATTATGTGACAGAAATCTACAATTCAAATAGGGACAAAGAACTATTTGAAAGATTCAACTTAAGGCCTTCTGTACATGTATTACAATTGTGTCGTCTTAATCATTGAAGAAAGATATACTGACGTCTTATTGTCTACAAGCTTGTCCAGCAGGGCACCCTTCTTTCCCATGCCGGCCAGGCCCATTATTGAACCTTTGGAGAGTTCCTTTAGGATTCCTTGTCATCATTTCACTATCATTACATGCCACACCCTCATTTTCTGTGACAATTAAATTGTAAATACATGACACACCCTCATCCCCTGTGATAAACAAATTATCATTACTTGTTACAGCCTCATCCTCTGTCACAATTTCTCTGGCTCTACCTATCTCACTATCTACATCCAAACTCATCTCTGCACCTTTCTCTACATCATTCCTTGTCATCATTTCACTATCATTACATGCCACACCCTCATTTTCTGTGACAATTAAATTGTCAATACATGACACACCCTCATCCCCTGTGATAATCAAATTATCATTAGTTGTTACACCCTCATCCTCTGTCACAATTTCTCTGGCTCTACCTATCTCACTATCTACATCCAAACTCATCTCTGCACCTTTCTCTACATCATTCCTTGTCATCATTTCACTATCATTGCATGCCACACCCTCATTTTCTGTGACAATTAAATTGTAAATACATGACACACCCTCATCCCCTGTGATAAACAAATTATCATTACTTGTTACACCCTCATCCTCTGTCACAATTTCTCTGGCTCTACCTATCTCACTATCTACATCCAAACTCATCTCTGCACCTTTTTCTACATCATTTCTTGTCATCATTTCACTATCATTACATGCCACACCCTCATTTTCTGTGACAATTAAATTGTCAATACATGACACACCCTCATCCCCTGTGATAATCAAATTATCATTAGTTGTTACACCCTCATCCTCTGTCACAATTTCTCTGGCTCTACCTATCTCACTATCTACATCCAAACTCATCTCTGCACCTTTCTCTACATCATTCCTTGTCATCATTTCACTATCATTACATGCCACACCCTCATTTTCTGTGACAATTAAATTGTAAATACATGACACACCCTCATCCCCTGTGATAAACAAATTATCATTACTTGTTACACCCTCATCCTCTGTCACAATTTCTCTGGCTCTACCTATCTCACTATCTACATCCAAACTCATCTCTGCACCTTTCTCTACATCATTCCTTGTCATCATTTCACTATAATTACATGCCACACCCTCATTTTCTGTGACAATTAAATTGTAAATACATGACACACCCTCATCCCCTGTGATAATCAAATTATCATTACTTGTTACACCCTCATCCTCTGTCACAATTTCTCTGGCTCTACCTATCTCAATATCTACATCCAAACTAATCTCTGCACCTTTCTCTACATCATTCCTTGTCATCATTTCACTATCATTACATGACACACCCTCATCCCCTGTGATAATCAAATTATCATTACTTGTTACACCCTCATCCTCTGTCACAATTTCTCTGGCTCTACCTATCTCAATATCTACATCCAAACTCATCTCTGCACCTATCTCTACCTCATCCCTTGTCATTAATTCACTATCATAACATGTCATACCCTCATCCCCTGTGATAATTAAATTATCAATACATGTCACACCCTCATCCCCTGTGATAATTAAATTATCATAACTTGTTACACCATCATCCCCTGTGACAATTAAATTAGCATTACTTGCTACAACCTCATCCGCTGTCACCATTTCACTTGCCCTACTTATTTCCAAATCACCATCCACAACAATATCTTTAACTATCTCTGTCTCATCTCCAGTTACTATTTTACTATCCCAATCTGTCACACTCTTATCTCCTGTAGTCATTATTTTATCCCTACCTATCTCACTGTTATGTATTATGGTCTTTCCATAATCTCTCTCTTCCCCTTTATCACCATCCAGCCCAGTTTCTCTATATATCTCATCCTCACCCATTGTAAATATTGTATCATCCGTCCCAAACTGAATATCACCACCCTCAACAACCTTTTTATCTATCTCGCTACATGTCTCTTTCATAAATTCAATATCCCTATCTATCTTCATATCACCATCAGACCCAATCTCTATATTATTGCCTTCAACTATTTCAGCTCCTCTTTCTGTCATCATATCACTATCTGACAAAATATCTCTATCAATCTTAACCCCTGTCACCATTTTACCATCGCTCTCTTTCATGCCACCATTTAATCCCCCCTTTCTATCAATCTTTTTCCCTGTCACTGCTTTACCATTGCTCTCTATTCCTATATCACCATCTGGCTGAATATCTTTTAACTGTCTCACACTTGTCCTCTGTCTTTGCTAGTCTGTTTCTATCATCCCTCATCAAACAAACAGGTGGAAGAAGGGGGACAAAATGATTGGGTACCCACTGATTGTTATTCATATCCGACCTTGTGGTAGTCCACATGATTTTAACAGTAGGTATGTTATTAAATTTTGAAATAGATTTATTTGGACATACAAGACGATTAAGTTCCTGTCTGATGTTTGGATTCCCTAGTGTTGGATATACAGAAAATATTCTACATTTAAGCACATTTGCGAGACCAAACAATTGCCATATCCCCATGTATGTTTTTTGCTTACATATCTGCATCGTTTCCTGTTCAAATATCTTTTTAATATTGTTGATTGTCATTCTTTGGCCTGTGAAATTTTCTGTAAACATAGCATAGACAAGTATTCAGAATCTAAGTATTGTTTTTCATTCAAAGCAAGTTCTATAGCTATTCTGGCCCTCATTTCTATGTCGTTGTGCTCATGGCCTAATGCCAACATACTGCCGGAGTGAGGCAAACAATTGCCATCCGCTTTAACCTTAATCGGGTACAAAATTTCATCTCCAGGAATGTCGTCAGGACATAAGTCAATTGAGTCCAAATCAACACTTAGTCTATTGGTTAAAATACCTAAATTGCTCTGAACTTTGATGTCATCAGGGATTTTCATACTAAATTCAGTACTCTTTTTAGATCACCTAGAGCCGAAGGCTCAAGGTGAGCTATTCTGATCACTTTTTGTCCGTCGTCCGTCGTCCGTCCGTCCGGCGTTAACTTTTAGCTTTAAACATCATCTCCTCCTGAACCGCAAGACTAATTTCCACCAAACATCACAGGAATGTTCCTTTGGTGGTCCTCTTTCAAATTTGTTCAAAGATTTAAATTCCATTGAGAACTTTGGTTGCTGCGGCATCAGAAAGGGGACAAAATGTCCAAACTTTAAAAATCTTTTCTCCGAATCTGCATGTCAGATTCAAATATAATTTGGTAGAAATGTTCCTTGGGTGAGCCTCTATAAAAATTGTTCAAGCCATACTGATTGGTCGAAAAACATGGCAGTCAGGCGGCATCAGAAAAGGGGCAAAATTTGAAAATTTGAAAATTCCATTATTATGAAAGCGTTTGTCTGATTTTAAGAAAATATAATACGAATCTTACTTTAATGATCCTCTATTTAATTTGTTTAAGCCGTTTTGATTGGTTACACAGTCATAGCAAACAGGCGTCATCACAAAAGGGGTAAATTGAACTTTTAGCTACAAATGACAACCAACTCCTACCATTCCAATAGACCAATTTCCACAAAACATCACAGGAATGTTCCTTTGGTGGTCCTCTTTCAAATTTGTTCAAAGATTTAAATTCCATTGAGAACTTTGGTTGCTGCGGCATCAGAAAGGGGACAAAATGTCCAAACTTTAAAAATCTTCTCCTCCGAATCTGCCTGTCAGATTCAAATATAATTTGGTAGAAATGTTCCTTGGGTGAGCCTCTATAAAAATTTTAAAATCCTTTTCCTCCATAATCTGCTTGTGCGATTGCAAGATAATTTGGTAGAAATGTTCCTTAAGTGACACTCTAAATAAACTGTTGAAGCCATATTGATTTCGTTGAAAAACAGGGCAGCAAGGCGGCATCAGGAAAGGTGCAAAATGACAAAAACTTTATAATTCCATTCTTATTAAAGTTCTTGTTAGATTTCAAGATATAAATGGCCTTTACTGATAAGCTGTTTCTTGAGAAGTGTCCACTCCTTGCAGTTTCATTTGCAATCCTTGATCAAATTTTTCCAGATATTTGCAGTTAAATATTTGCTACTAATTTACTATCAATTAGGTGATCGATTTAGGGCCATCTTGGCCCTCTTGTTTCTCATGTCAGTGAATTTTGAACATTTTGC
Source organism: Serripes groenlandicus (assembly GCA_031761405.1). Lineage (NCBI taxonomy): Eukaryota > Metazoa > Mollusca > Bivalvia > Cardiida > Cardiidae > Serripes > Serripes groenlandicus. The sequence goes on from JASEVX010000004.1 coordinate 139,703,235, forward strand.
AAGTTCATCTAGAATGTTTTTAAACTCTGCTACCCTTTCTACCTCATTTTGCTCCCTATATAGTTTTCTTTTCAATCAGTTTTGTTTTGTTTATCCCTTCAGTTTCCTTGCATTTAGCATATTTTTTCTGTTTTCTCAAGTTAAATGTATCATGTTTTATACATGTGCATGAGAAAGGCTTCATGCAAAGGCAACTGATAGATGCGTAAGTTAAATCGGAATTTTCATCTGTGCATATCTGGTGAAGATTTAAAGTACCTGGGACTGGGGTAAGGTACGTACTTTTAAAAGCATCAACAGCATTTTCAATTTGATTGCTATCAATTAAGTTTAAACTGATGGCCATTTGCTCATTTTGTAGTAAAGTATAAAGAGCTGAAGCATCGGGCACATCAGCACATTCCCTTACTACAAGCCTGTCAGCTGTTCTTTTTACAACTGCTCCAACACCATCAGGAACACCTTTACCATGCCCTCATTCCATGAAATTCCAGGTCCCCTTTGTAAACCCTTTCCCTTTGATATTTTGTGTAAAGAGATAAAAGTTTCCCTTTTGTTTATATTGTGTTGAAGGGCCATCACTAAAAAAGTGAATGGTATCAACAGCAGGATATTGTGTGTGAATTTTACTTAACACAGGGTCAAGATGTTCCCAGATGGCAGCAGGACCATGTTGAAGAGATTCACTTATAGTAGCAAATGTGTGGGGTTCACTCTGACCAATGTAGTACACCCCTGTGTGCAGTGTGACTTGCTTCGATGAAGCCCCAAAGTGCATACTCTGAATTTCCGAATGCAATTTACACATATAATTTTCAGAAAAGTCTACATGTATGAGACATTCATTATCATTCATTGTATTTTTCAAGTTGTAATAGTATTTCTGTTGATTATTCATATTGAATATATGTCTTTTAAATTTTGGAAGTTGGGACTCAAATTTCTGTAAGATATCTGACACAGATCCTTTCTGTTCTTCTTTTTTTGTTAATGTTACTTTCTGATGTTTGCTCTCTCCTCCCCTTTTGTTCCCTCTATCTTCTTTTACCACTATCCACTGTTCCCATGTCAAATTGTCAGTACTGTTATCATCCTTAACTGTTACTGTATTGTCTTTACAATGTTCACATAAACTGTACATGCAAGTCATGTTCTCAGGATCACAGACTAATTCTGTGATTAATACAGCTGGTTCATTGGTTTTAATTAAGTCAGCTTTGAATAAACTTTTTGTCAACAAACTGATATTGTCATGTATTTTGCAGACACATGTTTGTCTGTCAGCCTCTGTAGCTTGTTTGACCCAAAATGGCCGCAAACGACAAAACAATGGATAGCTTATCTTTATGTTTGGCATTTCCTTGCAGAATTTCCTGTGTAATTTTTGAAGGCTATCAATATGAATTCTTTTTTGTTTTTTGTCTTTTCTGAGTGTCACAGTTTGTTTCTTTCCTGGAAGGACTCTGCTATTATCATCACGTACATAAAATTTGCGCACACTTGGTCCAAGTCTCACTGATTTCGTAACACGTTCTTCTTTGTTTGGGTAATTCTTAGCCCGAAATCCAAGCCTGGCAGCTGCAGACGTCTTCAGATTATATTTTTTCATAAAAGATCCTGTTATCAGATTTCGTATCTTCCTCTTTTAAGTTTCTTTTATTGTGTTTTTATATTTCATTTTAATATCCGACATGAATGCCAGGTGGCACATCAACACTTTTCTTATTATTTTTTTGTCCTTCATTATAGTTTGACACTCTTTTTGAGGTGAATCTAGGGTATCTTTTGCACGCTGCCACCTTTTTTTGAAGAGCTCAACTTTACTTTTCTGTTTGATTAAATGGCTTTTCAAAAGTTTTATTTTTCTTGTGTATTTATTTCTGATTGATTTTCGTTTAGAATGCTCCGTTGACACATTGGGAGATTTTATTGGAGTTGCTGCTAAAGGTTCTAAATGAAGTTTATTTTCTTGAATTTTTTGTCGATATTTCTTTTGGGCTGTTTTCCAATCTTTTCTTTTCTTCCGTTCTGTTCTCTCAGAAAGGTTACTGATAAGTTGTATGGTCCCTCTTTGAAGATCTTTTTTGTATTTTTCTTTTTCTTTTTGGAGATAAAAAGATCTTCGAGCAGGGTCGGCATCTCTTTTTGCCCTATAACGTCTCTGCTTTTCAGCTGGAGTAAGTGGCATTATCTAGAATTTAATAAAACAAACTGATTTTAATGTTTCTTGAAAATTGCATTTAGTGTTAAATAAGATCATGATCTAAGTTACAATGTATTAAATTTTACAACATGTTTACAAAAAAAATCATACTATTTAGTTTACTATTTTCTTTAATTTTGAAAATTTGTATAATTCATAAACATTTAACAAAAACAAAATATTCAAGGAATATGTTCATTGTAAAAAAACCAGTATCTTCACTGAAAAGATAATTATTCTAACGGATAAACGACCCTTTATAAACTTTAAACTTTATAAATAAGTGTCACCTCTGTTACCAATTTGTCATTAGTGTTACCGTTTTAAATGCATAATAATAGGAAACTTGAGTGTTCAATCATTGATTTTAAAGAGTTGTGTGTGTGCCAATTGTTTTTATTTTAGTTAAAGTTGAATGAAGTTCTTATTACTCGTCTTTGGAACATTTAAGTTTCCATAAAATTTCAAACTTGTTTAAGAGTCATTCCTGTTACTTTTCTGTTACCATTAAATAATAACGGCACTGTTTTTCAACGTTGAAGATTCTAATTTATATTTCATTGTTTATATGAGCAACTTCATTAATTAACAGGATGATCTAAAAACATTATTTTATCAAATGAAAAGAATTGCATATTAGTTTCAAAGTAAATGTCAGATATGTTACCGGTGTAATATCATTCCTGTTACTTTTCTGTCATTCCTGTTACCATCAAATACTCATAACACTGTTTATCATTATTATCATTTTCCAACCAAGATTTTATAGTATATTTGTGTTTCTAATTATACTATAACTAGGATGGTTAGAATTTATAAACACTATTTTATCAAATGAAAAGAATACATGTTAGTTTCAAAGTAAATGTCAGATCTGTTACCCATGTAATGTAATTCCTGTTACTTTTCTGTCATTCCTGTTACCATCAAATATTGACTACACTATTTATCAATAATATCATTTTCCAAACTAAGTTTATATAGTTTCTTTCTTTATCTATGTGTTCTGTAAACATGATGGTTTTGATTTAAAAACACCATTTTATCAAATTAAAAGAATGCATACTAGTTTCAAAGTAAATGTCAGATCTGTTACTGGTGATATATCATTCCTGTTACTTTTCTGTCATTCCTGTTACCATCAAATATTGACGACACTGTTTATCAATGATATCATTTTCCAAACTAAGTTTATACAGTTTCTTTCTCTCTCTATGTGTACTGTAAACATGATGGTTTTGATTTAAAAACACTATTTTATTAAATGAAAAGAATGCATGTTAGTTTCAAAGTAAATGTCAGATCTGTTACCGATGTAATGTAAGTCCTGTTACTTTTCTGTCATTCCTGTTACCATCAAATATTGACGACACTGTTTATCAATGATATCATTTTCCAAACTAAGTTTCTATAGTTTCTTTCTCTCTCTTTTTGTACTGTAAACATGATGGTCTTGATTTAAAAACACTATTTTATCAAATGAAAAGAATGCATGTCAGTTTCAAGTAAATGTCAGATCTGTTACTGGTGTAATATCAATCCTGTTACTTTTCTGTAATTCCTGCTACATTTCCCTTTCAACTTAACATAATAATAGGGAAGGTTTGTTAATGTATTTTATCGCTAAGAATTGGTCCTATTTCCCAATATAATGACTGTGGCCTATTTATAAACTAAAGGTTGTCATCAATTATGCTTCTTTTGTGGCAGTTTGTCTTTTAATTTGTCAATACTGTTACCAACTAGGTAATTCCTGTTACTTTTTCATGGTAACAGGAATGAGAGTAACAGGAATGACATGTTTACATATAAAATACAAAATTCAAGGTCACAGAGATGTGTTTCTTTAAAATTTGAACATCAATCTAATACAGAACATGTATGCATGTATAAAATAAACCTCCACATCACTAAAGTAGTGTGCTACTAAACATTATATGACATAACAGTACTGACATTTGAAATGTCTTTTTGTCCCCCGCTTTTAGCGAAAGCTGGGGACTATTATTTCTCATTCGTCAGTCAGTCCGTCCGTCAGTCAGTCCGTCCGTCAGTCCGTCAGTCACGCTGTCACAAAAACTTTAACCTTGGTCATAACTTCTGAACCGTAATAGGTACTGCTTTCATATTTCACATGTGTATTCCTTGTGACAACCCCTTTCCATGAATACCAATTTTTTTGACCTTGTGACCTTGACCCTGGCGGGGGACCATGATTCTCTGAATTTGCTTGTTTTCGCTTACCTTATCATTTGTTTCAAATTTTCCCTCCAATTCAACTTCTGCCTTCATAAAATTTCTTGTCCAAAAGGAGGAAGTACCACTGCTGGCCTCTATGCTAAAACGGTTGTTTTGACGGGGGAGATTACTCTAACAAACTGTATTTAATTAGCAGTAACAGGAATGATGTGAAAGTGTGGGACAGTTCTATTGATCAATTTATCATCATTTTTTAATTTAAATATTTTAATTATAAATTTAACATCACCTTTATTTGAGTTCTTGTCTTATAATGATATACTTACTTTAAGACAAGTCATAAAGGTTTTTGTGAAAAATTGTTTTCATTTTAACAGTTTGGAGTTGAGACAAGCCAATTTAGAGAGGGTTACCTCACTGAAAGTGAAAATTTACAAAATTAATATTTAATTATGTATATTTTTAAAACTTTATTGTTACATTAATAGAACACTTGTACAATTTCAATTGATTTTATATGAATAAAGTAAGTTTGCCAGTTTTTAAAATAATTTCTTTCATAGGGACAAAAAATACGCAACTTCTGTAGAATGACCGATATGCATTCAGTGCATAAGTCTTTTTTAATACAACACAGTTTGATTGGAGTGAGACGGCTAGTTATATAAAACATGGCAGTTGTGGTTCATTTAAACATTCGTTTAAACAAAGACAAGAACAGATCCTCATACTGTTATAAATTGAAATATCAACTTACCAGTATTGGGCTAATGCCTCTTCCAGCCATACAACATGTTTGTTCCTCTCGTCCTCTTCCGGCAGTTCACCCTCTATTAATCCGCCCGCCATTGCCTGCTTAAATTCAGGGGTCCCACGCTTCAACTTGTGCACTACCAACAGGTGCAAATCCAGACGTAAGCACCGCGCCGTACAGGAGGTTTCGCCACACTTCATCCTTTTCCCTTCCTTCTGTTTACGTTTAGGAGGGGTTACCCCGGCGTGGCATTGTTTCAAATGTTTGGCTATTTCTGTGACGCTGGCCGAACATCCCGATATTGGGCATGGTTTCCTTTTTCGTTTCTGAAGAATGCAATGAAACATTGTATAATCAGACAATTGTGACAAAATTGATAATGACTTGTCGAGTCTGATTATCTTGCAACCTTTTATCCAAATTGTGTTCTTATAATCACCATTGTGTTTATGCTGCATTTGATGAATCAGTACAGATCCACAAGTCAAGTGAATTAAATCAATGTATGAAAACATATGGGAAATATTTTGTCAGCCTTTTAAGCACACATACTGAGCAGATTTTCAATAAATAAATGTTTTAGGGTACACATAAGTATATTCTGTAACTGTTGATAAAGATATATAACACACAACATACTGTTTCAAGTCTCCTCGGAGCCGCCTTTCTGTGCCTATTTGCCATGGTTACGATCTGTTTATTGAAAGTCTCTGAAAAGAAACATACATTTGGTTCATTGGATACATGCCGAATTGAAACCATATGGCATCAAAATGATATGTATTTTGATTACATACTGAAGAAAATCCATATAAATCTTAGTTTGGTAACCGCGAGGAACTTTGACAACCTATTTTAATCATGGAGGAAAGTTGATATGTATTATGTTGATCACTAATATATGTGTATAACAATGTGTCGATTACTATTATTCAATCAGTATATTGATCAGTTTATATGGCTGAAGGATATAACTTTGAATCTTACAATTGCATCAAAATTATCGAGACTTGGAACAGTAACATCTTTCTATGAGATGTACTCTTTCCGACTTCAGGGGGACAAATCAGCATATTTCGTGTTAACGCATAAGCTAGACTTACCACGTTGTTTTCTAGGTTCCGGCTCCGAAGTGGTTGACAGTGTTGTGTCCTCGTCTGGGATGTTCATCGTTTTCCCTTGGTCGCTCTCTGTGTCTACTATAAGTCAAAAGAAAGTAAGGAACGATACAAATGTGGCACTATCTTAAATCAAGCTGTCTAGAATTCCCAAACATTACAATGCAGAGCAGCAGATTAAAAGGTAGTAATCGCCAAATATAATTACGCCGGAAACATGTTTTGCCGGTAAACAGTGTTGAAATCCACAATTCTTATTATTGTTAAGCCTACGACTCCACAGGATGTAATTGAAATCCACAATTTTGATTTTACAGGGAACATAATTTTCTGAATTGTCTTCAAATGTTGCACATAATCCCAATGACACGTGTCACAGCATTCTTTCACTCAATTATTATAGTATTAGTCCTATCAAGTTAGGTGAAATTATGGGTACTCACCAATTGTATCATCGTTGTAATTGACGGGAATTTTCTCGTCTGGCATCTGCTGAGGTTCACACTGGATGCTTACTGGATCTGAAGTGGTGGGCTCCAATTCCTCGATGCGCTCATCCTGGATGCTCTCTATAATATTCTCCATCTGGACTTTGTGGGCTGTAAGTCAAAAGAAAGTGAGGAACGATACAAATGTGGCACTATCTGAAATCAAGCAGTCCAGAATTCCCAAACATTACATCCAGTTTGCAGAGAAGCAGATTAAAAATTAGTAATCGCCAAATATAATAAGGCCGGACAAATATTTTGCCAGTAAACAGTGATGAAATCCACAATTCTAATTATTGTTAAGCCTTCGACTCCACAGGTAGTTGAAATCCACAATTTCGATTTTATAGGGAACATATTATCTGAATTGTCTTCAGATCTTGCACATAGTCCGCACAACACCAAGCAGAGTAGTACATCACTCGATTCTTGTAATATTAGTCCTATATAGTTAGGTGAAATCATTGGTACTTACCAACGTACTCAGCGTCTCCTTCATCCTCCTTTGCCTTCATCTGACTCTTCCACAATTCCCACTTGATAAGGTCTGCTGTAAGTCGAGGGAAAGTAGGGAAAGTAAGGAACGATACAAATGTGGGAATTATGTTAAATCGAGCAGTTCAGAATTCGAAAACATTACAACCAGTCTGCAGAGAAGCATACTAAATCACATATCTAAAAAGTACTAAGATTGTTGGGGAAAAAACGTTTGTACTTACGATCCTGTTCCTTCTCTTCATCCATCTGATCCTGAACGGCATGATCCTCTTCACTCGTGTCACTCATGTCACTCATGTCACTAACATCTGCTTCTACAAGACAAATACAAGAAACCGCTGAAGACGGTATGGCCGAATTGCCAAAAAAACAAGAATTTCAACTACTTACTTGACCTTGAAAATGAACAACTCCAAGGTCAAAATTGTCCATATAAATCAAAACTTCATGTAAGTGGGTACACTCACACAAACTTTTAAGTTTCTACCCGTATTAATTGCCTAACCATGAGACTTTAATATCAACATATTATCATTTTTAGCTCTACTGGCCAAAGGCCAGAAGGGCTTATGTCGTGGCGATTTGTCCGTCGTCCGTGCGTGCGTGCGTGCGTCCGTAAACAATTTCTTGTTAACACGATCTCAACCAAACTTATACAGTAGTTAGATATCCATGAGAGCTCGGTTCCTTTCGAAAACCAGCCAGATCCGCCCATGGATTATGGCCCTTGAAATGGTCAAAATTGCTATAAAAGAGCTTGTTAACACGATACAGTCTTCACTTTTGATTGTATCTCAACCAAACTTATACAGTAGTTAGATATCCATGAGAGCTCGGTTCCTTTCGAAAACCAGCCAGATCGCCCATGCATGACTGGATTATGGCCCTTGAGATGGTCAAAATTGCTATAAAAGAGCTTGTTAACATGATACAATCTTCACTTTTGATTGTATCTCAACCAAACTTATACAGTAGTTAGATATCTATGAGAGCTCGGTTCCTTTCGTAAACCAGCCAGATCCGCCCATGCAAGACTGGATTATGGCCCTTGAAATTGTCCAAATTGCTATAATTGAGCATGTGAACACAATAGAGGCTCCATTTACTATCTGATCTTCACCAAACTTAGATAGTAGTTAAATATTGATGAGAGCTTGGTTCCTTTTGAAAACCAGCTAGATCCGCCCATGCAAGACTGGATTATGGCCCATGAAATTGTAAAAATTGCTATAATACAGCTTGTGAACACAAAAGAGCCTCCATTTACTATCCGATCTTCACCATACATACATGCTCTGGATTGAAAATGACCAAAGAACCATACCAGTAGAGCATAGGCCCTCATGGGCCTCTTGTTAATTACGTACTGAAGAAAACTCCTATCAACAGTCAAGGAGTGTGTGCAATTCATTTGTGCTATTTTCATTATAGTCGTATAGATATTGCAATAATAATGTATAAGAATTCGTCCAATCATTATACCCACAGACCTCTTAATTCATTATATTGAATTGATTTAAAGAAGATGATAGCTTTAGTACTCACCGTCTGTTTTAATATCCTCAAACTTGAGGATACTCGGTGTAGCTTCTGAAAATATAAACATAAACACATTAAGTATCTCCGTACAAAAATGTATCAATTCGATGTTTCAATTAGCTTAGATCAGATTCATAATATACATATAATAATATACATTCCGCAATTTCAAACTGAAGGTTACATCTATTAACAGTTGGTTATGCCAATATATTTATATATTCCGCAAGTTAAACAGTTGTGCCAAAGTATAAATATTATACGAAAAACTACTTGTTTGTATTTTGAAAGGAATGAACCTTAATTTAATACTAACTTACCATGGTAGGGATCATTGCCGATCTTGGTCACTTGGATCTTATCATCATCATCCGTGTATACGTGATGAATCCTAAGGTGATTGTACTTTATAAATTTATCACGAACAATGACCGGTCCAAGGCTTATGACTGAATGTCCCTGAAACTTCAAATGAAAACGAAATCAGATATTGCTTCTTATAACTATATGGTCCGGTTCATACTTAACCGTCACATCTGTTAAAGTATTGTCAGATGTTCAAACTCAGTCTTAGATATAATAAATCCGTGCCGCATGCATCATCACATTTCGAATGACTTTTGATCCTTCTTTTTATTCTTTAATTTTACAATGTAATTTCTATGCATAATATGTGCTTACTGCCTCGACATTGTCGTAAAAAACTCGTCCAACTTGGAAGATTGACGCTCCCGTGACGAGGTTCTTGTGACTGCTACCAAAGTCATTCTTCAGGCAACAGTTGTTAAAGTGGATAAGGTCGTTCACGTTAGTAGTTGAATTGAAGGAGGAAATGCACATCTTCATCTCAGCTGAAATACAATAGTTAATAACGTTACAAATGTGGAATTATCTTAAGTTTAAACTTATTTATTTTCCATCAATTGTGAAAAAAGCTTTACTGCAACTGTGTAAAGTTTCATCAGAATCGATGCATCCATTAAGGAGGAGTTGCGCTTACAAGACATTTATGGACAGACGGACGGATGCACAAATGGGTATTTATGTGACTAAACAATATGTGGCTTTCAATTTTAGGTGGCTACAGAAACTGTTCTAAAAAATGGGCATTTAGGTGACTTCCAAGTCCAATACTTCATGTGGCTTTAATTCCACCTTGTGTCATGTGATGTGGGAGATGATGTTGAACAAATATTTTAAGTTTGAATCAAATCCATTCAGTAATAACAGAGATAGAGTAAAAGTGCATCAAAACTTAACCCTGAAATTCAAAGAGAAAGGGGGAATAATTCATGATAAAATGTACTAGAGTTATGCACCTTGTGTCATGTGATGTGGGAAATGATGTTGAACTTTTAAGTTTGAATCAAATCCATTCAGTAATAACACCAAGGTGGGGACACGGAAAGACGCAGATGCTGGATCGAGTACGATAACTCTTATACTTTGTATAGTCAAGCTAAAAATCCAATCATAAATGACAAAAATTATTGCCTGGACAAGCAATATCATGCTCACTTTTGATCTTGAACCACCAAGTGTGACCTTGACCTTTGAGCAAGGAGCATTGGTCTTGGACGCGACATGTAGTCTCATCGAGGTAAACATTCGTACCAAGTAATTTTAACAACAATAAGTGACAAGTTATATTAGCGATGAAATATATAAATTAATAACAAAGGAGGGATTTAACATTTTTTTTTATTTTCAGGCAACATCAAAAACATCAAAGAACTTAATGTAACAATGTGTTTAGTGCGTTCTTATGGGAGAATCTTCTTAAAAACATCGATTGCGGACCCCAGGTCTTAAAATAGGTCATCATCATGACGTTTCTCTCTAAACATCGCTTGACCGACACCGACACCTGGCATTAAAACAGAAAAAACATCAAATAACTAAACTAAAACAAGAGTACCGCATACTGCACAGACGCTCGACTGATAGGGAGAAAAAAAATAATAAAAATTTGAGCTAAACAAAAAAACTTAACCGGACGACCACGCCACCACCGCCGCCGACGCCAGGGTCATGACAATAGCTCTCGTTTTTTAGCTCTACTGGCCAAAGGCCAGAAGGGCTTATGTCGTGGCGATTTGTCCGTCGTGCGTCCGTCCGTGCGTCCGTCCGTAAACAATTTCTTGTTAACACGATACAGTCTTCACTTTTGATTGTATCTCAACTAAACTTATACAGTAGTTAGATATCCATGAGAGCTCGGTTCCTTTCGAAAACCAGCAAGATCCGCCCATGCATGACTGGATTATGGCCCTTGAAATGGTCAAAATTGCTATAAAAGAGCTTGTTAACACGATACAGTCTTCACTTTTGATTGTATCTCAACTAAACTTATACAGTAGTCAGATATCCATAAGAGCTCGGTTCCTTTCGAAAACCAGCCAGATCCGCCCATGCATGACTGGATTATGGCCCTTGAAATGGTCAAAATTGCTATAAAAGAGCTTGTTAACACGATACAGTCTTCACTTTTGATTGTATCTCAACCAAACTTATACAGTAGTTAGATATCAATGAGAGCTCAGTTCCTTTCGTAAACCAGCCAGATCCGCCTATGCAAGACTGGATTATGGCCCTTGAAATGGTCCAAATTGCTATAATTGAGCATGTGAACACAATAGAGGCTCCATTTACTATCTGATCTTCACCAAACTTAGATAGTAGTTAAATATTGATGAGAGCTTGGTTCCTTTTGAAAATCAGCCAGATCCGCCCATGCAAGACTGGATTATGGCCCATGAAATTGTAAAAATTGCTATAATACAGCTTGTGAACACAAAAGAGCCTCCATTTACTATCCGAGCTTCACCATACATACATGCTCTGGATTGAAAATGACCAAAGAACCATACCAGTAGAGCATAGGCCCTCATGGGCCTCTTGTTTTCAAAAGTCGAGCTAACAAGAGCTGTCTGGACAGCACACTCGACTACTCTTAGTGCTTGATAGAACAGGGCATTTCCAAGTTCAAAAGAGGGGATAATTCAGTCAAAATCCAAGTCAATAGTTCTGCATCTTGGCCAGTGACCCCATGTAACAACCCAAAACACACATGCCAAGTTTCAAGTGAATACCTCTGATAGTGTTAGAAGTGAAATATTCTGCAAGCAGAAACAACAACGCCAACACCAGGGAGACTAGGTTAGCTCGACTATACTTTGTAGTCAAGCTAATATATTGTTCATCAGAACACACATTTCGCTGTTATGTTTTATACTGTACTTTCCACAACATTGTTAAAAGAAATTATGTTTCTGAAATGATCAAATTTGTAGACAAGTCTTTTTAGCTCACCTGTGCACGAAGTGCTCAGGGTGAGTTATTGTGATCGCCCTATGTCCGGCGTCCGTTGTCCGTCGCCCGTCAACATTTTCTCCTCTGTAACCGGTGGGTCAACTGGGATGAAACTTCACAGAAAGCATCTTCGCAATGTCCTCACCAGAATTCCTTAACATTTTTGGGATCCATGCAGAATTCTGGTTTCCATGGCAACGAAATGAAAAAAACTTCAAAATTCTTAAAAATCTTCTCCTCCCAAAGTGTCAGGCCGATTTTCAAATTATTTTGTAGAAATGATCCTTGGGTGACCCTCTATCAGATTCCTTCAAGCCATGTTGATTGGTCGAAAAACATGGCCTCCAGGGGGGGGGGGGGGGTGGGGGGGCTATTTTGCCAATATGGCTATAGTGCAAACTTAAAAAATCTTCTCCTCCAAAAGTGTCAGGCCGATTTTCAAATAATTTTGTAGAAATGTTCCTTGGGTGACCCTCTATCAGATTCCTTCAAGCCATGTTGATTGGTCGAAAAACATGGCCGCCAGGGGGGGCGGGGCTATTTTGCCTTATTAGGCTATAGTGCAAACTTAAAAAATCTTCTCCTCCAAAAGTGTCAGGCCGATTTTCAAATAATTCTGTAGAAATGTTCCTTGGGTGATCCTCTATCAGATTCCTTCAAGCCATGTTGATTGGTCAAAAAGCATGGCCGCCAGGGGGCGGGGCTATTTTGCCTTTTATGGCTATAGTGAAAACTTAAAAAATCTTCTTCTCCATAAGTGTCAGGCCGATTTTCAAATAATTTTCTAGAAATGTTCCTTGGGTGACCCTCTATCAGATTCCTTCAAGCCATGTTGATTGGTCGAAAAACATGGCAGCCAGGGGGCGGGGCTTTTTTTGCCTTATATGGCCAAAGTGAAAACTTAAAAAATCTTCTCTTCCGAAAGTGTCAGGCTGATTTTTAAATAATTTTGTAGAAATGTTCCTAGGGTGACCCTTTATTAGATTCCTTCAAGCCAAGTTGATTGGTCGGAAACTATGGCTGCCAGGGGGCGGGGCTTATATAGCTAAAATGAAAAAAAAAAACAGGTGAGCGATTCCAGGGCCATCATGGCCCTCTTGTTAGATCACCTGAGCCGAAGGCTCAAGGTGAGCTATTCTGATCACTTTTTGTCCGTCGTCCGGCGTCTGTCGTCCGTCCGGCGTTAACTTTTAGCTTTAAACATCATCTCCTCCCAAACTCCAAGGACAATTTCCGTGAAACATTACAGGACTGTTCCTCTGGTTGGCCTCTTTCAAAGTTGTTCAAAGATTTAAATTCCATTGAGAACTTTGGTTGCTGCGGCATCAGAAAGGGTGCAAAAGGTCCAAACTTTAAAAATCTTCTCCTCCGAATCTGCCTGTCAGATTCAAATATAATTTCTTAGAAATGTTTATTTGGTGACCCTCTATGAAAATTGTTCAAGCCATACTGATTGGTTGAAAAACATGGCAGTCAGGCGGCATCAAAAAAGGGGCAAAATGACAAAATTTGAAAATTCCATTTTTATGCAAATGCTTGTCTGATTTTAAGAAAATATAATACGAATCTACTGTAATGATCCTCTATTTAATTTGTTTAATCCGTTTTGATTGGTTACACAATCATAGCAACCAGGCGTCACAAAAGGGGTAAATTGAACTTTTAGCTACAAATGACAACCATCTCCTACCATTCCAATAGACCAATTACCACAAAACATCACAGGAATGTTCCTTTGGTGGTCCTCTTTCAAAATTGTTCAAAGATTAAAATTCCAATGAGCACTTTGGTTGCTGCGGCATCAGAAAGGGGACAAAATGTCCAAACTTTAAAAATCTTCTCCTCCGAATCTGCCTGTCAAATTCAAATATAATTTGGTAGAAATGTTCCTTGGGTGACCCTCTATAAAAATTGTTCAAACCATACTGATTGGTCGAAAAAACATGGCAGTCAGGCGGCATCAAAAAAGGGGCAAAATGACAAAATTTTAAAATTCCATTTTTATGAAAATGCTTGTCTGATTTTAAGAAAATATAATACGAATCTTAACTGTAATAATCCTCTTTTTAATTTGTTTAAGCCGTTTTGATTAATTACACAATCATATCAACCAGGCGTCATCACAAAAAGGGTAAATTGAACTTTTAGCTACAAATGACAACCAACTCCTACCATTCCAATAGACCAATTTCCACAAAACATCACAAGAATGTTCCTTTGGTGGTCCTCTTTGAAAATTGTTCAAAGATTTAAATTCCATTGAGAACTTTGGTTGCTGCGGCATCAGAAAGTGAGAAAAATACCCAAATTTTAAAATCCTTTTCCTCCATAATCTACTTGTGCGATTGCAAGATTATTTGGTAGAAATGTTTCTTAAGTGACCCTCTAAATAAACTGTTGAAGCCATATTGATTTCGTTGAAAAAACAGGGCAGCAAGGCGGCATCAGGAAAGGTGAAAAATGACAAAAACTTTATAATTCCATTCTTATTAAAGTTCTTGTTAGATTTCAAGATATAAATGGCCTTTACTTACTGATAAGCTGTTTCTTGAGAAGTGTCCACTCCTTTCAGTTTCATTTGCACTCCCTGACAACATTTTCCAGATATTTGCAGTTAAATATTTGCTACTAATTTACTATCAATTAGGTGATCGATTTAGGGCCATCTTGGCCCTCTTGTTTTTTTGTGTATTTTCATGTATTTCTTTTTGAGGTAAAGTCGGGCGATTAAGAAATATTTTTGAACTTGAAAATATATATTGCAGGATTTACTTTTGATGGTTTAAAAATGATTGATGTTGAAATTATGTGCAAAAGTCAAACTCGTTATTGTTTTTGAGTTACATTTATGCATGACTAATATTCCTGCCATTTAATTTCTGGAAGCAACCAAAAATTAGACGCAGGAATAATTCATATAGGATAAAAGTATCCACCCTTGTTAATATCTATGCATAGAGTAGGTCATATCTATTTTTAGAGGAGCAAGTCCCTGTGGTTTGCTTCAACAATTGCTGGGATTGTGTGACCTACAACAAAAGTGTTTACAAGTCAGATGTTTACCTGGATTTCTCTTTCAACAGAAAATTCCTAATATAACAACAGCTTGCACCACTAAGTTTTAAGACAGCACACTTGACCACTCTCAGTGCTGGATAGTATGATATAAGCCTTTAATGTTAATTTTGTAAGTTGAAAACAAAAGGTCATAATTTGAGCCAAATTCACCGGAAAATATGACCTTGGAAATCTTTGTAAATTTCCAGAAAGCGTATCTTTAAGCTGTCCTGTGCATTTATGCATTTGAATTTGGGTCAGAAATGTGTGGGGACCTGATCATACTGCATGGATGCACAGGCAGTCCGGGCCCATGCTCGTCACAAAGCCTAGAAGATTCCTGAAGGCACATTTTCTCGTGATGTGGCTCATTTGTATTAAATTCCAATACAAGTTACCTAACAGGTTTGTATATGTCCCTGAAGACTCTATCCAAGTTTAACTTGACTTCAATAAGATGTTTTGTCATATATGACTGGATATCCAGCAAAGAAGCAAATCTTATTTTAACAATAATAATCCTTTCAATAGGTTAAAGACAATTACCTGAAAATCTCACACAGATATCTTACTCGAGATCTCGGCAATTAGCAGACCTACTTAATAATGAATATCATGTCATGAAAATTAAATAACTTTGTGTCTAACTAGATTTTATAATGTAAGCGAACACTATTGAACACTAAAAAAATGTTTTCAAAAACCTTAATTTGAATAAGCCAAACCTTGACTAGGTTCATAATTATCAAATAAAAATATATAACAACTGAAAAATGATAAAATAACTTGATATCATCAATCTAAACAAGAGGGTCATGATGGCCCTGAATCACTCACCTAAGTAACATTGTACTGTAGATCTACATGTACTATTGTTAAGTATGGTAAAAGATCAAATTCATGGTCACAAGACTAAATTGTCAGCAACTTAGCACAGGGGGTATTTATTTTTTATAGAGGACCTTTAAGTTTAAATGATGTCATATGCCAAATATCAAGGCTCTACCACACTTCAGTTTTGAACAACAACTCATTTTTTCCCCTTTTGGTTGCCATAGTTGTGAGTGGAATTCAAATCTTTGAACAATTTTGAAAGGGGACCACCCGAGGATCAATAGTTTGTGTAATTCTGCCGAGTGCTTTGGATTTTATTTAGAAATTGTGGACTGACACACACCACAGGACAGCAGGCTTCCCGAAATACGCCGGACCGTCGGACTTGACCGGTATTTATTGACCCGGTCCGATAACATTTGAAATTGTACAGGACCAAATGAACGGCGAAAAATATTCTCTTATGATATATAAATACTAGATATTCATATTAAAATTGTCATTGAAAGTCTCGATGTTTGTTTTTTGTTGTAATCGTGAAGTTGTTGGTGTAAATCATGTAAACTCGGCGTTGTTTACCTAAATGCATTCTCACTCGCACCTGTTTTTAACAAGTATGTTAGAGTTATTTCCCTTTGTTACAAAAGTATTTTTCTGAATCGAGTGATTTGATTGGCTGGATGATTCATGATCCTCCAATTAAATTACGCGATATAAACAACGTTAAAAGAATGACATAAACAAAAATGTCCTTCCTTAGATACGTCGAAGGGGCCCAACCGGGCAAAAAAAGGAAAACTTCTGTTACCGAGACAGAGAAGCAACTTCAGAATAATGAATGTCAATAGTTATGTTACAATAATACTTGTTTGTCAAAAAATTCTTCATCTTGTGATTTCTTTTGGTCCTGTATAAATATGTTTGGTCAGGCAACTTTTAACCATCTGCCTGACCAAAGGATAGGCAGATATATTTGACTTTCGGGAAGCCTGGGACAGACATCGTGCAGTCACAAACTTATACTTTAGCTCAGATGAGCTTAAAAGTAATTAAGGCCACTGCCAGAAAAGCTTAGGGGTGTGCATTTCACAAAGGGAGCAAAATTGTTCTTAAGACAATCTTACAAGGTTTCAAAGATGTATCTTAATCACTTTATTTTTGTTCATTTTAAAAATCAATAGCTCATTTCTTCAAAGTCAAGGTAACTAGAGACTAAATCTTATGATGGAGAGTATAAACAAGAGCTGTCAGAGGACAGCGTGCTCAACTATTCTCAGTGTTTGATAGTAACAGGAGTTTCCAAGTCGAAAAGGTGGGATAATTCAGTCAAAATCCAAGTCTCGAGTTCTTCGCCAGTGGCTTATAATAATGACCATGAATACATATGCAAGGTTTTGAGTGATATCATACTGAGTTTTAGTGATATCATAATGCACGCAAAACTTTAAAAACAAGAATCCTCATTAACAATAGGCTGTCGATAATTACCTTAACTGTCTGAATGACAATACTGAATATTTAAAAGTCACATTTCAAAGCAATTCAATTATTTCAGATAGGTAGTTTATCTAACAAGCACTTCAGTTCTTAAGTGCAAAGGTGACCTAAAAATGTACAAAATAACTGTCTGAAATAGACACATAAGAACTATCTACATTGTCAAAAAGTCTCTCAAGTGGCTAGCCACGCAAAAGATGCCACATAAACAGCCTGAACAACCGAAACAATTACTTTGAACTGTCACACTTTGTGGTTCATCACACTTATTTTCTTGATAATTTTGTCATTTGACCTTGAATGAATTTTGACTCCTTTTGATTTACTCTTCTTTTTTGCAGCATTGACTTCACATGACCGGGGTGTGATACGTGTATCCAAATAAGACTGGAAGTAAAAATGTATTTCATCCATTTCTATCTTGTCCCACCGCTGCCTTACAACTGTTTTCTTTTTTATGTTTGTTGGCTTTGGAGGTTCTTCATCACTTTCAACATCATCTTCTTCATCATTACTTTCGTAATCTTCAAAAACTACCCTGTCTACAGGTTCATCATGCCTTAAAAGAAAACATTGGTCAATGAACTTAAACTGCAAGTTCAAGCAAGAGCTATCAAGAAACAGAGGTAGACAATATTTGCACAATAATACTCTCACATAACAAGAGCTGTCAGTGGAAAGTATGGTCGACAACTTGGAAGACTACACAATGCTCACCAAAGTCCAATTGCTTAAGTTTCGTAACAGTAGTTGTGTAAATTTATTTTTGGTTCATTTTAAGATTTTCATAGAGGATATTACATGAGTGGTCATTCAATACGACATTTTATAAAACGAGTTTAATAAAATTTTGTATTGAATGACCACGAATGTTATATTCTATTTATATCATAAATTCCAATTCAATGATTATTAGCGCAAAATATATAGAACGTCGCTATATAATGTAAATGCTTTTCATTATGACGTCACGTAGCATTGTTATTACACTAGTTGAATACGCAATTTATTCAATGGCTTTATTACACTCCTGGCGACGTCATTTATGATATAAAAATAGTTCCTATAGAAACCCTCGTAATTTTAAGTGATGCCAAAGGGTGGAGATATGGAGCCCATTTTGACATTTGACCTCCAATAGAAACCTTGACCTTGGAGTTAAGGACCAGGTTCTTGTGCTCAGCACTTTATGATATCTCATGATAGTGACCATTTATGAGAACCCTTAAAGGGCTATGAGATGTAGGGTGGACATGATTTCTAACATACATACTGACCAGTACACAGTTGTATGTACAACCTTGTGGAAGGCAAGATTATCCAAGGGTATGATCACTGAAGTGAAAATGTTCCTGTCTGATATTACCTTTCACTTTGTTCCATGACTCCAGCAACAGTTTCTGCCAAAGTTCCCCTGGTCTCCTCAGAACTGTCAACTATGTTCTCAGGAAATACAATTTCTGAAAAATTAAAGGTTTGAAAGGTAAAAGTATGAGATCAAATGTAAAGCAAGACAGCAATCAAGGCCAAAAAAGGGGTGCAATTAAAGGTGGGGTTACACAATCAGTCATATCGCCATTGGGGGAGTTCACATGGAAGCTCTAGGGTAGGGTAGGCTGTTCTGTATATAATAATTACTCCCATCAGTAAAGAAATTGACCAATCAGAAATGTGGCCCTGGTGATAAAGCTGTTGCTCAGCTCATTAAATGCAGCAGCCAAATGCCGGGAACCAATGAACCCCAGCTGGCGGTTACTAGAGATCAGCTCTTCAGTGAGGAAGATATGAATTGTGTAAACACCAGTGGCGTTCAAATGGATTCCGAGTTAACCTTACCCTACCCTAGAGCTTCCATGTGAACTTGCCCATTTTGAGCATTATAGTATGGCTCAATATATTATCTAAGGGTATTAAAGTAACTACAAAAAACACAAGTAATTAATGTATTGAATAAGTTGCCATCAAAGAAGAGATATGCAATGCCATAGCATCAAATGAATTTTGGCAAAAACAACCTATTTCTGTTGCTTCATGATTCATTTTACTCTCCCCTAAATCTCATGATAACACAAGTACAAAAATGCAAATAAGTATTAGGGGTGCAACGATATGGCCAAACCCGTATTGCGATATATTGCGATACAGTCAATCCATATTGCATGAAATGAAGTTATAAAAAACAGAATAAAACGCCACTTTTACTTTTGTGCTGATTGCTAAGTACTGTAATATCAAATACATGATCATAAAACAACATTTCCCAGAATAAGTTATGATAAAAAAAAACCTCCCATGTTAAATCTCACTGTAAAACATGATTTCAATGGCCAATTGTCCATTCACAAGCATTATAAATTAACAATACTCCAAGAATGAATAAATCACTTTAAAATCAGTGCATTGACAATTTGACACTGCGTAACACAATTGTTTTTGGGCGGTGAGATCAAAGAATATTTGTTTGAAGCTTGAAGCAGTAATGCCAATGCCGATTGGCGCGGCGAAATCAAAGAAATTTATTTGGGAGCACTGAGCAGCATCATGTCTTGTCGACAAGAATCAAAGGAAAGTATTCAGGGCGGCATTGCCCTATACATCAAAGGATTGACTAGTGGCGGCGACCTGTTTGATATGCAGGGCCCGCGCTGTCGTTCGCCAAATGAGAAGATTATTTTAAACAGGGTGAAGTATTTTTAATTGTGGTGGAATCAAGTGGTGAAGTCTTTTCGTCAACATTTACCGGTTTTGGGTATCAAATTACGACATACAGTGACTGTTTCCTTTACTCTATAATATTGCAGCGTCATTTGGTTCAATGTCGGGAACATTTTACGGCATCCTTTTGTTTCATTTTGACAGTTTGTGTATTTCACACTTCTTTCAGTGTTGTGAAGTGTTTATTTAGCATTTTAATCCGACCGACCAACACAGATGAGCGATAATGATACATTTAAGGCCGTACAGTTGATAATTGGCAATTATAGTTGTCTGCAATCTTTGAAATGTGTGCTTAAATATTAAAGACAATATCGCGGTACAGGGATTTTGTACCGCAATACGTATCGGGCCGACGCTGCATTGCAATATACCGGTATATCGTTGCACCACTTATAAGTATTAGTATAAATCATGCAAGTGTTTCAAGTTGTTGTACCATTTTTGACTGGATAGCAAAGTATTATCCATGGTCACTGTATCATTATATTATTTACCAAGAACAAGATATGTTGATATGTTCTTCTTTGAGATTGATTTTATTTAAATTCAGTGTTTAACTAATAAATTAGAAATGCATGACAGAAAGTTTAAGTGTTGGAGAGTATGCCCCTTTAAAGTAATAGAGTATGCACCCTTCCATTATGCATGACTTAGTTCCATTAAATAGACACCAACTGCCTGCTTGTCTGAAAAAGGCTCTGTTCATTCAGGAAGTACACTAATTTCTGCAAAAATGAATGGTAGAACTGATCTGTTAAGTCAATGCTATTCAAATCCTGGCCTTTAAACTTCTTTGTGAATATCAATGTGCAACAAAAGGGGGCCATGGCCCTTTGTAACTGAGAGGATGACCTAATGCAACAAAATATTGTTTCAAATGCATTGAGAATGACTTTATACATATAACCTTTTTATTGTTGTAAATGTGTGACAACAGGGGGCCATGGCCCTTTGTAACTGAAAAAATGACCTAATGCAACAGAGTATTGTATCTTAATAAATGTGTTATAACAGGGAGCCATGGCCCTTTGTAGTTGAAATATGACCTAATGCTAAAGAGTAAAGGGGGCCATGGCCCTTTATAACTGACAGAATGACCTAATGCAACAGAGCATTGCATCAAAATCAATGTGCAATAAAAGGGGCCCATGGCCCTTTGTAACTGGGAGGATGACCTAATGCAACAGAATATTGTTTCAAATGCAAGTCATTGAAAATGACTTTATACATATAACCTTTTTATTGTTGTAAATGTGTTACAACAGGGGGCGATAGCCCTTTGTAACTGAAAAATGACCTAATGCTTAAAAGGTATTTTATCATAATAAATGTTTGACAACAGGGGGCCATGGCCCTTTGTATCTGAAAGAATGACCTAATGCTAAAAGAGTTTTTTATTAGCTCACCTATGCACGAAGTGCAAGGTGAGCTATTGGGATCACATTTTGTCCGTCGTGCGTCGTCAACATTTGAGCTTGTTAACACTCTACAGGCTACATTTTACATCCAATCTTCATGAAAGTTTATCAGAACGTTCATCTCCATAAAATCTTGGACAAGTTCGAAACTGGGCCATATGAGGTCAAAAACTAGGTCACTAGGTCAATTGAAGGGAAATCTTGTTAACTCTCTGGAGGCCACATTTATAACTTGAGCATGTTGAAACTTTATCAGAATGTTTGTCTTAATGATATGTAGGTCAAGTTCGAACATGGGTCACGTCGGGTCAAAAAGTAGGTCACTAGGTCAAATTGAAGGAAAATCTTGTTAACACTCCAGAGGCCACAATTTTTGCTTAAGCAGTTTAAAATTTTGTCAGAATGTTTGTCTTAAAAATATCTAGGTCAAGTTCGAATATGGGTTATGCCGGGTCAAAAACTAGGTCACTAGGTTAAATTGAAGAAAAATCTTGTTAACACTTTGGATGCCGCAATATTTGCTTCAGACATCTTCCAAAAAAAAGTGCACCAAAAACTCCCATGACATATCAATATTTTAAAGTCATTTTTTAATTACTGATTCTTTGCACATTAATGGAAAATGATCAAACGAATGACAAAAAAATAAAGAAATAACACAATCTTTATTTAAAATGCAATTTTTATAACTTTGAAATTTGATGTTGCTAATGTCACATTTTGACGGAATTTTGACAGACTTTTGTGACATTAGCAACAAATAAAAATTGGGAAAAAGCAAGCATAGACTGAAGATAATATAATGTTATCTGGATACCTGAATTCTTCTTATTGAATGGATAAAGAATATACAAAAAACATATTCAGAGAATCTTTGCAGAAAAAGTAACATACATTTTACGATGTTGCCAATGTCATTTTTTGACGGAACAATATGTTGCTAATGTCATTTTTTGACGGAACAATACGTTGCTAATTTCACATTTTGACGGAACAATGTTTTGCTTCTAAAGGTATTTGAATGAAACTTTGTCAAGTCATATTCATAATGATTGATTGATAGAATGTCACTATTAAGCGTATTTAAGTTTAAAATGTTTGTTTGTGGTGTGTATTTTTGTTTAGCCACACAAATAGGAATATCAATATCAATACTTATCTTTTTTTTTTCAAAGTACATTCATTACTAATATGGTCATCTGAATCGAGTTGTCAAACACATGCATGTATTATTTTATAATGAACTAAGTACAGTTCTAAATAAACATTTGCTTAATTGAAGATTTCAGTGTTCTCTTTTATTTTAAGAAAAGATGCGGGAAGTGTTTAGTCAGAAATATATAATACTAGTACCCACATTTGTAAAGGTTTTTCACCAGTATGAATCCTTTTATGTTTAGGCCCTATTCAAACCACCCAATTTAGAAAATGCTGCAGTGCATATATATTACATTTGCAAGGTTTTTCACCAGTTTGTATCCTTTTATGTGTAATCATATTAGGTGGAGGGGAAATGATTTATTACATACATCATATATGCGAAAATTTAAGGAAGCAAGACTCCAGAACCTTGTTCACTCTGTCCAAAAGCAACAAATTAACATACAGATTAAACTTGAGGTACTATGAGCAAGCCCTCAAAGGGATACCTCCAAACTAAGTTAAATGATCTCCCCTTGGAAGCGGCATAACATAATTACAATATATATTGCTTCATGCACATCTACATACCATAACACATCAAAATGGTTTATAAATCTGACATTAACACTCATAAACTTTCCGAACATATATAATAAAGTCTGGAGCCAGCAAGTTTGATGTCAGGCTCAGGCAACACTTTAAAAGTCAAATTTTAACTACATACTAAACAGAAACACTTTGTATATTATGTCTTCCAAAGGGAAGAAAGTCAGTAAAACACTTTATATGATTAAAACTCTTTAATAATCAAATTTTCGACCACTTGGTCTTTATCAAGATTAAATAAATACAACAGAAATGTGCAGTCCATCTTTGTTTCAAATATATATATGACAACTTGACTTGAGTTTCTGTCTACTTTGTACCTGCGCACGACACATTTCCTTTTAGAAAGTGTGCGTCTATTTAGATGTAGCCGGTTGGCAAGTACACGGATGCTTAACTTCACAAGAGTCTTAGCTATCGTTTTCAAGGCAGATTTTCCAGTCTTGGATGAGTTTAATTTTGTCACCACAGAATCATCCAAACTAACACCCCTTAAACGTTTAGACGGTGTCACACCAATATCTTCTAAGGCTTTTCTTTTTCGGGGGGTTGTTCGCTTAATTAAATTGTCAATAACAATTGCAAATTTTTTTGGAGTTGATGGCAGGGTTGCCCGAGCATTGCTTGTAACATTCCAACAAGTCTTTTTGGAGGAAAATCCACTACTATCAACTTCAACTTGTGGAGACGCAACTTTCTTTAAACTAAGTCTTTTTACAGACTTACGCTCCCTATCTTTTTTCCTTATCCAGGCTTTTTTCTGTGTAGACAAATTAGCCCTGCTTTTCCGTTTCATCTCACGATTATAGTCTTTTTTTGTTTTGATAAGGTTTCGTGTTGTAACGATATTTTTGCTTGTAACTTTACTTTTCTGTAGTGGAATATCGGCACGTTCTTGCGTTTTCTGTGCTATGTAACGCCTTTGTCTCTCTCTCTGTAACATAAGTTGCCTCTCTTTCTTCTTTTTTACTTCTTCACTTACATCTCGTTTCTCAAGGTCTTTCTTCATCTTTATTCTGTTTGCTTTTGATTGCTCTCTCTGTTTTATCAAGTAATCATTGTACAATGCTGGATTAGTTCTCTTCAGACGTTTCCGATATTCGGCACTTCTGGATTGCCCCTTTTCCATCACTGATTTTTTCTGGTTATATAAAAAAGTTATCATAGATGTAAAGTTTTTAAAAGTTCTGTAATTGAGCATATATCGGATAGTTGTGTAGATAACTGATAAGAGAGTTTATATATATATATATATTCTCTCTCTGAACAGGCCGGTTTTATACCTATGGAGTAAAACATGATACTCTCTTGAATGCGGTCCCCAGCTCGAATTAACAATTCTTCAGAAATTCCTTATAAGGTCTACCAGGTTACATGTATAATCATCTAGTTTCTTTCTAATTCTAACACAGTTTTGTGTTAACATCAAAGATATGTAGAGGCGAGTGCAATCACGGAACATGTGCCTGGTCTTAAAGTTATAAGGCCAATCAAATTATAATTCAACTGAGCAGCTTTAAGTTTTCATATTTTCCCAATCCTGTGTTTGTGTTCATTTATTTACTTCCCAAAAAGTCCCATGTTAATACTTTTGTTAAGTTTTCATGAAGTCATTCATATTTATATAAGTATTTTATCTGTTCAAGGATAGGTGATGCCATTGAAAATAGTCCCTTGTTGATATACAAGAGGGCCAAGATGGCCCTAAATGGATCACCCGAGTGATAGTAAATTAGCAGAAAATATCTGGATTTTTTTTATCAGGAGTGCAAATGCAATTGCAAGGACTGGACACTGTTGAAGACATAGCTTATCAGTAAAGGTCATTTGTAACTTGAAATCTAACAACAACTTTAATAAGAATGGAATTATAAAGTTTTGTAATTTTGCCCCTTTTCTGATGTCGCCTGAATGCCATGTGTTTCGACCAATCAGTATGGCTTGAACAATTTTTAAAGAGGGTCACCCAAGTAACATTTCTAACAAATTATATTGGAATCTGACAAACAGATTTGGAGGAGAAGATTTTTTAAAGTTTGGACATTTTGCCCCCTTTCTGATGCCGCTGCAACCAAAGTTATCAATGGAATTAAAATCTTGAACAATTTTGAAGAAATTGCTTAAAACAAGCAATTTCTCCTTTTGCCACTATGTTGTCAACATTTTCCATAAATTTACTCTTATTTATACAGATTTTCTATATTTTTGTCACTATGTTTTCAACTCTAAACAACTATCTTTGTGATTTTTAGCTCCACTGGCTGAAAGCCAGTCGAGCTTATGTCATGGCGAATTGTCCGCCGTGCGTGCGTGCGTGCATGCGTTAAACTTTTTCCTTTAAACAACTTCTTCTCCCTAACCACTTGGCCAATTTGGTTGAAACTTCATGGGAAGCATCCTCTCAATGTCCTCTACTAAATTCCTTCAATTTTTTTTGATCCATTCAAAATTCTGGTTTCCATGGCAACCGAAAGAAAAAAATAGTGAGAACTTAAAAAATCTTCTTCTCCGAAAGTGTCAGGCCGATTTTCAAATAATTTTGTAGAAATGTTCCTTGGGTGACCCTTTATTAGATTCCTTCAAGAAATTTTGATTGGGCGAAAAACATGGCCGCCAGGGGGCGGGGCTTTTTTGCCTTATATAGCTATAGTGAAAACTTAAATAATCTTCTTCTCAAAAAGTGTTCAGCAGATTTTCAAATAATTATGTAGAAATGTTCCGTGGGTGACCCTCTATCAGATTCCTTCAAGCCATGTTGATTGGTAAAAAAACATGGCCGTCACAGGGCGGGGCTATTTTGCCTATATGGCTAAAGAGCAAACTTAAAAAATCTTCTCCTCCAAAAGTGTCAGGCCGATTTTCAAATAATTTTGTAGAAATGTTCCTTGTGTGAACCTTAATTAGATTCCTTCAAGAAATGTTGATTGGGCAAAAAACATGGCCGCCAGGGGGCGGGGCTTTTTTGCGTTATATAGCTATAGTGAAAACTTAAAACATCTTCTTCTCCGAAAGTGTTCAGCCGATTTTCAAATAATTTTGTAGAAATTTTCATTGGGTGACCCTCTATCAGATTCCTTCAAGCCATGTTGATTGGTCGAAAAACATGGCCGCCAGAGGGCGGGGCTATTTTGACTTATATGACCATAGTGAAAACTTAAAAAATCTTCTCCTCCGAAAGTGTCAGGCATATTTTCAAATAATTTTGCAGAAACATTCCTTTGGTGACACTCTACAAGATTCCTTTAAGCCATGGTGGTTGGTAAAAAAAATAGCCACCACGGGGCAGGGCTGTTTGGAGATTTTATTTTTGCCTTATGGCCGTGGAGCGATACTGGCCCTCTTGGGCCTCTTGTTTTGTTTGATTTGTTGAAATGGGTCAAGGGAGGATTGACATTTATGCTCTATTTCTTAATGAGTTTAAAAAAGGAAAGAAAATACTTCAAAACTACTAAACACTGATATATCCATAAACTGGTACTATCCGGTTACTGTACATACATACAATTTGGAAAAAGAAGACCCCATCAATTTAGAAGTTTCAATGTTGATTTAAACATGGAAAGTGGTCTAATACAACAAATATATAATTTATTACTTAAGAAGTAAAAGAGATTGTCAGAAATAAATTATAAATTTGTTGTTTTGACAACTTTCCATGCTTGTTTGTACAGTAACCGGATAGTACCAATGTCCGGATATATCAGTGTTTAAATAGTATGTTTTGAAGTATTTCCGTCCAGAAATGACGATCGCCAAAATATGTCCGTCCAAAATTGACGTTTGAATTGTTAAATAAAAGATAGTCCGTCAATAAATGACCGTCGCAACAGTTAGTCTGTCCAAAATGACGATCAACATTGAGACTGTCCGTCAAAATATGACGATCGAAGCCGCAAAATCATTGCCGCAGTGGTTATTGGGACAGTTACTTCTCGTTTTGCATCCGGGTCACACAGCAATGTTTCAAAAATGGTAAATGTTGGCTCTAAATAATACCAAACCCGACAAAAACACCGATGAAAAACAAGATGTGGCTATCGTCATTTCTTGCGATCGTAAAATAATGTTGACAGACTGCAAACTTACCTTATTTATCGCTCAGCCTCACATTGTTTTAAAAATACGCGGCCATATTTTGGATGACTTGGATGTCCCGGATGTAGTGAAGGCGCCACCTATATCGAGATTTCAACAGGGAAAGATAAACAACCGTAGCATTAACAGTGCCTCGGAGCGAACGTCAAATAATTTTTTTGACAGAACTGACGCTGACATTATCAAATACATGTATTAAACACATATTGATGTCAATGCTAGTTTTCTAAATGTATTTATGTCCACAAAAATCATTATATTTAATTGTGTGCACATTTCTTACGGCGACTGTATGATTATTTACGCAGAAGGGATATATTTGTTATTGGAGCACGAACGTCATCTTTATTGACGGAACAACTTTTTTTTTTTAGTACTAAAATAAAATGACAAAAAATCGATCTTGCAAGGATAACAACCATGTATAAAATAAAATAAATCAATATGTATCATATAGATGACAGAAACAAACATATATGGAAACAACACCCTTCTTAATTTTAAAAATAAACAACTTTTAGTATAACCATCGTTTTTTTCGGGAGTTGTGTCCGTCAGTTTTTGGTCATTTTCAGGTTTTATTTTTGTATAAAAACAACATAAGAAACCACACATTTGCTTTAATTCAGTTTTTAGATCACCTTAGCCGAAGGCTGAAGGTGAGCTATTCTGATCACTTTTTGTCCGTCGTCCGTCCGGTGTTAACTTTTAGCTTTAAACATCAACTCCTCCCAAACTCCAAGGACAATTTTCGTGAAACATCACAGGACTGTTCCTCTGGTTGGCCTCTTTCAAAGTTGTTCAAAGATTTAAATTCCATTGAGAACTTTGGTTGCTGCGGCATCAGAAAGGGGACAAAATGTCCAAACTTTGAAAATCTTCTCCTCCGAATCTGCCTGTCAGATTCAAATATAATTTGGTAGAAATGTTCCTTGGGTGACCCTCTATAAAAATTGTTCAAGCCATACTGATTGGTCGAAAAACATGGCAGTCAGGCGGCATCAAAAAAGGGGCAAAATGACAATACTTTAATAAAGTATCCTTATAAAAGTGCTTGTCTGATTTAAAGATAGTTTTGTAGAAATGTTCTTTCATTGATCATCTACATACTTTGTCAAGCCATATTGATTTGTTGAAAGGCATAGCAACCAAGCAGCATCAGAAAAGGAGTAAAATTAACTTTTTGCTTCAAACGACATATGGTTATTAGATTGATGGTCTAAGGGAGGTAACACTTGGCAGAGTATTATGCAAGGGCAATCTCCTTCGCAGAGTTGTCGTTCCTTACACTCACCATACACTATCAATCAGGTGATCGATTTAATGTCCAAACTTTAAAAATCTTCTCCTCCGAATCTGCCTGTCAGATTCAAATATAATTTGGTAGAAATGTTCCTTGGGTGAGCCTCTATAAAATGTGTTCAAGCCATACTGATTGGTCGAAAAACATGGCAGTCAGGCGGCATCAGAAAAGGGGCAAAATGACAAAATTTGAAAATTCCATTTTTAGCTATACTGGCCAAAGGCCAGAAGGGCTTATGTCGTGGCGATTTGTCCGTCGTCCGTGCGTGCGTGCATCCGTGCGTCTGTGCGTCCGTAAACAATTTCTCGTTAACACGATGCAGTCTTCACTTTTGATTGTATCTCAACCAAACTTATACAGTAGTTAGATATCTATGAGAGCTCGGTTCCTTTCGAAAACCAGCCAGATCCGCCCATGCATGACTGGATTATGGCCCTTGAAATGGTCAAAATTGCTATAAAAGAGCTTGTTAACACAATACAGTCTTCACTTTTGATTGTATCTCAACCAAACTTATACAGTAGTTAGATATCCATGAGAGCTCGGTTCCTTTCGAAAACCAGCCAGATCTGCCCATGCATGACTGGATTATGGCCCTTGAAATGGTCAAAATTGCTATAAAAGAGCTTGTTAACACCATACAGTCTTCACGTTTGATTGTATCTGAACCAAACTTATATAGTAGTTAGATATCCATGAGAGCTCGGTTCCTTTCGAAAACCAGCCAGATCTGCCCATGCATGACTGGATTATGGCCCTTGAAATGGTCAAAATTGCTATAAAAGAGCTTGTTAACATGATACAGTCTTCACTTTTGATTGTATCTCAACCAAACTTATACAGTAGTAAGATATCCATGAGAGCTCGGTTCCTTTCGAAAACCAGCCAGATCCGCCCATGCATGACTAGATTATGGCCCTTGAAATGGTCAAAATTGCTATAAAAGAGCTTGTTAACACGATAGTCTTCACGTTTGATTGTATCTGAACCAAACT
The DNA here is from genome assembly GCA_031761405.1 of Serripes groenlandicus. Lineage (NCBI taxonomy): Eukaryota > Metazoa > Mollusca > Bivalvia > Cardiida > Cardiidae > Serripes > Serripes groenlandicus. Next base: position 139,733,012 of record JASEVX010000004.1, read on the forward strand.
TATATAGTAGTTAGATATCCATGAGAGCTCGGTTCCTTTCGAAAACCAGCCAGATCTGCCCATGCATGACTGGATTATGGCCCTTGAAATGGTCAAAATTGCTATAAAAGAGCTTGTTAACATGATACAGTCTTCACTTTTGATTGTATCTCAACCAAACTTATACAGTAGTAAGATATCCATGAGAGCTCGGTTCCTTTCGTAAACCAGCCAGATCCGCCCATGCAAGACTGGATTATGGCCCTTGAAATTGTCCAAATTGCTATAATTGAGCATGTGAACACAATAGAGGCTCCATTTACTATCTGATCTTCACCAAACTTAGATAGTAGTTAAATATTGATGAGAGCTTGGTTCCTTTTGAAAACCAGCTAGATCCGCTTATGCAAGACTGGATTATGGCCCATGAAATTGTAAAAATTGCTATAATACAGCTTGTGAACACAAAAGAGCCTCCATTTACTATCCGACTTCACCATACATACATGCTCTGGATTGAAAATGACCAAAGAACCATACCAGTAGAGCATAGGCCCTCATGGGCCTCTTGTTTATGAAAGTGTTTGTCTGATTTTAAGAAAATATAATACGAATCTTACTGTAATGATCCTCTATTTAATTTGTTTAAGCCGTTTTGATTGGTTACACAATCATATCAACCAGGCGTCGTCACAAAAAGGGTAAATTGAACTTTTAGCTACAAATGACAACCAACTCCTACCATTCCAATATACCAATTTCCACAAAACATCACAAGAATGTTCCTTTGGTGGTCCTCTTTCAAAATTGTTTAAAGATTTAAATTCCATTGATAACTTTGGTTGCTGCGGCATCAGAAAGTGAGAAAAATACCCAAATTTTAAAATCCTTTTCCTCCATAATCTACTTGTGCGATTGCAAGATAATTTGGTAGAAATGTTCCTTAAGTGACCCTCTAAATAAACTGTTGAAGCCATATTGATTTCGTTGAAAAACAGGGCAGCAAGGCGGCATCAGGAAAGGTGCAAAATGACAAAAACTTTATAATTCCATTCTTATTAAAGTTCTTGTTAGATTTCAAGATATAAATGGCCTTTACTGATAAGCTGTTTCTTGAGAAGTGTCCACTCCTTTGCAGTTTCATTTGCATTCCCTGATAAAATTTTCCAAGATATTTGCAGTTAAATATTTGCTACTAATTTACTATCAATTAGGTGATCGATTTAGGGCCATCTTGGCCCTCTTGTTTTGTGATGCACATGCCAGATTATTATATTAAAAAAATCTCCATCAATACAAATAATGTTTATATTGAAGTTACAGAACATTTCTTATTTTGACGGACACTGGTGCACTTTTTTTTGGAAGATGCCTTCAGAATGTTGAGCTGAATGATATCTTAGCTAAGTTCGAATATGGGTCATGCCGGGTCAAAAACTAGGTCACTAGGCCAAATTGAGGGAAAATCTTGTTAACTCTGTAGAAGCCGCATTTTTTGCTTCAGCGGCTTGTTATTTGTTCAGAATGTTGAGCTGAATGATATCTAGGCCAAGTTTGAATATGGGTCATGCCGGGTCAAAAACTAGGTCACTAGGCCAAATTGAAGGAAAATCTTGTTAACACTTTGGATGCCGCATTTTTTTCTTCAGCAGCTTGAAATTTTGTCAGAATGTTTGTCTTAAAGATATTTAGGTCAAGTTTAAATATGGGTCATATTGGATCAGAAACTAGGTCACAAGGCCAAATTAAGGGAAAATCTTGTTAACTCTGTAGAAGCCGCATGTTTTGCTTCAGTGGCTTGAAATTTGGTCAGAATGTTGAGCTGAATGATATTTAGGCCAAGTTCGAATATGGGTCATGCAGGGTCAAAAACTAGGTCACAAGGCCAAATTAAGGGGAAATCTTGTTAACTCTGTAGAAGCCGCATTTTTTGCTTCAGCAGCTTGAAATTTGGTCAGAATGTTTGTCTGAATTATATCTAGGTCAAGTTCGAATATGGGTCATATTGGATCAGAAACTAGGTCAATAAAGGAAAATATGGTTCAAACTCCGGAGGCCGCATTTTTACTTTGAGCAAGTTGAAACGTCAGAATGCTGTCTTGATGATATCTAGTCCATGTTGGAATATGGGTCATATCAGGTAAAAAAAATATAGATCACTAGGCCAAATGAAGGAAAATATTGTTAGCACTGTGGAGGTTGCATTCAGAATAATTGTCTTGATGTGTTTTGCATTGCAGTACATTGTATAATTAAGGTGAGCAATCCAGGGCCATCATGGCCCTCTTGTCATGGGGCCATGGCCCTTTGTATCTGAAAAATGACCTAATGCTTAAATGGCAACCAACTCCTACCATTCCAATAGACCAATTTCCACAAAACATCACAAGAATGTTCCTTTGGTGGTCCTCTTTCAAAATTGTTCAAAGATTTAAATTCCATTGAGAACTTTGGTTGCTGCGGCATCAGAAAGTGAGAAAAATACCCAAATTTTAAAATCCTTTTCCTCCATAATCTACTTGTGCGATTGCAAGATAATTTGGTAGAAATGTTTCTTAAGTGACCCTCTAAATAAACTGTTGAAGCCATATTGATTTCGTTGAAAAACAGGGCAGCAAGGCGGCATCAGGAAAGGTGCAAAATGACAAAAACTTTATAATTCCATTCTTATTAAAGTTCTTGTTAGATTTCAAGATATAAATGGCCTTTACTGATAAGCTGTTTCTTGAGAAGTGTCCACTCCTTTCAGTTTCATTTGCACTCCCTGATAAAATTTTCCAGATATTTGCAGTTAAATATTTGCTACTAATTTACTATCAATTAGGTGATCGATTTAGGGCCATCTTGGCCCTCTTGTTTACTATCCTTTCTACAGTAGTGACTGTCACTGGCAGAAAAGATACTATTACATTTAAAGCTACATTTTGCTCCGCACCCTTCTTTGCCCCCACGGAATCTCCGATTCGGGGGCATATAGTTTTTGGCCTGTCTGTTGGTCTGTCTGTTGGTCTGTCTGTCTGCACAAAAAAAACTTTAACCTTGGCCATTACTTTTGAACCATAACAGGTACGGCTACCATATTTCACATGTGTATTCCTTGTGACATGACCTTTCTGTCAGTACCAACATTTTTGACCTTGCGACCTTGACCTTTGACCTAGATGTTGCCATACTAAAAAAAAACTTTAACCTTGGCCATTTCTTTTCAACCATAACAGGTACGGCTACCATATTTCACATGTGTATTCCTTGTGACATGACCTTTCTGTCAGTACCAACATTTTTGACCTTGCGACCTTGACCTAGATGTTGCCATTCTCGAAAAAAACTTTAACCTTGGCCATTACTTTTGAACCATAACAGATACGGCCACCATATTTCACATGTGTATTCCTTGTGACATGACCTTTCTGTCAGTACCAACATTTTTCACCTTGCGACCTTGACCTTGACCTAGATGTTGCCATTCTAGAAAAAAAACTTTAACCTTGGCCATTTCTTTTGAACCATAACAGGTATGGCTACCATATTTCACATGTGTATTCCTTGTGACATGACCTTTCTGTCAGTACCTTGCGACCTTGACCTAGATGTTGCCATTCTCGAAAAAAACTTGAACCTTGGCCATTACTTTTGAACCATAACAGGTATGGCTACCATATTTCACATGTCGGTACCAACATTTTTGACCTTGCGACCTTGACCTTTGACCTAGATGTTGCCATTCTCGAAAAAAACTTTAACCTTGGCCATTACTTTTGAACCATAACAGATACGGCTACCATATTTCACATGTGTATTCCTTGTGACATGACCTTTCTGTCAGTACCAACATTTTTGACCTTGCGACCTTTACCTTTGACCTAGATGTTGCCATTCTCAAATTTTTTTTTAACCTTCCCCACTACTTTTGAACAATAACAGGTAATGCTACCATATTTCACATGTGTATACCTTGCGACCTTTGACCTAGATGTTGCCATTGGGGGGCATCAGTGTTTCACAAACACATCTTGTTTGTTTCGGTTTCGAATCCAGTTATTTGGATTTCTAACTCTTTTTTTACCTCCCTTAATATTTAGAGCATCTCCACATTCAAGAGCATCCTCAACTATCTCATTCTCGAAATCACTTCCACCTGTAAAACATTTTTCATCTGTATCTTCCACTATATAACCATTCTTTATACCATTACCCTCTCCTGCATGGCCATTCTCCAATCTACTATCACCAACTACAACTTCTGTTTCATAACCGAATTCTAATCCACTATCATCAATACTTTCCACAACATAACTAACGGTAGACTCCAATCCGCTACCATTTACCATATCCTCTACAACATAACCATACTCCAATCTACTACCATTTACCATACCCCCCCCCCCCCCCCTTTTAACATTTCTAGACTCCAATCCACTACCATTTACCATACCCTCCACAACATAACCAGACTCCAATCCACTACCATTTACCATACCCTCCACAACATAACCAGACTCCAATCCACTACCATCAACCATACCCTCCACAACATAACTAGACTCCAATCCACTACCATCAACCATACCCTCCACAACATAACCAGAATCCAATCCACTACCATATACCATATCCTCCACAACATAACCAGACTCCAATCCACTACCATCAACCATACCCTCCATTACATTACTATGCTCCAATCCAATTCCGTTAACACTTTCCACTACATCACTTGGCTCCAATCCACTACCATTAACCATACCCTCCGAAACATAACTAGGTTTTAAAAACAATCACCTTCAACTACGTTTTCTTGCTCAGTTTTTTTACCATTACCCTTTTTAACCTTGTTTAATTTCATTTTTTAGCTCTACTGGCCAAAGGCCAGAAGGGCTTATGTCGTGGCGATTTGTCCGTCGTCCGTCCGTAAACAATTTCTTGTTAACACGATACAGTCTTCAATTTTGATTGTATCTCAACCAAACTTATACAGTAGTTAGATATTCATGAGAGCTCGGTTCCTTTCGAAAACCAGCCAGATCCGCCCATGTATGACTGGATTATGGCCCTTGAAATGGTCAAAATTGCTATAAAAGAGCTTGTTAACACGATACAGTCTTCACTTTTGATTGTATCTCAACCAAACGTATACAGTAGTTAGATATCCATGAGAGCTCGGTTCCTTTCGAAAACCAGCCAGATCCGCCCATGTATGACTGGATTATGGCCCTTGAAATGGTCAAAATTGCTATAAAAGAGCTTGTTAACATGATACAGTCTTCACTTTTGATTGTATCTCAACCAAACTTATACAGTAGTTAGATATCCATGAGAGCTTGGTTCATTTCGAAAACCAGCCAGATCCGCCCATGCAAGACTGGATTATGGCCCTTGAAATTGTCCAAATTGCTATAATTGAGCATGTGAACACAATAGAAGCTCCATTTACTATCTGATCATCACCAAACTTAGATAGTAGTTAAATACTGATTAGAGCTTAGTTCCTTTTGAAAACCAGCCAGATCCGCCAATGCAAGACTGGATTATGGCCCATGAAATTGTAAAAATTACTATAATACAGCTTGTGAAAACAAAAGATCCTCCATTTACTATCCGATCTTCACCATACATACATGCTCTGGATTGAAAATGACCAAAGAACCATACCAGTAGAGCATAGCCCTCATGGGCCTCTTGTTTTGTAAATTTGACCCTTTTTCTCTTTTTTTTCTTATTTTTTACTGGAAGACAATCAGAGGAGCTTGTGTCTGAAAGACATCCAGCCAATTTGTATTCGCTACCAGATGAGCAAAGATCTGACTCAGAGCTTAGTTCACGTTTAAGTTTTTTAGCCAATTTCGATAAATGGATTTCATCTTCAGATGTTTCATTCTTTGTATTGTACTGCTCATCATTTGATATGTTGAAGCCACTTTTTTCATCAGGATCAATGTATGAATTGTTCAAAGAGGAATCTGTTTCATTTTCTATTTTTATTTCTTTTTCTTTGACCATTTGTAATATACATGATTGTGTATTCTCCTTCAGATACTTCCGAAAACCCAGAAAAGTCATCAGAATCACTTTCTTCTGTAATATTTGCGAGGTCAACATGGCTTATTTCAAACAGTACAGTTTCATTCTTCTCTTGCATCAATCCTTTGGTAAATGTCTCAAGAAACACTAATAAACTTTCTACACTGCTGTGTGAGGTCAAAACTGAGTTTCCATCAGGAGTTATCATACCATTTTTGTCCCTTGAGTGTGGATCAAAAACATAAAATGTGTTGTTTTCCTTGATGACGGCCACAGTGTAACATTTTATAGTCAAAAAGGCAAAAGTTATTATTTCGGTTAATGTTTTTGGTAAACTTGCATAGGGTCTACATGGGTTTCTGTTATAAAGAGACCCTGCATCTGTTTTCAGTATATTCATTGTGGTACTTTTCCATTTTGTTGGGAGATCTGTTATCAACAAGAAACCTTGTTCCTGTCCTTCACTCATGATGTTATGATAAATGTCATCCCCATCATGTAATATCTTATCTAAATCTGCCTGTAACCATTGTGATACCTTCTTTGTATTGTAGTGGTATATAAAAGCAGCATGACTGTTTGCTACACACTCTCCCTTGGCCATAAAACTTTGGATGGCATTGGTTTGTAGAAGCCAACACAGACAGCATCCTAAAATAAAAGAGATAGTTTGATATATAACAGTAAAGTGGTATTGAGATGGAGAGAAAAAGACAGGGACTGTAATGTTTATAAGAAAATTTGAGCAATCAGAATGTCCTGTTGAGAAAATTCTGTGTTCCTCGCAAAGTAAACTGTTCAACTATGAACAAAGGGACTTTAAAATGTTTGAAGAAAACTCATTTTGAACAATAGAACATCTTTTATCAAATTGCTATAATTAATTGTGTAGATACTGTTTGTGTGAGAAAACTTAGATTTTGTTCATAATTGTCTATTATTTACTGCTGCATTTATTAAGGCGGAATCCGGTAAGCAACAGGGATTTTAAATCTGGGAGTCATGGGTTCGATCCCCAGCTGCAGCACTACGGCCATGGTGGAGTGTCCTTGGGCAAGGCACATTTTCCAGCCTAGTACTGGTTCGTTTACCCAGGGATCATGAATAAGCGAAATGTCGCCGTGATATAACTGAAATAATGTTGAAAACGGCGTAAAACCCCAATAAACAAACAATTTATTAAGGCCATAAAATATTGTCTATACACTGATATAATGCCAGGCTTATAAATATCATTATTACCAGTCCATTGTTATAATTTAGCCGCTCAATGAGAAAACCAACATATTGCAATTATGAAAAGCATGGGTCCAGATCAGCCTGCACATCTGTGCAGTCTGATCAGGATCAATGCTGTTTGTCTTCATTTCATATGTACCTTACTTAATGTAACAATCATGTATCTTGATTAGACTGTCCAGATGTACAGGCTGATCAAGATCCAATTTGCTGGTCACAAAATTAGTTTGTTGGTTTTCTTTTGACTCTGCTCAATTATCTGGTCAACATTTAAGGGCTAGATGGACTTACTGATAAATGGAGGCGTTATCAAAACCCTACTTTTTCTCAAATGTGGATACATTAAACCTGAAGAAAATGAGCTCAAAATGAGCAACTCTCTGTACAGACTTATACAGTAACATTTGGTGAAAAAGGGAAGTTATAATGTGTTTTAAAATTGTGTGGTCTTTGGTATATTGATTGAAAAAAGGTTGACAGAAAGGAAATGACATCATACTTTTATTATGACATCATCAAACTCCCAGGAATTCAGTTTTAGTTTGTGTAAACATTGACATGGCACACACACACACACACACATGGGTAGAAAATTCATCAAATTTTATCAAAATTTTCTTCGGGCATAAAACCTGGCTTTGGATCTAGACAAGAGTGGGTACAAACTTAGTGAAATAATTTAATTGTTACATCTTCCTAACATGACAGTTTCCAGTATTGTCAAAATATGTTTATGATGTGAGCGGAAACTTAAGAACAAGAATAGAATTGACAGGTAAAAAATTGTGACGGAGACTTTTGTATGCATCAATCCAGGTCCCTAATCACATTCATTATTTCCTAGAATAATAATATCTGAAAATTGATTTAAAAGGACATTTGACAAAGTATTGACCTGTATGAAATTTTACAGCCGTAAAGTAGACGGATTTCTATTAAAGTTACGCCCGTACAAAATAACTTTCCGCCTTAGAAGTTTTAACTTGATAGAGCAGATTACGCCTGGAAAACAGTTTTAAGCCCGGAAACCAACCGTAAATGGCACGGATTACGGGCGTACAAATGGCACGTAATATGTTAATTAGCAGGAATTTAAAGATAAAAATTACGGCCGTAAAAAATCCCAAAAAGAACAGAATTTACGTCTATACTAAATTTACGCCCGTAAAAATAGTACAACCGTAACTTTCGAATACGCCTACAAAAATGTTAGTATGGACAGAATAATTTGACAAACTCCTTATTAAAGATTTATAAAATATATATTGACAACTATGAAAATTCTATGAAAATTCAACAAGAGCTGTAAGAGGACAGCGCGCTCGACAATTTCCCCGCTTTTTAAGTTACTGAGATATGGAGCCCAAAAAGGGTCCAATGAGAAAAGGTCCAAACCTGACTGTGTTGTGTGCTCGGAAAGGAAATATAAGAGGCACCAAACACAATACATTTGCAAGAAATGTAACAAGGCTATGTGCCCATATCCGTACTTTGAAAGGTGGCATAGTGTGATTGACTATAAGGTACTGTGTACCCCAGACTTACACCAATAGATAGTATATACCAAAACTCACATTGAACTACTTGGTAAGTGAAATAAATACAAACAATTTCATATTTTGTTGTTCATTTTTTTATTTTTTTCACATAATTTTCACATATAAATAGGCATAAAAGGTACAAAAATAATTTATTTTACAAAAATCAAACATAATAAATTAGAAAAATGTTATAGCTGTCTAATACATCAAACAGTAAAACAATTGCTCTTATAATAAAAATGTTATCAATGTTTCAATAACACACAGTAATTCTACAAGACAATTCCTAAAATATTCCCAGTGGCAGGTTTAATGTAGTCAAATGTTCTGCAGTGTACTACATGTACGTAGTACATAAATTAAGTACACAGAGTGCTAAAGGTTAATGTAGTTGCATGCAAAACTTTAACCAGAATTTATAAGTCCAAAAAGGGCCATAACTTGCATAAAATGCAGGATAGAGTTATTTAACTTGAAAATCAACATAGGTGTGATAGTTGGGAAGGGTTGTATAATGTTTCAAAGCAATGCATCAAGTACAGTACAGCTCACGCGGAAAACGCATCGTCCGCGAGCCACCGCGGACAAATCTCAACGCGGACAAATATTTTGGTCCGCGAAGGTGGGTGGAATTCCACCCATCACCGCGATTTGTTTTTATGTCCATCGCGGACGCAACAAGATAACCCCAGGGCGTTGATAAAACCGATCATCGTGGAGTTGCGGTGGAACCATCGCTTTACGCGGTGATATTTTTTTGAATAGATAAGCTTTTTCTCGCCGTTTTGCTGGGATTTTTTTTTTAATTTTTAATTTTTATTTTATTACAGTACTAATAAATGTTGTTGAAGAGGATAATGATTATAAATCAGTACTAACTATAAAGCAGCATATATGCGTAACAACTTAATTCATTAAAATTCATCAATACAATTCCCCTAAACTTGATGTATTCTGTAAACGATACAACTACGTGATAATAAAACTGTTAATTCTGCCTGAAAGATGTGTAGCTTACTTTAAATCTCAATAATAAATGCCGTAATTCCATTGTCAATCACCACAATTACCAATGCATTGTTCATTCTTAATCGCCTATAAATTATTTCTTTAAAACCTGTTTCAAAGTCGGCTGAATAACAAAAACAAACTTTGCAAACAAAGAAGTGTGAAGCGCCCATTTAAGTCCCGGATTTAATTAAACAACCAAAAACTAATTATCTGAATTGAAAGAGATTACGAAGTCTCATTAATTGGCATGTTTTACTCATAAAAATACTTGTAAATTAAGGTGACGCAAACAAATTAAAATGTGTTTCTCTCATCTATACATGTTTTCATACAAATTAAGCAATTATTTTCGGGGGCGGACACTTAAATCCATTACGCTATATAATCTGATTTGATGACGATTTACTCTTGTCTTCAACTTGCGTATGTCAATTGAAATTCAGTGTTCACATTTAAAAGGGATATTTTTTGCGCTAGTCAAGAAAAGTCGTGTCAGGCGTATTCTTGTTTATGTGTTTGGATTAGCACGCACGCTGATAAACCACTTCTACATATAAGCCTGTATTTTTTTAAACTAATTGACGTTACTGAGCTTTACGACAAGTTGCTTCATAATAAAGTGCAATACATAACTACATGTAAAATAAATTCTACTCTGTTTCTACTCTGTATCAACACATTGCGTTAAAATGAAAATTTATCAATTTCAACAATATTACAATTGGATAATTTATTTATTAAGTTGATAAGAAAAGCTCAAAAATCAACAATCTGTCTTTATTAAGAGATTCAAGTACATGTACTGTATATACAAAATTCAAAGATATATATACAATGTACATGTATTGTAATTTAACAATATTTCTCTCTTACTAAAAAATGTGAGATAATCATATGTACGATAAACGTATATCCGATGTCCGCCATTTTCTATTACGAAACTTGACCTTATCGTAAACAAACACAATCTTCCACTGTTTTTCGAATAATTTGCTGAAATGGAATGAATTTTAGCAAGTTGTGTCATAAAATAATCGCAATTCGTCAATAAACGTGTACATGTACATAATCGGAAAAAAACAACTTTTTAATAAAAGTATAACATTTTTAGCTCACCTGAGCTTTGCTCAAGGTGAGTTATTGTGATCGCCTTTTGTCCGGCGTCCGTCGTCCGTTGTGCGTCGTGCGTCAACTTCTTCTCCTCAGTAACCAGTGGGTCAATTTGGATGAAACTTCACAGCAAGCATCCTCTCAATGACCTCACCAGAATTCCTTCAAATTTTTGGGATCCATGCAAAATTCTGGTTTCCATGGCAACGAAACCGAAAAAACTTCAAAATTCTTCTTCTCCCAAATTGGTTGGCAGATTTTCAAATAATTTTGTAGAAATGTTCCTTGGATGACCCTCTATCAGATTCCTTCAAGCCGTGTTGATTGGTCGAAAAACATGGCCGCCAGGGGGGGCGGGGCTATTTTGCCTTATATGGCTATAGTGAAAACTTAAAAAATCTTCTCCTCCGAAAGTGTAAGGCCGATTTTCAAATAATTTTGTAGAAATGTTCCTTGGGTGACCCTCTATCAGATTCCTTCAAGCCACGTTAATTGGTCGAAAAACATGGCCGCCAGGGGGGGGCGGGGCTATTTTGCCTTATATGGCTATAGTGCAAACTTAAAAAATCTTCTTCTCCAAAAGTGTCAGGCCGATTTTCAAATAATTTTGTAGAAGTGTTCCTTAGGTGATCCTCTATCAGATTCCTTCAAGCCATGTTGATTGGTCAAAAAACATGGCCGCCAGGGGGCGGGGCTATTTTGCCTTTTATGGCTATAGTGAAAACTTAAAAAATCTTCTCCTCCATAAGTGTCAGGCCGATTTTCAAATAATTTTGTTGAAATGTTCCTTGGGTGACCCTCTATCAGATTCCTTCAAGCAATGTTGATTGGTCGAAAAACATGGCCGCCAGGAGGCGGGGGCTATTTTGCCTTATATGGCCAAAATGAAAACTTAAAAAATCTTCAACATCTTCTCCTCAGTAACCAGTGGGTCAATTGGGATGAAACTTCACAGAAAGCATCCTCTTAATGACCTCACCAGAATTCCTTCAAATTTTAGGGATCCATGCAGAATTCTGGTTTCCATGGCAACGAAACGAAAAAAATTCAAAATTCTTCTTCTCCCAAACTGGTTAGCAGATTTTCAAATCATTTTGTAGAAATGTTCCTTGGATGACCCTCTACCAGATTCCTTCAAGCCATGTTGATTGGTCAAAAAACACGGCCGCCAGGGGGGGCGGGGCTATTTTGCCTTATATGGCTATAGTGAAAACTTAAAAAATCTTCTCCTCCGAAAGTGTCAGGCTGATTTTCAAATGATTTTGTAGAAATGTTCCTTGGGTGACCCTCTATCAGATTCCTTCAAGCCATGTTGATTGGTCTAAAAACATGGCCGCCAGGGGGGGGGCGGGGCTATTTTGCCTTATATGGCTATAGTGCAAACTTAAAAAATCTTCTTCTCCAAAAGTGTCGGCCCGATTTTCAAATAATTTTGTAGAAATGTTCCTTGGGTGACCCTCTATCAGATTCCTTCAAGCCATGTTGATTGGTCAAAAAACATGGCCGCCAGTAGGCAGGGCTATTTTGCATTATATGGCTATAGTGAAAACTTAAAAAATCTTCTCCTCCAAAAGTATCTTGCCGATTTTCAAATAATTTTGTAGAAATGTTCCTAGGGTGACCCTCTATCAGATTTCTTCAAGCCAAGTTGATTGGTCAGAAACTATGGCTGCCAGGGGGCGAGGCTTATATAGCTAAAGTGAACAAAAAAAAAATCAGGTGAGCGATTCAAGGGCCATCATGGCCCTCTTGTTACAGGTAAATATTGCGGTGGAATCGCGGCGATTTCAAAATAGATAAGAATAGATAAGAAGCTCGAATCGACGACATCAATCGCGGTGATATAATTAGCCCGTAGGCGGTATTGCGGTAATCATATAGGTTGAATTGCGGTGATTATCCGCGATGAAAAATATTTGTCCATCGTGGAATGTGGGATGTGAGCTGTACTGTAACAAGGATATCGACTCTTAATTTAGTTGCATGCAATGCTTTAAGTTTCTAGGTAAAAAAAGGGCCATAATTTGCAAAATATACTGGATAGAGTTATCATACTTGATTCTTTACATAGGTGTAATGGTTGGTGATGGGTGTATAAAGATTTAATACAATCTATCAAGTAGTTACCAAGATGTGGTCTCTAAATGTAGTTGCACGCAAATCTTTAACCAGAATTTCTAAGTTAAAAAATGGCCATAACTTAAATAAAATGCAAGCTAGAGTTATCTAACTTGATAATCTACATAGGTGTGACAGTGGGGTAGGGTTGTAGAAAGTTTCAATGCAGTACATGTAGTATTTAAGTACTTGCATGCAAAACCTTAACCAAGGTGTGATGCCGAAGCCAGGGTGAGTAGTATAGCTCACATATTCTTCGAATAGTCAAGCTAAAAACTGTTAGGTTCTGTTTTGTTTCCTGGCATACGAAATTCTCTCAGTCACAGCTGTGTTGAGCTCTGCCTCCTGGGGTACTTTCCTCCCTTCAGCCTTGCACCAGGTGACACAATAATCTGTGAAAAAAATATCTGACATGTTAGTTAAACAAATGAGAGCTATCACTAAAGATAATTCATATGCAAACCAAGGCACATTGGCTTGCTGAATGATAGTATACCTGGGATATGAATTTCAGTCTTAATTTTAAGGCAAAAACAGAGGTGCAGTGTTATATTTGTTCCAGTATAATGTTTTGTTTATGGTTTAGCACGAAAAACATTCTCTGCCACACTTGATACCATTCACCATCAGGGTTTAGGGCTATCAGCGGGCATTTTTCGAACCTTGCCCATCAAAGTCTCTATATAGAAGTCAATGAACCATCCTTTTATTTGCGCCGACAAAAAGTAGCTATGCAGTAGTTTTTAAAACTCGAGTCTATTTCCTTCAAATCCCACACATAGAGGTTTTTTTAACCCTTTTTTACAAAGATTTTTTTTTAGAGAAGGAACGGATAATACCGCCTTTTGGTTTCCATTATGGTCCAGAAGTTGCTAAGCTTGATGTTGATCTTGATGTCATAGCGAAGCAGGAGATTTCAAATGTTCCACATACATTGGCCTCTGAAAAGTCCATCATTCATTTATGATCTTGTGACCGTTAAAAAGACCTGTACAGATCCTATTGTTTTTAAATCCAAGTATATATGGAAATTAAAAATACCATTTTTTTATTTTGAGCGTATTTATAAAGATGGTTCTAAGGATGGCTAAAGGACTCTTGTTGTAGGCCTACTGTCTAAACTATCATGTATTTGTGCTACATCAAATATTGTATTTTGCTGGCTCCCCTGTCGTATGGGTAATTTTAGTAACGAGGGAGCAGACAAATCTGCTAAGACTGCATTGTCTCAGGAAAATTTACCATTTAAAATCCCCTTTACAAATTTTAAACCTCTAATTAATTTGTCTACGCATGATGTTTGGCAGTCTTCATGGGATGATTCCCTGATGACCAACAATAAGTTACATTCAATCAAACCAATTATTGGAGAATGGTTACCAATTTTTTCAAATACATTATTTGGCCTACTCTGTAATATTCTGGTGTTTTCTTTGATTAAATGTTACCTTTTAAGACCTTAATCTTTGCAGGATCAATTACTGGCCTGCTTGTGTCTTCATTGGCCTTTTTATGTCCAATTCCTTGTCCCCTTGAATTGGCCATTTCTTCAACTGTGAAGACCGCTCCACATAACCTGTACATAAGGATGTACCCCTCCTTTCCGTTCTTTGCCTTGGCTGCATTGCACGCTTTACGTTTTAGGCCCCTATCTACCATCAAGGTACTCGATTCTAAAAGTCGAACCTGAAATTGAATGGGAATCAATAGGAATTGGAAAGATTTTCAATGTGAATCAATTGGCACTATATTTGACAAAACACATTAATTAGCAAAAACAACAACAGACATATTTAATTTATGAAAGTAAAGTAACCATATATATGTATTTGAATTGGAAACGCTAGCTATAAAATGAACAGGAATTACTGCAAATTGCTTTGAATTCGCAAGGGCTTATTTGCATACTCATTAGGGGCTGCAATTCAAACCCTCACAATTTTCAACAGAAAATACCGATATTTACTTATTGCTTAACCATTAAACATGTGAATAGATAGATAATGATAGAAATATGACATGGATGACATGATGGATAACTGCTATCAGTGTGTGTATACCACGTGATTTTGACGTCATAAATGCTATGGCGGAGAACACATAATTATAATTTTCTTCGGTTTAGAAGTAAGAACAAAGGTAACTTTTTTATTTCTTCATCATTTTTAATGAAACATGGTGCAGCCTACGCCGCTTACAGAGCCCTATCTTCGGTTGTTAACGGAGTTTGATTAGTGGTTTAGTTTCTTCATACACATAGCCGAACCTTTTCTCAAAATTTATTTAGATCACAGACAGCTGGAGCTTTATCAAAACTGGATTTTGAGAATAGGTTTGTTGAAGTGTTTGAAAAAACTAGACCACCTATCAAACTCCTGTAAAAAAAAAACATTGTAAGCTGTGTAGACTGCGCCATGTTTCATTAAAAAGGGTGAAGAAATAAAAAAGTTACTTTTGACGATGCAAAAGTCACGTGGTATACACACACTGGCTTATGATTCAAAGTCAATATATAAAACAGTTAAGAGAAAGTATGGTCCAGTGCAAAAATTAATGTCTGATAAATGATTATTTCCGAGTGCCATAATTCAGATAAAATCCTTTATATCATAAATGACTTCGCCGGGAATGTAATAAAGCCATTGAATAAATTGCGTATTCAACTAGTGTAATAACAATGTTACGTAACGTCATAATGAAAAGCATTGAAAATGACCGCGCTATATATATTTTGCGCTAATAATCGTCGAATTAGAATTTATGATATAAATAAAATATAACATTCGTGGTCATTCAATACAAAATTTTATTAAACTTGTTTTTTATCAATTTTAGAACACTCGTTTAATAAAATCTCGTATTGAATGACCACTCATGTAATATCCTCTATTTCCAAACCCAAGTTATGTAACCTTGCCTGCAGAAGAGGATTATGCAACAGATGGCAAACAAGTAGCTTAGAATGTTTAAGAGTCAAGGCCATATATATTAGGGATGGGAACGAATACTGAAAACGATATTCGAATATATTCAAATATTTGTTTTTCTATTTCAGGAATCGGTATCCTATTTCAGGTTTATCCGAATACTGGTACTTTTACTTTCCTTTTTCAAATAATGGCAATTTTCCAAGTATAAGTATAAGCTATTGTTTTATGGATTATTGACCCTGTACTGTGAAATCATCGTTGGACCGAGTTCTTGGGTTAATGTTGCTGAGCTTCGCACGTCCTTTTCTACGGTCATGACCACTTTCTTCAATGCAAAGTGAACGGGACAATATGAAAGTACGCAATAAACGTATATATTGCATGTTTTCAACTGAACGTACACTCTCTTTTTTTCTCAACAGATATATTTGAATTTCAAGTTGATGTAAATCGAGAAAAAAATTCCCCTCGAAACAATCAACCGAATCGCAACGTTTTTGAGTCTTATATTCATTCAGGTGTCGCTTGTTTACCGAATTTAATATTTAACCAAATCAAATAATTAACGAAATAATTATATATCTAATTCATACAAAAAGCCTAGGGAGTTGGGTGATATTTCTTTTTTTTCTTTTTTTTGATTAAGCTGGGAGGGTTAAAACTGTTAGGTAGTCTGTCCCAAGTCTACTGGTTACCCTGTCCAATCAACTGTTAGGTAGTTTGTCCAAGTCTACTGGGTGCCAACTACTGCAGTCCACATCTGTTGTGAATACCCTGTCCAATAAACTGTTAGGTAGTCTGTCCAAGTGTAACAAATCTAGCTGTTTATGAGAAGAAAGAGTTATGTAAACAGTAAAATTGTAAAGGGTTGTGGGTTTAAGTAAACTTAGTCTGTCCAAGTCTACTTGCATGCAAAACTTTAACCAAAGTTGCAAATCCGACGCACAAGTGAATGTAATAGCAGTCCATATTCTTCGAATAGTCGCGCTAAAAATGCATGATTTATGGTAATATGTGTAACATCAATTCATAAGTGATTGGTAGTTTAGAATTGTTGGAGTTAATGGTTGATCAATGATGTAACTATTTTCCATGCTTGCAATTAGTTGTACACTAAAGATTTGACTGGATGACCCAGTTTTTTACCCCTCATGACAGTTTCTGACCAGTTTCACGAGGTCTCATCCAATATGAAACATCTAGAATGCCAATGGTTTGTCGCCGACAGTCAGGCAATGTTCAGACTTCTAACAAACATAAAAGATCACCATGAGCAAGCTCTTTGCAAAAAGATGTGCTTAAACATGCAACAAAACAAAAAGCACTTATTAAATGTTTATTTCCAATAGAAAAAATGTGCAGAGATTACAAATATGCTGTGAAAATGTTTGTAATTTGAAAGTTTCAGAATATATTTAGGAAATAGATTTTACTTTCGAGTGATACACCGGCTCCGATATCACGGTCTGGAGTTCAGATGTGTAGTAATTAATCACAAAGGCCAAAGGCCCGAGTGATTAATTATTACACCTGAACGACAAATTGTGATATAAGAGCCAGTATATCAATCGAAAAATAAAATCCATTTCCATTCTTATACGTTTATATAACTAAAAGGGGTACAACTGAGTTTGAACTATGTTCCGTTCGAATATATGGTAATGTTACGTCATTGAACTACGTATGAATCACGTCATTCAAAATGAAGTAGTGGTTCACAATTTTATTTTATGTGTAAATTTAGTTATTTCGCTATTTAAAATGTAGTTCTCATTATGTATAAATTTTCTTTATTCTGTCTAAAAAGTTATACAAAGTATATAATCTAAGCAAAATTATGTTGCAGTAGCGTTATCATGTTTGTAAATATGCGGTAGGGAATTTCAACAGCCAAAAATAGTTTCGGACATTTAGCGTGATATACTGCATCGGACAGGTACATCATGCTCAAATCCTTCTTTGGGTATAGCTAATGACGACAGGAGTTCTGCATTGTTTGAATCTTAACTGTCATGCTAACAAAAAGCAAGTGTAAAATAAAATCTTACTTTCTAGCCATTTAACCCTTTCCCTCATATAGACGCTTTCTGAAAACATAGTGACAAAAGAAGAAATTGCTCAAAACGAGCAATTTCTCCTTTTGAAACAATGTTTTCCACTTTTAGTCCTAGGTTATCCATTCAATTTTAGAGATTTTCAATTTTTTGACAAAATATGTTCAAAGTCGTCTGCTGCAGAATTGTTGTATGAGGGAAAGGGTTAAATAATTTGTGAAAGAAAAATTTGTAAACCATACATGACCAGTATACATCAACTTGCAAAGTCATATACAACTTTGCTTTCTCATTATTCTGTGGATACGCACTACTTAAATAACATATCATTATTTTTTACTGACATTAATATTAGTCCATTTCATCTGTTTTGCCTAACATGCTTCTTTATTTAGTAACGACATGATGTATCAATGTGTTAGTTTCCGAAAGGGCTGTTATTGGTTTAATACTGTTATTCCCCCCTTCATCCCAACCCTACCAACAAGATGAACTTAGTTGTATCACAAGAAAATCCCATTATTGTCTATAGTAACCATGTCTGATCTAAGTTAGCCTTCATTACTGCAGTGTGATCATTGTCTACAACCATTCATCGTTTAAAGACCACCAACAAAGAAAAATTATTTGATCACTTCTACACTGGTTTCCATGATAACTAGGTTATTTTCTAGTGACACAGGTGCTTCAGTGTCATTGCACCCACATGCACATACATTGTAATTCACCTGCACCTTTTCAGCACAAACATTTGGAACAATGGGGTAACTGTTAACTAAACAAGAGGGTCATGATGGTCCTAAATCGCTCACCTGAGACACCTTAACCCAACATAATATTATAGACATGTGAAACAATAAAGGGGCTTGTTCAGGTTATTCATTCAAACTTTGAAGTTCCATAAAACATTTGTCAAAACAATACTATCTACAGTGCATACCAAGTTTTAAAAGAGTTTGTCCTAGTGATCTAGTTTTAACTCAACTTGAGAAATCATCAAGACAAACATTGTGACCAAGTTTCATGAAGACTGCATACAAGATTTTAAAGAAATTTGACCTTGTGACCTAGTTTTTGACCAAACATAACCCACATTCAAAATGGACCGAGTCATTATCAAGACCAAGTTTAAGAAGATTGGGTCAAAATTGTGACCTCGAGTGCACCCAAGATTTTAAAGAAATTTAACATATTGACCTAATTGTTGACCCAATATGATCAAGCCAAACATTCTGAGCAAATTTGATAAACTATGGGTCAAAACTATGGCCTCTACAGTGAACACAAGATTTTAAAGCAATTTGACCCATTCAATACCCGATGTGATATTCGAACTTGACTGAGCCATCATCAGGACAAACATTCTGACCAAGTTTCTTGAATATTGGGTCAAAACTGTGGCCTCTACAGTGCACAAAAGATTTAAAAGAAATATGACCTAGTGACCTAGTTTACATCCCCACATTACCCTTATTCAAATTTGACCCATATATTATAAAGACACACATTCTAACCAAGTTTCATAAAGATTGGGTTAAAACTGAGGCCTCTAGAGTGAACACAAAATGTTCTAGAAATTTGACTTAGTGACCTAGTTTTTGACCCATATTCGGCTTTGACTGAGAGATCATCAAGACAAACATTCTGACCAAGTTTCATGAAGATAAGTTCCAAACTGTGGCCTCTAGGGTGAACACATGGTAAATGTTGATGACGCGCAATAATGGACAAATGGTAATCCCAATAACTCACCTTGAGCACCACTTCGTGCTCAGGTGAGCTAAAAACATAACTTTTTTACAGACTAAAACGAACAATTCACAAATTCAATTTTCAACATTATCGGAAAGAGGAAAAATTATTTTATTAAAATTTGCCCCAGTGTCTTTGTTATTGACCATTTATTATAATTTTTTCATCAAAAGCTATCAATATAAAGGATTTTCAGCTCAGAATAAAGAAAAAAAAAAAACAAGACCTCGGGCTGAGGGTGTCTCGCCCTTCTAGGAAATTTGACCTAGTGTTTGACCTACCTCATTACCCAGTTTTGAACTTGACCAAGATGTGATTCTAATAACTGTTCATGAAGATTAGATAAAAAATGTAATTTCACAAGGTTATTCTAACATTTGACCTTGTGACCTAGTTTTTGACCCCTCATGACCTAGATTTGATAAAAATAAATCTAGTGGTTAAATTTCGTGAATATGTTCAGAAGATTATTCCAAATTATGACCTTGACCTTGATCATTTTGTCCTTGAATGATGTTCCATGACCCAACAATACATCTGACATAGTTTCAGAAAAATTCCATCAGGGATTGTCGAGATATAAACAAGGTTAAGTTTTGAGGTTAAGTTACCTAATCAAGTTCAAGTTCTTCCAAAATATGACCTTGACATTGACAATTTTGACGTTGCATGATGTCCAATGACCATACAATACATCTGACATAGTTTCAGAAAATTCCATCAGGGATTGCAGATATATCCAAGGTTAATTTTTGAGGTCAAGTTACCTAACCAAGTTCAAGTTCTGCCAAAATATGACCTTGACAATTTTGACGTTGCATGATGTCCTATGACCATACAATACATCTGACATAGTTTCAGAAAAATTCCATCAGGGGTTGCTGAGATATAAGCAAGGTTAAGTTACCTAACCAAGTTCAAGTTCTGCCAATATATGACCTTGATCGTGACAATATTGACATTGAATGATGTCCCATGACCATACAATACATCTGACATAGTTTCAGAAAAATTCCATTAGGGGTTGCTGAGATATAGTAAAAGTGGCTGCCGCTGTCGCCGAAAAAGTGACTGCTATGTCTCACTCCACTATCGTGGGCGAGACAAAAAATGTTATGTCCAATAATAAAAGCTTTTATCCAACAATGTAACTGCCCAAGGTTATGACAATTACTAGACCGATTCAAAACATAAGTTTTAAAAAAATATTTTTTTTTGGCACATTTACATTCTAAAGCAATCATCATAAAACTTTAATCAATTTTCGTAAAAATATTACACACACAAGTTTTCCTCACCATTTTGGTGGGACTGGCCTTTCAGTTTTGGAAAAATGTGTCATTCTTACTTAATTTGGGAAAAATCTCTTTCATTTAAAAAAGGGGGGGGGGGGGCATGATTTTTATACAATTTGGCCTAGTGACCTAGTTTTTGACAGAACATAACCCATATTTCAAACTTGCCCTAGATCATCAATAAAAACATTCTGAAAAGTTTCAACATGCTCAAGCCAAATATGCGGCTTCAAGAGTGTTATCAAGATTATTCTTTAGCGTCTTTGTAACATGTTCCACACCTTTTTTTTAATTGTCTCCCAATATCTTTTATGAATAACTCCGCCAGACTCTTTACTTTTTTCCATGGCAGCCTCACATTCTCTTTTCCCTGGAATAACATGTGTTTCCAGGTTATCGTGGAAGTACTTTTTTATTTCCTGATTTTCTTTTTGGGTCCACTTCACTCGCACACGTGGTTTGCGTTTTTTTTTAGTATTGTCCTCGTCAACTTCATCATACTCATAATCGTCATGACAATCTTCTGAAAAATACAAAACTTAAATTTAAACGTGTTATGAATTCATTTAACCCTTTCCCAAATATGCCATTGAAACAAGACCTCGGGCTGAGGGTGTTTCACCCTTCTCAGATTCAATCAAACAAAAGTTCTGATGATTTGTCATAAAGATTTGATGAAAAATGTGGCCTCTAGAGTGTTCACAATGTTATTCTAACATTTGACCTAGTGACTTAGTTTTTAACCCCCTTGACCCAGTTTTAAATTTGAACGAGATTTAATGGAGGCAAATGTTCTGATAACGTTTCATGAATATTGGATGAAAAATATGACCTAGAGTCATTGTTAACCAAGGCCAAGTTCTGGCCAACAATGACCTTGGCCTTGTTAACTTTGCCCATAAATGATGTCCCATGACTCAACAATACATCTGATAAAGTTTCAGAAAAATTTGACCAGGGGTTGCCAAGTAATAGAGAATTGAAAAAGTGGCCGCCCTCGCCGAAATTGTGACTGTTTTGTCTCACTCCACATTCGTGGGCGAGACAAAGACCAATTTTGAAAATAGTAAGGAGACATTGCTCGTTCTGAGCAATGCCTCCTTTTCCCGCAATATTTTCAAAAGACATTAAATGCATAGGTGTCAAAATGCGTCTACATTAGAGAAAGAAAAATATTTTAATACCGCACATGGGATTTACTGCAAATTTGAGAATAGCACCCAAACACATATACTTGGATCAGAGCTCCAGATAACTTTTGAGGGAAATTTGAACTTTAATTGGTTACCAACAATTTTGATAGGGTATAAAATTGTGTGATACCAGGTTTTCCATCTGCACAATCAAAAGGTTTAGGCATTGAATTGAACCAGTGATTAATAGACATAACAAGAGGGCCATGATGGCCCTATAACGCTCACCTGATTTAATAGAACTTCGTCTAGTTTACAAAGTTTTTATTCTATAAATATAAGGAAAATAAGCAATGCCCCCTGGTGGCCATGTTTTTCAACGGATCGCCATAATTCCAATAACCTTGGTAGAGGAACATTTATGCCAAATTATTTTCAAATCAAACTCAAGACCCCTGGAGGCCACGTTTTTCAACGGATCGGAAATATTTGAACAATCTTAGTAGAGGGTCCCCCAAGGAACATTTGTGCAAAATAATTTTTTAATCGGGCCAGTACTTTTGGACAAGGAGATTTTTAAAGTTATGCCAATTTCCACTTTTCTGATGCTGCAGCAACCAAAGCTCTACTTGGAATTAAATTCTTTGAACAACTTTGAAAGAGGACCACATAAGGAACATTCCTGTGAAGTTGTTTTGAAATCTGTCCTTTGGTTTAGTAGAAGAAGTCATTTGTAGGAAATTGTTAATAGACGAAAGGACGCCGCCGGAGGGCGAGTGATCACAAAAGCTCACCTCGCACTTTATGCTAAGGTGAGCTAAAAAGGGACATGGTCAACTCTATATGATGCACTATATACACATTCTATTTTTGTCCACAAATACCAATGTCAACCTTGCCTCAGAATAGAAACGATGAAATTGTCAACCTTGCCTCTGAACAGAAATGATGAACTTATTCTATGAAGGGATTAAATCAAATTATATTACAGTGTTTTCAAGACATAGGAAACTCGTTTTACTTTAATGGCATTGGTCAGGAGTCACAAACATTTCCGTGTTAAAATATTTGTGTAATAATCATGCAGCCAAGCAAGTCAAAACAAGCACAAGCAATTTTGACATGTCTTGTCATAGTAACCAATTTAAGAATTAAACGAGACTTACCTTGGTTAAGTCGATGTTTGATTGTAATTCTATGAGTTATAGAATCACGGAGGGATTAAATGAGATGTGTACCGCGCATGCGCAAATCAGTCTTCAACCGTTTTTGGGCGTTATTATCCACTATTATCCATTCGCAATCCAACGTAGTTATTCTGTATGCACTACTATCTAATATACATAAGCTATCCCTAAGTTGGGAGGGAGGGTGGCATTTAATCCCTCCGTGATTCTATAACTCATAGAATTACAATCAAACATCGACTTAACCAAGGTAAGTCTCGTTTAATTCTTAAATTCTATTTCGTATAATAGAATAACTACGGTATTAAATGAGATTTTAAAGCTGAATAACGTCAAAAAACATACCTTAGCAATCCAAAATACAACTCACGAAATCATTTTCTTTTTGTATTTTCTTATGGTAGAACTTAGTAAATGTACTTTCTCGAGTCCATCCAGCTCTAGCCAATATCTCTTTCATAGCTACTCCATTGAAATTTGCTTTAGACACTACTGCTGCTCTGGCACTGTGTGCCCCAAACGAATCATTTATTCCAGCTCGAATCATAACAGTTTTTACC
This sequence comes from Serripes groenlandicus, assembly GCA_031761405.1. NCBI lineage: Eukaryota > Metazoa > Mollusca > Bivalvia > Cardiida > Cardiidae > Serripes > Serripes groenlandicus. The sequence goes on from JASEVX010000004.1 coordinate 139,756,942, forward strand.
CATCTAGCAATCGTGTCTCTAGTGACTGCAGTATGTGGCCTAATATAACTAATCAGAACTGCCTCTTCCTTATTTCTTAAAGTTTTAGTTCTATACAAGTATTCTTTCAACACTGTAAACACACAGCCTCCTGTCTGGAGGATATGCCTTTAAACTCAAAACTGAAAAATCAAAACCTGGTCTACTTTGCTTAAGTAAACTACTGAACTGTAAAATAAATTGTGATTTAGTCTTTAACAAATTCTTAACAGTTAACAAATGTACAGTCTGAACCCTCGCTGCATTCGTAAGCACAATAAGCATAGTTAACTTTAGTGTTAAATCTTTCAGACTTAACTGTTTAACAGGAGACAGTTTTCTCAAATAATTAAGCACTATGTCCACGTCCCAAGTATGTGAATATCTAGGTTTAGATGGTCTTCTGTTAAAAACTCCTTTCATGAATCTAATGACAATCGGATGCGTTCCTGCTGTAAATGAATCCAACATGATGCCTAACGAGGACAACGCAGCTCTAGCTGTATTAATAGAACTATAACTCAATCCCTTATCGAATTCACAAGTTAGAAATTCAATCACATCTTGAACAAGAACTGAAAATGAATCAATTTTCCGTCTATCACAGAACTGTAGCCATTTTGAAATATAGACTTGATACTCGCGTTTTGTTGAACTTCTCCATGATGACATAATAATGCTGGTTGCCTTTTCAGAAAAACCTCGTTCTCTAAATGCTTTCCCGACACTTTGCATGCAACGAGTACCAGTTTCTTTGACATGGGATGTTCTTTGTCTTTGTTTGGTGCTATAAACAGCCGTGTTGTCCTCGGTAGAATCTGTGGCACATCCACCAGTATTCTCATTAGACTTGAAAACCAAGCTTGAGTGGGCCATAATGGCGCAATTATCAATGCCTCTGTCTGATCTTTCTGTACTTTCCGAATGCAGCGGCTCACAACACTGAAAGGAGGAAACACATATGGAAATCTAAAGTTTCCCCAATCAACAGTAAATGCATCGATATATGAAGCATTGGGATCTGGCTTCCATGAACAATAAACAGGCACCTACCTTATTGTTTATTCTAGACGCAAATAAATCAATATCTGGCTTTTTCCAAATATCACAAATCTTCTCAAAAATATCATCTTTCAATTGCCATTCTATATTATCCTCGAATTTACGAGAGGGTGCATCAGCCTCATTTTCCACCCCTGGTATATGTGCACATGTTATCCAAATGTTTTTAGACATACAAAACAGCCAAATCTCCTTACTGATCTCATTGCATTTTTCAGATTTAATGCCTCCCATACTATTGATATAACATACTGCTGTTGAGCTATCAGATAGTATTTTCACATGTTTATTTTCTAAATCTCCAGCAAGTGCCTTGAGTGCAAAAGAAATTGCAATCAATTCTAAAGCATTGATATGATACCTACTTTCTTCACTTTTCCATCTACCTCCAAATTGTTTCCCTTGAAACACAACACCCCATCCAGCTAGACTACTATCTGTCTGAATTTCTAGAGTGGGGCTGCCCCTATCAATGTGTCTGACTTGTGTGTGAATGTTTTCAATCCACCATTCCAACTAAATTTTCATGCTATGAGAAATCAACATTTCTGATTCGAAATTGCCGTAATGCTTCTGCAATGCCTTAATCTTTTCTTTCTCTAACTCTCTATAAAAAATTCTGCCGTACTCTACTGCAGGGAACGAGGAAACAAGAACTCCAATGACTTTAGCTACTTCTCTAATTTTTGCAGTCCTCAACATTTTCAAATGCTTACATAGAACTACAATATGTTCCATCTTTTCCTTCGTCAGCATTACAATCATTAATTGTGAATCAATCATAAAACCCAAATATATGACTTTTTGAGATGGAACCATCATTGACTTCTCCTCATTCATAATAAAACCCAATTGTTTCATTAAATCATGTGACACATTAACTGTATGGAGACAACTGTCAAACGAACTGCCTCCCAAGAAACTATCATCAATATATCCTGAACAGATGTGTCCATCTGCTCTTAATTTTGAAAAAACAGGTTTCAGTAATTTTGTAAACAACCTTGGGCCATCCCTAAATCCATTTGGAATGCATGTATATTGAAATATTTTTCCCTTCCATTTAAATCTTAGAAATTTTTGATCTCCCTCTAACACAGGGACAGAGTAATATGCATGTCTAATATCAGATGTACACATGTACATGTCTTTCCTTACTAACGAAAGAGCAGTTTCAAAAGTGTCCATTTTGAAATGTTGATATGGGACAAGTTTTTTCAAGTTTAAAATCATACGGTACTCATTAATATTTTTCTTGGGTCGCAAGAAAATAGGTGATAAGAATTGTGTTCCAAGTTCTTCTACTTGCACATTAACTTTTAAATTTATCAATTTTCCAATTTCTTTATTAATAATGAGTGACTCTTTTTCATTGTAATTTTGCTGAGAAAAATAATTCTGTATTGGAGGATAATTATTTGTGAAATTTATTCTGCAGCCTGATATCAGTTCTAAAATAACTGGATCTTGGGTTATCTTTTCCCATTCCTTTGAAAAATATTTCAATCTACCTGCCTTAAATTCCTCACTTACCTCTAATTCTGCATCTTTCTTCCTCCCCCTCGTCTTTGGGAGTTTTTTGGAAACTGGTAATCATTTGTACCATAAGTTCCACGACCACAAAAACCACCTCTCGACACACCACGACCTCTTACACGACCCCCTCTAGGTCTTAAATGTCCTTGTTGGCCTCTACCAGAACCGTACTGTAATTTATACCCGATTTTCGAACATTCTTCGATTTCTTTCGCCGTTTTTGAAACGTCGTCCCCAAACAACTGGTTTGTATATGGTAGGGAATGAGTACATAAATGAGCGTACTCATTTCTCATCTCTGGTTTGAGTAGATCCCTTCTTATCATGTTTACTTGCTTGTTAGCATGACCCAGCAAGGCAAGTGAGTCATTGATACCCTCAATTGTTGGCTCGAGATCAAAGCTACAGCTACTGTCCCCTTTATGGATCTCCTTTTCTAACTTTGCAACTCTATCAACAGTTTTCGACAAAATGCATGCGGATTTCACAATAGAGGATTCCAAATTCTGTAACTTTTTGTCCCTAGTTCTTGCATTAGGGGATACCACATTCCAAACTAATTGGTTCAATTTCACAGTCACCAACCCATCGCAATTCGATGGTCTTGGACTGAACTCGTCCTTGACCATTTCACTGTATTGTTCTTCCGCCATGCCTTTCGTGAACAATTCATTTACATTATCTGCAAGTACTGTATCTATATTATCAGTACACGTTTCTATCGACTTAAAACGTTTTGCCAAGCTGGCAAATCTACTTGTCTCACCCTCTTCAATAGGGCTTTCTTCAATCTTTCTCTTTTTAACCAATTCATTCTGATTGCAATCCTCACCGTCATATTCATAGATCGGATCTTCCTGATCATAATAGTCGCAATCCTCATACGTTTCCATCTTATGCATTCTATTGTCAAATTCCTCTAATTTACTACTAGTTCTCAATTGCTCATTTCGCAATTCTTTCAAGATGGATATCATTTCTTCATCCCGATCTTTCGGCTTGGGCTTAGCAGATTTAGACGTGGTAGCTCTCGGCTCCACTTCTGCAGCCCGCTTCTGGGTTGGTTTACCCTTTAGCTTTGATTCTTTGAGCTCACTTGCACGAGTGGCTATCAATATTTCGCTATCCATCGACTCGCGAACTACTTTGTCCGCCATTGTGCCCCACCACGTGTGACAACTCAAAATTTTAAAACACCACAATCCAGGAAAATCCTGCGTGACACAGTTTGTACAGCGTACAAACAAACTACTGTGGCAATAATTAAACACTTATGTCAACTAATAAAGCGAACTACGTTCGTTTTTGCCACGTTAAATCCAAAAGAATTCCTACGAATTCAAATACGCCTCGCTTATATCGGAAGCGCAGGTACACTGATTTGCGCATGCGCGGTACACATCTCATTTAATACTGTAGTTATTCTATTATACGAAATAGAATTGTACCAAGTACATGTAAGTTTATAAAACAAGAGGGCCATGATGGCCCTGGATCGCTCACCCGATTTTTTTTCCTTCAATTTAGCCATATACGCCATAATTTTCGACCAATCAACATGGCTTAAAGAAATCTGATAGAGGGTCAGGTCACCCTAGGAACATTTCTACAAAATTATTTGAAAATTGGCCAGACACTTTCGGAGGAGAAGATTTTTAAAGTTTTCACTATAGCCATATAAGGCAAAATAGCCCGCCCTCTGGAGGCCATGTTTTTTCGACAATCAACATGGCTTAAAGGAATCTGATAGAGGGTCACTTAAGCCATATACGCCATAATTTTCGACCAATCAACATGGCTTAAAGAAGGAATCTGATAGAGGGTCATCCAAGGAACATTTCTACAAAATTATTTGAAAATCTGCCAACTAGTTTGGGCCAACCTTAAAAATATCTTTGTTTCCCCTCCCGCGACCCTTGCCAATTAGGGTAGGGTAGGTAGGTAGGTAAAATATTTTTTTTATTTAAAATATTTTATTTTTATTTTAATTATTAAAGGACATGTATTTGGCTAATTGTTGCTGTAAAAAAATAACTCAGAATAACTTGACTAGATTTAATAGACTTTAGTGACTAGAATACTTTTCATATCAATATTATTGTTGTACAATTATCTTTAATATGTAAATCTTATGTTACCAAATGTAATACTTTTGTTCCATGAATTAAATATTATGCAATAAATTTTGTGAACAGATTAAACATGTGTTAAAACAAATTAAAAACTGTTAATAAAGATTCAAAACTATTAATAAACAGAGTCCTGGCATTTAACATCTACTTAAATTAAAAATGAAGACAGAAAATTTCACTTTAATAGAAAAACATCCTTGTGTCCAAACAATCTAAACAGATTTAAAAAAAACATCTCAAAATTGTTTCTGTGATCTTAATAAAACAAAACATGTATGTGCATGTATGTATTTATCTTCCCTTTGGAGTACATTTATTCAAAGTTTATTTAATCGGGTTTCGTTTTGGAATGTCCTTTTTAAGGTTAATGCACGCTTGACACACAGGCAGAACAACACGGTATTGACGGCTGAGCTCGGGGTTCTTTTCGGCTCCTACTTCGGCACAGTGAGCACACACATCTCCTCTGCCGTAACTTGAAGCATAAAAGGCAAACTCAACTGGGGTTTCACAGGACATTTGTAGTCTCGCAGTAATAATACCATTCAAAGCATCACCTTTATAGAAAAATTTATAGAATTTAAAGTTTAAAATGCTAGGTATCCACACTTATGAAAACTATATATTTTATTAAATTGAGACAAATAGAGGAGAATTAAAGCTTTAATACCATTTAAATATGTACAAACAAATATGAATGAAAGCTGTTAAAAATGTATTAAATGGTAAAACAATAGTTTTCTCAACTTCAGGTATGAATTAGAACTGTTTGTACTTTAAATTTCTTCGTAAATACCTTCTGGTATAACTTGAGCACCACAGCTGTAGTCAAACTTGTCCATTCTACGGCTCAATGATCTTGAGTCTCTGAGAGTCAAGGACTTCTTACTGTATAGACATCTTGGTTTGTTACAAAACTTTCGGGCTTTTGTTCATGTAAATTGTGTTTTATTAACCAACTTTTTCAACTTACCTTTTTTTTACTTATGAATTCTAAAAAACTTCTATTTTCATCATGTTTCATCAGCTCTGACAGATGTTAGAACAGACAAGTCAGAATTAAAAAGGTCACAGGTTTGATTCCATGTTTTATTTTAATTTAAGCTTGTATCTTACATGTCAGAATATAAAAAAAGTTTTCTTTCTGACAGTTCACACGCAAATGACCTGACTTTGATAATATAAACAGAAACAAAAACTTTTTTTAGCAGTATGTTTATTAAATATTCAACATCTACAAACCTGTCGGGTATAGGCTTAACTTTAGTAGGTAGGTGGACTGATCGTTCCATAACTTTGGTAGAGTTTCCATCCATGTACCATAGCGAATTACTGATTGAAGTCACATGTTTTTTAACATCGATTGGGTTCATTGTAAAAGGAAAAAAACATTTTCCATCTATTAAATGTTTGCAAACTGTATTGTGTAATTTGTCCTTGGCTGTTGTTTCTGTTATTTCTGTTATTTCTGTTGGTTTTTGTCTGATAGTGTTCTCATTAGCTGACATTAAAAGTTTAAATGCATTAACATTATCACATTTATTGTTGTTTGTGTCTGTTGTCTCATCTTTTGTTATAATGTTGAAGTTAACGAATCTAATTTTGTCATTAAACTCAATTGCAGTCCCGAAAAGTTCGTCCGGTTCCATCGTAAATGGGGCCGAATGCTCTGTCTCCGAAAGACTCGCCGTGAATTTGCGGTGATCTAACGCAGAATTAACATCGTCATCAATCTCGAGGTCCCCAACAACTTCATCCAGAATATCTGACAAGGACAGTTTCGGACTTGCGCGAGTAATACGCTTAGAAATCAATACTTTTTTGTATTCAGTCTTTTGTTTTGTCAAATTTACAGTTACACAAATTGCGTGCTCCATTTTGATTGCTGGTTTCCGGCTTTTTCTACCAATTTCAACATAAACCTTTATAAAATCAATACAGGGAACCAGAATTAACTTGATTCGTACTAATATTATTCGTACTCAACTTTCGGTCCGAGTTTTTTCGAACTTTTTTACCAAATATTTTTTTTTTTTTTTTTTTTTTTTTTTAAAATATAATAAAATTTAAATTCGGATGGCAATAAAAACTTTATGGTCGCGGCCCTTTTCTCGGGTCGGTCGCGGGAGGGGAAACAAATCATATTTTATTATAGGCCTTGGGAGAAGAAGAATTTTAAAGTTTTTTCCGTTTCGTTGCCATGGAAACCAGAATTCTGCATGGATCCCAACAGTTTTAAGGAATTCTGGTGAGGTCATTGAGAGGATGCGTTCTGTGAAGTTTCATCCCGATTGACCCACTGGTTACTGGAGAAGAAGTTGACGCACGACGGACAAAAGGCGATCAAAATAACTTTCCACAATACTACCTTAACTGTCGATGTTAAAAACAACATATCCCAATTTAATAACATTTTGAATATATGGTTAACAAATTTATACACTACCTTCCATGACAGCTGGCTGGTAATCTTGATATTCATGACAAGCATCTTCAAGCAAATCCACACCCTCAGCATCTTCTGTTCAATAAATAAATGTTGACAATTATAACCCCTGCCAATCACTACCTTCATGGATTTTATATGGAGTCAAGAATTTGCTAGTAATTTTGCCAAAGGGGGATATGAATTACAGACATTTTCAAAGTTGTGCAGATGTTATACATTTGTTGAATGTTTGTCTTCAAAGGCAAAAATATCAATTACATTGTGTTATGTTACATATTTTCAGAAATTAATGCCATTTTAGATACAAATGAAACTTACCATGGACTGATTGGTCTTCTTCTGCTTCACCTTCCCCCAATACCAAACCTGCAATTGTCATTGATATAATCTATTGATTGTTTCCAAGAAATAAGCACTTATGTAGAGTAGTGAACTTGGTATGTTTACTTTTGCAGACTAAATTATGGGTTTGAGCAAACTTTCATATTTCTTTTAATTAGCCAATGTGGTAAAATGCTCTCTGAAATGGCATAACAAGAGCGCAGCGGAGCGAACGCCAACCCGCTTTATTCAATCTCTAAAAAGGGGCATCATTATTAAAGCCAGAGTTATGTGACTTGGTATAGACATGTGTACCAAGTTTCATTTGAATATGTGTATCGGTTTTTGAGTTATGAGGTAGTTTTGTGACGACGAGGCCAAGAGTATCACAATAACCTGACTTTTTTTCTTCGAAAAACAGACAGAGCTATAAATCAATGGTAAAATATTCTCCGTTTAAAAACAATGGCAAAATATTCTCAGTAACACCATAAAATCAATGAAATTATAAACTGTAAATGAAGACATGGAGTACAACCGGTTCTGCTAAAAAGATAATTTTTTCATACCATCTATCTGAATTTCATCTAGTCTCTTCCCCGCAAACTTTGATGTTATGTTTAATTCTTGGATAAGCATGAGTTTTGCCATATCGATCCTTTCTATTAGCCCAGACGTTTGTCGGTAATGAATTTTATGGATATCCATTGTGTGCCCAAGATGGTTCGTCAGCCATGTCTGTTGTTGATGGGTTAAATCAAACACCTGCAAAATTTGCATGTTCAGTTTATTTTGAAATTATAATAGTGTATACATAATTTAATGATCTATATCTGCATGAATCAATGACTGGAACCAGATGATTGTAGATGATTAAACGCTTGCTTTTGTCCAAGAATCTGAATGCGCAATGTTTTCCAAGTGTCCTTATGACGGACGACGTAAATTTGAATACCAGTCCTCATCCACTATTTTTCGAATTGCCTTATCCTTTTTTTTGCATTTTGCAAATAATTTTAATACTTCTATGGTTTTAATTGCTTTTTTATGCAAATATGCTGCTTATCTAGAGTTCTGATTAGTGTGTTAAGTTGAATCAACACTTGTACTACATCTATCTTTCTTGGTATAGATTTTACAAAGACGTTCAATATTTATTTCAAGATGATCAAATATGACAACTGTGAGCACTAGTTTTAATAAACTAATTGCTGACAATACACAAAGATGGACAATGACAAAGACCGACACAATATTCAACCTTTTAGCACTTTTGTGTGTTCATCAAGCTAAATTGATGTGTGACCAAAATCTGGACAAAACTAACTGGAACTTTTGTTGAGAGTAGAGATCTATGTATCACACTGTATAACCTCTTGAGATCACAAACAGCCCTAATCATCAAAGAAGATAAATATACCTGCGAGACAGTGGCGGTGTACTTTCGCATGGAGACAGAAGTGATTTTCTTTGGGTTTTGTAGGTCCACTTTGCCACACAATATTTTCAGACTATCGTATGCACGTAGAACACCAACAGCTGAAATAGATGGAAATCAGTAATAATTAAGACCTAACAATAAGCCAAAATGACCCTGAATTGCTCCCCGACAATTTATGGGATTTAGGTTAATACAGGGGCACATGACCCAGTTTTAAACTAGTCCGAGGTTTCATCAATGGATAATTAAGAGTCCAAAAAAGTTCTAACCAGGTTTCTTGAAGATTTGACTAAAAATATGGCCTCTCAAGTTTTAACAAGGATTTACAAAACATTGTCTTCAAACTGTTAAAAACATTACTATTTCCTACATGACCAAGTCTAAAACTTAGTGTAGTTCATACTAATCTATTTTAGCTCTATTGTGAAGAAAGCTTGAAGCTAATCAAGTCACTCTTGAGTCCATTCCACAGAAAACCAGTACTGGTATCTTTTGAGAAGTTATGATCACGATCACGACCCCAGTGGGCCTCGAACCCGCAACTTCAGGGTTGAGCAGTATACACAACCACTACCGGTTAAGACCTCGAATGTTATGAAAATGGTACAGCTTGATCTCTGATTAGCTATAAACCTTACAGTGAAAAAACTTGCACATGTTGAAACAAAACTTACACATGTTTGGAAATACAAATTTGTTTGTGTTTAGGATACCAGCCTCCTCACGTACTCTGGCATTTACAAGGTACTTTAAAACAGGCTTCACATCTCCAGGGACTATAACTGGTACGCCACGTCCCATCTGAAAATATGAAAAATATATTCAAACAAGAGGACCATGATGGTCCTATAGCGCTTACCCGATTTAATCAAACTTAAAAAGATTTCAGTGTTCATTGTCTATACATATAAGGAAAACTAGCAACACCCCCTGGTGGCCATGTTGACCAACCTATCAAAATAATTTGAACAATATTAGAAGAGGGCCACCCAAGGAAAATTCATGCCAAATGGAAAATAATATTTTTAAAGTTTTTACCTAAACAATCAATGTAAAACAAGTGATCCACAGGGTGGGGTAATTTTTCAACCCAAGACTATAATTTGACAGATCTTGGTAGAGGTCCACTAGATGAAGCTACATACCAAATATGAAAGGCCTGGGGCTTCCATTTTTAGACAAGAAGATTTTTGAAGTTTTTTCCCTATAGATACGAGTTTATGTTAAATTAGAAATATCACTGGAGGTGATGAATACCCCCCAGCTGGTGCCTAACAATATACATATGCATGAGAAACTCAAGGGGCCACATAACTCATTTAAAAATAATTCCAGTGCAACACGCCCATAACATGCACAACTAGGCTTGGTATCAATCATTCTTGTGAAGTTACATTGAATTCTGACCAAGGGTTGCTGAGAAATAGTGTTCACAACGACCAGCAATGTTGAGGGTACCACCTATAGAATTTTAATTATTTTTTGGGCACCCCCCAGAGAATAAAATTTCAATTTTACCCCCCACCTAGAGAATTTAAATTTATTACGGGTTTTTTATACAGTAAAAAAAAACCGACGACCCACAGAATTAAAATACATCTTTTGCCCACTACCTACAGAATTTTATTTAAAAAATACCCCCCACCCACAGAATTTAAATAGCCTGGTGTTCCTCCCCCCCCCCCAGACATTTTTTTCTGGAACACTCAACAGCCCTAACTGGAAACATTGAGACAACCTACGAACACTCGTTACTTTCTTACCTTTCCACGAACTTCCATCAAGTCCTGTGTTTTCAGTAGCTGTAACTCCAGGTCTGTTAAATCTGATCGCATAACCCTGTCCAAGTTTGAAACCCCTGACTGTCTTTTCAGGAAGTCCTTGATTCTGCAAATTAATTACAACACTATTAGTCACCTAAACATTTTCATATCTTTTCTAAAAATTGTTTCTGGTTACAGGTCTCACACTCAACAGGGTTGGTAGGTACGAAAATGTTTTTTCTTAGTCTATGTATTATGAGCTATCTTCCTGATACCCATATATAGCTTTTATTTGTCTATAACATTTATTTTAGCAGTGCCCCAGATAATTATTTTAACTTGGGAGTAGTTTACCCCCAGTTTTTGGAGCTTGGGGGTAAATGACCAAAATTTGAAAATTTATAGGGTAGTGACAAAGAAAATGTACAATAAACAACAGTGTATGATCAGGGCCTGATCAGAGACATATATACAGGGCCGGCCCTGGCTGAAAAAAAGTTTGAGCCATTGCTTGAGCCAATTTACAAAAACTTGAGCCATCTGTGAGACATTTTTTGTCTTTTTTAGCTCCACTGGCTGAAAGCCAGTCGAGCTTATGTCATGGCGAATTGTCCGTTGTGCGTGCGTGCGTGCATAAACTTTTCCTTTAAACGACTTCTTCTCCCTAACCACTTGGCCAATTTGGTTGAAACTTCATGGGAAGCATCCTCTCAATGTCCTCTACTAAATTCCTTCAAATTTTTTTGATCCATTCGAAATTCTGGTTTCCATGGCAACCGAAAGAAAAAAATAGTGAGAACTTAAAAAATCTTCTTCTCCAAAAGTGTCGGGCCGATTTTCAAATAATTTTGTAGAAATGTTCCTTGGGTGACTCTTTATTAGATTCCTTCAAGAAATGTCGATTGGTTGAAAAACATGGCCGCCAGGGGGGCGGGGCTATTTTGCCTTATATAGCTATAGTGAAAACTTAAAAAATCTTCTTCTCCAAAAGTGTTCAGCAGATTTTCAAATAATTTTGTAGAAATGTTCCTTGGGTTACCCTTTATCAGATTCCTTCAAGAAATGTTGATTCGGCGAAAAACATGGCCGCCAGGGGGGCGGGGCTATTTTGCCTTATATAGCTATAGTGAAAACTTAAAAAATCTTCTTCTCCAAAAGTGTTCAGCCGATTTTCAAATAATTTTGTAGAAATGTTCATTGGGTGACCCTCTATCAGATTCCTTCAAGCCATGTTGATTGGTCGAAAAACATGGCCGCCAGAGGGCGGGGCTATTTTGCTTTATATGACCATAGTGAAAACTTAAAAAATCTTCTTCTCCGAAAGTGTTCAGCCGATTTTCAAATAATTTTGTAGAAATGTTCAATGGGTGACCCTCTATCAGATTCCTTCAAGCCATGTTGATTGGTCGAAAAACATGGCAGCCAGAGGTACGGGGCTATTTTGCCTTATATGACCATAGTGAAAACTTAAAAAATCTTCTCCTCCGAAAGTGTTTGGCTGATATTCAAATAATTTTGTAGAAACCCTCTATCAGATTCCTTCAAGCCATGTTGATTGGTCGAAAAACATGGCCACCAGGGGGGCGGGGCTATTTCGCCTTATATGGCTATAGTGAAAACTTAAAAAATCTTCTCCTCCGAAAGTGTCTGACCGATTTTCAAATAATTTTGTAGAAATGTTCCTTAAGTGACACTCTACAAGATTCCTTTAAGCCATGGTGGTTGGTAAAAAAATAGCCACCAGGGGGCAGGGCTGTTTGGAGATTTTATTTTTGCCTTATGGCCGTGGAGCGATACTGGCACTCTTGGGCCTCTTGTTATTATCTCCATATCGAAGGAACCCGCAATAGACAAATTCTTTGAATAAAACATTTATGGAAAAAATAGACTGTGAATGTGCAAATTAAGATTATCAAAGTAGACAAAAGTACATTTCTCCATTTCAAACTGTGTTTTCAAAAGGAGGTCTTCTGCAGATAAATGCATCTTTATGTGGGAAATACTTAATTTGTAAAAATGTTTAGCTCTTCATTTGCAACATAATTATGATTTCACTGCAGTCTGGCTTGCTCATTCTGCCAAGCAAAATTCTCTACATTTATTGATTCCTACAAGTGTAGCATGTTTGCTAGAAGTTATTTCATTATGTTTTCTTTTTTGTTGTGAAAACCGAATTGACAAGACTATATTTTTTTAAAGTGTGAAAACGACAAACATAAGTAAAATCGCTGAACAATGTATCCGTAAAATCATGTCCGAATATACATCTACTTTTTACGCTATTTTGATCTGAAGTTATTTCGATTTTTAATGTTAATCGGACTATTAAAGGGATAGGAGATTTTGAAGTGGATATAAACTTGTATTCCAACATCTAACCTTACTGTTTAGCGGTCGAAAAAAGCTCATTCAACTCTTTTTTAAAAACGACATTCATGAACCAAAATCGCAATGTCTTGACACTTCAATTGAAAAGTAGACTTATATACTGTTCCATTATCGAAGAATTACTGCGCATTTTGAGTAAAATAGTTACATTGTCGCAAACCGTTTAGCGGATGTTTATATCAAAATGAAAGTAGGTAATTTCAGCATTGACACATTTTAGTTTACGCCGTTTTATTTGATCTTATGCGTATTTATCAAAGTACTTGCGTTTTTAGTATGCTTATAAAATAAATCTCTTGCGTATCTTAACATATTTGTAGCGTCAATGACGCAGATACGCATCTTATCTGGGGCACTGATTAGTGGTAGAAAAATAACTAAATTGATTTTTCATGAATGACTATGTATAAAATTGATGATTTACAGGTCAAGGTAAATGTTATATGCAAATGAACATGACTGAATTATGATCAATATAGAAAGCAAATTAAATATAACATACTTTATAACTTCAACCTCTCCAGACCGTCGCTTGTTATACATTAGTAGACGTGTTTAGGAAAGAACCTCTGCCGTCCTGTAGTTGTCTTTGGAGTAGTCCGACAAGTCAAGTTTCTTGGTCTCATCTTTAATATACTTCTGTAGCCTAAATAAATCATCCGGTTCTGGTAGAGACCTGTCGAGGTTGAAGCGCCTGGTTTGAAGAATTACTGTTGCTAGTTTTGTGACTTTGACACTCCATTCAAAATTCATCAATTTTAGGAAGTCCTTGCATTCTTTTGCTGCATTTTCATCATCTGCCCTCAGTGCAATTCCCCATTTTGCCCCAACCAATCTTTTAAGATCGTATCCCATCTTGATTGCTGTTGATGGGGAACGCAAATCTTCATCATCATCGAAGTCTGAAGATGCCGTCATCATGGTTGCCTTCACAATGTTATCGAAGTGTGAAGGCGTCAAATGTTCCGTAAATCCGCCTTTCAATCCTGTTACCTCCCGTAGATTTTTTAACAATCTTGCAGCTCCCCTCATGTGGGATGATGTGTAATACTTTCTTTTTAACTGATTTCCTACATTTTTAAGCAGCCACAGATTTCCAAGGCTGACGATGAGTGGTTCAGATTGAGCAATGTCAGTGATTTCATCTCTTGTCATAATAGCAAAAACTTCATTTGTAAGAAGTTTACTTGCAATCGGGGAGAGTTTTCCTGCAAGATGCAATGATTTAATGCGGAGAATCTTTGAATTTTCTTTTTCAGTGTTATTCAAAACCCTCGCAGGGCATGTGTCCTGATGTTTGTGCAAAGATTTGCCGTCATTTTTTATCCAAACGAAGCATCCCGGACATGGTCCATAACTGGACATATTTAATGTTCCTGTATATCTACGGCCTATAATTATTTCTCCTTTCCCTTTCCCTAATACTTTGGTATTGTTTTTGTGGTCACCCATGTTTCTAACCAAGGCCCACTTGGCACAAACTAGCTTGTTTTTTTATCCATATTTCTTTATTTCCAATAGTATTTCTTTAATTTCTCTTTCATTACGATGATTTTTCTTTAGGTGTTTAGCAATGTTTGATTTGATGTACTTTTCTTTACCTTTTTCGAAACAATATTTGCAAGCATGCACTTGATTCCATACTCTTTCATGCTTCTTTTTACCTCCAGCTGCATTATACGCTGATGTTAAAAGGCTTCTTACATATACTCTGTGATTCTGTTTATCTCTCTTTAATTTCATACCAGATATAGCACTGCAGGCCTTTTTGTCCTTGTCATGGGAACTTCCCTGGACATCATCTGTGGTTTCATCACAAAAATATCTAGGTCGTTTTTTACAATGACATCTTTTTCGTTTCCTGTACCTTTCCATACTCGAACAGGAGTCATCTCCACTCTCCCTGTCAATGACATTTGAATGTGAAGGATGTCTTTTTCGTTTCCTGTACCTTTCCTTACTCGAACAGGAGTCATCTCCACTCTCCTTGTCAATGACATTTGAATGTGAAGGATGTCTTTTTCGTTTTCTGTACCTTCTCTTACTCGAACAGGAGTCATCTCCACTCTCCCTGTCAATGACACTATCATCACCACTTCTGCTACCACCGTCGTTATCAACATCACTTTTGCTGTTACCTACACATTCATCTTCACTTCCACTGTCACCTAAATCATCATCTTCACTTCCTATGTCACATACATTATCATCTTCTCCATCACTGTCACCTATGTTATCATCTTTTCTATCACCGTCACCTACTTTGTCAACCACACTTATGCTGTCACATATGTTATCATCTTTTCCATCACTGTCACCTACTTTGTCAACCACACTTATGCTGTCACCTATGTTATCATCTTGTCCATTTGAATGTGAAGGATGTCTTTTTCGTTTCCTGTACCTTCTCTTACTCGAACAGGAGTCATCTCCACTCTCCCTGTCAATGACACTATCATCACCACTTCTGCTACCACCGTCGTTATCAACATCACTTTTGCTGTTACCTACACATTCATCTCCACTTCCACTGTCACCTAAATCATCATGTTACATACATTATCATCTTCTTCATCATCTTTTCTATCACCGTCACCTACTTTGTCAACCACACTTATGCTGTCACATATGTTATCATCTTTTCCATCGCTGTCACCTACTTTGTCAACCACACTTATGCTGTCACCTATGTTATCATCTTGTCCATCACTGTCTCCTACTTTGTCAACCACAAATATGCTGTCACCTATGTTATCATCTTTTCCATCACTGTCACCTACTTTGTCAACCACACTTATGCCGGCACATATGTTATCATCTTGTCCATCACTGTCTCCTACTTTGTCAACCACACTTATGCTGTCACCTATGTTATCATCTTTTCCATCACTGTCACCTACTTTGTCAACCACACTTATGCTGTCACATATGTTATCATCTTGTCCATCACTGTCTCCTACTTTGTCAACCACACTTATGTTATCATCTTTTCCATCACTGTCACCTACTTTGTCAACCACACTTATGTTATCATCTTTTCCATCACTGTCACCTACTTTGTCAACCACACTTATGCCGGCACATATGTTATCATCTTGTCCATCACTGTCTCCTACTTTGTCAACCACACTTATGCTGTCACCTATGTTATCATCTTTTCCATCACTGTCACCTACTTTGTCAACCAGACTTATGCCGTCACATATGTTATCATCTTGTCCATCACTGTCTCCTACATTGTCAACCACACTTATGCCGTCACCTATGTTATCATCTTTTCCATCACTGTCGCCTACTTTGTCAACCACACTTATCTGGTCACATATGTTATCTTCTCCATAACTGTCACCTACTTTGTCAACCACACTTATGCCGTCACATATGTTATCATCTTGTCCATCACTGTCACCTACTTTGTCAACCACACTTATGCTGTCACAGTTGTCATCCCCACTTTTACCATCATTCTTATCATCTCCACTGTTGCCGTTATCTACACTCTTGCTTGGACTGTCACTGACATCATGTATCATGCCATTGCGTACTTCCTCTGAAAGACATAGAATTGTCATACCATTTTGATACATTCTAGTGGCTTAATTGATTAATTGATTGGGGTTTAACGCCGTTTTTAACAATTTCTCAGTCATATTACGGCGGCCAGTTCACCTACTCATGCATTTCCTGGTTTTCTCACACCAGTACTCCACACAACAATCTTCCTAAGCAACTGGCTGCTTTTCCACATAGACTTGGCCCATTGGTGGAAGACGAATGACGCATGTCGCATTGACTTTTGTCAAACGTCGGAAAGAAAGTTGGTCGAGCCGACATTCAAACTCACAACCCCTGGATTGACACCGCATCGCTACCGGGGCTCGGCTTCTAGTGGTTTAAAGGTGGTTATAGAGATGTAGATGTTCAGGGACATCTAGACAAACTAAACCGAAACATATTTTAATGATTTATTCAATGATAACTCCCAGAATGAAAATTCATTTGGTTGGTTCCCGTTTTGGAAAACTGACATTTGAAAATACTTCATGCCGCCGCAGTCAGCACTTGGACACCAACAGACTCGTTAACCTGACCCATCTAAAGAAAGATTGCTGTATATGTGCACATTGTCTCTGGCTGCATGTTTCATATGAATATATTGAATGTTTTTTTTCGGGTTTTATTTTCCCATTATGATAAAAGTTCTCCAGCTAGGATAAAATTAGGTGCCGTTTTGTCTGAAACGAGCCGCCCTGCACACCTTTTTTTGAACAATGACGTTTTTATTATCAGACAAGAATTGCACCGTTAGCATAGATTCCCGATTAACCATAACCCACAGTCAAATATTGCTCATTACCCAAAATTATTGATCGGGAACTGCCAACCCGTTAGCACCTACTAGGCAATAAATACATAATAAAAAAATAAAAATAACAAGAGGGCCAAGATGGCCCTAAATCAATCACCTAAATTATAGTATAGTAGCAAATATGTGACAGTTAATATTGGAAAACTGCAAGGAGTGAACATTGTAAAAGAATTGAATAATTTAAAAGACAACCAAGAAAGGAACATTCCTATGAAGTTTGGCCGATATTGGTCATTGGTTTAGGAGATGATGTTTAAAGCTAAAAGTTAATTTGACACATGTTTTAATACAGTGGCCATATTTTCAACCAATTAAATTGGAACAAATTATGTCTATAAAATAACATTTCTACTAAACTATCTTGAAATCAGACAAGAACTATCATGAGAATGAATCCAAAAAGTGGATTCAGAGGAGAAGAATTTTAAAGTTTGAGCATTTTCACAAGAAAGGAATATTACTCATGCATTTCCTGGTTTTCTCACACCAGTACTCCACACAACAATCTTCCCAAGCAACGAAATCAGACAAGAACTATCAAGTGAATGAAATTATCAAATTTTAAAGTTTTGCACCTTTTCGGATTTCTGCTGGTTGCCATGTTTTTTCAACCAATCGATATGACTTGGACAATTTTTTAGAGGGTCACCCAAGGAACATTTCTACCAAATCAAATTGAAATCTGACAAGCGGATTCGGAGGAGAAGATTTTTAAAGTTGGAACAATTTCCCCCATTTCTGGCGCCGCAGCAATCAAAGTACTAGATGAATTTTTCATCTTTGAACAATTTTGAAAGAGAACCACAAATGAACATTCCTGTGAAATTTGGTTAAAACTGGTCCTGTGCTTTAGGAGATGATATTTAAAGCTAAAAGTTAACGACGGACAGAGAGTGATTAGAGTAGATCACCTTGAGCATTGGCTTGAAGGAATCTGATAGAGGGTCCGGTCCCCCCAAGGACCTCTTTTAACAAAAAAAATGAAAATTGGCTAAACACTTTCGGAAGAGAAGATTTTCACTATAGCCATATACGGCAAAATAGCCACGCCCCCTGGCGGCAATGTTTTTTGACAGATCAACTTGGCTTGAAAGAATCTGATAGAGGGTCACCCAAGGAACATTTCTACAAAATTATTTGAACACTTTCGGAGAAGTTATTTTAAGTTTTCACTATATTTTTCTTTTGGTTGCCATGGATTTGCATGGATCCAAAAGATTTGAAGGAATTTAGGAGAGGACATTGAGAGGATGCTTCCTATGAAGTTTCATCCGAATTGGCCAAGTGGTTAGGGAGAAGTCGTTTGAAGCAAAAAGTTAACGCACGCATGCACAACTGACAATTCGCCATGACATAAGCTCGCCAGTGGAGCTAAAAATGAAATCATATGATGTAACCATTTTAAACTATGAACTGAAATCAGAACAGTGCCTTTTCTATAAAAAATGTATCCGTGTCTTTGTTTCATCTTGTACTTGTATATTAGGCAATAAATCATTTTGGTGGTCTTTTGCTCTATTTATATACCTAACACATACATGCCTTCATCATCAGTGATTTTTAGTCAAAACATTCCGCTACGAACACCAAATTTTAAGTGAAAGTAAAATAAAATTAGTGTTTCCATCAGGCTCCAAATACTATTCCTTTAGGATAGCAGTAAAATATGTTGATATTCAACAAAGACATTTTCCTAGAAAAGGCGGCTAAAAACAAAAACAAGAGGGCCATGAGACCCTGGATCGCCCACCTGAGAATGTGCTTTACATACAAAGAGATCAATAATTACAAGACACATATTGTTTGCCACCTGCAGACAACTTTCAAAGTCATTGTGGCAAAAGAAGTTTGAACAAACTTGATAGAGGGTCACCCAAGGAACATTTGTGCTAAATTATTTTAAAATTGGGCCAGTACTTTCGGAGAAGAAGGTTTTTAAAGTTTTGACATTTTCCCCCTTTCTGATGACTCAGCGACCAAAGTTCTGGATTCAATTTAATTATTTTAACAAATTTTAAAGAGGACCACTAAAGTGGTCTAAGACCCAGTGGTTTAAGAGGAGATGTGGACATGAAGATTTTTTTTTTTGTTACTATTATGCCATACAAGGAAAACAAGCCCCACCCCCCTGGAGGCAATGTTTTTCGATGGATTGAAATAATTTGAACAAACTTGATATAGGGTCACCCAAGAAACATTTTTGCCAAATTATTTTCAAATCGGGCCAATACTTTTGGACAAGAAGATTTTTTAAAGTTTTTGCATTGCTTTCTTATGACACAGCAACCAAAGTTGTAAATTTAATTTAATTATTTGAACAAA
The DNA here is from genome assembly GCA_031761405.1 of Serripes groenlandicus. Classification (NCBI taxonomy): domain Eukaryota; kingdom Metazoa; phylum Mollusca; class Bivalvia; order Cardiida; family Cardiidae; genus Serripes; species Serripes groenlandicus. The sequence continues at coordinate 139,776,743 of JASEVX010000004.1, forward strand.
TTTTTAAGAAGACCACACACAGATCGTTCCTGTGAATTTTGGCTGCAATGGACCCAGTGATTTAAGAGGAAATGTCGCTTAACCCTTTCCCTCATATAGACGCTTTCTGACGCCTCTGCAGCAGACGGCTTTTTGAAAACATAGTGACAAAAGAAGAAATTGCACAAAACGTGCAATTTCTCCTTTTGCCAAAATGTTTTCCACTTTTAGTCATAGGTTATCCATTCAATTATGGAGATTTTCTATGTTTTGACAAAATACGTTCAAAGTCGTCTGCTGCAGAATTGCCGTATGAGGGAAAGGGTTAAAGAAATTGTCGACAATGTATGAAAGCACAAAAGGCGATCACAATAGTTCACCTTGAGCACTTTGTGCACAGGTTAACTAACAATATAAACAAACTTCTGAACATTGTACCTTTGGCTTTGTTTGTAAAACTATCAAGTTCATTTGGAAATGGGACAAGCTGTGCCAAAGACACATTGAAACTGAAAATAAGGGAGAGACAGTGCCTATTTATTAAATATTACAATGGTGTAAACAAGCAGGCCAATTTTGCCACAGAAACATGGCATGTTTCAATAATCTTGCATAACAGAGGACTAGATAAGGAGGAGTAAACTGGTCTTTTCCCAATAATATCTATCTTATGTTTCAACTAAACCCTATGTTGTAGGTACTCAATAGAGACAATTCTTTTGAGTACCCACAACATAGGGTATGAGTGTCAAATGAGGATTTTTAAATGTGTAATACGCACCTTATCTAGATCTCTGAATGAACAAAATTTCTCTTGACATAGTGTGCAAAAGTCATGTGGATTCATAATATTCATGAAACCCAAAGATTTCCATTCAATCCATATACTGAGTAGCTGTGCGAGTAGAAAACCATGCTGTACTCTTTGAATTATTGATCTAGTCATAATATTAAAGCATGTTTATTAAATCAATGTGACAAAACATGGCAAATCAACACTGCTAGAAACCTGTTATCCTCAGTGAGTTAGCGCTAAAGTTCCTAAGAAAATTACTTACTAGGCTTCATCTGAATTACAGAACACCACACACTCAGTCGGATTGATCATCTTTACTGGCCACTTAACTTTTTTTGGTAGCCCTGGCAAGCTTGACCAAAAGATGTTGCCTTTGTAATTTTGGTTGTCCATGATTGGAGGAAACCTGAAAATATTTAAATTTAAATCAGTTATAGAGGGTATTTAAGTATTTACCGAATCAATTTTGGATGAAAAAGCAATAGTTTCCAAAACCATGGGGTAACTAAATGCAAAATAATACCAATATATGGTAGTTGTATAGAAAATATAGAAAATACCCAATTCACATTTATCAAAAAGCCCAATTAAAATGCAGAAATACCCTATTCATTTAAAAGGCTTAGGGTAAATACCCAATTCATAAAAAAAGTAATGTACAGCTCTGTAAATAATATTCAATCATATTCATGCTTACATGTACCAACCTTTTCTGACATTTAAGGGGGAGGGAGTTTCATGATCTCAGTGGGAGATTGGGATTTGAATTTTCTGCGGAATGAATTCAGAGTAGATTTTACCCAACAGCATGGGTTTTATACAACTATAACGGACATAAAATTTAAAATAATGTAAAGAAAAAGAGAAAATTAATGATTTTGCGATTCTTTGTGCTATTTTTCACTATAATTTCAACATTGAAAAAAATACATCTAAATGTAGCATATATACAATTTAAACCCTTAAGCTTAGTATGAGGTACATGTTATTCCAGAATAAATTACCTGTGTTTGATTTTGTATTGTCTGTTATATTGAGGATAATTGGAATTTATACATACAACAGAGCTGTCCGCAAGACAGCATGCTCGACTATTTGATACTACATGTATAGTCAACAGTTGTGACTGAGATAGTGGCTTGATAGTATAGTACTATAAATCAAGTTGGATAAGTCTTGTTTGAATAGTATCTGCTGTTTGTGAGAAAAGGCCTTGCATGCAAAACTTTAACCTAAATTAAACTTCAAGAAGGGCCATAATTTATAATAAATTCAGTCAGGAGTTACCTAACCTGATTGTTTGATACCTTTAATGACTATATTAAAGTTTTAAATCAATCCCTGAGTGGTTACTGAAATATGTGCATGATAGTACCATGCATGCACAACTTTAACCAAATGTTCCAAGTCAAACAATGGCCATAATTATTTGTACTAAATTCATACAAGAGTTATCTAACTTGACTGTCTGAGACCCCTGAAGACATGAATGAAGTTTTAAGTCAATATCATTAGTGGTTACTGAGATATATACATGATAGCATGCAAAACTTTAACCAGAATTTCCAAGTCATAAAAGGGCCATAATTTGGATTATATGCTGGAAAGATTTATCATTGCTTGTTAGTCCCCTACCGGCGAGTTTGCACTCCGTCCGTCAGTCCGTCAGTCCATCTGTCAGTCAGTCAGTCCGGCAAATCAGTTTTCCGCACTTTTTTTCTACATGCTTTGAGGTATTGAGCTGAAATTTTGTATATGCCTTTGTAATCATGTGTCACAGATCAAGTTCGCGTTTCCTGGGATTTCGTCAATTTTTTAATGAGTTATGCCCCTTTTTGGACTTAGAATATTAGTTTTCCACATTTTTTTTCTACATGCTTTGAGGTATTGAGCTGAAATTTTGTATATGCCTCTGTAATCATGTGTCACAGATCAAGTTCGCGTTTCATGGGATTTCGTCAATTTTTTTATGAGTTATGCCCCTTTTTGGACTTAGAATATTAATCGGTAGGGGATTATGGTATTGCTTGCAATCCTACAGTTACTTGTTTATTTAGGTGTGATGGTTGGGAAGGGTTGTATTAAGTTTCAATGTAATGCATCAAGTAGTTACTAGGATATGGACTCTTCATGTAGATGCACGCTAAACTTCAACCAGAATGTCTAAGTAAAAAAGGGCCATAACTCTAACTTGATAATCCACGTAGGTGTGATAGTTGGGAAGGGTTGTATTAAGTTTCAATGCAATGGCTAAGCATCATGTAAGTACTGAGGTATGGACTCTTAACGTAGTTGCAGGCAACACTTTATCCAGAATTACCAAGTCAAGAAAGGGCCATTATTTGCATTATATTCTGGATAAAATTATCATACTTGATTGTTTACATAGGTGTGATTGTTGGAAAGGATTGTATAAAGTTGCAATGAAATGCATCAAGTAGTTACTAAGTTATGGGACTTGTCCTGCAAGATCATTTCATGATGTCCAATAAGTGTGAAGTTTCAAAGCAATAGCATCTGTGGTTTGTAAGAAAAAGCCTTGCATGCAAAACTTTAACCAAAGTTGCAACGCTGACGCACAAGTGACTGTAATAGCTCTCCATGCAATCCTAACATCACAATTGTCATATTTAAAATCTCCTGGATTTAAAATTACTTTCCAAACTTCAAGGCATTATTTGTAGAGTGTATACAATAATACATACAGCTTACAGTTGAAAGGCATTTACTTGTTATCTAATGGGCTACTACAGGGACAATAAATTAAGTAATCAATTAGTTGACTGACACACAATGTTTTGAACATTGAACTTGTTGAATGGTTTGACATTACACAATGAAAGGTGCCTTTAATTAGTGAAGATATGTTTATTGTAAGTGGATAATCTGAGGATGGTTTCACAATTAAGAAATTTTAAAAATAAATCATGAGTTTTAACCTTATGATCGTGGGAGTGGGTTATATCATCTCAAAAGGTGAGACTTACAATTGAAACTGGGGGATTGGTAAGCATGCATATTTAGAACAAACTAATCTGAGAACAAAACATCAAATTTGGAAAGTACCCAACAATACCTAGGACTGACTGCACAACAGATTGACAAAGAATATTCAACAAGTATGGACAGAAGCATTTTTATACGACCGTTTTTTAAAAACGGTCCGTATTATGGTATCGTCATGTCCGTCCGTCCGTCCGTCCCTCCGTCCGTCCGTTCGGGTTTTCCGCACTTTTTTCTTACATACTTTGAGCTATTGAGCTGAAATTTTGTATAAGGCTTTGTAGTGATGTGTCACAGATCAAGTTCATATTTCCTGGGATTTCGTCAATTTTTGAATGAGTTATGCCCCTTTTTGGACTTAGAATATTTTTTAGAATATTTGTTTTCCGCACTTTTTTTCTACATGCTTTGATCTATTGAGCTGAAATTATGTATATGGCTTTGTAATCATGAGTTACAGATCAAGTTCACATTTCCTCAGATTTCGTCAATTTTTGAATGAGTTATGCCCCTTTTTGGACTTAGAATATTGGTTTTCCGCACTTTTTTCTTACATACTTTGAGCTATTGACCTGAAATTGTGTATTAGGCTTTGTAGTGATATGTCACAGATCAAGTTCATATTTCCTGGGATTTCGTCAATTTTTGAATGAGTTATGCCCCTTTTTGGACTTAGAATATTTGTTTTCCGCACTTTTTTTCTACATGCTTTGATGTATTGAGCTGAAATTATGTATATGGCTTTGTAATCATGAGTTACAGATCAAGTTCACATTTCCTCGGATTTCGTCAATTTTTGAATGAGTTATGCCCCTTTTTGGACTTAGAATATTTGTCAATTTCTGCATGAGTTATGCATTTTTCATAGTTTCCCATTATTCATTCTTTAACAACTTATTCCTGAACGACTTTATTAACTTTTTACAAACAAACAATATATCAAAACAAAGAGGAAACTTACAAAGAAGTTCCTGACGGGCGTATTATGTACCGTTTGCGGTACTCTTGTTCTTCTTAGAAGTACCCGACAATATCTTGGGGCACACTATGTAACACATGTGACCCTAGGGTGGGGCTACTTAAAAATACATATACCTACATTTCCTGGACACTAGAATGCACAACAATAATTGGAAGCAGGGGTGTGGGGAGGCATGCTGCCCCCGTTATTGAATTTTCAATGGAACAAATGAATTAGGTTCAGTGCATTGAAAAACTATGTACACATCTGTAATGTTAAGGCGTCCCTTTTTGGCTTCTAAATGATGATAGTCACTTATTAATTGGACAACCCCATGAAACTCACCTGATTTGTATTGGAATGAGATACTTGTTGCAAAAAACTGCAATCTGTTCTAGAACCTCTAATGTTGCATCAAAGATAAAATACTGGATCATATTCTCATTTTGTGTCAGAATATCTGTATGTAGTTGACACTTAAGTTCGTGTTCAAGAATGAAAGCAAACACTCTGATGACCGAAAACGAGGACTGCATAACAATCATAGTTACTGGAGATCCCGATTCCACGAGGCAAAATAAGCATTCCATTTACATGCTATATAAATAATGATAGCACATATGAACATCAACAAAATTACATTTAAACTTGAGTAAATAATTAGAATTGTCTTAGTATCCATCTTCATTTACTTTCAAAATGGCCGCCTAGATTATAAAGCCAAATCTCAAACACAACAGAATATATTTTCAAGCGGGAGATCGAGAGGTAAAATCCAGTATCCGAAAAAGTCTGTCCGAATTCAGTGTAATTCCGCTTGAAAGTATTTTAAACCAACATCATTACTTTAAAACAGAAAAATTAGATTCCATTTGCATATTGTTATTTGCAGCTCTTCATTAAAATTCCGGCATGGTAAACATAGACAAACTTACATGGAAAACTTACCTAACAATTTAGAGATGCTGTCTATCGGCGTCCTTGTTACTGAGGAAAAAGAACATGTGCGCGTCCAAAATCGCGAGTGTCGTGTGCAAAATATGTATTGAAGCGAATGGCATAGAAGCGTTCCGAAATATGGTAGACTGGTACCCTAACGACTCTCTAGCCTATTTCACGATAGGGTACCAGTTTAAGAAAATATGTTTTACGGGACCTTGGACAGTTATGGACATTTTAATAGACAAAATGATTGTCCAATATTTGTTGGGTAAAACATATACACGTTTTTTTTACTCAATAAGCAATGGACACTTTGCCTGAGAAGTTAGTTGGTATACCCAACAAAGGGTACCCAACAAGCAAAAAATACTCAACAAGGACCCATTGTACATGCAAAGTACCCAATACATACCCATTCGTAAACACAGACAGACATTGCCAATCTATAGACCTGAATTGCTGAAGCAATTTGGCCAAAAATACAACTTTATAAGATGCACATCTATCTATTAGTTCAAAAATTGTTTCCCAGGTTAAATTTATTGCATACAGCAACGCTGGCAACACCAAGGCCATGTCAAACACAGCTGAAGATTACCAGTAATGTTTATCATTAAATACAATGTGTTTTCAACATGACTATCTCTGGGGGTATACATACCTTTAGTTGCGAACATGTACTTGTTAGTTGCCTTTAATCCTGCCAGTTTTCGCACATCTGGATCTAATATGTAGTTCAGTGCTTTTGTTGCATTATATGGGATAAGGACAGGGACTCGCTTCCCAAGCTGAAATAAGGTTTTTAACAGTTAACAGGTTGGTTGATGTTTAAAAAAATATTCATTAAAAGTTATATTTTATAAGTACCGGTATTCAGGATATTTTTAGCTCACCAGAGCACGTAGTGCTCAAGGTGAGTTATTGTGATCGCCTTTTGTCCGTCGTCAACATTTCCTTGTTACTACTCTAGAGGCAACATTTTGCATCCAATCTTTATGAAAGTTTATCAGAACATATATCTCTATCAACTCTAGGCCAAGTTCGAAACTGGGTCATGTGGGGTCAAAAGCTAGGTCAATATTAAGGTCAAATTTAAAAAAAATCTTGTTAACACTCTGGAAGCCACATTATTGGCTTGAGCATGTTGAAACTTTGTCAGAATGTTTGTCTTAGTGATATCTAGGCCAAGTTCTAAACTAGGTTATGTCCGGTCAAAAACTTTGTTAGAAAGTTTGTCTTGGTGATATCTAGGCCAAGTTCAGTTACAGGTCATTTTGAATCTTTGTCGGAATATTTGCCTTGAAGATATCTAGGCCAAATCAAATATGGGTTTGGTCAGGTCAAAAACTCAGTAGGCCATATTATATAAAATTCTTGTTAACACTATAGAGATTGCATTTTTGACTTTGGAGCAGCTTGAAATTTTGTCAGAAAGATTGTCTTGATGATATTGCCATTGGCGTTGAAAGAGTTAAGTCTTAAAAAGACCATTCTCAGGTGAGCGATAGAAGGCCTCATGGCCCTCTTGTTTTATAGCCTTCAAAGCTATTATTTTTCACCACGCCAAAACTTAGATATATTGGTACAAGAGTAGACATTGATCAGAGAGTTCATGAAGTTAACCCACAGATAACTTATACACAAAGAAGACCAAAAGCTGTATATGTCTAAATATCAATGGAGGAATCCGCTGTGGCCGAGTGGTTAGCGTCGGGGATTTCGAAACCGGGTGTCCCGGGTTCGATCCCCAGTCGCGGCACTACGGTCATGGTGGAGTGCCCTTGGGCAAGGCACATTTTCTAGCCTAGTACTGGTTTGTTTACCCAGGTATCATGAATAATTAAAAATTAATTGCGCGCTAAATGACCTTAGCTGTCGATGCGCCATAAAACAATATACATTCATTTATCAATGGAAAATAATGCCTGCCTGCCTGTGATTTGTAATTGCTGTAAAATGAAATGCTGTACCTTTCCTCTTATCCACATCAGCTCCTGACTTTTGATTAGGTATTGTTCTGTAGTGGACAGCTCTCCAAGAAGTGACTTCTCCACATCTTCTACCTCTGTTTTTCGATTAAGGTAGGTCTTCATTCTGCAAAATACAAGTTTTGAAAATATAAATTTAAATAATGAAAAAACATACTCTTTTCTCTGAGATAGAACTAGTATGAATTTGGTGACTGAACTGGAGACCCCTGCAATTTGAAAAAAATAAAGACATGAATTAAATCTTGCATCATTTTGAAAGATAATTGCCTCTTAATGCCAATGACAAAACAAAAATATTATAAAATAGGCGTATAAAAAATAAAATAAAGATATATCGCCTTAAAAAATACAGCAGAACAAATATAAGCAGACGACATTTCGATCGTAAGGTAAGCATTAGGAATAAGAAAAGACATTTACTTACTGAAGCTCTTCTATTTCCCCACTTCTCCTTCTGTTGTATACCATAAGCAGCAACACTGTCTTGGCAATTCTGACATACTGGGTCTTGTCCTGGTAGTCATATTCTGCCAGCGTTGATGACAACTTTGTTGCTACCATTTCAATGTCCTTGGGATGAGGAAGCTTTCGTCGGTTGTCAAAATGTCTTATCACGCAGCAAGCAGTTGGCATGTGTGGTAACTTTGATAGACCAATGAATTTTCATCAACCTGAGAAGCCCATCAGCTTCTTCTTTTCCACTGGCATCTTTATTTATCAAACAGTTTCCATATTTCAGGGCAACCAACCGTGCCAGGTCAAAACCAACTTTGTTGGCTGTACTTGGATGATGTAGCTCATGATGCTCATTTTTCCCACACAAGACTAATGTAGCCTCAACAATGGCATCAAAATTTGTCATAACAAGTAGTTCATCCATATCAAGATCTGGCTGTTTCAGTTGTTTCCTGCATTCCAATAGAAACTTTGCAAGTCTCATGTGAAATGAACTATCTTTTCCCCTGCGTAACACATGGCTGTACGACTTAGATAACCAAACATCCCCAAGGCTACGTATCAGATTATCTTCCTGTGCACACTTGCCAATGTCATCATTTCTCATTTTAGCCAAAACCTCTTTGCGAAGAATTTCTGATGCATTTGTTACCCCAAGAAGTTGTCTAGCTTGCCAGATAAGATTTCTTTTACCAAACCTTTTTGGATCTCTCATAGTTTTTGGACAATTTTTCTGATGAATTCTTACAGAACTTTCTAGTTTTATCCACTGTAAGGAATCGGGACAAGGTCCATAGTCTTCAAAGTTAAATTCTTCCTTGGACTTCCTCTGTATTAACAGTTCTCCTTCCTTGTATTCTTGTACAAGCAGGTTGTGTTTGTGGTCACCAGAATATCTCATACAGTTTTGAATAGTTTTAATTTCCTTTTTAAATGTCGTTTTATCAGGCCAATTTGCCATTTCTTTTCGAAGCTTCATAATTTGTTTCACCTCTTCTTTGTCATGATGTTTTTTCTCAATATGATCTTGAATATGAGCATATAGATTCCCACAGAATAGACAGGCATGGACAGTATTGTACAGCCTGTCATCCTTTTTATACCCCCCGGCAAACAAAGTTTGGGGGGGTATATAGGAATCACCCTGTCTGTCCGTCCGTCCGTCCGTCTGTCTGTCCGTATGTCCACATTTCTTGTAAGCACTACTCCTCCTAAACGGCTCAATGGATTTGGTTCAAACTTTACATGAAGGTTACACATCGTATGTAGATATGCATGAAGGAAGATCATACGACTCGGATTCTTCCAAGGGGAGATAATTCGACTTAGAGGTTACCTGCGAGGGACTCCTGTGCACATACCTCCACATTTCTTGTAAGCACTACTCCTCCTAAACGGCTCAATGCATTTGGTTCAAACTTTACATGAAGGTTACACATCATATGTAGATATGCATGAAGGAAGATCATATGCCTCGGATTCTTCCAAGGGGAGATAATTCGACTTAGAGGTTACCTGCGAGGGACTCCTGTGCACATACCTCCACATTTCTTGTAAGCACTACTCCTCCTAAACGGCTCAATGCATTTGGTTCAAACTTTACATGAAGGTTACACATCATATGTAGATATGCATGAAGGAAGATCATACACCTCGGATTCTTCCAAGGGGAGATAATTCAACTTAGAGGTTACCTGCGAGGGACTCCTGTGCACATACCTCCACATTTCTTGTAAGCACTACTCCTCCTAAACGGCTCAATACATTTGGTTCAAACTTTACATGAAGGTCACACATCATATGTAGATATGCATGAAGGAAGATCATACGCCGCAGATTCTTCCAAGGGGAGATAATTCAACTTAGAGGTTACCTGCGAAGGACTCCTGTGCACATACCTTGTAAGCGCTACTCCTCCTAAAGGGCTCAGTTGATTTGATTCAAACTGTATATGAAGGCTACACATCATATGTAGATATGCATGAAGGAAGATTTTTCTCCTCAGATTCTTCCAAGGAAAGATAATTCAACTAAGAGGTTACAAAGAACTCCTGTGATACCTTGTAAGGGCAACTTAAACTTTACCATTGTATCCGATGCTTTGGGAGGGGAGCGGGGGGTATTCTTCAGTGAGCTTTGCCCACAGTATTTCTAGTTTAAACCAGATTTACCTTCATTGGATTTCACATACTTTTTGTGTCACCTGCGTAGCATGGTAGGCACTTAGGGATTACTTTTTTTTTTGTCCGGCATCTGTCTGTCCGCTGTCTGTCGTCACACTTTTTCGTCAGGTTTTCAAATAACTTTTTTTCTACTCAAAGGATTGGATTGAAACTTCTGACAAATGTTTATATCAATCTTTGTGATGGGTTCACAAAAGGGGGATAATCCAAATATTTTTATATCAGAGTTATTGCCCCTTTTCTGTAAAAAATTAAAATTTTCTGACAAGGTGCCGGCAGGTGACACACATGCTCCGGGGAGCACTCCATTCTAGTTAATATATATTCCCTTGTATTTGATATCTTTAACTATTTCTGATTCTTTTACCTTTCTTTGAACAGGTTTTCTAGGGAATTCTCGCTCTGGTAGCTGCCCTTGATCGTCATTATGTTTCGTTTTTATTTCATGATCAATGAATTTAATAAACTTTGGCAATTCGATTTTTTCTGCAGTTGTATCATCTGAATCTTCTGAATCAGGAACATAATCACTGTCGCAGTCACTGTCAACTTGAAACTTATCTGAATTTGTCACATGTGGTACAAGATCACTTTCACAGTCTGAATCAATGTCACTTTCTGGCTCACAGACACTTGTTCTATCTGGGACAATCGAGCCTTCTTTATCTGAATCAATGTCACTTTCTGGCTCAATCGAGCTTTTTTTATCTGAATCAATGTCACTTTCTGGCTCACTTACACTTGTTTTATCTGGGACAATCTTGCCTTCTTTATCTGAATCAATGTCACTTTCTGGCTCACTTACACTTGTTTTATCTGGGACAATCGAGCCTTCTTTATCTGAATCAATGTCACTTTCTGGCTCACTTACACTTAATTTATCTGGGACAATCTTGCCTTCTTTATCTGAATCAATGTCACTTTCTGGCTCACTTACACTTGTTTTATCTGGGACAATCGAGCCTTCTTTATCTGAATCAATGTCACTTTCTGGCTCACTTACACTTAATTTATCTGGGACAATCTTGCCTTCTTTATCTGAATCAATGTCACTTTCTGGCTCACTTACACTTGTTTTATCTGGGACAATCGAGCCTTCTTTATCTGAATCAATGTCACTTTCTGGCTCACTTACACTTGTTTTATCTGGGACAATCGAGCTTTCTTTATCTGAATCAATGTCACTTTCTGGCTCACTTACATTTGTTTTATCTGGGACAATCGAGCCTTCTTTATCTGAATCAATGTCACTTTCTGGCTCACTTACACTTGTTTTATCTGGGACAAGCGAGCCTTCGTTGAAACAGATTATATTATTGCAATTCAAATTGTGTTCAAATATTTCAAACTTACAAACAAAATACGAGAGAAAACTAACTCATACAAAAATCGCACCTTTATTTTTCTTCTTGAATACAAGACAAATCGTGTGAAACGTAAGATTAACTTTTGTCTAATAACTTTTTTTTTTATTTATAGACACTAAAAAGAATACCGGATGTGCTTTACCTGTTAGTATTAAATAATAACCGGCTTTTTTTTTAATCGCGTGGAGGTCGCCATGTTTAATTTTTCATTTTGCGCATATGCCTGTTTTGAATATGCTATGCCGGGGCCAGAATACACTATATGACAAGTGCGCCCGACTGTTTTGAATATGCTATGCCGGGGCCAGTATACACAAAAGCCTGATCGATACATAGTGCAGGGTTGGTCACTTTTTGACATGTGTATTAAAGCTATAGTAATCATTTCCTTAGATACGCCCCTACCAACGGAGAATTCAGTCCTTTATTAAGTCGGTTTATGTTGCTATTTTTAGATATTTTGCAATGTAGTGGTTTCCGCTCAAGTATCTTATATATGGAAGCTGGAACCAACAATCTAAATGTGCCAAATGTAAAAAGTGTTCTTAATTATTTGTTTTGAAAATAAAAAACGAGTAATTTCATGCCTGTTTCAGCCTACTTAGAACCGAGATTTTGGTTGATGTATCTTTAAATCTTTTCTCAAATTCCCCGAAAAAAAGACATCTACAGGCTCTGTATTTATTTGAAAATTGAGAAAAAATATCTATGACCTACCTAGAACAATTGAAAAAATACACCAGCTGCTTCCAAATGTGTTTTGCACATAACAAACGCACCATAATGGCAGATCAAAATAAGAATTCCATTATTATATCGTCTCACATGCATGTGGTTCATATATCGGAATGGTACGCCGTCTAAAGCATGTATTAAATCAATGTCGCTCAGTACAAATATTGCCTGCATTGTTTTATTTTAAGTTAACTCAGACATCAAGCACGTGGTCATAAACAGAAAACAAATAAAGGGCCATGTTTTTTAAGTATTTACAATATCAGTCCTGTAAATTAAAAAATACTGGTTATTTCAAAAGATGACGGGTATAAAACCTACCTCTGGCACATGTGTCCTCTTTTGCTTTTCCTTTTTGACGTTTTTCCAAGTGAAGGAGGCCGACATTTTGTATAATGAATATTTTGTTGACATGTACTTCTTTTTGATAAAACTGACGTCACTATAGTCTAGTAAGTGCGGGAATAATTCAATCGATAATATCTACGGAAAACACAGAGGTTATATCCGTACACCAAGGGTAGTCACTCTATCATGATCAAGGTGAGTTGTCTTATCGTGTTCTCTCCAAAATAGTGACAGTCCATTATTAGACATGTTTGGACTATGGACAAGATTATAAGGGGCCTTTTTAGCTCACCTGAGCACGAAATGCTCAAGGTGAGTTATTGTGATGGCCTTTTGTCCGTCGTGCGTCGTCCATCGTCCGTCAACTTTTTCTCCTCAGTAACCAGTGGGTCAATTGGGATGAAACTCCACAGGAAGTATCCTCACAATGACCTCACCAAAATTCCTTCAAATTTTTGGGATCCATGCAGAATTCTGGTTTCCATGGCAACGAAATGAAAACAACTTTAAAAATCTTCTTCTCCAAAACTGGTTGGGCGATTTTCAAATAATTTTGTAGAAATGTTCCTTGGATAACCCTCTATCCGATTCCTTCAAGCCATATTGATTGGTCGAAAAACATGGCCACCAGGGGGCGGGGCTATTTTGCCTTATATGGCTATAGTGAAAAGTTAAAAAATCTTCTTCTCTGAAAGTGTCAGACCGATTTTCAAATAATTGTGTAGAAATGTTCCTTAGGTGACCCTCTATCAGATTCCTTAAAGCCATGTTGATTAGGCGAAAAACATGGCCACCACAGGGCGGGGCTATTTTGCCTCATATGGCTTGAGTGAAAACTTAAAAAATCTTCTCCACCGAAAGTGTTTGGCCGAAACTCAAATATTTTTTGTAGAAATATTGCTAGGGTGATCCTCTTAACAGATTCCTTCAAGCAATGTTGATTGGTCAAACAAAAACTCTGGCCGCCAAGGGGCGGGGCTTATATGGCCAAAGTGAAAAAAAAAATTCAGTTGAGCGATCCAGGTCCATCATGGCCCTCTAGTTTAATTTTCATTTGGACAGATTCTACAGGCCCTCTGTATAATTTTGGGCAACTGAACAGCGGGCCATGGCCCTTTTTTACACTATTCGGCTAAAATGGCCCTGTGTATATTTTAAGTCGCACGGAAATACAGACTACGGATGGACATACGTATGTGCGTCCGTCCGTAAACAATGCATGACTGGATTATGGTCCTTGAAATGGTCAAAATTGCTATAAAAGAGCTTGTTAACACGATAGTCTTCACTTTTGATTGTATCTCAACCAAAGTTATACAGTAGTTAGATATCCATGAGAGCTCTGTTCCTTTCGAAAACCAGCCACAGATCCGCCCATGCATGATTGGTTTATGGCCCTTGAAATGGTCAAAATTGCTATAATAGAGCTTGTTAACACAATACAGTCTTTATTTTTTATTGTATCTCAACCAAACTTATACAGTAGTTAGATATCCATGAGAGCTTGATTCCTTTCGAAAACAAGCCAGATCCGCCCCATGCATGACTGAATTATGGCCTTTAAATTGTCAAAATTGCTATAATAGGGCTTGTTAACATGATACAGTCCTTATTTTTGATTGTATCTCAATCAAACTTATACAGTAGTTAGATATCCATGAGCCCTTGAAATTGCCAAAATTGCTATAATACAGCTTGTGAACACAATAGAGCTTCCATTTACTATCTGATCTTCACCAAACTTAGATGGTATTTGAATATTGATGACATATTGGTTCCTTTTGAAACAAGCCAGATCAATGCCAGTAGAGCATAGGCCCTCATGGGCCTCTTGTTTTGACGATTTTGTCATTTGATCGTCTCCAAATTTCACCATTACTTTTAATGCTCTTTCGTTTCGCATTTTCAACATCTTTTTTTCTTGGACATATTTGACTTTTCAAAAATGCGCCAAAGTACTGTTCTAATTCTTGCACTTCTACATTTGACCACATTTTCTTTTGACGTTTAGGAGCAGCTTTCTTTCTTAGAAGTTGTTTTCTTTTTCTCTGTTGGACTTCATCTTCATATGAAGGGTCATCTTCAGCTGACTCATGTTCTTCAGCCATATCCTTCACAAATTTAACATCTTCCACATCCCTGAAATATGCAATATATTGCTCAACCGAGTTATAGAGATACCTTTTTAGCTCACCTGAGCACTGCGTGCTCAAGGTGAGTTATTGTGATGGCCTTTTGTCCAGCGTCCGTCAACTTTTTCTCCTCATACAAAAAACAACACATTCTGTTGTGCGATTTCCGAGACGCTAGCATTTATTTATGACAGAGATACATAATATTATATTTAATATGTGCAAAGTATCCAGAAGTACTTAAGTAGGTAATACATGTAGAGTAAGTATATTACGCATTTAAAAACTTACATATAATATTAATCTTTTGCTAATCGTGGTCGACTTGCCCAGGAACGACCAGAGATAAAACCAATAAGGCCAAAAACTCTGGAAACCTTTGCCCATTTGTCGAATTGTCTTGTCCCACCGAATGTTGGGCCTCATTGATAAACTCTTGCAAAAGGAACTACTCTTGTATATCTTATTACACAAATGCATATATTTGAATGACAAACTTTCACTCAAACTCATTCCAGTTTTGTTCGTACTGATACTAAATGATACATCGAATTTGAATTGTAACGATGTCGTCGCAGAGAGAATCTCGCTAGAACTGATTTGATAACCGCCCAAATCCACTTATAAATAGCTCAACGCACTTGTGCGTATACAAACAGGTTTGTATTCAGAGAACGTCAGGACAAAGGTACCCCGCTAAACAATGTACCGCGGGGTACCAGAAAGTCCTATCTTTCTCTCATACAAAATACAAAAAACAACACATTCTGTTGTGCGATTTGCGAGACGCTTGCATAGAAAATACAAAGTATATAAGGTGTCGGCAATTCAAATTCGATGTTACCAAGATCCACTAATATTCTCTTAAAGATGTAGTAATCTAGTGACAGATAATCTACTGTCTAAGGAATCTTTTA
The DNA here is from genome assembly GCA_031761405.1 of Serripes groenlandicus. Classification (NCBI taxonomy): domain Eukaryota; kingdom Metazoa; phylum Mollusca; class Bivalvia; order Cardiida; family Cardiidae; genus Serripes; species Serripes groenlandicus. The sequence goes on from JASEVX010000004.1 coordinate 139,792,553, forward strand.
CATAACCATCTTTAGCTAAATCGGACTTCCACCGACCATGTCGCTTTAAACATCTATCAGACACGCCAGAAGCATTTGCTACGGATGTAGCCCCACTCGCTCTCAAAGAGTGTGTACCATAGTTTCATATTGGGAGCAACTAGCTTTAATTTTCCAACAATACATTCCTTAGCTCTAGTATAACTAATTTGTTTATTCTTCTTAACTAAACATGCAACTTGTTTAGACCGAAATGCCGGTCTGAACAAGTAATCATCGGACATGACGGATAAATTTGATGCCGCCAAATATCTTTGCAGTATTGCATAAGGACAAGCACACGACTGGCCCTTAGCTATGACAATTTCTGAACCATCTCTATAAACATCAGTTTTACTTTTTCTAAGCAATATAACAATATGATCTTCATGAAAGTTTAAGTCATTGCAACGCAAATTACTAACTTCATTTATGCGCATAAAACCAGCGTACGCAAGCATAATCATAGTCAAATCACTAGATCTACAAATCACGCAAGTCAATAATATCTTCGCTAGAATCATACATAGCACACAGTGCATGTAACATTTCGGAACTAAGAACGTCTTTCTTTTGAATTGGCTTGTGAGAAATACGTCTGGCACATTCCAATAACTGCTTAACAATATTGCTGTCCGTTGGATCCGGAAGATCGTTGATATTATGGGCCCATTTTATCCCGTAGAATGCTGCGGATATGACATTGTCCGATTTTCCCTGGTCCAGTAAAGATGTGAAATACATAGCAACACTAATAGGAAGAGCAGGTTTCGGTACTGAATTATGGATTCCACAGAACTTTTGGAATTGAAGAAAAGAATTCTGATACTTTTTCACTGTATTGTCTGCTCTGGACTGAAGAAGATAACCTGCCATATTGTCCGATATTGAGCTCTGTAATTCGCCTTGTATCCCTGCCTTGTCTAACTTACGTTTGAGAGTATGCTTTAAGCCAACACCTGTTGAAATATTCAAGCCAATAATTAAAATATGAAAATTTGAACATACATGTATGCATATTCATAAATAATTCACGTTTTACGGTAAACACCGTAAGGCTAACATGTGGGTACAAACGAGCTAAAGGAGGCCAAGGTGTAACAAATATCAAACAAATTCAAAATGGTTTTATTGACCGTATGTCTACTTTGGGTCTTAGAATAATGTCTCTAGAACATAATTCCAGAGTATGGTTCATAACAAACTGGTGAATCATGCACAAAAACAGATTTTTCGTGACCTAGTAGCTGACCGTCACGTATGTGATGCGGTCTTAAAATATATGATTTTTCAATGGGAAACAACTTAAAATATGTAAATTTAGGTTATTGTAGCAAGTTTACATCAAAATAGATGGAAGAAATGCAAGAAACATTTTGTAAAACGTATCTGTGGAACTTAAACTGACGTTGACACTCTGTGTAAAACATATCATGTGTCAATGAATGAAAAAGGTTTTTTTCAGTGCAAAACATCGGATGTGTGTACACATTGATAGGTATAGTATAAAACCTTCCAAATACAGAGGAAGTATCAAGTATAAATAGGAAGGAATTGTAAGTAATGCCAAAAATAATCACATATGAAAAATCGTATGTGATGTTTGACATCGTAACGTATGTGATGCCATCAAGTGTCAACCATGACATACGATCATGGATGCGACTAGGAAGTCATTACATGTTCTATGCATAAAGTTTCAGTCAATTACATGTACCTGTTTCTTTGTTCATTTGTTTCAGTTAAGTACCAGCGGGAGGGCAATCTATGTTCATCATAATTAACGCCATCATCATCATCATAATTCAGGGTTGGAACTCAACGGTTGCCCACTAGCCCAGGGCAACCAAATTTTGAGGTGGGCAACCAGAATTTTTAGGTGATCTACTATATATTCAGTATAAATTTTGCAATTTTAAAAGGGTGGGCAACCAGTGAGTAAATCTCAAGTTCCAGCCCTGAATCATCATCATCAAAACGAGTGTCTTTTACACATTGCCATAGCTGAACTATGATTCATCATCATAAGCAGCAGCGGGCTGAGGACTCGCTCCATTAATACTGCCAATGTCTATAGCCCATCTCTGTGTGAGAGAGAGAGAGAGAGAGAGATGGTAAATAAAAATAAAAGACAAAAAGTCACCATATTTTGTTATATTTATTAGTAATTTGCAGATGTAACAATTCAGTTTTCACAAGTGATTAGGGATGTGGATTGTTAGTCGATCCAATATCGGTATCAGTAAGCAAAAAGTATTGTATTGTTTAAAAAAATTCTTAACGATAGTATTAATGATAGTATTAATGATACCATGCCTGAATTTTTTTTACCGATCCGCATCCCTACGAGTGACCACTACACATGTAGTTTACAAATCACTAAATGTATAATAAAATCTGCGCCGTGATCTCTGGATTAAATCTGGGGGTTCCAAGACAGAAACAATGTCGGAGACAAACACAGTAAAGTCTACTGTCTCCAGCGACCACTTCCCTCTCTTGTTCGAGAAATAGTGTATCCACACCAACTCATTTCCTGGATGCACTTTGGTAACCTGAAAGTACAGAAGGAAATACACACTATATAAATTGTAGTTACAACGTAAAAACATGCTATTATATAAATCTATACAATAATGATCAAGACGCAATTTTGATTTATCTGCATTCGAAGATGATATGTTTAAATTGCATGTTGATTTATTCATGAATATAAGTCATACTCAAATTTATAATAATAAACAATTCCAGAACAGATCTATAGTAAAATTATATTAACCCATTTATGTGTAGCTATTTGCTTGAAGTGTCATTATAAAATAACAATTTACCATAACTTAGTATGATGCAATTGTACTAACACAACTAAATAGCAACACAAAAAGGCAAACAATATTTGGATAATTGTTAGCAAATTTATGTGTAATGCACTTGCCATGCAGCACAACATTTAACACCTTGTGAATAACATGCACTTGGAACAAATCAGACAATTGAACATGCAACAAAAGCAGACGGAACATGCATGTGCATCATTATTTAACAAATTTATGGGACATGCATAAACAAACAATAAGGCATAAAGAAATTAATGATGTGTTTCCGAGAACATGTTGGAAAATATTGAGCAGGGTCAGTAAGCTTTATATTTTGTGATTTTCAGCTCAAAATACAATGATATTCAGGATTTGGTCTAAAAATTGAGGACAAATATTGGGGTCGGACCCTATTTGCTAGGTAGTGTCGGGTTCTCAGAAACACATCATTTTATATGCCTAAAATCATGCAAACGAGGTCGTTTACATACCACAGCAGGAAATAGTTTTGTACCGTGCAGGATAGAGACATAAGTCCCCACTGCAAATCTAAGGAATTGTGTATCCCAACTAAATTATTAAATATGAAAGCAATACAATAATCAAAGCAATTATGACACAGGAATATATAGATGATAAAACGTTTTAATGAAAGGGAATGCAGACAACCCCAATCCAAAGCAGAGTATCAGAAGTACAATATCCAGAAGAAAAAATGTGGATCGCCAAAAGTTGGTAAAAGCAAAATTTAGGTAATGTGTGCTTTTTGAAATAGTAAAAAAGAAAACATTAATGCACCGGACGCCCTCCAAAAGCTGGTGGTGAGGGTTTGTCTGGTGGATGAGAATATGTCAGTAATGTTAGCAAGTACTAGTAATTACCTTGGTAATACCTCCACGACAGACTCTTCCTCCTGCACGACAGACTCGTCCTCCTGCACGACAGACTCTTCCTCCTGCACGACAGACTCCTCCTGCACGACAGACTCTTCCTGCACAACAGACTCGTCCTCCTGCACGACAGACTCGTCTTCCTGCACGACAGAATCTTCCTGCAAGACAGACTCATCTTCCTGCATGACAGACTCGTCCTCCTGCACGACAGACTCTTCCTGCACGACAGACTCATCTTCCTGCACGACAGACTTGTCTTCCTGCACGACAGACTCCTCCTCCTGCACGACAGACTCCTCCTGCACGACAGACTCCTCTTGCACGACACTCTTCCTCCTGCACGACAGACTCCTCCTGCACAACAGACTCCTCCTGCACGACAGACTCATCTTCCTGCACGACAGACTCCTCCTGCACGACAGACTCATCTTCCTGCACGACATACTCTTCCTGCACGACCGACTCATCTTCCTGCACGACAGACTCGTCCTCCTGCACGACAGACTCCTCCTGCATGACAGACTCCTCCTGCACGACATACTCATCTTCCTGCACGACAGACTCATCTTCCTGCACGACAGACTCATCTTCCTGCACGACAGACTGATCTTCCTGCACGACAGACTCGTCCTCCTGCACGACAGACTCCTCCTGCACGACAGACTCCTCCTGCACGACAGACTCTTCCTCCTGCACGACAGACTCCTCCTGCATGACAGACTCGTCCTCCTGCACGACAGACTCCTCCTGCACAACAGACTCCTCCTGCATGACAGACTCATCTTCCTGCACGACAGACTCGTCTTCCTGCACGACAGACTCCTCCTCTTGCACGACAGACTCCTCCTGCACGACAGACTCCTCTTGCACGACAGACTCTTCCTCCTGCACGACAGACTCCTCCTGCACGACAGACTCATCTTCCTGCACGACAGACTCCTCCTGCTTGACAGACTCATCTTCCTGCACGACATACTCTTCCTGCACGACCGACTCATCTTCCTGCACGACAGACTCGTCTTCCTGCACGACAGACTCCTCCTCTTGCACGACAGACTCCTCCTGCACGACAGACTCCTACAGCAATACAATAATCAAAGCAATTATGACACAGGAATATATAGATGATAAAACGTTTTAATGAAAGGGAATGCAGACAACCCCAATCCAAAGCAGAGTATCAGAAGTACAATATCCAGAAGAAAAAATGTGGATCGCCAAAAGTTGGTAAAAGCAAAATTTAGGTAATGTGTGCTTTTTGAAATAGTAAAAAAGAAAACATTAATGCACCGGGCGCCCTCCAAAAGCTGGTGGTGAGGGTTTGTCTGGTGGATGAGAATATGTCAGTAATGTTAGCAAGTACTAGTAATTACCTTGGTAATACCTCCACGACAGACTCTTCCTCCTGCACGACAGACTCGTCCTCCTGCACGACAGACTCTTCCTCCTGCACGACAGACTCTTCCTGCACAACAGACTCGTCCTCCTGCACGACAGACTCGTCTTCCTGCACGACAGAATCTTCCTGCAAGACAGACTCATCTTCCTGCATGACAGACTCGTCCTCCTGCACGACAGACTCTTCCTGCACGACAGACTCATCTTCCTGCACGACAGACTTGTCCTCCTGCACGACGGACTCCTCCTGCATGACAGACTCCTCCTGCACAACAGACTCTTCCTCCTGCACGACAGACTCCTCCTGCACGACAGACTCTTCCTGCACGAGAGACTCCTCCTGCACGACAGACTCCTCCTGCACGACAGACTCATCTTCCTGCACGACAGACTCATCCTCCTGCACGACAGACTCTTCCTGCACGACAGACTCGTCCTCCTGCACGACAGACTCCTCCTGCATGACAGACTACTCCTGCACGACAGACTCCTCCTGCACGACAGACTCGTCTTCCTGCACGACAGACTCCTCCTGCACGACAGACTCGTCTTCCTGCATGACAGACTCGTCCTCCTGCACGACAGACTCTTCCTGCACGACACTCATCTTCCTGCACGACAGACTCGTCTTCCTGCACGACAGACTCGTCCTCCTGCACGACAGACTCCTCCTGCACGACATACTCGTCCTCCTGCACGACAGACTCTTCCTGCACGACAGACTCATCTTCCTGCACGACAGACTCATCTTCCTGCACGACAGACTGATCTTCCTGCACGACAGACTGATCTTCCTGCACGACAGACTCGTCCTCCTGCACGACAGACTCCTCCTGCACGACAGACTCTTCCTCCTGCACGACAGACTCCTCCTGCACTACAGACTCCTCCTGCATGACAGACTCCTCCTGCACAACAGACTCCTCCTGCACAACAGACTCCTCCTGCACGACAGACTCATCTTCCTGCACGACAGACTCGTCTTCCTGCACGACAGACTCCTCCTCCTGCACGACAGACTCCTCCTGCACGACAGACTCCTCTTGCACGACACTCTTCCTCCTGCACGACAGACTCCTCCTGCACAACAGACTCCTCCTGCACGACAGACTCATCTTCCTGCACGACAGACTCCTCCTGCACGACAGACTCATCTTCCTGCACGACATACTCTTCCTGCACGACCGACTCATCTTCCTGCACGACAGACTCGTCCTCCTGCACGACAGACTCCTCCTGCATGACAGACTCCTCCTGCACGACATACTCATCTTCCTGCACGACAGACTCATCTTCCTGCACGACAGACTCATCTTCCTGCACGACAGACTGATCTTCCTGCACGACAGACTCGTCCTCCTGCACGACAGACTCCTCCTGCACGACAGACTCCTCCTGCACGACAGACTCTTCCTCCTGCACGACAGACTCCTCCTGCACTACAGACTCCTCCTGCACGACAGACTCCTCCTGCACAACAGACTCCTCCTGCATGACAGACTCATCTTCCTGCACGACAGACTCGTCTTCCTGCACGACAGACTCCTCCTCTTGCACGACAGACTCCTCCTGCACGACAGACTCCTCTTGCACGACAGACTCTTCCTCCTGCACGACAGACTCCTCCTGCACAACAGACTCCTCCTGCACGACAGACTCATCTTCCTGCACGACAGACTCCTCCTGCTTGACAGACTCATCTTCCTGCACGACATACTCTTCCTGCACGACCGACTCATCTTCCTGCACGACAGACTCGTCCTCCTGCACGACAGACTCCTCCTGCATGACAGACTCCTCCTGCATGACATACTCTTCCTCCTGCACGACATACTCCTCCTGCACGACAGACTCTTCCTGCACGACAGACTCCTCCTGCATGACAGACTCGTCCTCCTGCATGACAGACTCCTCCTGCACGACAGACTCATCTTCCTGCACGACAGACTCCTCCTGTACGACAGACTTATCTTCCTGCACGACAGACTCCTCGTGTACGACAGACTTATCTTCCTGCACGACAGACTCCTCCTGCACAACAGACTCTTCTTCCTGCACGACAGACTCCTCCTGCATGACACTCATCTTCCTGCAAGACAGACTCTTCCTCCTGCACGAGAGACTCCTCCTCCTGCACGAGAGACTCCTCCTGCACGACAGACTCCTCCTGCACGACAGACTCTCCCTGCACGACAGACTCATCTTCCTGCACGACAGACTCATCTTCCTGCACGACAGACTCCTCCTGCACGACAGACTCCTCCTGCACAACAGACTCTTCTTCCTGCACGACAGACTCCTCCTGCATGACACTCATCTTCCTGCAAGACAGACTCTTCCTCCTGCACGAGAGACTCCTCCTCCTGCACGAGAGACTCCTCCTGCACGACAGACTCCTCCTGCACGACAGACTCTCCCTGCACGACAGACTCATCTTCCTGCACGACAGACTCATCTTCCTGCACGACAGACTCATCTTCCTGCACGACAGACTCATCCTCCTGCACGACAGACTCCTCCTGCACGACAGACTCTTCCTCCTGCACGACAGACTCCTCCAGCACGACAGACTCCTCCTGCACGACAGACTCCTCCAGCACGACAGACTCCTCCTGCACGACAGACTCATCTTCCTGCACAACATACTCCTCCTCCTGCACGACAGACTCCTCCTGCACGACAGACTCCTCCTGCACAACAGACTCCTCCTGCACGACATACTCTTCTTCCTGCACAACACTCATCTTCCTGCACGACAGACTCTTCCTCCTGCACGACAGACTCCTCCTCCTGCACGACAGACTCCTCCTGCACGACAGACTCCTCCTGCACGACAGACTCTTCCTCCTGCACGACAGACTCTTCCTCCTGCACGACAGACTCTTCCTGCACGACAGACTCATCTTCCTGCACGACAGACTCATCTTCCTGCACGACAGACTCGTCCTCCTGCACGACAGACTCTTCCTCCTGCACGACAGACTCCTCCTGCACGACAGACTCATCTTCCTGCACGACAGACTCGTCTTCCTGCACGACAGACTTGTCCTCCTCCCCCAACGCCTCAATCAGGTGGTCCACGAAACTGTCAGACATTGACTCATCCAGCAGATCTAGATCCAACACCCAGGAAACATCAATTGGTAGTAATGGAACAAAATGATTGGGTATCCAGTGCTCGTTTTTAGCTCACCTGAGCTTTGCTCAAGGTGAGTTATTGTGATCGCCTTTTGTCCGGCGTCCGGCGTGGGTCAATTTGGATGAAATTTCACAGAAAGCATCCTCTCAATGACCTCACCAGAATTCCTTCAAATTTTTGGGATCCATGCAAAATTCTGGTTTCCATGGCAACGAAACCGAAAAAACTTCAAAATTCTTCTTCTCCCAAACTGGTTGGCAGATTTTCAAATAATTTTGTAGAAATGTTCCTTAGATGACCCTCTATCAGATTCCTTCAAGCCATGTTGATTGGTTGAAAAACATGGCCGCCAGGGGGGGCGGGGCGGGGCTATTTTGCCTTATATGGCTATAGTGAAAACTTAAAAAATCTTCTCCGAAAGTGTCAGGCTGATTTTCAAATAATTTTGTAGAAATGTTCCTTGGGTGACCCTCTATCAGATTCCTTCAAGCCATGTTGATTGGTTGAAAAACATGGCCGCCAGGGGGGGCGGGGCTATTTTGCCTTATTAGGCTATAGTGCAAACTTAAAAAAATCTTCTCCTCCAAAAGTGTCAGGCCGATTTTCAAATAATTCTGTAGAAATGTTCCTTGGGTGATCCTCTATCAGATTCCTTCAAGCCATGTTGATTGGTCAAAAAGCATGGCCGCCAGGGGGCGGCGCTATTTTGCCTTTTATGGCTATAGTGAAAACTTAAAAAATCTTCTTCTCCATAAGTGTCGGGCCGATTTTCAAATACTTTTGTAGAAATGTTCCTTGGGTGACCCTCTATCAGATTCCTTCAAGCCATGTTGATTGGTCAAAAAACATGGCCGCCAAGGGGTGGGGCTTTTTTGCCTTATATGGCCAAAGTGAAAACCTAAAAAATCTTCTTCCTCCGAAAGTGTCAGGCTGATTTTTAAATAATTTTGTAGAAATGTTCCTTGGATGACCCTCTATCAGATTCCTTCAAGCCAAGTTGATTGGTCGAAAAACTTGGCCGCCAGGGGGGGTGGGGCTATTTTGCCTTATATGGCTTTAGTGAAAACTTAAAAAATCTTCTTCTCCGAAAGTGTCAGGCCGATTTTCAAATAATTTTGTAGAAATGTTCCTAGGGTGACCCTCTATCAGATTCCTTCAAGCCAAGTTGATTGGTCGGAAACTATGGCTGCCAGGGGGCTTATATAGCTAAAGTGAAAAAAAAAACAGGTGAGCGATTCCAGGGCCATCATGGCCCTCTTGTTTAGATCAAACCTTGTGCTTGTCCACATCAGGTGTACTGGCTGGCTGCATGTTGCTCGGTTTCTTGGGTAAATCTTTCGGTGAAGGTGGTTCCTCACATTCGGATTACCCTTTTTAGGATACACCGAAATCACCTCACATCCTAGAATGGTCGATAGAGCATGGATTTGCCAGATGCTCATGTACTCCTTGTCCTTTGTTATTGCCATCACTTCTTGCTTGAAAATTTGTTCCACCACTTTGGGAGTCAACACGTCCACACAATTGTACACCTCCGAATACATTGCATAGGAATTTGCTAATTGTCCTTTCCCTTTTTTGTTTTCCGGCAAACCTTGGCACAGGGTGTCCTCCTCCAAGTAGGTTGACGAGTGCAAAGTCAATTCTGAGACTATCCGCACTCGCATCTCCATGTATGCTTTCTCATGATTGTATGCCAGGACGGATGCGGTCCTAGCCAGACAATTGCCGTCACCCAGTACGTGTGCAGGATACTTCTGGGATACTTCTGGTATATCATCAGGAAGCAGGTTTTTGGCAACGCCATCCACACTGTGATTTCCGGACAAGATACTGGCTTGTATCATGGGCTCTATGCTCTGTAGATGCTTCTGCACAATGAAAGTCTTCTGTTTCAAAATATCAAATGTCGCTGAATTTTGCAAACATACAAGTACATTTTCAAAGTTATTGCTGGCCAAAATAGTCTGTTCTGATGCTGGCAGTTCTGGCGTAACATCAACAGTGTCACTGTCTCTGGCTTTGGAAGATCGTGCGGCTGGTTTTGGCAGTTTTGGCGCAACATCAACAGTGTCACCGCCCCTGGCTTTGGAAGATCGTGCGGCTGGTTTTGGCAGTTTTGGCGCAACATCAACAGTGTCACCACCCCTGGCTTTGGAAGATCGTGCGGCTGGTTTTGGCAGTTTTGGCGTAATATCAACAGTGTCCCTGCCACTGGCTTTGGAAGATCGTGTGGATGGTTTTGGCGCAACATCAACAGTGTCACCGCCCCAGGCTTTGGAAGATCGTGCGGCTGGTTTTGGCAGTTTTGGCGTAATATCAACAGTGTCCCTGCCACTGGCTTTGGAAGATCGTGTGGATGGTTTTGGCAGTTTTGGCACAACATCAACAGTGTCACCGCCCCTGGCTTTGGAAGATCGGGTTGATGGTTTTGGCAGTTTTGCCGTAACAGCAACAGCGCCCCTGGCTTTTGAAGATCGTGTTGATGGTTTTGGCATTTTTGGTATAACTGCAGCGCTGTCACTGCCCCTGGCTTTGGACGATCGTATTGGTGGTTTTGACAGTTCTGGCTTACCAGTAGACAGATCGACGATTTGATATACATCCACATATTTCTCATTTTCACATTTTGTGTTTTCCACTGACGACGAACATGCGTCACAGTAGCAGGACAGCTTGCGTACACCGACTTTTCCAGGAGACACCATTTTGATCTGATGTATTCCTCTTGTTCCTTTTATGGTCTTGGCACTGTGTGGTCGTGTACGATCAATTTCTTCTGTCCTAACCAGCATGAAGTCACACCTGGAGTGATTGCAGGCCTCTTCCTCACCAGCCCCTCTCGTCAGGTTCTCCGCACAGTACTTGTACATCTCCTCAGAATTTCTCACTATGGCATTTCTGTTTTTGACAGCTCGACCAACACTGGATTTGACCACGGCTGTCACCCCATCTGAGGGCCCCTTCCCATGCCGGGAGCCGAAATACGATCGGTTAACATTCACGCCAAGATATTCCATGCCATTGCTGATGTCCTCAAATGTATTGCAGCTCTTGTATTGGGCAGCACAGCCATCGGAAAACTCCAGTATAGATGACATGTCTACACTGTCTTTTTGCAACTTTTGGACTGCTAGTTTTTCAAAGTGATTGACAGTAAAGCAATCATGCTTTAAATCATCCGTCAGCACAACTAGTTCATGCCGAGTTACCTTTGTTGGACATCTGGGACACTGGTAGAAGCACACCAATGGGTGAATTGTAACCTGGGAATGGCCATCCCAATGCAGCTGCTGGGGTTCATCTTGGTGTGAACACACATAGTTCTGCCCAAAGTCCATAACCATGACGACTGTTCTAGGTGGGATGCTTGATGTCAGTGACTGGAATTGTTTGTACTGCCAACTGGCATTGAATTTATGCAGCGCGAAATCCTGTAGGTCTTCCTGCAGAATGTTAGTCAGTTGGTTCAAAGGACCGGTCACCGAACAGAGACACATCTTTCTCTTATCCCCACTCTTAACATTCTCCCACCTGTGCCAATTAATCCACAGTCTCCACCTTGTGCATGGCCAAATGCTGAATTGCATCCGTTATGAGATGGATTCCACAACTTTTACATTCCTGACGAATACACTCCATCCTGTGAAATGTTGTTGTGGTACTGCACAAAGTGCTATTTACCATCGTGCGTTCATCTGAAACCATTTCTCGGAGTGTGGAACACCTCTTACATGTGAATTTTGCAGCCTTCTTGACAGCCTCCCCCAATTGAGAAAACAAATTTCGCACAGACAGTTTCTCATTTTTTGTTGACTTTCCAATTTGACATCTTTTGGTCTGTTGCTTTGAAATGTAGTCAATCCGACTGGATCATGCTCTTGCTCACTACACTCTTTCTTGTACTGGAGGAACTCCTTCCGGACAGACAATCGCAACGCTCTGCATGCCCCATGCTTGTTCACTCGTTTTACGTCCGGGAGCACCACAGACACGTCAGCACGTCTGTAAAAGTCATTTACAGTTCTAATTCTTTTTACAGAAATTGTGTCAGCTCTATAGTGTGTGACGCCATCTCCTTTTTTGTTAATCTTCTGTAGGTAGGACCATCTTAGGCCCAACTTTCTTGCATTTGCACGTAAAGACAGGCTGTTTTTGCATGCCGCATTGACAATTGTGGCTCTTAACTTGTTGTTAGCCTTCGTTCTACAGACTTTTAGGTCATCCAGTTTGGAAGTTATTCCAGACAGAATATTTCTTCTGGTGGTACCTCTGTGTGTTTTATCAGATGAAGTTTCCATTCTGCATTCCTCCATTGCCCTCTTTTTTCTCGGGGTTGCATTCTTTAGAATATGTTGAATAACTTTCGCAAATTTTCCAGGTGACTTGGGCAGTGCGTTTCTTGCTCTAGATGCATAAACTCTCAAGTTGCTTTTGCTGTCCGGTGTGTAAAGTTTGACATGAATTTGAAGTATTCTTCTCGATTCTTGTTTTCTAAGGCGCCAATACTCTTTTTTTCTCCTGCCTTTGTCGTTTGGTTGGTCGTTTGGTGGTTGTTGATACTGATACTGCCTTACTCTTCTTCTGTCTTCTGTATTTCTTTGCCCTGCAAGATCAACAGAAATTCAATGTACAGTACTACACAATAGCCGAGGCTGTGTATCTTTTTCAAGTACATACTAGGGCTATTATGATTTAATAAAACGTATGTATATATTTTAAAATGCACAACCATGTGCACAAATCCAGACAGCACATATAACACAGATGCAGTTTCAAAATATATACAATAGGGCTCCAGTTGATTAGTCTAATGGTCAGATGCAGTCTATATTTTTAAGTAATCCTACAATAGTTTATTATTATTGACAAGTTGCATTTGTTAGATTGAATTCATACAGTGAACTTTATAATATCTTGAAACACACGTTAATATAGTGGTGATCGAACTTGTGATTGGCAGGAACTTGTCTAATCTAGGGGTCTATTATATAAATATTATCTTCGAGGAAAATAAAAATAAATAATGTACTGTTAAAGTCTGACCAATTAGATACCTTTCTCTTGCTTGTACTCGTTGTCGTAGAAGTTTTTGCAATGCGTCCTCATCCCCATCTTCGCATTTAGCCTTGAAGGTTTGTCTCATGTCTCGCTGCCGTGTGCTTTCCTTTCTTCGATAACTGAAATAATTTAAGAATATATTTGTTCAAGTTAAAAACTTGTCAAGAGACTACGAAACAACATACATGTTACGATGATGTGTACATTTCTAGTACATGATTATAATATCCAACTGACTACTCATAGAGTGCTTTAGAAGGATTTAAAAATATTATGCTTATGAATAGATTACAAGTATTATTAACAAACTCAAAATATTTTTTGGGAACCAAATGCCCCTTATGTATTGTTCTATTTATTGCATGCAATGAGCAAAATGTGACCAATAAACGTAGGTGAAAATAATAGGACCAAAATATGATAATGATGCATACTAAGACTTCACACACCATCAGCTTAATATAATAGGATCAATAACTTGAAAATATCATAGAAAAGACTGGCAGTGGCAGGTGATATTAAAATGGGAAAATAATTTACCAAAACTTTGGTTTGGCAGGACAAAATATTACATTACCTTTCTGCATGTTGGCCGTTTCTGACTTTCTCCCTATAACGGCGCTGTCTATCTCTGGATAAATCCACTGATGTCTGAGCAGGAGTGCTGCAAATATACAGACAAAATATTCAGTAGATAGCAAAACAAAGATGGTCAGCTATCAATGTGCACTAAAACCATGCGTGTACATCCAACGTATTATTTGATTCGTTAACACCCTTATTCATAATGCAGGAATGGAACTTAACAGGGGCCCACCTGCCCAGGGTAACCACATTTTGAGGTGCCCCCTTAGAATTTGGAGGAAATCGCCTATAACTTCAGTTTAAAGTTGGGCATTTTTAAATGGTGCAACCAATACATAAAATTTAAGCTCCATCCCTTCAATACTGTGAACGTATTTTTATTTGTGGTGTACCAATTTTCGTTGATTTCGTGGTTCGGCTTATACACGAAATTAAGATGTCAACGAAAATTTTATCAGCCTTTCTGTTCAATTTTTTAATTATATACACTGACTGTCATTTTTTAAGTTCAAGTTCATCTGCATTTGAATGTTGAGGTCGATGTACACTTTTCTATAATCTGCTACACAAATTATATACTGTGTGCACCAGCCTCAACGTTCTTACGCAGATGAATGCAAAAACAAAATTGACAGTCAATCCTATATAGCTATCAATAGCTACATGTATAGTGTATCTTTTTTTCAGATACAGTTATTTAGAATAGATCATCAATGGAAGCCTACTGCATTTATCTCACCTTTCTTTTGCAAACTTGATCCGAAGATCATATTTTGCCTTCTTGGGCCTTGGTGGGTTGGACTCCATTTCAGAAACTTAAAATATAAAAGGAAAGCTTAAATTAGCGCTACAGTTGACCAATGTCCAGTGTACCGTATACGTATTGATATAATTATGAACTATTTTGCCTATGTAAATATATTTAAGCTGCGTGATGATAAACATGACCTATTTTCTTATAGTTATCCACATTGACATTTTATAAAATTTGGGAGTTATAACTATTAATTACTGAAGATAAGATGAGCAGGGATATAAATTAACATGAGCCCTGTCGCCCGGGGCTCATCAAACCTGATTTTGATGAGCAGGGCTCATGAGTTTTTCATTATTGTAGCCCAGCTGGCTACTGAGAAAACAGAGGAAGATGCATGTTCTTCACAAATTTGAGTCTACCCACAGTAAAAAAAAAGCAGTGATGTTTCAGTAAATTTGGTGAATAATTACAGAATAACTGCTGTAAATAATCAATTATTGATTAATCCAAAGAAGCATAAGTTTAACACTTGGAAGTGTGAATATCTACATATATATAGAGACACTTTGCAAGCATGTGTGTATTGTATGTGACTTTTGACCACTGTCGCGTTTACCAACCTGTAATCCAGATGTCCACAGTGACATAAGTTAATATGTTGTCTTTCTGATTATCAAAAATACATTGTATTTTGAAAATACAGAAGAAAAACATATCCAAATGACTAATATGACTCAAATCCTTCATAAAACCAACATATTTTTTATTAATGTTCCCAATATGCATGACTTGCGATATGTGCTAGTATTGTATGTGACTGTTGACAAGTGTCTAATGAATGAAATGTGCTATACAGTGTCCATAGTGACATACATGACAATTTTTAGCTCACCTGTGCACGAAGTGCTCAGGGTGAGTTATTGTGATCGCCCTATGTCCGGCGTCCGTTGTCCGTCGTCCGTCAACATTTTCTCCTCTGTAACCGGTGGGTCAACTGGGATGAAACTTCACAGAAAGCATCCTCTCAATGTCCTCACCAGAATTCCTTAAAATTTTTGGGATCCATGCAGAATTCTGGTTTCCATGGCAACGAAATGAAAAAAACTTCAAAATTCTTAAAAAATCTTCTCCTCCGAAAGTGTCAGGCCGATTTTCAAATTATTTTGTAGAAATGATCCTTGGGTGACCCTCTATCAGATTCCTTCAAGCCATGTTGATTGGTCGAAAAACATGGCCGCCAGGAGGGGGGGGGGGGCTATTTTGCCTTATATGGCTATAGTGCAAACTTAAAAAATCTTCTCCTCCAAAAGTGTCAGGCCGATTTTCAAATAATTTTGTAGAAATGTTCCTTGGGTGACCCTCTATTAGATTCCTTCAAGCCATGTTGATTGGTTGAAAAACATGGCCGCCAGGGGGCGGGGCTATTTTGCCTTTTATGGTTATAGTGAAAACTTAAAAAATCTTCAACATCTTCTCCTCAGTAACCAGTGGGTCAATTGGGATGAAACTTCACAGAAAGCATCCTCTCAATGACCTCACCAGAATTCCTTCAAATTATTGGGATCCATGCAGAATTCTGGTTTCCATGGCAACGAAACGAAAAAAACTTCAAAATTCTTCTCCTCCCAAATTGGTTGGCAGATTTTGAACTTATTTTGTAGAAATGTTCCTTGGGTGACTCTCTATCAGATTCCTTGAAGCCATGTTGATTGGTCGAAAATCATGGCCGCCAGGGGGGGCGGGGCTTTTTTGCCTTATATAGCTATAGTGCAAACTTAAAAAATCTTCTTCTCCAAAAGTGTCAGGCCGATTTTCAAATAATTTTGTAGAAATGTTCCTTGGATGACCCTCTATCAGATTCCTTCAAGCCATGTTGATTGGTCAAAAAACATGGCCACAAGGGGTCGGGGCTATTTTGCCTTTTATGGCTATAGTGAAAACTTAAAAAATCTTCTCCTCCAAAACTGTCAGGCCGATTTTCAAATAATTTTGTAGAAATGTTCCTAGGGTGACCCTCTATCAGATTCCTTCAAGCCAAGTCGATTGGTCGGAAACTATGTCCGCCAGATGGCGGGGCTTATATAGCTAAAGTGAAAAAAAAAATCAGGTGAGCGATTCCAGGGCCATCATGGCCCTCTTGTTTCAACTTACTGTCAAGAACTTAGTTTTCTTCGTCCTCAACACCTTGATGTTGCAGTACTGGCCCCGCTGTTAGACAGTATTACTATTAAATACAATTATGGTCACAAATCATTCAGCTGTATGATATAACTAATGTAGGTGATGATGGACTTCGCCTGTACAACAGTGTGTCCACAGTGACATACATCATAATATACTAGTACATCATAGAAATAAGAGAAGATTAAAATATAATTTACATGGCTACACGGAATCAACCATTCACAGAAACATTTGATATGACTTATCAACATTTGGACGAGCCTGAATACCAAGTTAGGATGTGCTTCACAATGTACATAACCGTTGACCTTTGTCAGATGCAATACACTTGGAACAAGCCAGTCAAGTTGAGTCAACAGTCATGCACATTACTTATACCGAGTCATCTCTTGCACCATATTGTTGTATTGTTTGAGGTATGGAAATCGGGAATACCTCAGCATAAATTACATGGAATGGGATGTGAATACATCCAAAAAAATAGAGAAAGACACTTTGCAAGCATGTGTGTATTGTATGTGACTTTTGACCACTGTCGCGTTTACCAACCTGTAATCCAGATGTCCACAGTGACATACGTTAATAGGTTGTCTTTCTGATTATCAAAAATACATTGTATTTTGAAAATACAGAAGAAAAACATATCCAAATGACTAATATGACTCAAATCTTTCATAAAACCAACAGATTTTATATTAATGTTCCCAATATACATGACTTGCGATATGTGACTGTTGACAAGTGTCTAATGAATAAAATGTGCTTATACAGTGTCCATAGTGACAAACGTGACAATTTGTCCAGTTTATACTGACAGAAACTTAGTTTCCTGTGTAATCAAACAAGTCGATCTTGCAGTACTGACCTCGCTGTTAATATTAAATACAATTATCATCATAATTCCTTCAGTTGTATTAAAAAACTAACGTAGGTGATGATGGACTTTGTCAGTGCAACAAGAAAGTTTATAAACTTCATGGAATGTCAACAGTCATGAACATTACTCGTAACATAATTTGATGTGTAAATATTGCTTCAAGTGCTATTGAAATTTAATCAATGATCAAATCTATTTAACAATGAGCATTTGGTATAAAATATGTAAATTCTGAAATTGTTACTTGTAAAAACGTATATAAACAAGTACTGTATGTGACTGTTGACAAGTGTCTAATGAATAAAATGTGCTTATACAGTGTCCATAGTGACAAACGTGACAATTTGTCCAGTTTATACTGACAAAAACTTAGTTTTGTGTGTAATCAAACAAGTTGATGTTGCGCAGTACTGACCTCGCTATTAATTTTAAATACAATTATGATCATAATTCCTTCAGTTGTATTAAAAAACTAACGTAGGTGATGATGGACTTTGTCAGTGCAACAAGAAAGTTTATAAACTTCATGGAATGTCAACAGTCATGAACATTACTCGTAACATAATTTGATGTGTAATATATTGCTTCAAGTGCTATTGAAATTTAATCGATGATCAAATCTATTTAACAATGAGCATTTGGTATAAAATATGTAAATTCTGCAATGGTTACTTGTAAAAACGTATATAAACAAGTACTGTATGTGACTGTTGACAAGTGTCTAATGAATAAAATGTGCTTATACAGTGTCCATAGTGACAAACGTGACAATTTGTCCAGTTTATACTGACAGAAACTTAGTTTCCTGTGTAATCAAACAAGTCGATGTTGCACTAATGACCTTGCTGAATATTAAATACAATTATGATCATAATTCCCCCAGTTGTAGTATAAAACTAATGTAGGTGACGTACGTACGTGTCCAATGACCACCGCATGACGAAACAAAACAAAACCAAAACAGGAATCAGTCGTCCATCGTCACGCACGTCAGGATTTTATTATTCATTGTAAACGATTCACAAGATAATCTCTAACCATCACCACAAGTAGTCATAGAAATATGCTATACACTTTTATGGCATATTGTTATATTGGTGTATATTATATCAATGGTTTGTTTGCTTATTGTATGCACGGTACATGACGATGGACTGCCGTCAGAAATACAATTTTGGTCCGTAGTCACGTACACGACGGTCACCATTTTGACACAATCGTCATAACCACATGTGGTCCTCATCAGACTTAGTTGAAGACTTTCGCATTTCGTGTCAAAAGTGTAATGACAATGCCCGATAACTCCATATACACGGCTGCTATGTATGTTTCTACACATTTCGCAGTGGTTGACACCGTACGTGACGGGCATATTGTACGTGATTTCCCCCAAAAGGTTGGACAACAAATTTTTTACCTCGTCTCTGCAGCCATTCTGATAAATGGAAAGGTCAAAACGAGGCTTGTCTGCAGAAATCGGTGACGTTGTACACACCCAAAGTACTGATGACGCAATGTTTAGCATGCGTTCAATTTTAACAAAGTTCAAAGCTCGCGTTACGTACGTGACCCACTTTTAGGTCAGTGACTGTTGTAAAATATTATCCGATGTCTGATCGTATCTTCTATAGGAAAGCACAACAAACAATTGTATGAATGAAATGGAGGATAACCTAAGTTATACACACAAACGCACCATCCAAGTTGAGTTGCAGACAATGGAGACAACATTTTATTTTCAGCTCGAAAAATGTTGACATAAGTCACGTACATAACATCATATTTAAAATGTAATAAAAAACACACATAATCACTACAAAATTGTGTTTTATTCAATATAAACATAATTTCAATATACTATCTACAAATACAAACTGTAAAATATCAGATAAACAGACAGTAATATAAAGTAATGCACTCTGCAAAATAGGTCCAATGAAAATGTAACGCTTTTTACGCGTAAAATGACCGTATTTTTTAAACTTAAAATGCTGCAAAAACATATTGGATGTGTTCTCAATTGACATATCTTGGATATATATATACTATATAATATATTGGTAATTGATATAAAACATCAATCCCAAATTAACTAAACCTAATTTGTCAAAATAACACTTTAAACTCAGCTACCCCCACTGGCCTCCTTTAGCTCGTTTGTACCCATATGTCAAAATATACACAATTACTATAGAAGTCTCCCTGTTTTGGGTCTTGTTCAGCTATTTACAATCCTTGGACTCCCATAGTGATAACAAGACAAATTAAGTGCTGTAGCACCTCTAATACATTTAAAATACAACTTACTAAGCTTCGTCATTTCTACAATAAACCAGTGGTCTCTCTGTCCACTCCACCACCTTGACGGGCCATTTCATCTTTTTTGGTATTCCCGGCAAGCCAGACCAGTAGTAAAGTTCATCCATTGTCTGAAAATTTTCCAGTATATGCTGTTTAGGAATACATGCCATCACTTACAAAAATAATTCAAGGACATTTTTAGGATAGTAATAATAGTGTCTGTATCTATGCAGCCAGGATAGTGTCTTTCATAAGGACAAGGGATGTAACAAACATCTGGGATGCTTTAGCCAATAACACACATAACCAGCCCCAAAAATAATACAGGTTCATTGTGGTATGGTGAAGATTACATTGATAAATGAGATTTAAGCTTTAACAAGAGATGTTTGTCAAACATTATGCCCCCCCTGAGCGCCATGTTGTCAGGAATATTAGGACAATTGAGTAAAATGTGCATGGACCAAAATGCCAGTTGACCTTGACCTTTGACCAAATGACCTCAAAATAAATAGGGTTCAACTCCTGGTCAGGCCCAACCTCCAAGTCAACTTTGAGGACCATAGGTCCAGGCATTATTGAGTTATCACTCAGACAAGCTTAAAAAGGGTTTTGTGTTCAAGGTCACTGTGACCTTGACCTTCGACCCAATGACCTCAAAATAAATAGGGTTCATGTACTGGTCAGGTCCAGGTATTGTTAAGTTATCACTCGGACAAGCTTAAAAAAGGTTTTTGTGTTCAAGGTCACTGTGACCTTGACCTTTGACCTCAAAATAAATAGGGTTCGTCTACTGATCAGGCCCAACCTCCAAGTCAAGTTTGAGGACCATAGGTCCAGGCATAGTTGAGTTATCACTTGGACAAGCTTAAGTTGATTGGTCAAAAAACATGGCTGCCAGGGGGGCGGGGCTATTTTGCCTTATATGGCTATAGTGAAAACTTAAAAAATCTTCTCCTCCGAAAGTGTCTGACCGATTTTCAAATAATTTTGTAGAAATGTTCCTTGGATGACCCTCTATTAGATTCCTTCAAGCCATGTTGATTGGTTGAAAAACATGGCCGCCAGGGGGGGGCAGGGCTATTTTGCCTTATATGGCTATAGTGAAAACTTAAAAAATCTTCTTCTCCGAAAGTGTCAGGCCAATTTTCAAATAATTTTGTAGAAATGTTCCTTAAGTGACCCACTTTCAGATTCCTTCAAGCCATGTTGATTGGTAAAAAAACATGGCCACCAGGGGGGCAGGGCTATTTTGCCTTATATGGCTATAGTGAAAACTTAAAAAATCTTCTTCTCCGAAAGTGTCAGGCTGATTTTTAGCTCACCTGAGCTTTGCTCAAGGTGAGTTATTGTGATCGCCTTTTGTCCGGCGTCGTGCGTCCGTCGTGCGTCGTGTGTCAACTTCTTCTCCTCAGTAACCAGTGGGTCAATTTGGATGAAACTTCACAGAAAGCATCCTCTCAATGACCTCACCAGAATTCCTTCAAATTTTTGGGATCCATGCAAAATTCTGGTTTCCATGGCAACGAAACCGAAAAAACTTCAAAATTCTTCTTCTCCCGAATTGGTTGGCAGATTTTCAAATAATTTTGTAGAAATGTTCCTTGGATGACCCTCTATCAGATTCCTTCAAGCCGTGTTGATTGGTCGAAAAACATGGCCGCCAGGGGGGGCGGGGCTATTTTGCCTTATATGGCTATAGTGAAAACTTAAAAAATCTTCACCTCCGAAAGTGTCAGGCTGATTTTCAAATAATTTTGTAGAAATGTTCCTTGGGTGACCCTCTATCAGATTCCTTCAAGCCATGTTGATTGGTCGAAAAACATGGCAGCCAGGGGGGGCGGGGCTATTTTGCCTTATATGGCTATAGTCCAAACTTAAAAAATCTTCTCCAAAAGTGTCAGGCCGATTTTCAAATAATTTTGTAGAAATGTTCCTTGGGTGATCCTCTATCAGATTCCTTCAAGCCATGTTGATTGGTCAAAAAACATGGCCGCCAGGGGGCGGGGCTATTTTGCCTTTTATGGCTATAATGAAAACTTAAAAAATCTTCTCCTCCATAAGTGTCAGGCCGATTTTCAAATAATTTTGTAGAAATGTTCCTTGGGTGACCCTCTATCAGATTCCTTCAAGCAATGTTGATTGGTCGAAAAACATGGCCGCCAAGGGGCGGGGGCTATTTTGCCTTATATGGCCAAAGTATAAACTTAAAAAATCTTCAACATCTTCTCCTCAGTAACCAGTGGGTCAATTGGGATGAAACTTCACAGAAAGCATCCTCTTAATGACCTCACCAGAATTTCTTCAATTTTTTTGGGATCCATGCAGAATTCTTGTTTCCATGGCAACAAAACGAAAAAAACTTCAAAATTCTTCTTCTCCCAAACTGGTTGGCAGATTTTCAAATAATTTTGTAGAAATGTTCCTTGGATGACCCTCTACCAGATTCCTTTAAGCCATGTTGATTGGTCAAAAAACATGGCCACCAGGGGGGCGGGGCTATTTTGCCTTATATGGCTATAGTCCAAACTTAAAAAATCTTCTCCTCCGAAAGTGTCAGGCTGATTTTCAAATGATTTTGTAGAAATGTTCCTTGGGTGACCCTCTATTAGATTCCTTGAAGCCATGTTGATTGGTCGATAAACATGGCCGCCAGGGGGGGGGGGGGCGGGGCTATTTTGCCTTATATGGCTATAGTGCAAACTTAAAAAATCTTCTTCTCCAAAAGTGTCGGCCCGATTTTCAAATAATTTTGTAGAAATGTTCCTTGGATGACCCACTTTCAGATTCCTTCAAGCCATGTTGATTGGTCAAAAAACATGGCCGCCAGTAGGCAGGGCTATTTTGCATTATATGGCTATAGTTAAAACTTAAAAAATCTTCTCCTCCAGTTAAATTGAAAAAAAAAAAACAGGTGAGCGATCCAGGGCCATCATGGCCCTCTTGTTTAATCTTCTTCCAGGCTTCATCTTGGGTTCTATCATATTTTTGATTAGCAACTGTGGCTTTTCTTTCTGCCATGGTAATTATGTCATATTTTATTTTCAATGCATTTGAAGGACCCTTTAAATCTTCAAAATCATCCATTGTTGGAATACAGGTGTTCAAAGATGCCTCAACAAGATTGTCAAAATGTGCAGGTCTAAGAAAGTTTGACATCATTTTTGACTTGTCTCCATCCAGTTTCCTCAGTTCAATTAGAAGTCTTGCAGCATGTCTCATGTGTTGTGAAGACCAATAAGAACGTTTGACCTTATTGTCTATGCAGTCTTTTAACCATTTCTCACCTAAACATGTAATAAGGTTGTCTGACTTGGCCAGCAGACCAATTTCATCGTTTCTCATTATCGTAAAGACCTCTTTTATTAGGAAATCTGATACAGAGTCATCAAAGCTCCCCATTTCAATGTCAGACATCACTTTCAAGTGCTTCTTTCTTGGTATGTATGACTGCTCTTGGTTAGGATCAACTGCCTTGCAAGTTTTTTGATGCTTAACAAGGGACGTCTGAAGCATCCATTCGAAACATACAGGACATGGGCCATACAGAGTATGATCAAAGAAATCTGTGGGCCTCCTTGATAAAATAAACAGTCCCTTTTTTAGCTCCACTGGCGCTTATGTCATGGCGAATTGTCCGTCGTGCGTGCGTTAACTTTTTCCTTTAAACGACTTCTTCTCCCTAACCACTTGGCCAATTTGGTTGAAACTTCATGGGAAGCATCCTCTCAATGTCCTCTACTAAATTCCTTCAAAATTTTTTGATCCATTCAAAATTCTGGTTTCCATGGCAACCGAAAGAAAAATATAGTGAGAACTTAAAAAATCTTCTTCTCCGAAAGTGTCAGGCCGATTTTCAAATAATTTTGTAGAAATGTTCCTTGGGTGACCCTTTATTAGATTCCTTCAAGAAATTTTGATTGGGCGAAAAACATGGCCGCCAGGGGGCGGGGCTTTTTTGCCTTATATAGCTATAGTGAAAACTTAAATAATCTTCTTCTCAAAAAGTGTTCAGCAGATTTTCAAATAATTATTTAGAAATGTTCCATGGGTGACCCTCTATCAGATTCCTTCAAGCCATGTTGATTGGTAAAAAAACATGGCCGTCACAGGGCGGGGCTATTTTGCCTATATGGCTAAAGAGCAAACTTAAAAAATCTTCTCCTTCAAAAGTGTCAGGCCGATTTTCAAATAATTTTGTAGAAATGTTCCTTGTGTGAACCTTAATTAGATTCCTTCAAGAAATGTTGATTGGGCGAAAAACATGGCCGCCAGGGGGCGGGGCTTTTTTGCGTTATATACCTATAGTGAAAACTTAAAACATCTTCTTCTCCGAAAGTGTTCAGCCGATTTTCAAATAATTTTGTAGAAATGTTCATTGGGTGACCCTCTATCAGATTCCTTCAAGCCATGTTGATTGGTCGAAAAACATGGCCGCCAGAGGGCGGGGCTATTTTGACTTATATGACCATAGTGAAAACTTAAAAAATCTTCTCCTCCGAAAGTGTCAGGCATATTTTCAAATAATTTTGCAGAAACATTCCTTTGGTGACACTCTACAGGATTCCTTTAAGCCATGGTGGTTGGTAAAAAAAATAGCCACCACAGGGCAGGGCTGTTTGGAGATTTTATTTTTGCCTTATGGCCGTGGAGCGATACTGGCCCTCTTGGGCCTCTTGTTTCATTTTTAGCTCCACTGGCTGAAAGCCAGTCGAGCTTATGTCATGGCGAATTGTCCGTCGTGCGTCCGTGCGTGCGTTAACTTTTCTCCAAAAGTGTTCAGCAGATTTTCAAAAAAAATTGTAGAAATGTTCCATGGGTGACCCTCTATCAGATTCCTTCAAGCCATGTTGATTGTTAAAAAAACATGGCCGTCACAGGGCGGGGCTATTTTGCCTATAATTTATGGCTAAAGAGAAAACTTAAAAAATCTTCTCCTCCAAAAGTGTCAGGCCGATTTTCAAATAATTTTGTAGAAATGTTCCATGGGTGACCCTTTATTAGATTCCTTCAAGAAATGTTGATTGGTTGAAAAACATGGCCGCCAGGGGGCGGGGCTATTTTGCCTTATATAGCTATAGTGAAAACTTGAAAAATCTTCTTCTCCGAAAGTGTTCAGCCGATTTTCAAATGATTTTGTAGAAATGTTCATTGGGTGACCCCCTCTATCAGATTCCTTCAAACATGTTGATTGGTCGAAAAACATGGCAGCCAGAGGGCGGGGCTATTTTGCCTTATATGACCATAGTGAAAACTTAAAAAATCTTCTCCTCCGAAAGTGTTTGGCTGATATTCAAATAATTTTGTAGAAATGTTTCTAGGCTTACCCTCTATCAGATTCCTTCAAGCCATGTTGATTGGTTGAAAAATATGGCTGCCAGGGTGTGGGGCTATTTTGGCTTATATGGCTATAGTGAAAACTTAAAATATCCTCTCCTCCGAAAGTGTCAGGCCGATTTTCAAAAAAAATTGCAGAAACATTGCTTTAAGCCATGGTAGTTGGTAAAAAAAATAGCCACCAGGGGGCAGGGCTGTTTGGAGATTTTATTTTGCCTTATGGCCGTGGAGCGATACTGGCCCTCTTGGGCCTCTTGTTATGAAAGTGCTTGTCTGATTTTAAGAAAATATAATACGAATCTTACTGTAATTATCCTCTATTTAATTTGTTTAAGCCGTTTTGATTGGTTACACAATCATAGCAACCAGGCGTCATCACAAAAGGGGTAAATTGAACTTTTAGCTACAAATGACAACCAACTCCTACCATTCCAATAGAACAATTTCCACAAAACATCACAGGAATGTTCCTTTGGTGGTCCTCTTTCAAAATTGTTCAAAGATTAAAATTCCAATGAGAACTTTGGTTGCTGCGGCATCAGAAAAGGGGACAAAATGTCCAAACTTTAAAAATCTTCTCCTCCGAATCTGCCTGTCAGATTCAAATATAATTTGGTAGAAATGTTCCTTGGGTGACCCTCTATAAAAATTGTTCAAGCCATACTGATTGGGCGAAAAACATGGCAGTCAGGCGGCATCAAAAAAGGGGCAAAATGACAGAATTTGAAAATTCCATTTTTATGAAAGTGCTAGTCTGATTTTAAGAAAATATAATATGAATCTTACTGTAATGATCCTTTGTTTAATTTGATTAAGTCGTTTTGATTGGTTACACAATCATAGCAACCAGGCGTCATCTCAAAAGGGGTAAATTGAACTTTTAGCTACAAATGACAACCAACTCCTACCATTCCAATAGACCAATTTCCACAAAACATCACAGGAATGTTCCTTTGGTGGTCCTCTTTCAAAATTGTTCAAAGATTAAAATTCCAATGAGAACTTTGGTTGCTGCGGCATCAGAAAGGGGACAAAATGTCCAAACTTTAAAAATCTTCTCCTCCGAATCTGCCTGTCAGACTCAAATATAATTTGGTAGAAATGTTCCTTGGGTGACCCTCTATAAAAATCGTTCAAGCCATACTGACTGGTCGAAAAACATGGCAGTCAGGCGGCATCAGAAAAGGGGCAAAATGACAAAATTTGAAAATTCCATTTTTATGAAAGTGTTTGTCTGATTTTAAGAAAATATAATACGAATCAAGAATGTACCTTTGGTGGTCCTCTTTCAAAATTGTTCAAAGATTTAAATTCCATTGATAACTTTGGTTGCTGCGGCATCAGAAAGTGAGAAAAATACCCAAATTTTAAAATCCTTTTCCTCCATAATCTACTTGTGCGATTGCAAGATAATTTGGTAGAAATGTTCCTTAAGTGACCCTCTAAATAAACTGTTGAAGCCATATTGATTTCGTTGAAAAACAGGGCAGCAAGGCGGCATCAGGAAAGGTGCAAAATGACAAAAACTTGTTAGATTTCAAGATATAAATGGCCTTTACTGATAAGCTGTTTCTTGAGAAGTGTCCACTCCTTTGCAGTTTCATTTACACTCCCTGATAAAATTTTCCCAGATATTTGCAGTTAAATATTTGCTACTAATTTACTATCAATTAGGTGATCGATTTAGGGCCATCTTGGCCCTCTTGTTTTTAAGACTTTTTCGTTTGGCTTCTTCAACCGTCTTCGAGCATGGACAAATTCCACTTTTAAGGTATTCTTCAAAATAATTGTTTATTTCTTCTGTTTCCACTTGGGAAAATATTTGACTTTTTGGGGGCCGCCCTCTTTCTCTTTCCGTCAAAATCCTCTTCCTCACTCGATTCAGCATCCAACATCATATAATCGTCATCGCCCATATTCCTAAAAAGTTTAAATCATTCAAATTGAAGCAAACTCGACTATATGTGGACTTTAGTAATGTAACAAAATATATTGACAAAAATTATAGCCCTTGGCCAATGCAAAAAAAAGTGGCGACTGCAAAGGATCATATACTGAAAAAACTCAACTTGCAAATACTATAATCCATTAAAGACATTTTGGTGTGCGCATAATTATTGTTTCACTTATTTGTGTAAAAAGATACATCTGTTTCTCATTCATCCCTAAAGATATTAACATAAGAATAAAACTATCCAAAAAATAATAAACAGAAAAATACAAGAGATCTGTTCTCAGTAGGACACAACAACCATCACTATTCTTTAAATCTTAAACAAACTTATTTAAGTCCATGGTAACATGTATGGCTTTTTTACTTACGCATATTCTTCTACAATTTCTGCATTATCACCGGCTTCATGTTCTGCCTTATCGTCTGGATCAGTTTTCAAGATGTCTGAAATATATATCAACTGTTTATACGCAACAACTTACTGTAATAAGAAATGTATCTATTCTCACCGCCAAAATCAATATTAGGGAGCCAGTAACTATTTACTATTAATAAAAATCGAGCAAAACTAAAAAAAAAGATGGAATTACTTTTACGAAAAGAAAATCCCCATTATTCAATTAGGTTTTTAAATAAATAAAAATAATAATAAATAAATCAACATATTTGACCATTTGAAACAGCTGTATTCAAATGGCATTTTTTATATTCTTTTAATTCAAATACTGCAAAACCTTTCCTTTCCTTTGTGTTTTTTAAGTTAATCATTATGATTGTATGAGGGAAAGGGTTAAAGCCAACTAAACAATAACCTTTAACCCTTTCCCACATACAACAAATCTGCAGCAGACGACTTTGAACATATTTTGCCAAAAAACAGAAAATCTCTATAACTGAATGGATAACCTATGACTAAAAGTGGAAAACATTGTGACAAAAGGAGAAATTGCATTTTTGTGCAATTTCCTCTTTTGTTACTATGTTTTCAAAAAGCCGTCTGCTGTAGAGACTTTGAAAACATCGAGGCAACAAACAAAGAATATGGAGGGGAAATTTGTAAAATGCATGGATGGACATTTTATTTATGTGACTAAGTGGTACTTATGTTGCTAAACATATTTAAGTGGCTATTGTTTAATGCAGTACTTATGTGGCTCAACTTGTGATTAAAAACTTTAAAGTGGCTAGCCACTTAAATAATTTGTTTGCAACACCAAGGAACTTAAGCCACCATAGTATGAATCTGTAGTATAGTCCACACATATATCACAATTTGGTTTCAAGTGTGGACTCAGAATCTTGTTTAGCTCCGGCAGATCTGGGTCTCAATTGCTGAAAGCCGTTATCAAAATATATGGTCCTTGCAATTTTATGTCATCTCACATTTACAACGGTTGTCACCCTGTATTAAATAAACATGCATTAGTAGTTTTCTCGCCAGACTAAATGTCATTCAACATTTTTTTCAGTGTTCCTGGATCATTAACCAGTTTCTTATAATATTATGGAAACAAATTTCAAATACATGTATATTGGAATTAGACTTGGCATTTTCTTTGCCTTGTCAGGGCTCTTGCTCTCAGCTCAACATATGGCCTAATACTTGAAATGATTGCAGTATCAATGACAACTTGTCTGAAAGTGTCTTTGACCTGGGTTCATTGGAGGAAATGGACAACCCTTTTCATAATCAATTTAACTACAAAGAACACTTCAATTTTCTTTAAGAAACTTTTATTCAAGGTGGCAAGGGTAGTTCACGGTTGCTGGCACACAAAATAATTACACTGCTTAAACCAGTCTTAAATATTTTGCTAAAGAACCACTAAATGATTATTCAACTTTTCTTATACAAGTCAATTTACAATTTTGGACGCCTGGGGACTGCGGTTGACTTCGGGCCATTTGAACAATCTTAGTGCGACAATGGTTTATTAACCCTTTCCCACAAGCAATAAATCGGCAGCAGACGACATTGATAACATCTTGGTTAAAATATGGACAATTTCAATAATGTAAGTATAACTATCAAATAAAAGTTGAAAACATTGTGGCAAAAGGAGAAATTGCTCATTATGAGCAATTTCTCCTTCTGCCAGAATGTTTTCAAATGTCGATTGCTGGAGAGCTGTCAGAAAGCGTCTATATGAGGGAAAGTGTTAAAAATATTAAGGCTCTGGGCATTGTGGTTTCAGAAAATATGTTTTTACATTTTTAGCTCCACTGGCTGAAAGCCAGTCGAGCTTATGTCATGGCGAATTGTCCGTTGTGCGTGCGTGCGTTAACTTTTTCCTTTAAACGACTTCTTCTCCCTAACCACTTGGCCAATTTGGTTGAAACTTCATGGGAAGCATCCTCTCAATGTCTTCTACTAAATTCCTTCAATTTTTTTTGATCCATTCAAAATTCTGGTTTCCATGGCAACCGAAAGAAAAAAATAGTGAGAACTTAAAAAATCTTCTTCTCCGAAAGTGTCAGGCCGATTTTCAAATAATTTTGTAGAAATGTTCCTTGGGTGACCCTTTATTAGATTAATTTTGATTGGGCGAAAAACATGGCCGCCAGGGGGCGGGGCTTTTTTGCCTTATATAGCTATAGTGAAAACTTAAATAATCTTCTTCTCAAAAAGTGTTCAGCAGATTTTCAAATAATTATGTAGAAATGTTCCGTGGGTGACCCTCTATCAGATTTCTTCAAGCCATGTTGATTGGTAAAAAAACATGGCCGTCACAGGGCGGGGCTATTTTGCCTATATGGCTAAAGAGCAAACTTAAAAAATCTTCTCCTCCAAAAGTGTCAGGCCGATTTTCAAATAATTTTGTAGAAATGTTCCTTGTGTGAACCTTAATTAGATTCCTTCAAGAAATGTTGATTGGGCGAAAAACATGGCCGCCAGGGGGCGGGGCTTTTTTGCGTTATATAGCTATAGTGAAAACTTAAAACATCTTCTTCTCCGAAAGTGTTCAGCCGATTTTCAAATAATTTTGTAGAAATGTTCATTGGGTGACCCTCTATCAGATTCCTTCAAGCCATGTTGATTGGTCGAAAAACATGGCCGCCAGAGGGCGGGGCTATTTTGACTTATAAATATGACCATAGTGAAAACTTAAAAAATCTTCTCCTCCGAAAGTGTCGGGCATATTTTCAAATAATTTTGCAGAAACATTCCTTTGGTGACACTCTACAAGATTCCTTTAAGCCATGGTGGTTGGTAAAAAAAATAGCCACCACAGGGCAGGGCTGTTTGGAGATTTTATTTTTGCCTTATGGCCGTGGAGCGATACTGGCCCTCTTGGGCCTCTTGTTCCTGTATGAATGGACATGTATATTAAATTTTGATTTCATCAGTTGGGTCTCAGACTGAAATAATTCCTATCAACTAGTACTTGTATCATAGGAATATAATTTCAGATATGGAAACAGTATAAACCCTGATCAGGGTTATCGAGGTTAATCTTTGTCTACATTGGTGTCGAGAAGTGTCTATTCCAAACACTGATTAGCTTATTATTATGTCTCCCCCATTACATGGGGGTGACATATTGTTTTTGCCCGTTCCGTCCGTCCTTCCGTCTGTCACACTTGTTTCCGCTCAATAACTGAAGAACGCTTGGGCGTAGGAATTTCATACTTGGTATGCAGGTTGGTCATGACAAGTAGCTGACCCCTATTGAGGTCAGTACGTCTAAAGTCAAGGTCACAGTGACCATAAGCTTGAAAGGTCACAGTGACAATGAGCTGATAAATAGTTTTTGCTTGGGCCCAGGAACTTCATACTTGATGTGCAGGTTGGTCACCACCTGCAAATGACCTCTATTAATTTTAAGGTCACTAGGTCAAAGGTCAAGGTCACAGTGGTCAAGGTCACATCTGTCACACTTGTTTCCGCTCAATAACTGAAGAACGCTTGGGCATAGGATATTCATACTTGGTATGCAGGTTGGCCATGCCCAGTAGAAGACCCTATTGATTTTGATGTCAAAGTCAAGGTCACAGTGACCTTGAGCTGAAAGGTCACAGTGACAATGAGCTGAAACATTGTTTTTGCTTAATAACTGTAGAATGCTTTGGCCATGGAATTTAATACTTGGTGTGCAGGTTGGTCACCACCAGTAGATGACCCCTATTGATTTTGAGGTCACTAGCTTAAAGGTCAAGGTCATGGTAACCTTCAGCTGAAAAATGGTTTCCTCTCAATAACTAAAGAATGCTTATGTTGAGGAACTTCATACCTGGTGTGCAGGTTGGTCCTAACCAGTAAATGACCTTTATTGAATTTGTTTGATTTTGTGGTCACAAGGTCAAATGTCGATGGTCACGGTAACCTTCAGCTGAAAAATGTGTTTTACTCAATAACTCGAGAACGCTTATACCCAGGAACTGCATACTTGGTGTGCAGCTTGGTCCTAACCTGTAGATGACCTATATTGAGTTTGATGGCAGTAGGTCAAAGGTCAAGGTCGTGGTGACCTTTGGCTGAAAAATGGTTTCTGCTCAATAACTGAAGATTGCTTGGGCCCAGGAACTTCATACTTGTGCAGGTTGGTCACCAGCAGCAAATGACCCCTATTGATTTTGAGGTCACTAGGTCAAAGAACAAGGTCATGGTAACCCTCAGCTGAAAAATGGTTTCCGCTAAATAACTGAGGATTGTCACTGTTGCTTCATCTCCAGTCCAAAACTAAAAAATTCGTCTCCATCATTTCTTTTCCTCCCCTACGACCACACAAATGGGGAGACAAGCGCTTTTTCAAAAAAGCAATCTCTAGTTATGATTTTATTTTGCTGAATAATTCAAAAGATTATGCAATGAGCTGCATAACAAGAGGGTCATGATGGCCCTCAATCACTTGACAGAGTATCATTGGTTTTGAAGACAAGTCCTCATTTTACCCCTAAGTGACCCAAATTCAATCACAACCAAAATTTCAGTAATATTCTGACCAAGGTACAGAGATCTGAAAAAAAAATTGGCTTATAGTGTTCACATGGTTTTTGTAAGATTTTTGCTGGAGTCCACAGTTTTGACCCCACATGACCCAGTCGAAATAGACCCGAGAATTTAATGAGACAAATATTCTGACCAAGGTACATGAAGATCCAAGAAAAATGTGGCTTCTAAAGTGTTTATAAGGTTTTTCTAAGGTTTGATCTCGTGTACTAGTTTTTGACCCGTTTCAATCTCGTACAAAATGTCATTGAGACAACCGTTCACCATAAAATTCATGAAGATCAAAGTGAAAATGTTGCCTCTAAAGTGTTTATAAGGTTTTTCTTATAATTCACCACATGACCCAGTTTCAAATTTTACCTAAATGTCATAGAGACAAAACATCTTTTAACAAGTTTCATGAAGATTGGATATAAAATATAGCCTTTAGAATGTTTATATGCTAATTGTTGATGACGGACATGTAACGATCCTAAAAGTTCACCATGATTTTGTGCCCTAGAACTAACTATTCCAAAGTGACAATGACAAATCACCATTAACTTTTAAATCAAAATTAACATATGATTAATTGTCATTTACCTGCATGACAAGCACACTTTGTTAAACTTTATCAAAGTGAAATTAGAGCATCGCCAACAATACAGATTCCCTCACAGATGTATTATAGTCACTGTGATAATAAAATAACTCTTTAAACAGTATAACTTTGTGA
This sequence comes from Serripes groenlandicus, assembly GCA_031761405.1. Lineage (NCBI taxonomy): Eukaryota > Metazoa > Mollusca > Bivalvia > Cardiida > Cardiidae > Serripes > Serripes groenlandicus. Next base: position 139,825,539 of record JASEVX010000004.1, read on the forward strand.
AGCAGACGTATAACACAAGACCTCAGGCTGAGGGTGTCTCGCCCTTCTAGGAAATTTAACCTAGTGACGTAGTGATTGACCTACCATTACCCAGTTTTGAACTTCACCAAGATGTGATCTTATAACTTTTCATGAAGATTAAATAAACAAGAGCTGTCGGAGGACAGGGCGCTAGACTATTCCAACCCTATTTTAAGTTACCGAGATAATGGACTCTATAATGTGTTTGCATGCAAAACATTAACCACAATTTCTTACAGGGTAATAATTTGCAGGATAGAGTTATTTAACTTGATTATTTCATAGGTGTGATGGTTGGGAAGGGTTGTATAACGTTTAAATGGAATGCATCATCTTATTAATATAGTTGCACGCAAACCTTTAACCATAATTTCTAAGTAAAAAAAAAATCGCGGCACTACAGTCATGGTGGAGTGCCGCACATTTTCTAGCCTAGTACTGGTTTGTTTACCCAGGAATCATGAATAATTAAATTTAATTGCGCGCTAAATGACCTTAGCTGTCGATGCGCCATAAAACAATATACATTCATTCATTCTAAGTAAAAAAAAAAAGGGCATCAATTTGCAGAATCTTAATTGGTTGTGTATATAGTTGTGAAAGGTTGTATAAAGTTTCAATACAATGCTTGTTACTGAGATTACACTCTAAATGTAATTGAATGCTAAACTTTAACCAGAATTTTTCAATCCAAAAAGGGCCATAACTTGCATAAATGCAGGGTAGACTTATTTAACTTGAAAATCAACATAGGTGTGATAGTTGGGAAGGGTTGTATAATGTTTCAAAGCAATGCATCAAGTAAATACTAGGATATCGACTCTTAATGTAGTTGCATGCAAAACTTCAACCAAATTTCTAGTTAGAAAAATGGCCATAGGGTCATAGGTGTGATGGTTGGGAAGCGTTGTATAAAGTTGCAATGCAATGCATCAAATAGTTACTAAGAGATGGTCTCTTAATGTAGTTGCACGCAAAGCTTTCACCAGAATTTCTAAGTAAAACAAGGACCATAACTTGCAGGATATAGTTGTAAAGTTCTGCCAAAATATGACCTTGACCTGATGTTCCATGACCCAACAATACATCTGACAGTTTCAAAAAAAATCCAGCAGGGGTTTCTGCAATATAACCATGGCTAAGTTACCTAACATTGTTTAAGTTTTGCCAAATTATGACATTGACTGATGCCTCATGACCATACAATACATCTGACAAAGTGGATGAGACAAAAATGTACAAGTTGGCATTTCTGAACAGTGAAGGTTCAGATCATCTTTTTTACATGCTCATACATATGTTGATAGAAGCTTCTAACAAGCTTGTGTAAGTAATATGTGAACAGTGTAGATCTTGATCAGACTACTGATGCACAGCCCGATCTGGTTTTACAATGTTCACAAAAGCCAACTTGTACCTTTTCTCATGCACTGGCACATTTATCTTTACATGGTCAGTTTTTCTTATGGTTCATCGCACTGATTTTTTTGACGATTTTGTCATGTGATCGTCTCCAAATTTCACCATTACTTTTAATGCTCTTTCGTTTCGCAGTTTCAACATCTTTTTCAAAATTGCGCCAAAGTACTATTCTAATTCTTGCACTTCTACATTTGACCACATTTTCTTTTGACGTTTAGGAGCAGCTTTCTTTCTTAGAAGTTGTTTTCTTTTTCTCTGTTGGACTTTATCTTCATATATGAAGGGTCATCTTCAGCTGACTCATGTTCTTCAGCCATATCCTTCACAAATTCAACATCTTCAACATCCCTGAAATATGCAATATATTGCTCAACCGAGTTATAGACATACCTTTTTAGCTCACCAGAGCACAAGGTGAGTTATTGTGATCGCCTTTTGTCCGTCGTCAACATTTGCTTGTTACTACTCTAGAGGCAACATTTTGCATCCAATCTTTATGAAAGTTTATCAGAACATATATCTCCAGCAACTCTAGGTAAAGTTCGAAATGGGTCATGTAGGGTCAAAAGCTAGGTCACTAGGTCAAATTTAAAGAAAATCTTGTTAACACCCTTGAAGCCACATTTTTGGCTTGAGCATGTTGAAACTTTGTCAGAATGTTTTTCTAAGTAATATCTAGGCCAAGTTCGAAACTGGGTCATGTCCGGTCAAAAACTAGGTCACTAGGTCAAATTTAAGGAAAATCTTAACACTCTGGAAGCCACATTTTTGGCTTGAGCATGTTGAAACTTTGTCAGAATTATTGTCTTACTGATATCTAGGCAAAGTTCGAAACTTGGTCATGGCCGGTCAAAAACTAGGTCACTAGGTCAAATTTATGAATAATCTTGTTAACACTCTGGAAGCCACATGTTTGGCTTGAGCATGCTGAAACTTTGTCAGAATGTTTGTCTAAGTGATATCTAGACCAATTTCGAAACTGGGTCATGTCCGGTCAAAACTAGGTCACAAGGTCAAATTTAAGGAAAATATTGTTAACACTCTGGAAGTCACATTTTTGGCTTGAGCATGTTGAAACTTTGTCAGAATTATTGTCTTACTGATATCTAGGCCGAGTTCGAACTTGGTCATGTCTGGTTGAAACTTAGGTCACTAGGTCAAATTTAAGGAAAATCTTGTTAACACTTCGGAAGCAACATTTTTGGCTTGAGCATGTTGAAACTTTATCAGAATGTTTGTCTTAGTGATATCTAGGCCAAGTTCGAAACTTGGTCATGTCCGGTTAAAAACTAGGTCACTAGGTCAGATTTAAGGAAAATCTTGTTAACACTCTGGAAGCCACATTTTTGGCTTGAGCATGTTGAAACTTTGTTAGAAAGTTTGTCTTGGTGATATCTAGGCCAAGTTCAGTTATGGGTAATTTTGAATCTTTGTCGGAATGTTTGCCTTGAAGATATCTAGGCCAAATAAAATATGGGTTTGGTCAGGTCAAAAACTAGGTCACTAGGCCATATTGTATAACAATCTTGTTAACACTATAGAGATTGCATTTTTGACTTGGAGCAGCTTGAAATTTTGTCAGAAAGATTGTCTTGATGATATTTTCATTGGCGCTGAAAGAGTTAAGTCTTAAAAAGCCCATTCTCACTAAATCTCAGGTGAGCGATCCAGGGCCTTATTGCCCTCTTGTTTGTTGTTTTGGGAGTATTTTTTGACACAGCCTCAAGAATTTATTTGTACTACATTATGTAAAAGCAAAAGACCCTCTACAGATCAATTTTATGCCTAGTTTTTGTTTCCATCAGATTCCATGTCAGCAGTGGGATTTTGGGTAGGGTAGCTACAATCTTCAGGCAGGTTGACCTCTGCATCACTCACATCACTGCTAGCACTGCTACCTTCAGTCTCACACACATTTTCTTTCACCATGTCAGGAGTGGGATTTTGGGTAGGGTAGCTACAATCTTCAGGCAGGTTGACCTCTGCATCACTCACATCACTGCTAGCACTGCTACCTTCAGTCTCACACACATTTTCTTTCACCATGTCAGGAGTGGTATTCTGGTCCGGGTAGCTTCAATCTTCAGGCAGGTCGACCTCTGTATCACTCACATAACTGCTAGCACTGCTAGACTTCGGATCTGAAGAAGGAAGGAATATAAATTAAAAGGGTCGTGTTTTGAAAAATATGTGTTTTCTTAGGTAAATGCCTGGGTGTTAATATCTCTTTTATTATATATCTAACACTGAAACAAATATACTTTTCAATGAAATTGCCATAAAAATCAGTCTAGGCGGATCTTGCCAATACCATATTTTTTTCCCTGTATCACCAACCTTTTAGTCAAGTTAAGACATCAGAGGAAATTAAAAAGGTTGTAACAGACAGTGCGCAGACGTTGTGACAACAACTTTGACGTCATTTTCACAGCAATAAGTCTTCCGCGCATTATGGTAACATTCACAATATTAAATAAATCTTCACGCCGTTTATTCATTACAAGAGCACAGATCTAATTAAATATCATTTCTCTGTAATTTTATTTTGATTATAGTAATGTTATCCACAAGGCCACATTTGTTGTTGTTGCAGGTGGATCAAAGTCATGCTTTGCACTCGTTTAATCCGTCTCACATCTCGAACAATCCAGCCTTCTGGATTTCATTACTGTTTGAATAACCCCATTCTATTTCGTGAATCCACTATTTCGCAAGAATGATTCTTCAAATGTGTACTGATGGTAGCTATGTACAGAATGTATAAGGTACTAAAATAATTTCAGATCTGTAGTCTCAATGGAGGTGTCTTACCTTCAGTCTCACACACATTTTCTTTCACCATGTCAGGAGTAGGATTCTGGTCAGGGTAGCTACAATCTTCAGGCAGGTTGACCTCTGCATCGCTCACATTACTGCTAGACTTTGGGTCTGAAGGAAGGAAGGAATATAAATTAATCAAATCATGTTTTGAAAAATGTGTTTTCTTAGGCAACACATATTTTTCAAAACATGACCCTATTAATTGATATCTCTTTCTACTTTTTGAATCCACTATTTCACAAGAATTATTCTTCAAATGTGTGGCTTAAGCTTAGAAATCTAATGGACTATGGTAATTCAAATATGTATAAAACGTTAAGCATCCAAATAATGTACAAAATATTGTGTGGCTTGAGCTAAAAAAATCTTTGGATTATGTCCATATGGTCATACACAAATTAGTGTGGCTATATCAAAATATGTGTAAAATGTTTTGCGTGGCTTTCTGTCCAAAAGAATTTACAAAATATTGGGTGGCTTATCTCTAAAATTTAAGAGACTATGTCCATATGGTAATACAAAAACTAGTGTGGCTATGTCAAAATGTAGGTCAATTGTTTTGCGTGGCTTTCTGTCCTAACAATTTACAAAATATTGTGTGGCTTTAGCTGAGAAATTCAAGGGATTATGTCCATATGGTAATACAAAAAACTAGTGTGGCTATATCCAAATATGTGTAAAATGTTTTGCGTGGCTTTCTATCCAAAAACATTACAAAATATTGGGTGGCTTATCTCTAAAATGTAAGGGACTATGTCCATATGGTAATACAAAAACTAGTGTGGCTATGTCAAAATGTAGGTCAATTATTTTGCGTGGCTTTCTGTCCAAACAATTTACAAAATATTGTGTGGCTTTAGCTGAGAAATTTAAGGGATTATGTCCATACGGTTATACAAAAACTAGTGTGGCTATGTCCAAATATATTGAATTGTTTAAATATGGAGTCTTACAACAATCCACAGACATATCCAAGAGAGTCATCACAGGTTTTACAGGATGCTGACATGTCATCTCCCTTTGCAATAGCTACTTGAAATAGTGATCTTGTATTGTGATGCACAACCATCGGAGAAGACGACAAAATGGTCTACAGCGTAATAGTCGTGATTGTTGTGGTCGCTGAAGAATACCAGGGAGTACCTCACAATCAGATCAGGAACATCGGGCGAGTGATAGAAGACTACAACAGGGTAGATTGTTATTTGTCAAGCAGTGAAGAACACAGACTTGGCCTCGTCTTGGTATCTGACAGTTCGATTTTTGCTGAAGTCCAGTGTAAGCAAGACGCAGTCTGTGGGAAGGTTTTTCTTCACTTCTGCAAACTGCCTCTGTTGCCACTGCCCAACAAACAAGTGTTCGCCAAAGCTGGTGCCCTGCACAGGCACATCAACATCAGACTAAAGCTCCTTCAATCATGTTCGATACCCTTTCTTGCTTGCTCTTCAGGACTCTTCATGCATTCCCATCCTCAACCACTCTCTCCCAGTGATTCCAGGTCACCATTGTGTCTTCTTCTTTTCTTCCAAGGTGGTCAGTTAATCTTGAATCTTTGCATTTCTCGCACAACTGAAATATGCATTGCGCATCGTGAAAATGTTGTGCATCACTCTTGCGGCACATAACAACATTCAGTAGTTTGTCAAAGTCTTTGGGGGTCTTTCCTGCCATGAATCTTCTAAGAGCTCGTAATTTGTAAGTGATATTTTGGCATACTGTGCATACACAGTATATCCAATGGCGGAGTGTCAGGAGTCTAACATTCTTTGGCCTGAGAGTTGTGAACTTCGTAAATCCCATCTTAATTTCTGTGTGTTCTTTTTTGAACAGTCTGTATGCCGCTATCAAGGTTGTTTGCATAACATAGTCAGGCCCATGTTTGTTGTCGTATCTCTTCTGAGGTAGTGGCGTTGAAATGTCTCCCCTCATGTAAAGACTTTTTGCTAGAATGTCAGTCTTTGGTGTGGCTTGTATGTACTTTTGTTTGATGCGCGTGACCAAGTTTTTCCTTGTTATTTCTGGTTCTTAGTTACATGTATATGGTGTCTGATGTGTGGTGTCTTACATTGTGTGTTCTTTGTCCTCATCATCTTCTGTTTTTTCACAAAGTCCATGATGTCTTTCCAAGATTATCTTGATAAATGACCACTCCATAGATATTCCATAAGGCTTGTTACAAGTGGTCGAAATTTCAATGCAACCCTGGGTCTGTTTGTATTCAGCTCTCTGGTTGGTTGAATTTTAATCAGTTTCTCGCCTTAAGATTGTACAAAAAATGGTTTGTTTATTTAGTCGCCAACAATTATTCACCCTTGTCCGGCTGGGTATAGTTTTTAGCTCACCTGTCACGTAGTGACAAGGTGAGCTTTTGTGATCGCCCTTTGTCTGTCGTCCGTCCACAATTTCTTGTGAACATGATCAAGTCTTCATTTATTATTCAGTAGCTAGATATCCATGAGAGCTCGGTTCCTAACGAAAACCAGCCAGATCCGTCTATGCATGACGGGATATAATGGCCCTTTAAAATTGGCAAAATTGCTATAATTGACCTTGTGAACAAGATAAAGTCATCATTTATTATCAAAAAATTGTTATCTATTTTTGTAGAGCAATAAATTAGGACCCTTTAACACTTACTCAGGTGAGCGATATCGGGCCATCATGGCCCTCTTGTTAATAGTTGTCGGTGGAGTGGATTGTGGTAGTGTTGATTGGAGATTTCAAAATTTAATCGTCGCCCCTATGGCATTGGTGTTACATAAATGACAAAACCTTCTATTTCTTTCAATGCCATACAAAGTACCCTTTTCAATGTGAAGCTTATTATTACAACACCTAAAATGACAAAATGTTAAAAGTTATTTAAGTTATTTGGCAACACTTTAAAGTAGTTTTCAAATTCAAATGTTGGTTTAAAAAGTTTGTAATTTGCAAACTTCCGCAATTCATTTATTTTGCTTTTCCATAGCTGTACAAACTTGTCTTTTTTTTATGACGTTATTACATAGTGCTATAAATCTACTTCAATAGCTTATTGTAAAATAACTTAACCACTTAATTACAGGTAATGCATTTTGAAGTCTTATCTTTTTTTTACAAACTTTTGTCCACCACTTAATTACAGGTAATGCATTTTGAAGTCTATCTTTTTTTTACAAACTTTTGTCTCCATGTTTTAGCCTCGCATCCCTTTCTATGACATCTAGCACATAGTGGCCGGACTTGAGAATATTTAGTATATAAGTCACTGATGTAGTTGTTGTTGTCATCTAAAAGTTCTTCATCAGAGCCACAGTAGCAGCACACTGGCTTAGTAAACCTTTTACATGCCGAACTGTAGTATGCCAGCTCGACATCAGATAAACAGTTCAATGCTCTCCGAACAATAAGATCCTAGTCCGGCATCTGATCACCGCATACATAAAGGTTGTTTTCCTTGGCCCTTCGCAAAGTTGCATCCTGGTATAAATAAACAGTTAACAATTTGTTTAAACTTGGCCTTGTTTAAACTTGGCCTTGTTAAAACTAGAACTGTGAGTGAACTCACGAAAGGATACCGCCTTCCCACGCTTACAAGACATGTGGACAGACAGACGGACAGGGATAATCTTACTTCATGCACGTCCTCAGGTCGTGTACTGCGCCTGTGTAAAGTTTCATCAGAATCGGTCCAGCTGTTAAGGAGGAGTTGCGCTTACAAGCATATGGACAGACAGACTGACAGACGGACATACTAACGAAAGTATACTTGTGTGATTTTTTACTTCTGTGACTTTTTAACAGTATTACACCTGCAGATAAGTGGAATGATACCATAACCAGTCACATTATTCAGACATCAGTCCTTGAACTACCCTTATATGCTGATGGGAGATATACCAAAACTGTTTTTAATGAGTTTGGGATGTAGTGGTTGGGGATCAAACCCGCTACCTCCCGTTTCCGAGGCCGATGCTCTAACAACTAGGCTACAGGAGACGGTAATTAGAATGTGTGAACTTAAATATAACTTTTTGTAGAGGAAAATGAACTATTAACTTTTTTGTCAAATACTGCATATAATTCAATGAACTTTAATGGCTCATCAATGGTCCAAACTCTTTCAAAATAGCATTATAATCAACTGTACATGGGACTCAACTATTGAAACATTTTCTACATACAGAAAGATGAAAATATCAACCTGTTATACATCCTGTTTTTGGTTATTTGTAACAATGCAGTATAACATGTGTTGTAATGGGACGGAAATTACCTGTCCAGACTTATGGAGGGCACTGTATTTTCTATTTGTACTAACGGCTGTTCTAAGAAAAAATGTCTAGGGTGGAGGAACTGCAAGCTTTTTTTATTTGGTGGGTGGGGGTATTTTCTAATTAAAATGTTCATTGGTGTGGCCAAAAATTAATTAAGATTTGATAGGTGGTACCCTTAAAATTGCTGATCTTTTCTCCACCCCTAGACATTTTCCTGGAACAGTACTTATACAAAATGATATACAAAAAACACACATACAACAAATGTGTCAAGAACAATTTATTTTCAAGGCTAACTCAATATAACATAGAAACATCTAGCTCCAATTAAAAAAATGTATGTATGACATTTAGGGCACTCCAGAACTGTATGCAGAACCAACCATTGACCTTTTAATGTGACCTTGACCCAGGAGGATGGGTACTGTGTGTGACACTTTGCACACTGTTTGTATGCAATTATTTCACAATCCATCAAAGGACAGCAGAACAAAAATACTGACCAACCAAACAGTGAACATGCGTGTCATATATACCCCCACTTCCCAAAAATATATTTAAAAAATATGGCTGTTGGGGACAAGGAATCTTTTCCCTAACAGAAAAATAATCCAGGGACTAAAATAAAAGATGGTTGATGAGGGTCTAAAAAAGTGCCTTTTGTTAATTCTGGAATTGCTCTTATTTTCTTTTTTCTTTACACTTTGGCCAAGATATAATGACAAGTAGTGTTTCACAGGTCAAAAATATTTTAGTCGATTGGGCTTCTTTCCATATTACTATGGTCAATGCGACTTTGAATCATATATTTCTGTTAAATCATAAATCTGCTCTGCGTTTTTTTTTTTAATTAAAATTTTGTTTGTTACAACTCCCACAACCGACCAGAATAATGGCTTGACCCAAAGACTTTTTTTTGCCAAAAGTGAAATGAAATTATCATTATTTTAACAAAATCACTCGCCAAAGCTTAAGACATTAGTATCCTTAACACTAAGTCGGTCTTCTAGAGTCCCAGTCACTAATATTGATGCCTTCTAAAAAGGTTTACCTTAAAGAAATGTGCATACCAAATATGGAGGCTCAAATAGCCTCATAGTCTAACTGTGTCCTTGACCTGTCATTGAGGGTCTTGTGCTATACATGTCTTCTTATGCATAGACATTTGTACCAAAATAGGTCAAATTTACTTACTATTTTAAACAACAGGGATATACAAGTTGCTATCAACAAATTTCAGAACAGATCCCTTCTGTTAATTTGTAAACTGATATTAATATCAAATTAATATCAACTATTTTGAACAACAAGATCTGTCTGACTGACAACTTCATAAAGTTAAAAAAGGGACAGTTTGAATAATACTGCAATCAGAGATGAATTTTAAGTTATAAAGGGGCATGATGCTGACAATAATGCAGTCACACAGTTGAATATTGTTCTGTCATTGTTAGACAGAAATTTAGAATTGACTGTGTATGAACAATTTTTAAACATGGAGAGAATTGATAGTATATGCTACCATTTTAAACTGATTGATTGAACAGAACTCCTTACAATTGTGAAACTCACTGTATAAATAAAAACCAAGAATATTATGTCCGAACTGAAAAATGTCAAGAATATCATATTCCTTATCATGGCAATACGCCAAAGCTTCACTAGCTTCCGTATCGGAAAACAAAAATATAAGTTCAACTGGAAAATCATGTGAAGCCATAGTTACCTATCCTTTCTTAAATACCTGTAAAATAAATTGGCAATCATGAAAATGTCTTGTACTTACATTGGTTCATTAACAATCTGACTTATTATAAAACGTAATGCCCTGTTTATATTTATATCTTAATTTGTACAAAAACAACTCAATTTTGATGGGCACAGGAAAGTCACATGGAGATTATATCTAGAGGACCCTGACAAAAATATTGCCAAATTAAACATGGTAATTTAAGAAGAGTTGTGTGACCTTACATATCAACAGGCACAGCTGTTTTTGAGATAAAGCATGTAAGAATTAACTAAATTAATTGTATGACAGTGTTTTAGACAGCTATGTCAGTAACTACGAATTTAACTTAAAAACTGCCAACAAGTTCACTTTCTCAGGGCTAGTTGCCGCAATTACAGAAAATATCTTAAGCATTGTTTTAAACATGTAGCTGTACTGCAGGCATCATCAGAAACCCATGATAACTATTGTTTCTCTTCATTCATCTACCATGGGTAATTTGGCCATTTTATTGAATTAAATAGAACAAATAGTGACCAATCAAAATGCTCTTTACAAGTTTGGAGCTCTTTAGCGTGAAAACTACATTTGGAAAAAGTCATGCATACTTCGTTGATTTGTCTTAAGCTTTCTTGTATTATATAGTTTTAAGATATGTTAAAAAAATAAGGTTACTATAATTTGCGTAAAAAGAACATCCATGTTCATGCATTCAGCATATGTATATACAATATATTTAAATCATTATTAGTAACCCATACGATTTACTACATGTTACTATGAACAAAATATTGATCTAATTTGCATATAACTTCACATAAAGGGAGGTTATACAGGGAGAAACATGGTTATATACACATATGTGTAAATGCCGAAACGCTTAACGAACGAGCATTATGATTGGACAGAAACGACCATCAGATCATGGAGGAACCAATGAATGTTCTGCCTAAAACAGTGAAAAGTGAACTAAAAATCCCTGGGGAGATAAATGGAGAGTACGAAATGGATCGATCATGGGTGTCCGACAATGCTGTACAGGAGAAGCATTGCATTCAGCTTATATGTCCATTTGATGTCTTTTCTTTTAAATAATTGCCGACGTTTTCTTTACAATTACATGCCAATGTCGATGCTGTAGAAGACCTCCACTAGCTTTGCTCTTTTGTATTGCTGCTTTGCATTCAGCCTGACCTTGGGTTTTCAAAGCATGTAAATTGGCAACAAGAAACTTTGCCAGTTCTTGAACCTTCTCTGATGACCAATGTTTTCGTGTAGATTTGTTTTTGCCCTTCTTTCTGATGGCGCCTTCTTCAGGAAAAGTGTACACACTGTCCAACTGTTCCGACTCACTCATTTCATTTGCCTCAGTTATTTCTTGGTTGTTTACTATGTTGTCAAAAATAGGTTGTATAGCATCTTTTTCTGTAGCACAAGGTTGATCAGAGTTAGACAGAATATCCATGAAGTCAATGTCATTAAGTTTCTTTCAGATCCAATACCTAGAAAAGACAATAATTCGGAAAAAAATAAACATAATACAAAGATAACAAGGTATATGAAACTACCGTATATCCGCGGCCATAAGTCGAGGGTCCATTTTGACCCCAATTTCGGTGGTTTTGAGGTTACTCCCAACCATAAGTCGGGGGTCGACTTTTTAAAAAGTTCGGCAAAAAAACAAAAAAAACATGGTTCTCGATGTAAAACTGGATAATGATACATTAAGATAATAATGCACAAACCTGATTTTATAAATCCAAATAAGCCAAACAAACTAACTAGTCCAAATTTCTTAATATTTGTTTTAATCTATAAAAAATAAAAGCGCGAAACTCGAACAAAGGGTTTTGTCTATGTCAGTGTTTCTACCATGCATTCAACCCTTAGATACATTTGTCCGATTTCAAACATGAAAATTAATCCTTTCAATGTTTTCAAAAAATGATTAGTTAAAAGTAAAACAAACACAGGAGTTTGAGTTATTGCATTGACGAAGTTTATTAAAAGTGTGTGTAATTCACAGAGAGGTGAAGACAAGGGTTTTAAAGGTCTATGGAAAGAAGTTTGGACTCTATGGTTATATGAAAACAGTTGTAATTTCCACTGGAACAGGCTGTAGTTACAACCGACTTGCGTTAGCCCTATAACTGTTTGTCGTGTGAAAAACACAGGGCTCAAGTAAATGACGTCACTAATTTACCAGCTGAGATTGAGCCGCGACAAATGAAAAACACCCATATAAATTAATGTTAAATTTACGATACTATTAGCTTAGTAATACTTGTGTGATAAAACTGCACATACTCTTTTTTAATGACGCAGCTCATTTGTTGGGGAAAATGGTTTGCGGAAATAAAGGTCTATATAGATTTCACTCTTACCCATTTTCACATGCATTTATACGCCGCATCTTTTGATAGAGCTCTGACAAAAGGAGAAATTACTACATTTTCTTTAAATTGGACAAATTAACTTTGAATTGAAAAGAATTTTAAAGGGTATGGTATTTATTTTTCCTTTGTTTACGGCTTTAAAACTAGATAAAAAAAATGTAAGGAAAGGATGCACCGCTGATAAAAAGCAGTTTCTCTACTGTTTGTCGCGTGTAAAATATAGGCTTAGGAGAGATTGTCATTCAGTCATAAGTCGAGTCCCTGCTTCAACACCAAAATTTGAGTCTCAAAAATTCGACTTATGGCCGCGGATATACGGTACCACAACTTGGGGTTTATGCATGCGTTATTACTAGGGATGGCAACGAGTATACGAATACCCGAGTACTCGATCGAATGTCTTGAGTATCGAGTACTCGCAAAAAAAGAAGAAAAAAGTTCATTTTAAACCTGTTAAACTAATATACTGCCGTTTATAAGCAGTGTAAATCGTCGGCCATTTCTATTTCTGTTATATTGACATTATGTGAGATTTACACGTGCGTAATACTTCCAACCCGCTGGTTGATGTTTTAATACCTACGAAATTGTTATACAAACACCAGATAGCAACGCTATTGTTTTGGAAATAAAAACAGGGGCATTGAGATGGCCGATAACGTAACAAACACCGGATGTGTTAATTTGAGAGAGGGTGGTCTACCGAATCACAACTAGACGGTTAAATGTTTGCCAATTAACTTGAATTAATGATTGTGCTGAAAATATAAAATACCACTGTCATTGTTGTTAGATTATAAACTGACACATTAGGATCTCACTTTGCACTTTTCATCGATGTCAATTAGCTTTGTTTTGATAGCGGTACATCTTTTGCAAGGTTCTATTGTTTGCCAATTAAGGATTGTGCTGAAAATAATAAAAGTTTAGTAGAAATGTTCCTTGGGTGACCCTCTACAAAGATTGTTCAAGGCATACTGTTTGGTTGAAAAACATGGCAGTCAGGAGGCATCTGAAAAGGGGCAAAATGACAAAATTTGGAAATTCCATTTTTTTAAGTCCTTGTCTGATATTAAGAAAATTGAATAGGAATTTTACTACAGTGACTAACTTAATTTTTTAAAGACGTTTTGATAGGTTACAAAATCATAGCAACCTTGCGTCATCACAAAAGGGGTAAATTGAACTTTTAGCTACAAATGACAACTCCTACTATTCCACGCGACCAATTTCAACGTAACTTCACAGGAATGTTCCTTTGATGGTCCTCTTTCAAAATTGTTCAAAGACTTACATTCTGTGTAGGATTTTTGTTGCTGCGGCATCAGAAATTGAGAAAAATGTCCAAACTTTAAAAACCTCCATCTCCATAATCCATTTGTCAGATTCAAAGATAATTTGGCAGAAATGTTCTTTGAGTGACTCTCTACAAAAACTGTTCAAGCCATATTGATTTCGTTGACAAACAGGGCAGCAAAGCCACACCAGGAAAGGTGCAAAATGACAAAACTTTATAATTCCATTCTTATTAAAGTTCTTGTTAGATTTCCAAATACAAATGGCTTTTACTGATAAACTATTTCTTTAACTGAGTGTCCACTCCTTGCAGTTTCATTTGAACTCCTGATTAAATTACATACACCGTCAAAGCATAATTTCCAAATACAAAATCCCAATGCTTTCTCTTAGCTGTTCTGCACACACTTTAAATGTACGAGGCTAACAGCTATATCCAAGTCATTATCATTAAAAAGTCTTATTAAACCGAGTCGGCATCAAATATAAAAAATAAGAATAAAGCATGAACGGCAATTACTTCTCAGATAAATTTGTGTCAATAAAAATGTCCGTACAAACAAGTTCTGTCAAACTATTTGCCGATCTCGACTTCTTTAAAATACAGCTGAAAGTAAGGAGAATACTCTTGTGTGTCCTTGTGACATCTCTCTAATACATTTACACTGCTATCGTTACTTCGAATGATACACAAGTATTGTGTTGGGATGATAAAACAATGATTCAATTTTTAGCTCACCTATGCACGAAGTGCAAGGTGAGCTATTGTCATCACATTTTGTCCGGCCGTCGTGCGTCGTCAACATTTCAGCTTGTTAACACTCTACAGGCTACATTTTGAATCCAATCTTCATGAAAGTGTATCAGAATATTCATCTCCATCAAATCTTGGACAAGTTCGAAACTGGGCCATATGAGGTCAAAAACAAGGTCACTAGGTCAAATTGAAGCGAAATCTTGTTAACTCTCTGGAGGCCACATTTTCAACTTGAGCATGTTGAAACTTTATCAGAATGTTTGTCTTGATGATATGTAGGTCAAGTTCGAACTTGTCAAAAAGTAGGTCACTAGGTCAAATTGAAGGGAAATCTTGTTAACTCTGTAGAAGCCGCATGTTTTGCTACAGCAGCTTGAAATTTGGTCAGAATGTTTAGCTGAATGATATCTAGGCCAAGTTCGAATATAGGTCATGCTGGGTCAAAAACTAGGTCACTAGGCTAAACTGAAGGAAAATCTTGTTAACACTTTGGATGCTGCATTTTTTGCTTAAGCATCTAGAAATTTGGTCAGAATGTTTGTCTAAATGATATCTAGTTCAAGTTCGAATATGGGTCATATGGGGGTCAGAAACAAGGTCAATAAAGGAAAATATTGTTCAAACTCCGGAGGCCGCATTTTTACTTTGAGCAAATTGAAAATTTGTCAGAATGTTGTTTTGATGATATCTAGTCCATGTTGGAATATGGGTCATATCAGGAAAAATAATTTATAGATCACTAGGCCAAATGAAGGAAAATCTTGTTAACACTGGAGGTTGCATTCAGAATATTTGTCTTGATGTGTTTTGCATAACAGTACATTGTATAATTAAGGTGAGCGATCCAAGGCCATCATGGCCCTCTTGTTCTATAATAAGGATCACGAGACAAATGTTGTAATACACAACTTGTAATAAACTAATTTAACTAGACCCTTTTCTCTTCATTCTATTGTAAATCTCTGTTCCATGAAGAAAACAAAATGTTCTATCTCCCAGCAACACATGCTATTGTTACAAGTGTAAGAATCAAAACAACCAAAATCAAAATTAAGAATACAATGAACAAAACCTGAAACACATGTGCCTCCATTTTCTTTAAATGTAAGACCTGTTTTCATTGGGCAAAATAAAACAAACTATGATTGGCTGTTGCTGTCCATTCTTGTTGGTACATTTTTTAGATTTCATACATTTTCTATCACATATTAATGAATGTTCTATTTTCTCCATAGGAGTGAATAGGATATATTTCTAGAGGAGATTTTCCTAAATGCACCGGTTACTTTATTTCCATACATGTTAAATCAAATCAAATAGCACTTGCTTGTAGGAATTTTCAGTATTTTTATCAAACCCAATAGCACTTGCTTGGTGGAATTTTCAGTATTTTTTACAGTTGAAATCCTGAACGCTCGTTATTGTAGCCAACAGACCAATACAGAATTTGTTTATATTCAAGACCTTAAAATCGCGAATATTAATTTGAGGACCTGAAAATGAACGTAAAGAACTGTTTGGATTTGATACAATACTCAAGTGCTATACTCGCAATAAAAGCTGTTACTGTACGACCCCGGTACGAGATATCTCGGGATGTGATCGCTGTTTTTCGTACCCACGTTTTTTTCTTGAAAAACGATTACAAACAGAATAACAATTAAATAACATTACCTGTTACAAATACTTACCCCAAAAGAACAAAGTATGGACAATATCAGATTACAAAGTATGGACAATATCAGATCACAAACCATTGACCATGACTTTGACTTACAATACATTAGATAAACAGGAAAAGAAGGTTAGATAATTAGACATTGAAAAAACAAGCATAAATTTAAAAAAACAAGCATACTCTTACCTTCTGCAATGTCAATGAAATCGCCACAATTTATCTGGTCATTAGAGGGCTTGTACTTCTCAACATCACTCCATTGGCCAAAGGTAGTACTCTCAGTAACTTTGAACATCAACTGCATACAAAATTATTCACAATTTATGACAATGGACAAAGTGAAGAAAATACAAATTTAGCATTGTGTTTAACTTTTGTAATATTAGATACATAGCACAATAACAATTTGTATACATGTATGAAGTATAAATATCACAAGAGCTGTCACAGAGACGGTGTGCTCGACTATTCCGTCACTTTTAAGTTTAAGGTTTGCAAAAATTTGGTGAAACACGCATTGATCACTCTAAAATTAGATTACCCGCAAAACCTTAACCATAATTTCTAAGTCGAATAATAAAGGGGCAAAATTTACATTACCGTAAATACTCGGTTATAAGTCGCTCTCAACTATAAGACGCACCCCCCACTTTGAGGTCTAAAATCTAGGATTTGATGATTGACTCTCTAATAAGACGCAGTCAGATTTTTGAATTTTTTTTTTCAGGTCAAAAACGTATGACAAGCAGCGAAATTTAACCTAGAGTCATCACGATTGAGCATCAGATTTTTTGTTTAAATTTATCGTCCAAATTTAATAGATTTTACTATGATAAGCAGCGAGTTATAACCTATAGAGTGTCATCAAGATCGAGCATCAGATTTTTATTTACATTTTGTTAACATACAATGATGTCCAACTAGTTTTAATTTGTTTTATCTAAAGAGATTTTACTGGGGAGTAAATAAACCGATTTTGTCCGGTCACAATATCGGTGACAACAGGCCTAACACGCGTCATCTTGATTTACTTTTAACCCTTTGTTTTACCTTTTGATTCTTTTTCATATTGAGAAGATAAGATGAAGGACAAAATAACAAATATTGTTAGAAGAAGAAAAATCTTTAGCAACCAGGTTTTCACTGCTATTTTATAATATAGCTCTCTTTTATGTAGTTTGTTCACGTTTTTAGCTCACCTGAGCTTTGCTCAAGGTGAGTTATTGTGATCGCCTTTTGTCCGGCGTCCGGCGTCCGTCGTGCGTCAACTTCTTCTCCTCAGTAACCAGTGGGTCAATTTGGATGAAACTTCACAGAAAGCATCCTCTCAATGACCTCAACAGAATTCCTTCAAATTTTTGGGATTCATGCAAAATTCTGGTTTTCATGGCAACAAAACGAAAAAGACTTCAAAATTCTTCTTCTCCCAAACTGCTTGGCAGATTTTCAAATAATTTTGTATAAATGTTCCTTTGACGACCCTCTATCAGATTCCTTCAAGCCGTGTTGATTGGTCGAAAAACATGGCCGCCAGGGGGGACGGGGCTATTTTGCCTTATATGGCTATAGTGAAAACTTAAAAAATCTTCTTCTCCGAAAGTGTAAGGCCGATTTTCAAATAATTTTGTAGAAACGTTCCTTGGGTGACCCTCTATCAGATTCCTTCAAGCCATGTTGATTGGTCGAAAAACATGGCCGCCAGGGGGGGGCGGGCTATTTTGCCTTATATGGCTATAGTGCAAACTTAAAAAATCTTCTCCACCAGAAGTGTCAGGCCGATTTTCAAATAATTTTGTAGAAATGTTCCTTGGGTGACCCTCTATCAGATTCCTTCAAGCCATGTTGATTGGTCAAAAAACATGGCCGCCAGGGGGCGGGGCTATTTTGCCTTTTATGGCTATAGCGAAAACTTAAAAAATCTTCTCCTCCATAATTGTCAGGCCGATTTTCAAATAATTTTGTAGAAATGTTCCTTGGGTGATCCTCTATCAGATTCCTTCAAGCATTGTTGATTGGTCGAAAAACATGGCAGCCAGGGGGGGGGCTATTTTGCCTTATATGGCCAAAGTGAAAACTTAAAAAATCTTCAACATCTTCTCCTCAGTAACCAGTGGGTCAATTGGGATGAAACTTCACAGAAAGCATCCTCTCAATGACCTCACCAGAATTCCTTCAAATTTTTGGGATCCATGCAGAATTCTTCAAAATTCTTCATCTCCCAAACTGCTTGGCAGATTGTCAAATAATTTTGTAGAAATGTTCCTTGGATGACCCTCTACCAGATTCCTTCAAGCCATGTTGATTGGTCGAAAAACACGGCCGCCAGTGGGCAGGGCTATTTTGCATTATATGGCTATAATGAAAACTTAAAAAATCTTCTCCTCCAAAAGTGTCTGGCCGATTTTCAAATAATTTTGTAGAAATGTTCCTAGGGTGACCCTCTATCAGATTCCTTCAGGCCAAGTTGATTGGTCGGAAACTGGCTGCAAGGGGGCTGGGCTTACATAGCTAAAGTGAAAAAAAAAATCAGGTGAGCGATTCAAGGGCCATCATGGCCCTCTTGTTTTTAATTTGTTTTTAAAGTCGTCTGCTGCAGATGTGTTGTATGGGGGAAAGGGTTAACTGCATGGGTGGAGGGTAGATGGAGGGACAATCGGCGTTGCATAACTGAAATTAATTTGTATAGTACAGAGATCATCTGCTGACTCAGATTAAATTCGTCCTTTATTCCATGATGTTTCTGAAGCAGCTGAAAACTTTTGAAAACATTGATAATTTCTCCTTTGTTTGATAATATAGCTCTCATTTATGGAGTTTGTTCATGATATTGTCAATTTGTTTTCAAAGATGTCTGATAAATGAGGGTTGATGGGAGGGGAATCGACGATTTCGACTTGTTAAGGAAATTCCTAAGACAATAATCAAGCCAGTAAACGTTTCAAAGATTTTTGTTTTTATTATTTGCTAAAATCCATCAAACTCCTCATCGTCAGACTCCCCAAACAACTGGTTAAACTGGTCCTCTGTGACGATCTCGTCATCATAGACCCATTGATCGTCTTCAACAAGGCTTTCTCTCTCAGTCTCACAGACACTCTGACATGGCACTTCCCCTCGTGAAGCCACAAAGTCACTGAATAGTCTTCTGTACCGTCCATTGAATTTGTAATCCCGCACTTTAAAAAAGATTTAACTACCATCTGAGATGGAATTTCGTTCCATGAGTCAATGACCCACGTACACACAGTATTAAGGTCTGGCCTCTTAATGTTTCAAGCTTTGGTAATTTCCTTTTTCCCATTAATCATCCAATTGTTCCACTTTTCTCTTATATTCACTTTAAACGGCTTGTTAAGACATACGTCAAGGGGCTGTATGACAGAGGTACAACCACCGGGGATGACAGATTGGTAGGTACGTCTCTCTTTCAGCCTATTCTTTACAGTCTCAACGAGGTGGGCACGGAACATGTCGCATACAAGAATTGATTTCCTATTTAACATAGCACCCGACCGTGAAAACCAAACATCGTTTAACCATTTTTTCAGCACAGCTTCATCGACTCAACCCTTTTCCTGAACATATACAACTATACCGGCGTTTCTCCTTGGGCATCGTCTTTCGCTAGAAAACTACCGCTGGTTTGAGTTTAGTCCCATCACCCATGCAGGCCAAAATCACCGTGAAATGGGTTTAGTCGTGGCCTCTTGTTTTTACCGTAACAGTACTCGCACCATTTACATCAACGGTTCTGGTGCCTGGCATGTCGAAAAACATTGGGGTCTCATCCATGTTCCCGATGGATCCAAGGTCGAAATCATGGCTTTTACGCAGGTTGATGAGGAAACTGTGGAAGCTGTCTACTTTCGAATCTACGTCTTTAGGCAGCTTCTGGGTGATGTGCGTCCTCTTGACGCAAAGCCAGGTTACACCTCTTCATAAACGCGTACACCAACCAGCTGAAGCCTTGAAATCGGGGTAATTAAAGTCTTTTCTAATTTGAAGGGCACGGAGTCGTATAATGGAATGTGAAACGATCATTCTACTGCTGCAAAGATTGTGCATCCATTCTTCTACATTCTTCTCAAGATCTTCATAGGGTGCTATGACTTCTCATCTTCTTTAGGGATCGGGAGCCAGCATCTTAGTCTCTTTCAATCGCCAGTCTCGAAACAATTTCCTCGGGATACGTCGAATTCTCGCTGAGTTGCTATCCACCAATATAAGTTGAAGGAAACAATATTATTGTGAATATGAAAAAAAATCCGATCCAAATTCCGGTTCATTTAAATCCTACTGTTGGTTCATTTGAAGTAGATTTTTAAATTGTTGACAGACAGAAGACAGACAAACGTAAGGCCAATACAGCTCACTAAAAATTCATGCAAGTTGAACCATTAAAATACCTTTCAAAGCATCTTGCTTTTCTTTATTATACACCTTCTGCATTGTCTTCTTTGGAGTTTTTTTCGGTGTCAACTATTTTTGGGTTGATTTCTCTGGAGTAGTGCTCTTAGTGGTTGGTGTCTTTGGCGGTGTAGGAGTGTTTGAAGTCATTATATCAGTGGGTCGGACGGACAGAAAAAAGGGTACTTGTGAGGCTGAAACTTATGGGGCTAAAAACGTTAAAGTAACTACTCTTTATGTGGCTTTTGAACGCGTTCTAATAAATTAGTATTTATGTGACTATGAATTATGAGACTTCTTTTACTACTGAATAGTGGGGCTTTTTTTCTTAGGAGAATTGTGTGACTTTTTAACCCTTTCTCTCATATAGACGCTTTCTGACGCCTCTGCAGCAGACGGCTTTTTGAAAACATAGTAACAAAATAGGAAATTGCACAAAAGTGCAATTTCTCCTTTTGTCACAATGTTTTCCACTTTTAGTCATAGGTTATCCATTCAGTTATAGATATTTTCTGTTTTTTGGCAAAATATGTTCGAAGTCGTCTGCTGCAGAATTGTTTTATGAGGGAAAGGGTTAAAGCCAACTAAACAATAATCTTTAATCCTTTCCAACATACAACAAATCTGCAGCAGACGACTTTGAAAACATCTATGCAACAAACAAAGAATATGGAGAGAAAATTTGTACAATGCATGGATGGACATTTTATTTATGTGACTAAAATCTTTAAATGGTACTTATGTGGCTAAATATCTTTAAGTGGCTATTGTTTAATGCTGTAATTATGTGGCTCAACTTGTGATTAAAAACTTTAAAGTGGCTAGCCACTTAAATAATTTGTTGCAACACCAAGGAACTTAAGCCACCATAGTATAAATCTGTAGCATAGTCCACACATATATCACAATTTGGTCTCAAGTGTGGACTCAGAATCTTGTTTAGCTCCGGCAGATCTGGGTCTCAATTGCTGAAAGCCGTTATCAAAATATATGGTCCTTGCAATTTTATGTCATTAGCAGTTGTCTCGCCAGACTAAATGTCATTCAACACTTGTTCAGTGTTCCTGGATCATTAACCAGTTTCTTATAATATTATGGAAACAAATTTCAAATACATGTATATTGGAATTAGACTTCGGCATTTTCTTTGCCTTGTCCAGGGCTCTTGCTCTCAGCTCATCATATGGCCTAATACTTCCTTTCTTGGTTTCACCGTTAGACTTTTCCCTCAGCTGCTTAATCAGAACATTATATGTGAAAAGCGTTTTCCGAACTGTTTTGACTGAAAAGTTTCTCAAAAGCACTCTAGTTTGGGTTCTTGGTGAATCTTTATGTTGTGATTTTGCTTTTTCTCTAATCCAGCGTTTTTTGTATAACAACATTTTCTTATTCAGAAGTTTGATTTCTCCTTCTTTTACTTTGTTATCTCTAAAACATTTTGCAACCATTTTCCCACTCTGTTTCCTGCTTTGTTCACTGTGTTGGTGATTGTTATTTGGAGGAGTTGATGGGGGAGTTATTGTTGTTTCTTGTAGTATTAGCACACCTGTGCAAGGTGAGCTATTGTGATCACATTTTGTCCGGCGTCCGACTGTCGTGCGTCGTCAACATTTGAGCTTGTTAACACTCTACAGACTACATTTTGCATCCAATCTTCATGCAAGTTGGTCATGTAGGGTCAAAAACTAGGTCACTAGGCCAAATTGAAGGAAAATCTTGTTAACACTTTGGATGCCGCATTTTTTGCTTCAGCAGCTTGAAATTTGGTCAGAATGTTTATCTAGGTCAAGTTCGAATATGGGTCATATTGGGTCAATAAAGGCAAACATTGTTCAAACTCCGGAGGCCGCATTTTTACTTTGAGCAAGTTGAAACTTTGTCAGAATGTTGTCTTGATGATATCTAGTCCATTTCATATCAGGTAAAACAATATAGATCACTAGGCCAAATGAAGGAAAATGACCTCTCATCCAAGCTTTAGTGCAGGATGAGAAGCATTATTGTAGTAAAGCCGGAGGCTAAGCATGTATACACAGCATATCGTTACGAACATTGTTCGACCATCGCGTTTTAAAGATTAAACATTTTAGTCCTACCCCTGACGTCACAACCGGAAGCGAGGAACATTCTGTTCTCATAATTTAAAGAAGCAACAGTTTGTTTGGTTCTGAACATTCAATAAATGGGAGGGATAACAGATCTATAGGCTAACAAGAAACCATATCCAAGGATAATAAAGGGTTGGGTACATACATGCTTAGCCTCCGGCTTTACTACAATAGTGCTTCTCATCCTGCACTAAAGCTTGGATGAGAGGTCATTATTATGCGTAAAGCCTTCAGCTTTCGCATGTATACACGGCATCTTTAAAGAGGAACACAACAAACTCAAGTTATTTCATTCAATCACTGATAATGATGAAATAATATTATATAACCAAATACAACCATAATAACCCTCTGTTATAACATAAATGTTTTACTGTAGAACTGCTTGAGCAAAAGTCAACTGCTTGTTGCTAAGAGATTGTCTGTGATAAAATTTCTTGAAATTTTTATTTGTTGACCAATCTGCTGTGGATAAAATTAGATTTACCGAACATCCCTTCCTGAATGCAGCAGATACTGAAGCACCCCGAAATGAATGTGCCTTGAAGATAGAAGTATCTATCCCAGACAACTCAAGCACAGTTCTTAACCATCTCGCAATAGTACAAGTACTTATTGCCTTATAAGTCTTATAAGAAATTAATAAAAATCTTGATTTCCTCAATGAACTAGTCTGTTCAATATACTTTTCCAAAGTATGAAAAACACACAAAGATTCATTTCTGAAATGTTCAACTTTTAACACGAAAGAATGCCTTATTCTAGAAGTCTGAAGTAATTGGGGAAACATAAAAGTAACCACACTAGTCTCTTTACACATGTAATCCAGATTTAAGTTAGCCAGAGTTTGAGCTCTAGGAGCAGAGGATAATGCTAACAAAGCCACAAGCTTAAATGTCAAAAGTTTCAATGATAACTTTTCTAATGGAAAAAGGCTCGATAAATATTTTAATACTGTACACACATCCCACATGAAATGATATCTTGGTAAAGGAGGTTTCTGATGATAAATGCCTTTCATAAACCTTGTTATAGTGTTAATACAAGAATAAGACTTGCCTGTCTTGTGTAGAAAAAACATCCTTGTGGCGTGGTAACATAACAGGAAAAGAAGCTAAATTTTCTAAAACCAAAGGAAACCATGACTGAGCTTTCCAAAAAGGCAGAATAAGAACAGCATTCTCAACCTGATCTTTGAGAATCTTATTCATGACCTTTCCAACAAGATTAAATGGTGGAAAATTATATGGTTTCAGATGGCTCCAACAAATTGTGAACACATTATGTTGAGATACATTTGGCTCAGGGAACCAAAACACATAATTATCAATCTGTGCATTTAATCTAGACGCAAACAAGTCTACATCTGGGACAAAAAAGTGACTGCATATTCTTCTAAAGATATCTTTTTAGCTCGCCTATTCGAAGAAATAGGGGAGCTTATGTTATCACGTTGGCGTTGGCGTCCGCGTTGCCAGCTTGGTCAAACCTTTGCGTGCAAGGCCTTTTCTCAGACACTGTGTATGCTGTTGCTTTGAAACTTCACACACTTATTCAGGATCATTAGGGGACCTTGTATGTCAAGTCCCATAACTCTGGAATGGATTTTGACTGAATTGTGCCCCTTTTTGGACTTAGAAATGTGGTCAAACCTTTGCGTGCAAGGCCTTTTCTCAGACACTGTGTATGCTGTTGCTTTCAAACTTCACACACTTATTCAGGGTCATTAGGGGACCTTGTATGTCAAGTCCCATAACTCTGGAATGGATTTTGACTGAATTGTGCCCCTTTTTCGACTTAGAATTTTGGTCAAACCTTTGCGTGCAAGGCCTTTTCTCAGACACTGTGTATGCTGTTGCTTTGAAACTTTACACACTTATTCAGGATCATTAGGGGACCTTGTATGTCAAGTCCCATAACTCTGGAATGGGTTTTGAGTGAATTGTGCCCCTTTTTCGACTTAGAATTTTGGTCAAACCTTTGCGTGCAAGGCCTTTTCTCAGACACTGTGTATACTGTTGCTTTGAAACTTCACACACTTATTCAGGATCATTAGGGGACCTTGTATGTCAAGTCCCATAACTCTGGAATGGATTTTGACTGAATTGTGCCCCTTTTTGGACTTAGAAATTTGGTCAAACCTTTGCGTGCAAGGCCTTTTCTCAGACACTGTGTATGCTGTTGCTTTCAAACTTCACACACTTATTCAGGGTCATTAGGGGACCTTGTATGTCAAGTCCCATAACTCTGGAATTGATTTTTTTCAAACATTTGGATTTTTTTCTTTTTCTTTTCTTGTATTTTTCAATTTTGCGTTTAGCTCATAAAGTTTCGATTTTTTTTTTTTCTCAATAAGTACTGGTTCTAGGGCTTTCATATTTTTTGGGGTAAAACATTTGTTTTTTGCTGGATTTTGAAAATTGGGCATAGCTTCTTCATATTTTGTTGGATTAATTTCATTTTTTTTTTTTAATTTTCTTGTATTTTTGAACTTTGAGCATTATTTTTTTTTTTTTTTTTTTTTTTTTTTAATTTAGGAACTTTGTGTTCAGCTCAATTTTTTTTTTTAAATTTCTTGTATTTTTGAACTTTTTTTTTTTATTATTTCTTGTTTAAAAATAATTGTGTTTAGCTCAATGTTAGAGTTTTGTTTACTTTTTGTCTTTTACACTTGCCTTGATAGTCAAAGCAGGGGACACAGTGAGACATTTAATTA
This sequence comes from Serripes groenlandicus, assembly GCA_031761405.1. Lineage (NCBI taxonomy): Eukaryota > Metazoa > Mollusca > Bivalvia > Cardiida > Cardiidae > Serripes > Serripes groenlandicus. Next base: position 139,851,148 of record JASEVX010000004.1, read on the forward strand.
CGCGTAATTCTTGTCTTTCTTTTGTAAATTCAATTTCAACTGAATTATTCCACTTTTGGATTTTGGACTTTATACCCATGCTATAACTGTTCTGAAGTAAGCCCTGATAGACGATATCCCTGATAGGCGAGCTATATTGTCCTCCGACAACTCTTGTTTAAGCATGCTTTCAGTTGAATCTGAGAAGTTTCTTGAAAAAAATCTGCTGTATTAAGAATCCCAGCTATATGTACAGCTGAAATAATAATATCCCTTTCCAGACACCAAAACCAAATCTTCTTGGCCAAATGATCGATAGCCAATGAACACATACAACCCATATCATTGATATATGCAACGGCCGTGACATTGTCACACTGAATCTCAATGTGGATCTGTGAAAACTCCTTGTAAAAAACTTTTAATGAATAAAATACTACAAGAAGCTCCAAGTAGTTTATATGACATACAGATTCATTACTATTCCGTCTGCCCTGGGCGAAATTATTACTTTCTAAATCTATAGAACCCCATCCAGACAGACTAGCATCAGTTCTGCATCTGGAATGAACATCTGGAAATCGTATACGCTTTCCATTTTTAGATTACCTTAGCCGAAGGCTGAAGGTGAGCTATTCTGATCACTTTTTGTCCGTCGTCCGTCCGGTGTTAACTTTTAGCTTTAAACATCAACTCCTCCCAAACTCCAAGGACAATTTTCGTGAAACATCACAGGACTGTTCCTCTGGTTGGCCTCTTTCAAAGTTGTTCAAAGATTTAAATTCCATTGAGAACTTTGGTTGCTGCGGCATCAGAAAGGGGACAAAATGTCCAAACTTTGAAAATCTTCTCCTCCGAATCTGCCTGTCAGATTCAAATATAATTTGGTAGAAATGTTCCTTGGGTGACCCTCTATAAAAATTGTTCAAGCCATACTGATTGGTCGAAAAACATTGCAGTCAGGCGGCATCAAAAAAGGGGCAAAATGACAATACTTTAATAAAGTATCCTTATAAAAGTGCTTGTCTGATTTAAAGATAGTTTTGTAGAAATGTTCTTTCATTGATCATCTACATACTTTGTCAAGCCATATTGATTTGTTGAAAGGCATAGCAACCAAGCAGCATCAGAAAAGGAGTAAAATTAACTTTTTGCTTCAAATGACATATGGTTATTAGATTGATGGTCTAAGGGAGGTAACACTTGGCAGAGTATTATGCAAGGGCAATCTCCTTCGCAGAGTTGTCGTTCCTTACACTCACCATACACTATCAATCAGGTGATCGATTTAATGTCCAAACTTTAAAAATCTTCTCCTCCGAATCTGCCTGTCAGATTCAAATATAATTTGGTAGAAATGTTCCTTGGGTGACCCTCTATAAAATGTGTTCAAGCCATACTGATTGGTCGAAAAACATGGCAGTCAGGCGGCATCAGAAAAGGGGCAAAATGACAAAATTTGAAAATTCCATTTTTTATGAAAGTGTTTGTCTGATTTTAAGAAAATATAATACGAATCTTACTGTAATGATCCTCTATTTAATTTGTTTAAGCCGTTTTGATTGGTTACACAATCATATCAACCAGGCGTCGTCACAAAAAGGGTAAATTGAACTTTTAGCTACAAATGACAACCAACTCCTACCATTCCAATAGACCAATTTCCACAAAACATCACAAGAATGTTCCTTTGGTGGTCCTCTTTCAAAATTGTTCAAAGATTTAAATTCCATTGATAACTTTGGTTGCTGCGGCATCAGAAAGTGAGAAAAATACCCAAATTTTAAAATCCTTTTCCTCCATAATCTACTTGTGCGATTGCAAGATAATTTGGTAGAAATGTTCCTTAAGTGACCCTCTAAATAAACTGTTGAAGCCATATTGATTTCGTTGAAAAACAGGGCAGCAAGGTGGCATCAGGAAAGGTGCAAAATGACAAAAACTTTATAATTCCATTCTTATTAAAGTTCTTGTTAGATTTCAAGATATAAATGGCCTTTACTGATAAGCTGTTTCTTGAGAAGTGTCCACTCCTTTGCAGTTTCATTTGCATTCCCTGATAAAATTTTCCAAGATATTTGCAGTTAAATATTTGCTACTAATTTACTATCAATTAGGTGATCAATTTAGGGCCATCTTGGCCCTCTTGTTATTCCTGACATTATTCTTCCACCAAAGCAATTCAATCAAACTCTCTTTTGACAATGCAACTACATTTTCAAAATCGCAATCATGATCCAGACCTAACACTTTGTTCCTTTCTAAGGCTCTATAATGCAAAGGAGCCTCCAATATTGCATGAAAAGTACTAACAACAAGCCCTATAAAAGAAGCAAGATGACGCACAACTACGTTGGAAGATTTAAGAAGGGCTTCTGCTTTCCTAATAATTTTTGAAACTTTCTCTTCCGGAAGAAAAAACCTAAAAGCTATAGAGTCAATAATAAACCCAAAAAATACAATTCTCTTTGCAGGTACCAGAACTGACTTCTCATAATTCACGCCAAAACCATGACTTTGCAATGTATCAACCATGTTGTCTGTATTGTCCTTACATACAATCCTGCAAGAATTTATATTAATGGAATCATCTATGTAATAACTGCAACGAATATTTTGTTGTCTAAACCAGGCATATACTGGTTTGAGGATTTTTGTAAACACATAAAGCGCGGATTTCAATCCAAAAGGTAGACACACACATTTGTAAAGTTGGCCTTTACATGAACAGTTTAGATACTTATGAAATTCTACACTAATAGGTACCGAGAAATAAGCATCATGCAAATCTATTGATGTAAAGAAATCATTTTCTTGAATCAAGTCAATTACAGTTTTAAATGTCTCCTGTTTGAAATGATCATAATGTACCATAAAGGTAGAAATGAACTCCCCAAGTTCTGTTACTGTTGGTACAATTGCTCCCTTTTTCAACAGTTCACTCACTTCATTATCAACAATGAGCCATTGTTCCCTTTCGAAAGGTATTTCATTTATTTAGTATCTTCTCTTGAATGGGAATACTATCAAAGTGTATTTTGTAGCCTGAAACGGCCTCTAAAACCCAATCATTGTTTGTAATAGAATACCATCTATCCAAATGAAATTCCAATTTACCAACACTTGCTAAATTTGTACTCACCTCTGGTGGTGAGTCTATTCGTTTGGGGATGTGACCGTAGCTGAAGGGAACTTTTTTGGAAATCTATTTCCCCTATTGCCTCTCTGTTGACCTGTTCGAGTAAGGCTGGTATCTTTGGTTTCCAGAATTATAATTGGAATTATAATCGGAATTATAATAGTTAGAATTATTACCATAATTTCCTCTCTTCTGAAACCGACCATTTCCTCGTCCACGACCGGAAGCACCTATAGAAAGGATCTTTCCCAATGGCAACCAAAGAATCACATGTTGTTATGTCTTTACCAATGTCATTCTCATATAACATGGATGAGATAGGCATGGAAATATTGCAAAGAGAATGATATTTTCTCTTCAAAACTGGTCTGATCATCTATCTTCTCCTGATAGACAAATGGTACTGCACTTGGCCCATTATAGTAAGGGCATCTCCTAACAAAGATTTAGTTTCAGCATTGGAGGAAAACTGCGTTTTAAAAAACATCAGCCAATTGCACAAGAGGAGTCATACCTGTTGCAACTAAATTTTGGATAGCAGCCATAGATCTATCCTGAGTTTGTGGACGTTTATTCATGACTTTCCAAATCTCAGTGTTCACTAGAGGGGCACACATCCTATCACAATTTTCAGGAACTTTGTATTGAGAAGACATTGCCTCAGTATCACATAAAGATGTGCAAGCTAGATTTATCATATTTGCCAAAGACTGTGGCACTGCTTTCCCCTTCAAAGGGGCTTTCAGACAGGGTAAATCCCATTCAGCGTCTTCCAAAATCTCACCTTCCTCAAATAATGCATTAGTCATATCATGTTGAGAAATAGCATTTCTATCAACCTCATGTAATGGGGACTCCCCACCCGAAATATCTGCCGAGTCTATTTCCACTGTCATTCTTGGTAAATTTTTAATACCATTCCCAGACAAGTCTACCATCCAAATTCTCTTTATCAGAGTTGTCAATACCCAGCCAACACCTCAAATTCTTAATACCATCCTGTGATAAATTCGACAAATTAAAGTCAGTGTTCTGTTTAGAACACGAAAGTGTAGCTGGAGGTACCACTGTTTTCCCTTTTCCTTTACCTTTAGACTTTTTAGCTCGCCTATGCACAAAGTGCAAGGTGAGCTTTTGTGATCGCTCACCGTCCGTCGTCGTCCGTTCACATTTTCCTACAAACAACTTCTCCTCCTACACCAATTAACCAAATTCAAAATAATTTCACAGGAATGTTCCTTGGATGGATCTCTTTCAAACTTGTTCAAAGAATTCTATTCAATGTAGAACTTTGGCTGCCACGGTAACGAAAAAGGGGAAATTAACCAAAACTTAAAAAATCTTCTTGTCTGAAAGTAGAAGGCCCATGCCTTTGATATTTGGTATGTAGCATCATCTAGTGAACCTCTACTAAGATTGTTCAAATTATAGCCCTGGGGTCAAAAATGACCCCTCTAGCAACTTTTACTAGTGGAGCTGGACGTTGCCCAAACGTCGGAAAACGTCTGTCTAAACGTCGTAGTGAGAACCCAGCTTTATAGCATAGACTCATATAGGGGATAAACTTTAAAAATCTTCTTGTCTAAAAGTGGAAGGCCCATGCCTTTGATATTTAGTATGTAGCATCATCTAGTGAGCCTCTACCAAGATTGTTCAAATTATAGCCCTGGGGTCAAAAATGTCCCCTCCCCGGGGGTCACTTGTTTTACATAGACTCATATAGGGGAAAAACTTTAAAAATCTTCTTGTCTAAAAGTAGAAGGCCCATGCCTTTGATATTTAGTATGTAGCATCATCTAGTGAACCTCTACCAAGTTTGTTCAAATTATAGCCCTGGGGTCAAAAATGACCCCTCCCCGGGGGTCACTTGTTTTTCATAGACTCATTTAGGGAAAAAACTTTAAAAATCTTCTTGTCTAAGAGTAGAGGGCCCTGGCCTTTGATATTTGGTATGTAGCATCATCTAGTGGACCTCTACCAAGATTGTTCAATTTATTGCCATGGGGTAAAAAAATGATCCCTCCCCTGGGGTCTATTGTTTTACATAGACTCATATAGAGAAAAAACATCTTGTCTAAAAGTAGAGGCCCCAGGCCTTTGCTATTTGGTATGTGGCATCATCTAGTGGACTTCTACCAAGATTGTTCAAATTATAGCCCTGGGGTCAAAAATGACCCCTCCCTGGGGGTCACTTGTTTTACATAGATAGGGAAAAAACTTCTACCAAGATTGTTCAAATTATAGCCCTGGGGTCAAAAATGACCCCTCCCTGGGGGTCACTTGTTTTACATAGATAGGGAAAAAACTTTAAAAATCTTCTTGTCTAAAAGATATTTGGTATGTAGCATCATCTAGTGGACCTCTACCAAGATTGTTCAAATTATAGCCTCCCCGGGGGTCACTTATTTTTCATAGACTCATATAGGGGAAAGAACACTGAAAACTTTTTAAGTTTGATTAAATCAGGTGAGCGATATAGGACCATCATGGTCCTCTTGTTATTGGTAACAACTTTCTCCTGCGGAGCGTCTTTTCTACTTTTATTTTTGTTTTTCTTAACCTTCGACTTCTTTGAAGAAGGTTCTGTGTCAGAATCATTACTGAACCCCGAAAAATTAAGCGACTCGTCCGAGTCGTCTACACTCAAGACTGCGTCTTGTTTGTTTGAGGCCATGTGTATTAAATAAATACGCAATAAAATTAAATAATAACTGGGACTATGTCCTCAGTGACCTATCAGCACGTAGCTGAATAACTTACCTTATTGGCAATGTAATACGCGAAAAAAGTTTTCTTGACTTGACAGGTCAAACGCAAAAACGATTATGAGAACAGATGTTCCTCGCTTCCGGTTGTGACGTCAGGGGTAGGACTAAAATGTTTAATCTTTAAAACGCGATGGTCGAACAATGTTCGTTACGATATGCTGTGTATACATGCGAAAGCTGAAGGCTTTACGCATAATAATCTTGTTAACACTGTGGAGGTTGCATTCAGAATAATTGTCTTGATGTGTTTTGCCTTGCAGTACATTGTATAATTAAGGTGAGCGATCCAGGGCCATGATGGCCCTCTTGTTTTCTTTTCTCTTGCATTTCTCTTGCGCTTTCTCCATATCTTTTTCGCATGTCGTCTCTCTCTATCAGTCATGTCTTTAACGAGTTTCTTTTTCCCTACTTCTTTATCTGCTATATATTTTTCCTTACATTTCTGCAAATATTCACGCCTGCGCTCTGGATCGGAATCCCTTAGAAGGCGGAACTTCCTTTGTCTTTCTGCGCTTGACATCCCCATTATCTGCAATGAAAAAAGTTTTTGTGTATTCAAAATATCAAGAACTATGCTATTGAAATGATATTGTCAACAGTGCAGGAAAAAGGACATTTGAATGGTGGACAATTAACTAATTAACATGGTAAATTATATTGTACACTTTTGCAAATCCTATGTTCACACATTTATGCTAATTTCATTGTGAAATATTATTATTGTAGTAAAAGGATAACTCGAACAGCAGAAATGTATCTTTCCTTTCTCCTGTGATTACATGATTCCAAAACCCGCCTCGGTAAAGTAACATATTCCTGCACACGGACCTGTTATTCTGTACATTTGATATATGGTTCAATGACATTGCAAAACATTACTTACTACTTTTTTATTCCTGCAGATCCGACAGGACATTTTCCGCTGCCTTGTGGCGGCCGTCAAGATTTGCGCAATGCCTGAAACAAAAACAAACAATAAGGCATCTTAAATGTTTCATGGATGAAACCATGCAAAAGACAATTCACAAATAAAAAGAAAAGCATCTTAAATGTTTCATGGGTGAAACCATGCAAAGACAAATTTGTTGTCAATAATTATCAAATTTGATACTATCAAATTGTTGTTTTGTTTATAATTATTCTCTAGAGGCTTAATGGCAAACAGATCGGAAATACACCCCCCTGGTGGCCATGTTTTTCAAGGTGAGCGATCTAAGGCCATCATGGCCCTCTTGTTTATTGTTTATATCTGCAGATCCTATGTTCAATATATTATATTAATACTCAATCATTCATAAGTAACTATAGCAGAAGATGTTTACTTACTTTTTAGCTCACCTGAGCTTTGCTTTTTTGCAATTTTTTACCTTATATGGCTATAGTGAAAACTTAAAAAATCTTCTCCTCCGAAAGTGTCAGGCCGATTTTCAAATAGTTTTGTAGAAATGTTCCTTAAGTGACCCACTATCAAATTCCTTCAAGCCATATCGAAAAACATGGCCGCCAGTGGGCAGGGCTATTTTGCCTTATATGGCTATAGTGAAAACTTAAAAAATCTTCTCCTCCAAAAGTGTCAGGCCGATTTTCAAATAATTTTGTAGAAATGTTCCTAGGGTGACCCTCTATCAGATTCCTTTTAAGCCAAGTTGATTGGTCGGAAACTATGGCCGCCAGGGGGTGGGGCTTATAAAGCTAAAGTGAAAAAAACAAATCAGGTGAGCGATTCCAGGGCCATCATGGCCCTCTTGTTCCTTTTTCTGTCACCCTCCTCTCCGTCAGTTGTGCGTTATCCGTCAACTTCTCCTCAGTAACCAGTGGGTCGATTGGGATGAAACTTCACAGAAAGCATCCTCTCAATAACCTCACCAGAATTCCTTCAATTTTTTGGGATCCATGCAGAATTCTGGTTTCCATGGCAACGAAACGAATAAAACTTTAAAAACGGTAAAGTAGAAACTTAAAAAAATTCTTCTCCAAAAGTGTCAGGCCGATTTTCAAATAATTTTGTAGAAATGTAACTTGGGTGACCCTCTTATCAGATTCCTTCAAGCCATGTTGATTGGTGGAAAAACATGGCCGCCATGGGGGGCTTTTGCTGATAAACTATTTCTTTAACTGAGTGTCCACTCCTTGCAGTTTCATTTGAACTCCTGATCAAATTTTCACAAATATTTTCAGTTAAATATTTGCTTCTAATTTACTATCATTCAGGTGATCAATTTAGGGCCATCTTGGCCCTCTTGTTACTTAGAAATTCTGGTTAAAGTTTTGCGTGTAACTACATTAAGAGACCATATCTGTGTAACTACTTGGTGCATTACATTGAAACTGTATACAACCCTTTCCAACCATCACACCTCTGTAAACAATCAAGTATAATAACTCTTTCCAGTTTATTATGCAAATTATGGCCTGTTTTAGCTCGACTTTTGAAAAAACGAGAGCTATTGTCATGACCCTGGCGGGGTCGTTGGCGGCGCCCAGTTAAGGTTTTTTGTTGGCGGCGGCATGGTCGTCCGGTTAAGGTTTTATGTTCAGCTCAGCTATCAGTCGAGCGTCTGTGCTGTACGCGGTGCTCTTGTTTACCTAGAAATTTGTTAAAGTTTTGCATGCAACTACATTAAGAGTCCTTATCTCGGTATTTACTTGATGCCATTTTAAACTTTAGACAACCCTTCCCAGCCATCACACCCATATACACAATTAAGTAAGATATCTATCCTGCATATAATGCAAATTAGCACCCATTAAGAAATTCTGGTAAATGTTTTGCAAGCAACTACATTACAGTCCATATCTCAGTGACTAATAGAAGGTGGAATAGTCTAGTGCGCTGTCCTCCGACAACTCTTGTTATAATGAAAAAAATACTTTTGGAGGTTAGTACTGATATCAGTGTTCATACAATTTTATACAATTGATTTATCTATTTAAATGTATGTATCTATTTCTTTACTTTTACATAAAGAGTATATATGATTTAGTAGTTCTTAAGAGCAATATAATGAAATAGTGCTTAATTGAATAAGCGGCATATTGCAGAGTGTGCTGTCCTCCGACAACTCTTGTTCCGTAATAATCTGCCATTTCATAAATTGAATTATTTGAACACCTAGATCAAATTTTGGACATTGTATATTATTTTCACCTTAGATTATACAAGTGAGAGTCACTTCAAAAGCCCTGAAGGGCAGAGGCCGCTCACCATGGGAATCCACTTCACAAATCCTATATTGTCTCACTGAGACTATTCTTTGAGTACCCACAACATAGGATTTGGTTGTCAAATAAGGATTTTAGAACATTGTTCGAGAGGGCAATGCTCTGCATGTAGCATTGAACAAATACAAATAATTTTATGTGATTCCATGAATAATGAACCCAGACCAACATTTTATTTTGTAGGTGTTGGGCTCCTCATTGCTTATTTACCTTTAACCCTTTCCATACGACAATTCTGCAGCAGACGACTTTGAACATATTTTGTCAAGAAATTGAAAATCTATTAAATTGAATGGATAACCTATGACTAAAAGTGGAAAACATTGTGGCAAAAGGAGAAATTGCTGGTTTTGTGCAATTTCTTCTTTTGTCCCTATATTTTCAAATAGCCATCTGCTGCAAAGGCGTCAGAAAGCGTCTATATGAATGAAAGGGTTAAGAAATGCCGTAGTACAGAAAAATTACTTAGGGTCAAACTGTGGTAGAGCTGAAATACTGATGGAAAGGGCATAACTCATCATTTAAACAAAAAAAAATAATGTGAGAAAGCAACAGTTACATTTTAAAGGGAATATGTCATATAAATTATATGATACAGTGTTGGCCAAGATGTATTTCCTTTGTTGTTGTCATTTTATTTTTACCTGTTCCCCATTCTAGATGCTTTCGGACACCTGCAGCAGACAACTTGAAACAAATATGGCTAAAGAAGAAATTGCTCATAATGAGCAAATTCTGTTTTTGCCTCAATGTTTTTCAACTCTATTTAACAATTATACTTTCAATTATATACATTTTCCATATTTTTTCCGATAATTTGTCTACTTCTGATTTGGTGAGTGTGGAAAAGGTTTTAGAACCTTTTCGGACTGTTCAGATGGTTCAACACAACTTGATGGGGTTGATATTGACTTTGATGCATATTCCTTTGGGCTAAGACAGGTATTAACATGGACAGTCTGTTCTGATTGTTCGTAATAATACTGTCAAAGCTACATCAAACCAGTCCAGACCAAAAGTTGATATTAACCCTTTCCCTTCTGCAGACACATTTTGACACAATAGCAGCAGACGACTTTTGAAAACAATGTGGCCAAAGGAGAAATTGCTCATCATAAGCAATTTCACCTTTGGCCACTGTGAATCTTTTCAACTTTATTTAACAATTATGCTATCTTTTATGGAGATTTTTCAGGTTTTTGTCACTATGTTTTCAAAGTCGTCTGCTGCGAATTTGTTGTTTGTGGGAAAGGGTTAAGTGATTCGTTTCAAGCCCATTCCTAACTTATTAGAAAGTCTTGAAAATAATTTAAATGCTTTAACCCTTTCAAAATTACAACAAGTGTTGTATTAAGTTCAAAGGGAGATATTGCTCTTCATACGCAATTTTTCCTTTTGCCAGAAATTTTTCAAAAGTTGTCGGCTGCAGATGCGTCAAAATGTAATGTGTCCACAAGCCGAAAAGAGTTGATCTAAGAACATTTTTTCTAAAATTTCTCTGCATAATTTGTTTGATCGTCTTGTTGTTGTTTTATGTGGTTCTGGGGCGTGCCTGAATGGCACAATAATTGGAACCACTGCCCACCCCTTGCATCATCGTAAGAGGCGACTGATAGGGGTGTAACATGAATCTGGAGTATCTGCATCTCTGATTCTCCAGCAGGTGTTAAGTTTCCGGATCCGTACCCCATATTTTTATCTCGATGTACATGAGATGTGGATCCAGCAACTTTTCTTCTGTCATGGGGCCATATAACCTAAATTGTGTTGCGGTGCTGTAAAACACAACTAAATCAAATTATTTGTCAATATATTGTAGGTTTGTTCATAATCAATAAATATGTTCTACACATAACCCTTTCCCTCATACGACAATTCTGCAGCAGACGACTTTGAACATATTTTGTCAAAAATGGAAGATCTCTATAATTAAATGGATAACCTATGACTAAAAGTGGAAAACATTGTGACAAAAGGAGAAATTGCTTGTTTTGAGCAATTTCTTCTTTTGTCACTATGTTTTCAAAAAGCTGTCTGCTGCAGAGGCGTCAAAAAGCATCTATATTAGAGAAAAGGTTAAGAGTTGAAATAAAAGTCAACTGCTACAAAATACCACACTTGGATAAAAAAGTGTCTTAATCTGGTGAAACATAACAATATTAATGTTTAAGATAATCAAACATTTTTATTGATTTTTAAAACGGAATTCTTTGTACTAATCAAGCCTTTTGTCTTTATTGTACAGCTTATAAACTGTTTATGTATTTGTTGGACATTTGATGAAGTATTAGAGAAGGGGGCTCTAGACTTGGATACAATACTTGAACTTGAACATTCAAACAAAACGGAAGACATACATGTATAATAGTGTAGGTTTTGTTTCGGTTCATGTCAAATGCAAACGTTTTGAAAGTCACAGTAGAGCTGAGAATATCCTAATATTACTGTGTTATTTATCTCATATAAGGGTTCTGATCGTGAATGTGACTTGTCTCATATAATGGTAATAAATTCTTTGTTAATTTTCGGTTTATATATGTGTAATTTTTAGCTCCACTGGCTGAAAGCCAGTCGAGCTTATGTCATGGCGAATTGTCCGTCGTGCGTGCGTGCGTGCGTTAACTTTTTCCTTTAAACGACTTCTTCTCCCTAACCACTTGGCCAATTTGGTTGAAACTTCATGGGAAGCATCCTCTCAATGTCCTCTACTAAATTCCTTCAATTTTTTTTGATCCATTCAAAATTCTGGTTTCCATGGCAACCGAAAGAAAAAAATAGTGAGAACTTAAAAAATCTTCTTCTCCGAAAGTGTCAGGCCGATTTTCAAATAATTTTGTAGAAATGTTCCTTGGGTGACCCTTTATTAGATTCCTTCAAGAAATTTTGATTGGGCGAAAAACATGGCCGCCAGGGGGCGGGGCTTTTTTGCCTTATATAGCTATAGTGAAAACTTAAATAATCTTCTTCTCAAAAAGTGTTCAGCAGATTTTCAAATAATTATGTAGAAATGTTCCGTGGGTGACCCTCTATCAGATTCCTTCAAGCCATGTTGATTGGTAAAAAAAAACATGGCCGTCACAGGGCGGGGCTATTTTGCCTATATGGCTAAAGAGCAAACTTAAAAAATCTTCTCCTCCAAAAGTGTCAGGCCGATTTTCAAATAATTTTGTACAAATGTTCCTTGTGTGAACCTTAATTAGATTCCTTCAAGAAATGTTGATTGGGCGAAAAACATGGCCGCCAGGGGGCGGGGCTTTTTTGCCTTATATAGCTATAGTGAAAACTTAAATAATCTTCTTCTCAAAAAGTGTTCAGCAGATTTTCAAATAATTATGTAGAAATGTTCCGTGGGTGACCCTCTATCAGATTCCTTCAAGCCATGTTGATTGGTAAAAAAACATGGCCGTCACAGGGCGGGGCTATTTTGCCTATATGGCTAAAGAGCAAACTTAAAAAATCTTCTCCTCCAAAAGTGTCAGGCCGATTTTCAAATAATTTTGTAGAAATGTTCCTTGTGTGAACCTTAATTAGATTCCTTCAAGAAATGTTGATTGGGCGAAAAACATGGCCGCCAGGGGGCGGGGCTTTTTTGCGTTATATAGCTATAGTGAAAACTTAAAACATCTTCTTCTCCGAAAGTGTTCAGCCGATTTTCAAATAATTTTGTAGAAATGTTCATTGGGTGACCCTCTATCAGATTCCTTCAAGCCATGTTGATTGGTCGAAAAACATGGCCGCCAGAGGGCGGGGCTATTTTGACTTATATGACCATAGTGAAAACTTAAAAAATCTTCTCCTCCGAAAGTGTCAGGCATATTTTCAAATAATTTTGCAGAAACATTCCTTTGGTGACACTCTACAAGATTCCTTTAAGCCATGGTTGGTAAAATAAAATAGCCACCACGGGGCAGGGCTGTTTGGAGATTTTATTTTTGCCTTATGGCCGTGGAGCGATACTGGCCCTCTTGGGCCTCTTGTTTGTGTATGCTTTTATTTGATAGATATTATTAGTAATACGATGTATATAATTTCATAAATATTTCTATTGTTAAATCTCTGCAGCACTTTTGAAAATTATGTTATATTGTTAGCTCACCTATGCACGAAGTGCAAGGTGAGCTATTGGGATCACAATTTGTCCGGCGTCCGTCCGGCGTCCGTCGTCAACATTTGAGCTTGTTAACACTCTACGGGCTACATTTTGTATCCAATCTTCATGAAAGTTTATCAGAACATTCATCTCCATAAAATCTTGGACAAGTTCGAAACCGGGCCATATGAGGTCAAAAACTAGGTCACTAGGTCGAATTGAAGGGAAATCTTGTTAACACTCTGGAGGCCACATTTTCAACTTGAACATGTTGAAACTTAATCAGAATGTTTGTCTTGATGATATGTAGGTCAAGTTTGAACATGGGTCACGTCGGGTCAAAACGTAGGTCACTAGGTCAAATTGAAGGAAAATCTTGTTAACACTCCAGAGGCCGCAATTTTTGCTTTAGCAGTTTGAAAGTTTGTCAGAATGTTTGTCTTAAAAATATCTAGGTCAAGTTCGAATATGGGTCATATTGGGTCAGAAACTAGGTCACTAAGCCAAATTGAGGGAAAATCTCGTTAACTCTGTAGAAGCCGCATGTTTTGCTTCAGCGGCTTGAAATTTGTTCAGAATGTTGAGCTGAATGATATCTAGGCCAAGTTCGAATATGGGTCATGCTGGGTCAAAGACTAGGTCACTTGGCCAAATTGAAGGAAAATCTTGTTAACGCTTTGGATGCCGCATTTTTGGCTTCAGCAGTTTGAAATTTTGTCAGAATGTTTGTCTAAATGATATCTAGGCCAAGTTCGGATATGGGTCATGCCGGGTTTAAAACTAGGTCACTAAGCCAAATTGAAGGGTAATCTTGTTAACACTCTGGATACTGCATTTTTAATTTCAGCATGATGAAACTTTATCAGAATGTATTTCTTGATGATATGTAGGCCAAGTTCGAATATGGGTCATGCTGGGTCAAAAACTAGGTCACTAGATCAAATTGAAGGAAAATCTTTTCAACACTTTGGATGCCGCATTTTTTGCATCAGCAGCTTGAAATTTAGTCAGAATGTTTGTCTGAATTATATCTAGGTCAAGTTCGAATATGGGTCATATTGGATTAAAAACTAGGTCAATAAAGGAAATTATTGTTCAAACTCCGGAGGCCGCATTTTTACTTTGAGAAAGTTGGAACTTTGTCAGAATATTGTCGTGATGATATCTAGTCCATGTTGGAATATGGGTCATATCAGGTAAAAAAAATATAGATCACTAGGCCAAATGAAGGAAAATATTGTTAACACTGGAGGTTGCATTCAGAATAATTGTCTTGATGTGTTTTGCATTGCAGTACATTGTATAATTAAGGTGAGCGATCCAGGGCCATCATGGCCCTCTTGTTTAAAAAGTGGCTGTAAAAGAATCTTGAATTTCAAACTGTTTTGATCAAAGGTCAGCTCCATGTGTTGTGAGCTGATCTGAATCCAAACTGTTTGCATTGGTCATCATAAATGGTTGACGAAATCTGCCGTTAGCGTGCAAGGAGTTAAGTTAATGATTATAATCTCTGTGGATCAAAAACAAAAAATAAAGATAGTGAAAGGTTGTACGTGCCTAACAGGGGCGTAGCTCCCTTTAGGCTGTAGGCACGTGCCTACACATGTTTTCTAAAAATGCAGCTGCAGCGATACCCATCTGCGTAATGTATCGACCAGATCAGCCTGCGCTGTCCGCGCAGACTGATACGGCCGACACATTCCGTCTAAGGGGGGATAGATAGAGTAGTGATTCCTGAAACAGGAGGCGAAAAGTGTATATCCGGGTAGGCCTGTGTGGCATGCTTAGGCTGATCCGGGTCGATACTTTATGCACAGTCCACAATATTGATTTTTTTTTTTCAAGAGACGGCCTACACATTGATTATTGCCAAGCTACGCCCCTGGCTATTAAAGTTATACACACAAAAAAAGAAGATAAACAAGGTAGTAAAACTTGATTTAAATGAATTTAAACTATAAATTATAATAACCTTTGTTTACATTTTTCATGCTCATGTTTATTATTCAACTTTCCAGAACACAAGCACTAGACAACTTTAGATCACACAAGGAGACATTTCCTCCTATAAATGTTTTCAACTCTAATCTAAAAAAAAAAAAAGTTGAGTGTCTTCCGTTTGTTTCTTCAATTCAATATGTAATGATTAGATTGATACATGTATTTAGTTAAAGTAGACATAGCCAATAAAAGAAAATGAAAGGATTTGAAAGGATTTGTTATGTATTTATTTATGTTAAGCCCACCTGACAATGAAGTGCTCAACGTGATCTATTGTGACTATCCAAAGTCCGTCGAGCAGTCTCAATGGCTTCTTTAAAAATGTCCTTAACTAGTGGGTCTTTTACATCTTAATAAGAATGTTCCATAGTTTGTCCTCAATAGAAGCACTAAAACAATTGAACTTTGTTTGCTGTGGCATATGAAAGAAGATCATTATGTGACTATCAAAATGACTGAAATGAAAATGGTTTTCCAAAAACATGACCATGACCGATAAGGGCATGTAAACAGTCTTTTTAAAGATTTAAAGAAGCTGTCCGATTTTGAAATAATTACACATGAGTAATTATTAAGTAAACATCTACCAATATTGATGAAAAGACAATTTTAAAAACTAATGACTGTCGTAGACAATTCAATTACACAGGGATAGATGAATACGGGCCCGAGGTGAGCGATATTGGGACCTTCAAGGTACTCTGGTTGTTGTTGTACCGCCAGCCGTGTGATGGTAGCACACCAAGACCTGTCAGTCATGCCTTACCCCTTTCCCTCATACGACAATTCTGCAGCAGACGACTTTGAACTTATTTTGTCAAAACATTCTCTTTTTCTATGACAAAAAGTGGAAAACATTGTGGCAAAAGGAGAAATTGCACGTTTTGTGCAATTTCTTCTTTTGTCACTATGTTTTCAAAAAGCCGTCTGCTACAGAGGCGTCAGAAAGCGTCTATATGAGGGAAAGGGTTATCTTTGTGACAGACGACGACATGCATTGCATTTTGTTCCAGTTCGCTAAAGAATATTAAAAATGCTCCAGGTAAACCATCTTAGCCTATTTATGGGAAGTGTCGACCGTTCAGATTCAATGTTACATTGCGTGTTGAAGGATTCATATCCTTCTTTGACTTGTTAGCAAACAGTGCAGACTGCGCGAATGTGCAGCGTGATTTTGATCTACAAATGCATTGGGGTTGTTTTAAAAGTGCGCCTCTCGTATGTTAATTAAGCAAGCCAATTTCAACAACAATGTGTACGTCTGTCTAATTGCAATAAAAGCAAAATGTTCAAATTGTTATCCGCAAAAAAACAAGCACTCTGTGAAATGAATGGCTTCAGAACTGTCTGCAGTATATAGTACTGAGAATTTACCTTTACACCTTTAGTTTTAGTTTAAATTTAATTCAAAAAGAAACGGTTAAGAACGATAGCCTAAAGCTTAAGGATTTCGTCTCACCTTAAGGGGATCACAATATTGGTGTTGCCATGGACGCCACCTCTGGCCCGACCATAAGTCTCTCTGCACTCACGAAGCGTTTATTCAAACTTCAGTTTTGAAGGGCGTCGTGCTCTTTTCAGATGAGCACGCACTCGAGGACGACCATCGCGGACACCCAAGTAAAACACATTGTCTCATCCATGGTTACATTTCCTTTTACATAGTCCTTAATTTAAACTTTAATGAAGCTGTCATGCACGTTGCCGTCTGTTTAGTTCCCCCATCGATTGTAACCACGGGGAGGGGGACTATATGTGTGGGCATCATCTATCCGTCAACACAACCATTTTTAGGCCGTTACCAAATTGGGTATGCACATAAGAAGACGCAATGTCGCGTACCAAAATTTGGTTTATGTTACCTTGACCTCTGACCCTATTTTAAGAAAAAATACTTCTCCGGGACATATCTCCTATGTTATCTCACCTTGACTCGACCAAATTGATCTGAAGTTGCATCTTGGAAAACTAATGTGTTGCGAACCAAAATTGGGTCACTGACAATTACCTCGAACTTTGACCCCATTTAAAGAAGAAGCTTCTAGGCCACATTTCCTATGTTAAGACTACTGGAGTTACTAATTTCTCTTTGAAGATGTGTCTTGTACCCACAATGGGTCACTGTGACATTGACCTTGACCTGACGCCATTTAAAGTAAAAGTTTGTCCGGACTATATCTCTTTATGTTATCACACCTTGAGTTACCAAATTCTCTCTGAAGATGCATATTCAGAATATCATATGTATTTTACCAAATTAAGTCACTATTTCCTTGACCTCCGATCCTGTTTAAAGAAAAAGCTTGTCTTTGCCATATCTCCTATTTTATCTTACGGAAGAATGTGTCGCATACCCATATTACCTCACTATAACATTGACCTTGACCTCTGAGCCAATCAAAGAAATTGATTCTCCAGGCCATATCTCATATTCCATTGTACATACTGACGCTAAACTATGGATTGTCTACAATTCTGTTGGTTGTTAATGACGATGCCTTACGGGCGGGCGGGCGGCGTCAAACTCACCTATGAAACTAAATATGTATGATGATTGTAATAAAAACCTAGCTGCCAGGGTGCGGGGCTGATTTGCATTATTTGGCTAGTGAAAGCTTTAAAAATCTTCTACTCCAAAAATTCCTGCTGATTTCGAAATAATTGTGTAGAAATGCTCCTTGGGTAAACTTCTAGCTGATTCCCCCAAGCCATGTAGATTGGTGGGAAAACGTGGTCGACAGGGGTGGAACTGCTTTGCCTTATATGGCTATAGTGAAAACTACAAAACATTTCCAAATAATGTTTCTTGGGTAACCTTCTTACTGATTCCTTCAAGCCATGTTGATTTGTGGGAAAAAATGGTCGCCAGGGTTGGGGCTGTTTTGCCTTATATGGCTATAGTGAGAACTATAACAATCTTCTTCTCCAAGTGTATCAGACCGATTTCCAAATACAATTGTAGAAATGATCCTCGTGTCACCCTATACGAGACTTCATCAAACCGTGTTGGTTGGTAAAAAAAGTTATTGTGGTTGGCAGATCAAATAAAGTGATTGATTTAATTGCATAAAACAGTGGAGCGATACTAGGCCTCTTGTGTGCGTTATTGTGACCGATCTTTGTTCGTAGTCCATCAACATCAATTGTTTGCTTCAATCGAACGACATCTCCTCCTAAACTTGCCCAATTTTGATAAAACGAGGGTGGTCCCATCTCAACGCTGTTTTTGAGTGCCCTGCGGATTTCTGGTTATTATGGCAAAGAAAAGGAAAATTTTAAATAATTTTTGTCCAAACGTACTGGTTCGATTTGAAAATGATTGACCGAGATAAACCTTTAAGGACCCGACCCTTCTACCAAGAATGTTCAAATAATTTCGATCCGTTTCAAAACATGGCCGCCAGTAGGCGGAGCTTATTTTCCTTATAGATTTGTTTAGCTCTACTTGCCAAAGGCCAGAAGAGCTTATGCCGTGGTGTAGCGTACGTGCGTGCGTCCGTCCGTAAACAATTGCTTGTGAACGCGATACAGTCTTCAGATTGATTGTATCTCAATCAAACTTATACAGTAGTTAGATATCCATAAGAGCTCGGTTCTTTTCCCAAACCAGCCAGATCCGCCCATGCAAGACTGGATTATGTCCCTTGAAATTGTCAAAATTGCTATAATAGAGCCTGTGAACACAATAGAGGCTCCATTTACTATCTGCTCTTCAGTAAGCTTACACAGTAGTTAGGTATCCATGAGAGCTTGGTTCCTGTTGCAAACCAGCCAGATCCGGCCATGCAAGACTTGATTATGGCCCTTGAAATTGTCAGAATTGCTGTAATAGAGCTTGTGAACGCGATAGTCTTCAGTTTTGATTGTATCTCAATCAAACTTATACAGTAGTTAGATATCCACGAGAGCTTGGTTTATTTCGCAAATCTGCCAGATCCGCCTATGCAAGACTGGATTATGGTGTCGAAATTATTATAATAGAGCTTGTGAACACAATAGAGGCTCCATTTAGTATCTGATCTTCACCAAAGTTACACAGTAGTTAGGTATCCATGAGAGTTTGGTTCCTTTCACAAACCAGCTAGATCCGCCCATGCAAGACTGGATTATGGCCCTTGAAATCCCATCACAGTAGAGCATAGGCCCTCATGGGCCTCTTGTGTTAATCCTCTTTTCAAAAAGTACTTGCCTGATTTGAAAATAATTTGGCATAAATGTTCCTTTGGGGTCCTCTACAAAGATTGTTCAAATTTTCCCGATCCGTTGGTCACCTGTTTTAGAGATATATAGTGAATAACTTTGCAATTCTTCTTGTCTAAAATCGAAAGGCCTAGCACTTAGATAGTTGGAGTGTAGTATTGCCTCGTGGTCTTCTAACAATATTGTTCAAATTATGTTCCTTTGGTCAACTGTTTTACATAAAGAGATATATGAAACAGTCGGACGTATCAGTCTCCTCAAGTCATTTTAATTTGACGAAATAATTAGTTGGGTTATTAGCCTTGTGGCAAGTGGAGCAGGATTGGACCTCTTGTATTAGCTTACCTGACCGCACAATGAGTTACTGTGGTTACTAATCATATTTCATAACTACAGAGCGATCCAGGGCCATCATGGTCCTCCTCTCTTGCAATGTATCAACATTAAACTGTGTATGCCGATTGCTCGTGACCTTCAGATGTGTAATGCACAATAAATATAACCCTATTTATTACTCTTTTTGTGGGGTCCCCTTTCTACTTATATTCCCATGATTCAAGTTCAAACTTGGAAAGTAGATAATTTGTGAACCTCAGATGTGTATTTCACGATAACCATAATTATTGAATGTATAGTTTTCGAGTTATTGTAAGACTCAATTTCTAGATGACCCTACGATACATGTGTGGGATCAATTAACGGAGATTCCGCTGACCACAGTGTTTACATGTAAGTCAATAAGTAGTCCACGTGGAGATTACGGGAATAAAGTATGTACTGCGTGGTATTTCGAGGCTACATGGGTTAGTTACATGATTTACAAATATGGTGCTACGATCTGATTCAGACCACTATATAAGATGGATTCAAAGCACGCACCAGGACTGGATCTTTGTATAACGTGCATTAACGTCCGTCGGTCAGTCATTTTGTATCGATCGCCTTCGATCAAAGCATTTACGATGTTAAGTTAATCTATCATGTATAATTTAGTAACATGGTGAACTTGGTTAATCTGTAGTTATATGTGAACTTGGAAGGAATAAAGATGAAGGAGCCAAGGTATTGTGTTTATGTTATTTTATAATATACATTTATATTGAACATATACCGTTCCCGGTATTAGACATTTCTGCTACCTTTGTTACAATGTGTAACATTATATTCGGGTATATGCACACACTGTATCTAGTGTAATGCAAAAGTATCCTGTAGCAACAAGTGGGAATTCGAGCTGTTACAACTAGTGGAGAATCCGTTGGAAATTCCCTATTTTTAACAATGGACAAAAAGAACTTTGATGATGTCTTCTTATAACTTACGAAGTACTGGAGACAAAACAGAACAGTCGAATACGCCACTTGCCCAAGCTGCATTGCTTGACCGTCCAACACCACTTGCCCGTGCAACAAGGAGTTTACAGGACATACTTACCACTACCCGTCGAAAAACAGCAGATCTACGAAAACAGTTTTATTCACAAATACAACAAGGAGACGATCCTTTACATTTCACGCAAGGCTTCGAACAAGACGAGGAAACATCGTTCCGTGAATTGAACATTCAATCGCCACAGACGACGATTGCTGAGGCCGGTCCGCCAGACTACGATGATAAGCGTCACATCGACAATCAACTTTTTCAGACAGAAAATTTGGAACCTACGATAGGCAGCCGGATTTTGGAAGCTCCGATACAGAGCAGGGATATCTACAGACAATCACTCTATCCGCATTTGGACGTCCAGGAAACTTCCCAAAGTAATAATTCGGGTTTTCCTGCAAAACCGATTATTAAGAACGAGCAACTAACCAATTACAGACATATCAACACTCTCAACTCTTACAATTCTGACCAGAATCGACCAAAAGGAGGACAGATATTAACAAATTCAAGTATCAAAAGTGAATCAGATAGACTTACACACTATAAGAACGTGGATACTATCAATCAACTGGAATCAGAGCGTGTACCGACAACACCGAGGAAAAGAGTTTCAGCACTAAACGGTAGTATGCATTCTAGTATCATCAAATTAAAACCATTTTGTGGCAATGATTTTGAAAGCTTTTCAGCCTTTTTAACGAAATTCAATAAGTTCTGCGTATTGCATAATATTCCTGAACTACAGAAGTCTGACGTAATTCATTTTTATTTGAGTGAAACAGCTCAAACATATTATGATAATTTACCGGACTTCGTAAAATCAGATTTCACGCAGGTAATCCATGCATTATCAAACCGTTTTCAAACAAAAAATCTAGACTACAATTTAATCTCTATTAAACAAAAACCCGGTGAAAGTAGTGATGCATATTTGTCTCGAGCTTTGAAAATAGCCACAGACTTGAAATTGGATGAAAGAATTCTTATTTCATTGATAATAAATGGGTTGAGCGATGAACTTAGAAAACAGGTTTTATTAAAAGAACCGCAGAGTTTACCGGAATTATCTAGATTTGTAAAATTATGTGAAGCAACGCAGGTAATGTCTATCAACTCATTAGAAACAAAGTTTGAAAACATGCTGGAAGAAATAAAAGATTTGAAAAAGGAACTGCAGATTAAACAAATAAATGCTGTCCAAAGTCCAGTCTACAATGATAAACAAATGGGTTATCGGCAAGGTGATTACTCTAGATTAGGCAATCAAGAGAATTATATGCCGAATACACATTATGCTGATTTTGCGTATCAACAGCCGAAGGTCATAAAGCAATACACTCAGAATCCCGAATTGATCTCTAGACAGACAAACGTGTGTCAAAAATGCGGCAATGACAGGTGTAGGTTTGGCAAGATGTGCCCTGCTTATAATAGAAAATGTCATCATTGTTTCAAAGTGGGCCATTTTAGATCAATGTGTTATAATATACACAAATGACGGGATGCATCCAACACAAAATCTTCTTCAATTATGTTTAAAAAACCTCCCATTAAATCTCGAAAACGACGTAAAATACATGCAATAAGCTGTTTTACAAAGATTTCAGAAAATTTAGTTTCAATTAGCGTTGCAGACAACAAGGTAACAGACGCTCTGTTAGATAGTGGAAGTTCAATTTGTTGTATGCAAAAACAATTTTGGCAAACCACTAATTTAGCAAATCAAATACTTCATCCGTCAACTTTGCGATTTAAGACGGCAGTCAATTCTTTACCACAGGAAACTTTAGGTTTTATGAAAATTCCAATTACAATAGGAAATAAGACGTTTGTTCATACATTTTATATTATAGAAAATTTAGTAAAACGTGTTATTTTGGGTATAGATTTTTTCAATAAGTACAAAGCATTATTGAATTTTAAAAACAATACACTTGAAATAGGAAATTGTACTATTGCAAATATTCAGCCACAATTTTCATTTGGTTTGCAAACAAATAAGTCTATTAGGCTAGCACCTAATACTATAAAGAAAATTCCAGTGGTTATTGATAAAAAGTTATTACACAATAATTTGATTATTATGTCTGACAAAATGGAGTTAGTTGATCTGTATTGCCCCAACCAAAATAAACAAATCATTCTAATTCCATTATGTAATGATACGAATCATTACTCTACAATTTCTAAGAATAAATTAATAGCTTCAATTGAAATTTTAAAAGATGATTTTTATACGCCAACAAAGTATGCGGTGAATGCGCTAGAAAGCAATTCTGGATCCGCTAATGCAACCTCCAAATCTCCGTTATTTAATATATCAAAGGAATTTTCATCACATGCTCCACTTCTAGATCTATTAGAAAAATTTAAAGATGTTTTCAGTAAAGACAGTAATGATCTTGGTCGGGTAAACGATTTTGATTGTTCGATTGAATTAAAACCAAACGCACTACCTATAAGATGTCGACCGTATCCACTAAATCCTAATTTACGCCCCATTCAAGAAAAGGAGATTCAAAAGTTGTTATCTGCAGATATTATTAGACCATCGAATTCCATATTTTCAAGCCCAGTGATATTTGTTAAAAAGAAATGTTTACAGCCTGATGCGAAACAGGAGTATCGTCTGTGTTTAGATTTAAGATATTTAAACAAAATTTCAAAACGGATGTTCTTTCAGCTTTTAACCTTGGATCAAATTAAAGATTTAATTGCTGAAAAACGTCCTACATTTTTTAGTAAATTAGATATAAAGTCAGCTTTTCTAACTTTACCATTAACGGAGGAATCTAAACCATTTACAGCTTTTACACTGTCTACTGGAGAGTCATATGAATATAATGTTTTACCATTTGGTTATTTAAACAGTCCATATTATTGGTCGTTATTTATTCATAAAACACTAAAAAAGGTTTTATATAAATCAACAATTTGTTACATGGACGATATTTTAATATTTTCAAATTCTATACAAGAACATATTATACATATAAAAGAGGTATTACAAATCTTAGAATCAGCAAATTTAAGACTACAACTGTCAAAATGCGAATTTGCGCAAAGAAAGATTTCATTTTTAGGCATGGTTTTTGAAAAAGATACACTCAAAATAGATCCAAACAAACTTGAAATTATCCGTAAAACACCAATTCCTAATAACCAAAAAAGTCTTAAGAGTTTCTTAGGAATGACAACGTTTCTGCGTAGATTTATCAAAAATTATTCAATGATAACAGCACCCTTAAATACATTGTTACGTAATGACTCAGTATATAAGTGGACAAACAAACATCAAGACAGTTTTAACCAACTTAAAGAGGCTTTAATTTCAAAACCAATACTAAAGCTACCTGAATTTAACAAACCGTTTTTACTTTACACAGATGCAAGTTCATTAGCCGTGGCATATATGTTATGTCAATACAATGACGGAAATAAAACTTCCATTTCTGTTATAGAGTATGGGGGCCGTAGCTTGAATAACACGGAATCCCGTTATTCGAGTTCGGAATTGGAATTGTTAGCAATAATTTTCGCTTTGCGCAAATGTAAGCTTTATTTAAGTAATGTTCCAGTCAAGATATTTACAGATAATAAAGCGTTAACTTTCCTTCATACCACAAAACATACTAATAATCGCTTATATCGTTGGTCGATTGAATTGGAAAATTTTGATTATGAAATTATTTATCATAAAGGCAAAACAAACCCAGTTGACTATTTAAGTAGGATACAATATGAAAATGAAGATTTAGACACAATTATACAGGACTGTAGGTACCTATTCACTGATAAACAGGTAGGTGTAATGACACGTGCTCAGACCAATAATACAGATATACCGATTGCAGACAGAGCCTCGTCTGCCGAATCGATTATAGATAACCCGGACCAGATGTGTTCACAGTCTGGTCTAATGGACAACTATTCTTGTTTGTCTAACGATAAATTAATAGACATTGGCAATTTGCAGAAGAATTGCGATGATTTCAAAGATATATTTCTATATTTAGATAACGGCATTTTACCTGAAAATTCGGAGCGAGCGCGTACTATTCCTTATTCTAGCTCACAGTATGAAATCATAGATAATGTATTATATCATTTTTATGAATCAAGGGCTAAGAAAACATCAAAGGAAAATAGGCGATTCAAACAGTTAGCTTTGCCAAGGCAATTAAGGAATGATGTTTTGCATAACTATCATGACGCAATGGGACATTTTGGAACAGAAAAAACTTATTGGACTTTAAAACAATTCTACTATTTTCCAAAAATGTTTCAAAATATAAAAGAATATGTTTTATCATGTAAAACATGTCAAATAAATAAAAGGGACTATTCCTATAAGCCTAGTCCGCTGAGACAAATCGATATACCGTCAGCCCCTTTTGAAATTTTACACATGGATATTGTCACTGTTGGTAAACCAGCTAATGAATACAAATATGTGTTAAGCATTATATGTGCTTTTTCAAAATTTGTGATTTTTATTCCGTTAAAAACACAGCAAGCGGAAGAAATAGCAGAGCAATTATACCATCGCGTAATTGGGTTGTTTGGACCTCCGAAAGCGATTGTTACAGATAGAGGTCAAAATTTTCTAAGCAAAATAATCGACAAATTATATCAAGCTTTCAATGTTAAAAGAATGCGGACTTCGGCGTACCATCCAAATTCGAACGGTCAAGTGGAGAGAATCCACCGAACTTTGTTCACAATTTTGAGAACATCATTGGAAAAAGAAACAGATTGGCCGAGTAAATTGTCGTCGGTCCAATTGGCATATAATTCTACAGTATGTCCAAATTCTACACAATTTGCGCCATATTATATATTATTCGGTAAAAACATGAATCATGTAGCAGATACTATTAGCCAGGATGATGGTATTAAGACTAAACCAGAATATTACGTCAAAGAGTTAACTAATCGTTTACGTCTTATTTGGGATATTACGAAAAACAATATACAAAACAGTCGGAATGTTATGAAAAAGCAATACGATAAAAAAGTTGCTGTTAGACGTTTCCGTTTAGGAGACATTGTTTTATTAAAACAAAATAAAATTCCAGCACAGGCATCTAGAAAATTATATCGAAAATTTTCAGAAAATCAATATTATATAACAAAAGTATTACCGAATTGTACCTTTGTATTACGAGACTTGCAAACTAATAAAGAAATAAAGGCACCTGTAAATGTTAACAGACTTAAACGTTTCTATGATCCAAGAGATTTCCGTCAATTAGAGCAAAACAGAGTCGATCAAACATTTGATATTACGAAACAGAATAACGCACAAAGCACACCTGAATTAAGGCAAAGGGTAGAAAATAATAATAATAAAAATAAGGGTGTAAAGATTACGGAAAATCAACCAGTAAATACAGAAACAAAGGAGATAACAAAAAATAAAAAATGGTATCGAGCTAAAATGATTTTAAGGGCAAAACAGGAAGACGACAATAAATTATATCTGATCAAATGGACAAATAAACGCTATAAAAGTTCTTGGATACCTGAGAAAGATGTTAGTGAGGCATTAATTAGGGGGTTTTACATTAATAAATCAAAACAGAAATCAAAAAGAATAATCAGGAAAAGGTAGGGTCAATTCAAATAAAGTCATGTTTTATCTTTATTTTAGGAATGATGGCCGTTTTCCTAGTACTGATATTCCTGTCGCTCAGTGTAACAGCAAAGGAACAGGAAAGGTTAAGATTGAACCAAGGAATTCAATTTTCACAAGCTAGAAATGTTCAATTCCTGGTGAATGAATGGACGCATACGGTGAAATTCAAAATACCAAAAGAGGATAAACTGTTCAGTGAGGTTTCATTATGTAAATATAATTACTACTCAGAGAAAGGTTGTCCAATATCTGTAGAAATTAACAGCCTCATTAAACATTTAAATCAGGATACTTCTCACATGTTTCAAACAATTGAAGGCATAGTTCCATTGCTACATTTCAATAGGCAAACAAAACGAAATCCAATTCTTGGTTTCGTAGGCGATTTGGGTTCAACACTTTTCGGTGTAGCGACAACTTCTCAGCTAGGAGTGTTGCGTAGACATATTAATATTATGACAAATACGTTAAATAATATTACGCATGTTTTTAGTCAATCTGAAAATGATCTTTCCAGTTTCATACAACACGTAAATGAAGAACTGGAAAATTTCGATGAATTCATGGTTAGCGATCAGAAAATAATAAGTGAAATTTTAAAGGAAGTGGAAAAGGATGACCACATGCATAAGATAACAGAGAGCATAATTTTAAGGTATACAGAAAAATTTGCAAAAGCAAGAGCAAACATTAATAGTATGTTAAAAGGCATACAAATGTTAAATTCTGGTAAACTATCGTCTTTCATTATTCCGGCAGAACGTTTACAGACGGTATTAAATAACATTTCGAATGTTTTATTGACCGATTTTGATTCGTATCAGCTACTTTCGAAAGACGCCTCGTATTATTACCAGAATGCAAAGTTTATTTATGGTCGACAGGAAAATGTGATATATATAAGCATAAGTTTTCCAATTGTACGTATGGGAAAGTTCGAGATATATGATATATTTCAATTCCCTATTCCCTTAAATGATAAATTTAATGATTCAGACGCTAGTATTTTAACAGAAAATCCGCGGTATTTTATAATAAATAAAGAAGATCTATACTTTTCACTAGCAGATAGCAAATTTCTAAGGGGATGCGTGCAAATGGCGAATTTTATGTTGTGCGAGATGAATATAGCACTACAATCGCCAAAAACAGAGAACTGTTATTTGGAATTGTTTCTTTATGAAAATATCACTAGAGTTAATAAACTGTGTGACCATAAAATGGTTAATCAAATGATTAAACCAAAATTGATAAGTTTAAGTTTCAATAAAATGCTGGCATATCAACAAACTAATATAAGTTTAGATTGTAAAGGCCGAAATATATCAAGCCTGTCGGATTGTAAATTTTGTTTAATTAAATTGCCGTGTGAATGTTCTTTGCGAACCTCGACACACGTTATGGCTTCGCATTTTTCACGATGCGAAATACTTTCAACTCACGAAGTTCAAGTCATAAATCCGATTAACATGCAGTATTTAAAACACTTTTTCAATGACACAATCATAAACCAAATAATAAGCAATGAGACGGGAATCAGTCCCGAGGGAATAAAGCTACCAGGGTATCGCATGTTTGAGCATAAATCAAGAGAAATTCAAGCGAAGTCAAGACGCATAGAAATCTCATTGAAACATATTGCGGAAAAAGCAAAGAAGAACGAATATGTATATGCAAATTTAGCCGAATCAATGTTTGATGAAGGATCAAACTGGAGTTATGATTCCTATATATACAAAATCATATCAATAGGTGGTGTGATATTGACTATAATAAATACATTGTGTATTTTTGTAGTATATAGAAAACTCAATATGTTGATCTTAGCAACTACGTTAATAAGACCTGGAAATGCAATGGAACTTAAATACATAACAACAACAACAGTAAGTCCGTATGTGACATTCTTCAACGATATGAAAACCAGTCTAGAATATGAGCATTTCATTTTGATCATATTAGTTATACATCTGATTTTAGCGTCATTGATTTTGAGGAAAGTTCAACAAACAAATGGCAACATATCAAATTACATTAATGTCCATATTTCAAATGGGTTAAACTGTATAGATTTACAAATAATTAAAATTCCGTCATGTCCGACAGAATGGGACATTAGAGCTTTTCCAATTATACAAATTGAAGAGCTAATTGGAGCTTTACGTCCAGAAATACGACTTAATACAAGCCATATTTCAGTGGTTAATAAACTGACAAAAGTTAAATTACCGGTCCCAAATTCAATTAAAATCGGTATTTTAACATGGTTCCGTCTAAAGAAGATGTTAAATACAACGTACTTTTCTAGAACAGAACTAATTCATAATGGGATAAAAAGTACAATAATGCGACAAAGTTAATGGAAAGTTATAATTTTGCGTTTAAGTACACTAAATGTTTTAACGTTGTTAAAGCATAGTTATGGGAAATTTTGTGTTGGTACATTAATTACGTATTATGTATTTTCAATTTGTTTAATACAATCATGAGACACTTGTTTTATTTTATGTGTCACAATGATTATTATGATTGTATCATTAATTAGCTTTGATAGTTTAGCTAATTGGTATGGGAATTCTTATAAATATGTTTGATTGAATTGTTAACTTTATACTTAAAATATTTTACATTTGTTAAGGTGAAAAATTTTATATATTATAATGTCATTTCAAATTTATTGTTGTTAATGCATTTTATATGATCTTGCATAATTATATATTCTTTAAATATCTTCAGTGTGTAATGTATTGGAAAAATAGACAATGGTAACAAGCACAAACTCGTTTTCGTGTAATACAGAGGAAAAGGGAGATAATTCAAAGACTAACTCTCTAATTAGCAGTTGTTATGCTCCTTGTTATCAAAATATGAGAGAAAGAAAACATGAATAATAAGAAAAGAAAAATTACTTTGTATTGCATTTGGCGTTGTGTTATTCATTGTATATATTTTTTTTTGATTGAAATACATAACACATTATTCAATTCTGATAGAAGAACTTTATGCGGCTGTAAATATTATTAATAATTAATAAAGTTCTGATATCGAATTGCTAGATATAAATTAAAGAATATTAATTATGGATAATATAGTGGAGGTAGATTTAGCGCGCGTGGCTCTTAACTCTGAGTATTTTAAACACTTTTAACAAAACATTTGGTTTTTAAGATCTAAAAAGTGGTTCTTATATTTGGAGTTGGGTCGAATGAGACAGACAAGTTTGTATATAATGTATATATGTTATAGTTATGTAATCTTTTCGTGTGCATTGTTATTATAGAGTGTTGTTTAAGTATACCTTATCATAATCATATTTCATTAAAATTGGTTGTTCATGTTTATATCATGTTGGTAAATATCTATATTCAATAGTATTCGGATAGTTAAAAAATAAACAAAAATGTGTGTGTAGTAAAATAAAAAGGTTCCATATTAAAACATTACGTTCATTACAAATTAAGAAGTTTAATTTCTTTAAAAATGAAATTGTTCGTTCATGGTTGTTTCAAATTTGGTAATTATCTATCTCATCAATATTAGTGTTCGGGTAGTTAGAACAATACAGAAAGGAATAGGTTTCATAGTTCATTATAAATTTAATTAAAAAAAAAATTAAAACTTTTAATTTTTTATTTTATTTTCAAATGGGGGGGGAGATGTAAGACTCAATTTCTAGATGACCCTACGATACATGTGTGGGATCAATTAACGGAGATTCCGCTGACCACAGTGTTTACATGTAAGTCAATAAGTAGTCCACGTGGAGATTACGGGAATAAAGTATGTACTGCGTGGTATTTCGAGGCTACATGGGTTAGTTACATGATTTACAAATATGGTGCTACGATCTGATTCAGACCACTATATAAGATGGATTCAAAGCACGCACCAGGACTGGATCTTTGTATAACGTGCATTAACGTCCGTCGGTCAGTCATTTTGTATCGATCGCCTTCGATCAAAGCATTTACGATGTTAAGTTAATCTATCATGTATAATTTAGTAACATGGTGAACTTGGTTAATCTGTAGTTATATGTGAACTTGGAAGGAATAAAGATGAAGGAGCCAAGGTATTGTGTTTATGTTATTTTATAATATACATTTATATTGAACATATACCGTTCCCGGTATTAGACATTTCTGCTACCTTTGTTACAATGTGTAACATTATATTCGGGTATATGCACACACTGTATCTAGTGTAATGCAAAAGTATCCTGTAGCAACAAGTGGGAATTCGATCTGTTACATTATCACCGTTTTTAGCTCACCTGAGCTTTGCTCAAGGTGAGTTATTGTGATCGCATTTTGTCCGGCGTGCGTCGTGCGTCAACTTCTTCTCCTCAGTAACCAGTGGGTCAATTGGGATGAAACTTCACAGAAAGCATCCTCTAAATGATCTCACCCGATTTCCTTCACATTTTTGGGATCCGTGCAGAATTCTGGTTTCCATGGCAACGAAATGAAAAATCTTCAAAATTATTCTTCTCCCAAACTGTTTGGCAGATTTTCAAATAATTTTGTAGAAATGTTCCTTGAATGACCCTCTATCAGTTCCCTTCAAGCCATGTTGATTGGTCGAAAAACATGGCCGCCAGGGGGGCGGGGCTATTTTGCCTTATATGGCTATAGTGAAAACTTAAAAAATCTTCTCCGACGAAAGTGTCAGGCCGATTTTCAAATAATTTTGTAGAAATGTTCCTTGGATGACCCTCTATCAGATTCCTTCAAGCCAAGTTGATTGGTCGGAAACTATGGCCGCCAGGGGGCGGGGCTTATATTGCTAAAGTGGAAAAAAAATATATCAGGTGTCCGATCCAGGGCCATCATGGCCCTCTTGTTCTTTTTTGTTGGGCTTTTCCCTCACCCATTACCACCTCGGTGTGTAGTCTAAGACCGTCCGTCTCGGTTTGGGGGATACCTTGGGTTCGATCAATGACCGGGTCATACGAAAGACTTACTGGTAGTTATTGATGCCCTTCTTTGCGCTCATATTTGCGGAGTAAGCATTACGACTGACTGGCTGGGGCCATGATAAATGGACCAGTACACCTGGAAACGTAACCAGAAAACGGCGTGGTATAACTAAAAAATTGTTGAAAGCGTCTTACAACACCAAACAAGCAATAAATCAACCGATCCCAACCTATTGGTAAGCTTTCTGCAAGTGACACGTGTCTTCTTTCGAACGCATTTGGGTGTTTTTTCATCAGTTTGGATACATCAGTAAATGGGTAAATATTTACATTCCTACGTAGTGGGAATACGGAAGTCAAAGAGGAATGTACACGAACTACGTCGGGCGAAAATATGTCTTCACCCTTTCGCACTTGCAGACGCATTTACATCAGACGGCTTTTGAAAATATAGTGTCAAAGGGAGAAATTGCTCATTATTTGAAATTTCTCCTTTTTCCAAGATATTTTCAACTCCACTAAATAATGCTACTTTCATTTATTGGAGATTTCTCATTTATTTGTCAAAATGTTTTCGAAGTCGTCTGCAGTTGTTTGGAAGGCTCGTCAATGCAACTCCGTATCACATAAAGGTACATAAACCTTAAAGCGAAATCCAGATGGCACGGGGAAAAAAGAAAGAAAAAAAAAATCGAATTCGCCCTAAATGTTATTATATAAATGTCTCCGATTCGGGGGGCATATAGTTTTTGGCCTGTCTGCACGTCTGTCTGCACGTCTGTCTGCACAAAAAAAACTTTAACCTTGACCACTACTTTTGAACCATAACAGGTACGGCTACCATATTTCACATGTGTATTCCTTGTGACATGACCTTTCTGTCAGTACCAACATGTTTGACCTTGCGACCTTGACCTTTGACCTAGATGTAGTTTTTGGCCTGTCTGCACGAAAAAACTTTAACCTTGACCACTACTTTTGAACCATAACAGGTACGGCTACCATATTTCACATGTGTATTCCTTGTGACATTACCTTTCTGTCAGTACCAAAATGTTTGACCTTGCGACCTTGACCTTTGACCTAGATGTTACCATTCTCGAAAAAAACTTTAACCTTGGCCATTACTTTTGAACCATAACAGGTACGGCTACCATATTTCACATGTGTATTCCTTGTGACATGACCTTTCTGTCAGTACCAACATATTTGACCTTGCGACCTTGACCACCTTTGACCTAGATGTTGCCATTCTCGAAAAATACTTTAACCTTGGCCATTACTTTTTAACCATAACAGGTACGGCTACCATATTTCACATGTGTATTCCTTGTGACATGACCTTTCTGTCAGTACCAACATTTTTGACCTTGCGACCTTGACCTTTGACCTAGATGTTGCCATTCTCGAAAAAAACTTTAACCTTGGCCATTACTTTTGAACCATAACAGATACGGCTACCATATTTCACATGTGTATTCCTTGTGACATGACCTTTCTGTCAGTACCAACATTTTTGACCTTGCGACCTTGACCTTTGACCTAGATGTTGCCATTCTCATTTTTTTTTTTAACCTTCCCCACTACTTTTGAACCATAACAGGTAAGGCTACCATATTTCACATGTGTATACCTTGTGACATAACCTTTCTGTCAGTACCAAAAAAAATTACCTTGCGACCTTGACCTTTGACCTAGATGTTGCCATTCTCGATAAAAACTTTAACCTTGACGACTACTTTTGCACCATAACAGGTACGGCTACCATATTTCACATGTGTATACCTTGTGACATAACCTTTCTGTCAGTACCAAAAAAAATTACCTTGCGACCTTGACCTTTGACCTAGATGTTGCCATTCTCGATAAAAACTTTAACCTTGACGACTACTTTTGCACCATAACAGGTACGGCTACCATATTTCACATGTGTATACCTTGTGACATGACCTTTCTGTCACTACCAAAATGTTCACCTTGCGACCTTGACCTTTGACCTAGATGTTGCCATTCTCGAAAAAAAAACTTTAACCTTGACCACTATATTTTAACCATAACAGGTACGGCTACCATATTTCATGTGTATTCCTTGTGACATGACCTTTCTGTCAGTACCAAAAATGTTCACCTTGCGACCTTGACCTTTGACCTAGATGTTGCCATTCTCGAAAAAAACTTTAACCTTGACCACTACTTTTGAACCATAACAGGTACGGCTACCATATTTCACATGTGTATTCCTTGTGACATGACCTTTCTGTCAGTACCAACATTTTTGACCTGGCGACCTTGACCTAGATGTTGCCATTGGGGGGCATCAGTGTTTCACAAACACATCTTGTTCTTTATGTTATCCAAGTAAAACCAGGGTAGAAAATGTATCGTTTTTTATCAATAAAGTGAACTTGAGTCGTTTTCAATTGTCCCGATGAAGGGGTTTCCTATTTAAAAATACTTACCCCGTTACTGACAGGGTAGAATTTGGATGGAAAAAGTATCGAAAACAAGAAAATCTCACCGATTATAGGGGTATGTAATATGTCAGTTATCATATTTTAATGCCCCAAATACAAAAATAACACTTAATTTCTTAAAATTGGAAATTTAATTTTTTCGACAGTTGGGTATCTGAAGTTCAGTCGCTTTAACCAAACAGGGCTACTTTTCTAGTGTGTTTTTGTTGTTGTTGTCAGAAGTTACATCTCAGGCTAAATTACTTGCATGCGGATACCTATGAGAATGTGCTGACTATCTCGAGCTGTGCTGTAAAGCAACAAGACACAAACTCTCGTGATTGATTGTACGTGTTCATTACGGTGTTTCCTGGATTAGTTAATAGTAATACCATTTATCCTGACAGCCAGTCAGTCGTAATTCTCTAACCACGCAAACCTGAGCGCCAAGGAGGGCAGCCATTACTACCAACCATCTTTAAAGTCTCATTATCTCGTGAAGCGACTAGCATACTATTATAGCTAGTGTCAACATGCGTTTCTCTTTACAAAGCTAACTACATCGTTACACAACCAGTTAGCCCACCAAAGTGATCAAACGAGAGAGACTATGGAGACACGAAGCACGCTTGGAGTAATTGATCGGGTTCGATCGGACCCTTTATTTCGGCTGCGAATCATGATCACAGCCTTCGTCGTCTGGCTGTTTATTACTCTGGTTAGTAATTATATGAATTAATAAATGTTTAACGTAGGTTTTTGTGCTTGTGACATGGTTTGTTTGTATTGTGTTTCACGCCGCCTTAATTAACTCTTTCCCTCATATAGACGTTTTCTGACGCCTCTGCAGAAGAAGGCTTTTTGAAAACATAGTGACAAAAGAAGAAATTGCACAAAACGTGCAATTTCTCCTTTTGCCACAATGTTTTCTACTTTTTGTCATAGGTTATCCATTCAACTATGGAGATTTTCTATGTTTTGACAAAATAAGTTCAAAGTCGTCTGCTGCAGAATTGTCGTATGAGGGAAAGGGTTAAACATTTTTGAGTAATATCATGTCGTTTCCTGGGTAGGTTATTAATACTACTAGTCCAATTATCCTGATACAAACGAGTCAGTCGTAATGCTTACCTCCATGCATAATCCCGATGGCCAAGGAAGTAAAGCCATGCTTCTATGTTTATACCCCCTTCGAAGAAGAGGGTGTATATAGGAGTCACTGTGTCGTGCTGTCTGTCTGTCGGTCGGTCGGTCGGAAGCCATATTTTGTCCAGCCTATTACTTATAAACCACTGGGTGGAATTCAATACAATTTTACATTAAACTTCTATACCAAGAGAAGATGTGCATATCCTAAAGGGGTTAAAATTGCATGTTATTTTACAGAGTTATGGCCCTTTTACTTATTAAGTTATGGTGTAGGTCAAGGTGCTGTTTATGGGGTATTTATCATCTTCAGTGATAGTTCTAGTTTATAAAGTCTTCGTTATGACCAGGTTGGGGATTGAACCCACATCCGAGGTGGAAGCTCTACCATTACATCACTGAGACCTACCTAGCTTACCAATACGTTAAGTTGTAGCGCACCTCGACTGCTCTGAGGAACATTTGCTGTTCTTTACCACGGGTAAACTATGGTTCTTTATTGTCTTAACCCTTTCCCTCATACAACAATTCTGCAGCAGACGACTTTGAACATATGTTGTCAAAAAAGGGAAAATCTCTTTAATTGAATGGATAACCTATGACTAAAAGTGGAAAACATTGTGTCAAAAGGAGAAATTGCTCGTTTTGAGCAATTTCTTCTTTTGTCACTATGTTTTCAAAAATCCGTCGGCTGCAGGGGCGTCATAAAGCGTCTATATGAGAGGGGGGGGGGGGGGGTAAAGATCAAACTATATCGAGGTGAGCGTTGAATTAATCTTTGATCACATATTATTGGGCATTTTCGTCATTGAGGCATGCAGAAAGATCAACGGGAACAGCTATTACCAAACATTTACGAACATTTACAATAGTCACTTACACTACACTGATCAATTTCTCATTTTGCCACATTTTAATTTATGTTTTCAACTATATTTAATAATTATACTATGTTTTATAGAGATTTTCAAGATTTTGTCGAGACATTTTCTAAATCGTCTTCTACAGGTGATTTTTATGTGGTAAAGATGTAAATGTTCTTTAATAGTAAGGTGACATATAGGGATAATTTGTCCGTCTGTCGTTACGCCTTTACTACACTTGACGGTGAGACATGTATTTCTTCGAACACTAACTTCATATAAAAAAAGAAAAGAAAAAAAAACCGTCTTGCCAAAAACAGAATCGTTCTACAATATTTACCTGTCTAAAAAGAAAGAACCAGCTGTGACACCACTTCGACAATCGTTGGATGATATTTCGTGGACGAGTTGCTTGGAAAGAATGATGCGCGTAGAACTGATAGCCAGGAAACGCATGGTATGGCGAACTGATCTGAACCGTGTTTAACTCCAATAATTCGATATACATGTAGTTGTATGAATGGTGTTTAGCTGTCAGTGGTGCTATGTTCCCTGATCTATTACTGATAATCCATAAAGACTCGGACACAGGAATGGTGTTCACCTGTCAGTGGTGCTATGTTCCCTGACTTATCACTGATAATCCATAAATACTTGAACACAGGAATGTTGTTCAGCTGTCAGTGGTTTTATATTCCCTGATTTATCGCTGATAATCCATAAAGACTTTGACACAAAAATGGTGTTCACCTGTCAGTGGTTTTATATTCCCTGATTTATCACTGGTAATCCATAAAGACTCGGACACAGGAATGGTGTTCACCTGTCAGTGGTTCTATATTCCCTGAGTTATCACTGGTAATCCATAAAGACTTATACACGTGAATGGTGTTCACCTGTCAGTGGTTTTATATTCCCTGATTTATCCCTGATAATCCTTAAAGACTTTGACACAGGAATGGTGTTCACCTGTCAGTGGTTTTATATTCATTGATTTATAACTGATAATCCATAAAGACTCGGACATAGGAATGGTGTTCAACTGTCTGTGTTTCTATGTTCCCTGTTTTATCACTGGTAATCCATACAAGCTCTGAGACGGTTTCGTGGATATTAACTGATATATTAAATGATAATTTACAAATGATGATTTATATAATTGTAGAGATGTGGGTTCAGCTTTTCAAGGATCTGTATTCTCTAATTTACGACTGATTTTCCATAGAGACGTGAACCCCGCCTCGTGATTATTTACTGATTGTTCCGTTGGTTATCTTTGACATTATGGTTTATATAATTAAAGGGCTGGGGTATAGCTGTCAGTGGCGCGGTGTTTCCTGATTTACGACTTATTATCCATAAAGACTTAGACACGGCTTCCTGGATATTTACTGATGGATCCATTGGCTACATGCTAGGAGCGCTAATAATGGGCTTACTGTTTGATAGGTAAAAAACTGAACTATATCGCCGTATAATATATATACACATTTATTATACCCCCAGATACATAGTATATGGGGGCTATATAGGAGTCACGCTTGTCGGTCGGTTTGTCGGTCCGTTGGTCTGTGGACATTTCTTGTGAACACTATTTCTCAGCAACCCTTGGTCAGAATGCAATATAACTTCACAAGAATGATTGATACCAAGCCTATAGTTGTGCATATTGTCGGCGTGTTGCACTGGAATTATTTTTAAATGAGTTATGGCCCCTTGAATTTCTCATACATATGTATATTGTCAGGCACCAGCTGGGGGTATTCATCACCTTCAGTGATATTTCTAGTTGTAAATGAATTAAGTAAGTTGATATTGTATTATACTGACATAAATTATACACATATCAACACATTAAAACACGTTACTGACTTACTATTATATTTACTTAGTTACGTAAGTAAGAACATTCTTACATATTTACAGCCTAGCCCTGGTAGCTCAGTTGGTAGTAAGTTCCAACCCTAGCTCGACTTATATTCTTTCCAACTGTTGATCAAAGTCAATGCGACAATTGACATTTGTCTACCACCAAGGTACTAATAGGCTATGTGGACAATCAGCTAGTTTTGGGGTATTGATGCGAGAAGTCAGGAGACACATGAGTATGTGAACTGACCATCGTGATATGTCTGAACAAGAGGCCCATGAGGGCCTATGCTCTACTGGCATTGATCTGGCTTGTTTCAAAAGGAACCAATATGTCATCAATATTCAAATACCATCTAAGTTTGGTGAAGATCAGATAGTAAATGGAAGATATATTGTGTTCACAAGCTGTATTATAGCAATTTTGACAATTTCAAGGGCCATAATCCAGCCATGCATGGGTAGATCTGGCCGTTTTTTAGAAATGAACCAAACTCTCATGGATATCTAACTACTGTATAAGTTTGATTGGGATACAATAAAAAATAAGGACTGTATCATGTTAACAAGCCCTATTATAGCAATTTTGACAATTTCAAGGGCCATAATTCAGTCATGCATGGGGCGGATCTGGCTTGTTTTAGAAAGGAATCAAGCTCTCATGGATATCTAACTACTGTATAAGTTAAGTTGAGATACAATAAAAAAATGTATCGTGTTAACAAGCTCTATTATAGCAATTTTGACCATTTCAAGGGCCATAATCCAGTCATGCATGGGCGGATCTGTGGCTGGTTTTCGAAAGGAACCGAGCTCTCGTGGATATCTAACTACTGTATAAGTTTGGTTGAGATACAATCAAAAGTGAAGACTGTATCGTGTTAACAAGCTCTATTATAGCAATTTTGACCATTTGAAGGTCCATAATCCAGTCATGCATGGGCGGATCTGTGGCTGGTTTTCGAAAGGAACCGAGCTCTCATGGCTATCTAACTACTGTATAAGTTTGGTTGAGATACAATCAAAAGTGAAGACTGTATCATCATCATATGTGGTTGTTTACCCTCGCCTATCGGCATTAAGCCATTTGACGAGCAGCTATTGTTCTCTCTCCAATTATTTTTTATTTATGGGGGTAGACTATATTTGGATTTTTTCAATTTTTTTTTATCATGATATATATTTGACTTTTGATATTTTTTGTTTATTTTTCATTGTTGCATATCCCGCTTTCTGTTTATATTTATATTATTATATGTGTGTATATAGGTGTGTGTGTAGTTAAAATATTTTGTCAAACAATAGATAAAACTAAAGGTAAAATGAAAAAGTGCAAAAAAGCACTGCCTAACATACCTCTACAACGGCGCCCCTGATTGGCCGAATTTCAATCCGCTATTCCGGCCAAGCTCGACCATCACACATAAATATATGGTGAAAGACGGCTTGGCCAGATTTAGCGTCCAGCCAATCACAGGCCCCGTTGTACAGGTAACTGTTATACCCTTTAGCCGATGTAGATTAGTAAAGGGCGAACATATATAATAATATATATATATTATTTTCTCATAAGAGTAATAAAACACTATGTATTATTAAAAACAAACATATCTTTTTTAAAGAGAAATTATTATTTAATACGAAAACTTTAAGATAGGAAAAAATAAAAAATAAAACGTATATGGAAGTGACAAAAAAAAAGCACTCCCTAACCTTCCTCCACAACGGCGCCCCTGATTGGCCGAATTTCAATCCGCTTTTCTGGTCAAGCTCGACTTTCAATCTTAGTTCTATGTTAAAAGACCGAGTCGACCAGATCCAGCGTCCAGCCAATCACAGGCCCCGTTGTGAAGGTATTTGGTTTACCCTTAACCCCATGTAAACGGGTCAAGGGCGAACTGGTTATGTGAATAGACACAGACTTAAAAAATGGAAGAGTAAGAATTTGACTTTTTAAAAGACAAAATAACATATGGAAATAATATAAAAAACAACTTCTACAGTGTGTTGGCACAGTGTGGTTAAAACATTTATGCTTAAAAAATACATCCAGCACTATGCACACCATCCAGCAAAAACGGCCCTTCAGAAACCATAAAAACTAGCGATATATACATATATCCCACACTGTGCCAGCCCTGCAGGATAAACTATTAACATTGTATAAAACTTTGTGGCGTAGTTGCAACACTGGAGCATATTGATGTATGGGCTCTCTTATCATAATAAGTCCCACAAGCCAACCGTCCGAGAGATTTCGCAGCTATGCCCCCCTGCACGCTTGCTCACGCGAGGCCCCGACCACACCCCCAACACAAGCTGACGGGGAGGACATCTTTCGTATATGACCCAGATATCGCCATCCCCCCGTCACGCAATGAAGGGCGCCGCACCCGCGCAGACGGGGACTCGCATGCAGCAAGCCTTCACTGACAACCTCCCCCGGACAGCCAAGTCCGCGGGACCATCGCAACAGCACACGGAAAAAGCGTATGCCATTGTCAACTTATGACTCGGGATCCCATTTATTTGTTATTATATCCCCTTTAGTACCGACCAGGGCAGAAAACAGTGCAATTTCAAGGTAAAAAATATATAAAGACTTGAAAGAAAACCTACATATGGGATCCATTTCATGTTTTCAAAGGTTTTATGCATTGGACTTTTTGACCGCTCTGTCTTATTTATTTAGTTA
This sequence comes from Serripes groenlandicus, assembly GCA_031761405.1. Taxonomy (NCBI): domain Eukaryota; kingdom Metazoa; phylum Mollusca; class Bivalvia; order Cardiida; family Cardiidae; genus Serripes; species Serripes groenlandicus. The sequence continues at coordinate 139,891,515 of JASEVX010000004.1, forward strand.
GTTAAAATATATGTGTAAGTCAGTAAAAATGATATAAGGGTATGTATATAGTATCCCTTTGAAACAAAAAATATTAATATAATCAAAGTGAAAAAAAGGATAAGATGAGACAGAATGCGGACGTGATCTAAAGCCCCAGTCTTGGATAATTAAGAGATGTAGGGCAATAATTAAGAAAGGTCATGATTTAACCGAGATAGGTCAATCACTAGTTAGGTCAAACCTTAAATATTTAAGGGCGCGGACGCGATGGAACGAACCATCAAAAAGGCAGACATTAGGGAAAAGGAAGTAAATAAATTGAAAAAATTGCACTGAATTCGGAAAAATAAAAATCGACTAGAAAATGATATGCAGATGACACCTATATCTTGTCTGTCATCTGACAATCCAAAATGTAGCTCTCCAATGCCATAAACGTAGAAGTCCGGAGGGCCTTGGAAGGAAAAAGTAAAGTATGTATGTCCATTTGACCGCCAGACCTCAGTATGACATCGGAGAGCCTTTTTCTTGCTTCCCTATGAACACCACAATGCAACAGAAAATGCTCTGTAGTATCCGGGACGACACATTTGGGACATGCTTTTGGTTTTCCCGATATGAATCGTCCCATACTCCCCGGCAGCAGATTGTAGCCCAGTCTCAGTCTAGTCACGCACTTATCCACCTTTTTACAGGTTGAGTATTTGTGTGGCCTACTAAGACTGGCTCCCTCTGATGGGATAGGCTGGCTATGTGTAGAATCTGCCAGCCCTTTACTCCATTTTTGCTTTTTGCAGCTCCTAATTATGGAGTAAATTTCAGTTTTTGCCAGGGGTATAGTATCAACTACAGAGCAACTCAGTCTGTCCTTTGCCGCCCTATCTGCTAGTTCATTTCCCTGTACGTCGACATGAGCTGGACACCACATTAATTTGACTTGTATGTCATTGACATAGCACTGATCATGAAGGGAGATGATATTTTCTATAAGATCAGGCCTAGAGTTGCTGTTTCTTAGATTAACTGATTGGAGTGCGGATAGAGAGTCTGATAAAATAGCAACATTTTGTGGTCGGTTGACGAGAGTCAAGTTAAGAGCATATTGGATTGCGATCAGTTCGGCAGCATAGATAGATAACTTATTACTGAGCCTTTTTTTGATGGTAACGTTTTTTGATGGTATAACCATTGCTGCCGCAACTGTCTGATTCGTATCTTTACTACCGTCTGTATAGATTTTTAAGTGCTCAGAGTAATTTGAGGAGATATGGTCATTTGTGATTTCTAAAATTGTTGGTGGATGATCATTCTTATTAAACCTCAAACTTAGGGACATGTCGACTACAGGGGGAGCTAGCATTTAGGGCGACTCTAGACGGGGTCTAAGGTCCGCTACATTGCACTCATGGATCCGATACTCCTCGGCAAGCTGTTGAACCTGGGCTCCAAATGGGAGTTTGGCTTTTTTGTATCTAGCTTTGACGAAGAAATCGGCTCATATGATTGCATTCACCGGGTTGCAAGGTCTACTCTTTACCCTAGCCAGGTACTTCAGGGATTGTTCTTCACGGCGTAAATTTAGAGGCTCAATCCCAGCTTCTTGTTCAAGTATATCTAGTGGAGTGTTGGGTAGAGATCTCAGAGCTATAACTAAGGCCTTATGTTGGACAGTACTTAATCGATTTAAATTTGTTTTTGCTGCACAAGCATAGACTTCGGCACCATAGTCTAGCTTTGGACGTATTAAGGACTTGTAGAGAAGGAGGAGCGAATTTTTATCAGAACCAAATTCTGTGCCCTTCAGCATTCTCATTAGATTCAAGTCCTGTTGGCATTTGGTGACCAGTTCATTTATATGTGACTGTAAATTAAACCTCTCATCAAGAGTCATGCCCAAAAAATTTACAGTTTTTTTAAATTGTATTTTTGTATTTCCTAATAATACGTCCACTTGGTGCGAATTTTTATGACCAAATAATATCCCTACTGTTTTAGCCTGACTGATTTTGAAGCCCCACTCTTGGGACCAGCGACAAATGGAGTCAAGACCTATCTGTGCCTTTCTTTGTAGGTATTGAATATTGCCTCCACAGAGCCAACTGCCTGAGTCGTCGGCAAATTGGCTGATAACCATCCCTGACCCCTTAGTGAAGACTGTATCTTGTTAACAAGCTCTTTTATAGCAATTTTGACCATTTCAAGGGCCATAATCCAGTCATGCATGGGCGGATATGTGGCTGGTTTTCGAAAGGAACCGAGCTCTCATGGATATCTAACTACTGTATAAGTTTGGTTGAGATACAATCAAAAGTGAAGACTGTATCGTGTTAACAAGAAATTGTTTACGGACGGACGCACGCACGTCCGCACGTACGACGGACAAATCGACACGACATAAGCCCTTCTGGCCTTTGGCCAGTAGAGCTAAATATTGTTCATAACGTCGTTAAACCAAAACAAATCAAAACGTATTTACATACGTACTTACTTTCGTGGCCAGTAACCTACTTACAAACGTTCTTACTTACATACTTATTTATTTACTGACTCACCTAATCATTATATATGAGCCGTTCCACGAGAAATCCAACAGTATTGACTCTGCGTAATGTATCGACCCAGATCAGCCTGCGCAGTCCACGCAGGCTAATCCGGGCCGACACATTCCGTCTCAGGGGGATAGAGGTATAGAGTAATGATTCCTGAAACAGAAAATCCACAGAAGGCGAAAAGTGTCTGTCCGGGTTAGCCTGCGCGGCATGCTTAGGCTGATCCGGGACGATACATTACGCGGATTCAATAATGTTGGTTTTATCTGGAACGGCTCGTATATATTGAGTATGTTCAAGTGTTCGCAAAATTGAAATAGAATCGACTCTTACCATTTCGTTTCACAAACGGTCGTACTATGGTGGTACTATGGTGGTACTATGGCATTCCAATCCACTTTCCAGATTTAATCGCCTGATGCTGCTTACCGCCGTGACATGTATGAGTGCCGTGACATTCGCCATTATTCCATGGTGTGAAAACTTTGTTGTCCTGCTGGTGGTGAACTTCATCAATGGAATGTGTACCGGCGGTACAGATGTTGGTAAGTTTAACCATGTCTCACAAACAGACGATGTATGCAGCCTCTGCAGCAGACGTATTTTGAAAACATTGTGTCAAAAGGAGAAATTGCTCACAATGGGCGCTCGTTGCGTGACAAATGAAATATGCCTATCCAGTTATGATGAACATCTGGATTAGGCCGTTTCAACATTATCCCAGTCATAAACGACGACAATTCACGTATCGGCGATCCCTGCGAGAGTAACCAGCGTCCAAGTCCACCAACCTTACTAAGCGCTAAGTAATTATTGAATACTTTCATCAATTTTTGTTTCCCTAATAAAAATAGCAATAATGTATTTTCTAAACAAATATTGTTAGTCAACAAGGGAACTATTTATGTCAACTTAGTCTTAACTTAATACATTCTACCATATATGTTCTACAACATATTAGGAAAATGAAAATGATGAAATATGTTCTTAAGTATTTAAGTATTACTTATCACTCTTGTACTAGGCTAAGACATATTTATTGTCCAATGGCACTTTTCCCTGACCGCCGCGAGTAAGGGTCGAGCCCAGGACGCCCGGTTTCAAATCCCCCACGCTACCACTCGGCCATCACGGATTTCTGGTGCACGGCAATTCCAATGTTGCTACTAAAATTATACATAAAATGATATAAGAATTTTAACTAATAATTAACTGATAATTTAGTATTTTTTATTATTTGTACCTAAATATACATGAGTTGTTTAATATAACTTTATTGCTAAAAACTCAGTCATGCTCTTGAATACTAGTATAGCTTTGATTGATTGGGGTTCAACGTCGTTTTCAACAATTTGTCAGTCATATCACGGTGACCATATGATAACTCGAATTCAGAATTTGACTGGATGTTTTGGAATCAGCGTACATGCAGCAGCTGTTCTGGTTGCTCAGGAGAGCAATCATAACTGTTGCTGCAATGTTTTCTTGATAATAATTATATTATGTCGTTTTCATTGGCTTACTTGTCATAACACACACTTAAATAGAAGTGAATCACGAAGCTAATAATACATTTATAAATATTTACACCTTGAACAAATGACATGATGTTTTTAAAAAAAAGCCGCTTATATGATGCACTCGCCTAATACGACATATCGAGGGCTTGGCGTGAAACAGTTGTAACTAAAAACCTCTTTTGAAAACCCTGGTTTAGGGGCAATTTTGACCCCTTTGTAAACAATGCAAATGTAGGTGCCATTGCTCAGAACGAGCAATGGCACCTAAATTTCCATTGTTTATCAAGAAAAATTATTTAACGCTTATAAAAACTTTATGGAGAGGTGATTAACCTTGGTAAAAAAAAATACCAATTTTAGTTACAACCGTTTCACGCCAAGCCCTCGATTTACTTGTTTAGACAGCCGAGCCCCGGGAGCTTAGTCGGTAACGACGCGGGCCGACAATCCAAAATATTTCCTACGTTTGACAAACGTCGATGATACAATCTTCATTCGTCTTCAATCAATGGGCTACATGTAACAGCATATGTGGAAAAGCAACCAGATGCTTTGAAATACTGTTAATTATGTGAAGTGCGTGTGTAAGAAAGCCAGGGAGGGTTAACTTGGCGCTTATATATGAATTAAAAGTATTGAAAATAGCGTTTAAAACCCAATAAATAAGTTATTAGTATAGATAATTATTGTTATAAAGTGAAACATTTAATTCAAAAGTACATAGCTATAAACATATTATTTCAGGTGGTAACACACAAGTTGCTTCTATGTGGGGTCGTGGTAGTGCGCCTTATATGCAGGCAATACACTTTGGCTTCAGTTTTGGTGGATCACTGAGTCCGCTGACAGCAGAACCATTTGTGGCTGAAAAACATTGCTTAACAAAAAATGGTAGTACACCAATGCTACCAACGGAAGACACATTCTATTCTGTCTCCATGACAACAACCGAGCTCCAAACATCAACAGAATGCGAGGAGCAGTATGGAGAAACACGCATACAATACGTTTATCTGATTGGCGCAATTATAACCTTAACAGCAGCTATTCCATTTGTATTGACAAATCAACTGCTCCGACACAAACTGTCTGAAATACAAACTCAAGACGATGGGACAGAAGACACGGCTGCCAAATCGAAAAGGAAACTTCCGGATTTATCTTTTAAACTTAAACTTTTATTTGTTTTCCTTTTAATGATATTTCTAAGTCTTTATGCTGGTGTCGAGGGTCGTTTTTCGACGCTGCTTACTTCTTTTACAGTTGATTATCAAGGTTGGACGAAAGCAGATTCCTTACATCTGAATTCACTATTCTGGGCGGCTTTTGCAGCTGGTCGATTCATTGGCATCGGCGTTGCCAAGTTTTTAAAACCGTCGTCAATGATTCTCGCATATGTTCTTGCGTTGATAGTATCCTTTATAGGCTTCCTGGTCGCAGCAGAGTACCAGATTCGTGTGCTGATCTGGGTTTGCACAGCCTCAATTGGCCTGAGCATGTCTACCATATTTCCATGCGTTTTCACATGGACTGCGGAAAGTATACTAAAAGTGACTGGCAAAATCTCCGCCTTTTATATCGTTGGGGTGTCGATCTTTAATTCTGTTCTACCCCTTTTGTATGGATATTTGATGGACAATATTGATCAAATGTATTTCCCATATCTTTTGCTAGCACAAAGTGTCTTGTGTTTGCTTGTGTACGTCGTTATACGCATTTTTCTTAAAATCTATATCAAACCACTCGAAGTTGCAAATGCGATTTAAAAGAATGGTTAAGATCTATATCATGAGTAAGGTAACAACAATATAAATAAATTATGTGGATTTCCTTGAAATAACAACATATTTAGAGGTTGAATATTAATACTTAAAAGACTGGCGTATCCGTTGATGAAGGTAGTCCACCGCTCTGAGTGGTTCATATTTTCTCGAACCGTCCAGACATTGAATCATGACGTCATCGTCAGGATTGATAAAGAAAGCCACGGACTGTCGGGATTTCCTACGTTTATCTTCCGTTTCCGGAATCCCAATACGATGTCTGGTTGCTATGAGACGGTCTGACGTCCATCGCTGCATCATGTCGCCAATATTAACGAGCGCCGCTCCTGGTATCGGGGTTGCGGGTTGGAAACCTTTGTTTGGGACTTTGACCTCCAATCCACCTACGTCATCTTGGAACAGAATGGTCATCGTTCCATAATCTGAATGCTCACCTAGTCTAACTTGATCTGGTTTTAGCTGTTGAGCTTCTCCCAGGGGTGGGTAGTACAGACTGCGGAGTGCGGTAGCGTTGTGTTGTCGTCCGATGAACTTTAGATCGTCGAGGAAATGGTTCCGATTCAATCCTAGTCCAATTGCTAACACCTCTAAAAGATTATTTCCAAGTTGTAAACAGTTATTAAACATTGTCTGGTTTATAGCTTTTAAGTCACAAATGTTTGAAGGCCATACAGCGGGGGCTTCACCTGAAAATAATAACTCTTTAGTTAGTTTCTTTGTACGAAAATGTTATCTTCAGACAGTAGAATCGACATTGCGATCAGCGAATAACCATATCAGTTTTTAACAGTGCACAGTCTGACAGGGTATCTCCTTGTAGCCTCTGTCCAAAACTCGAGCAACAAGTTTTCAATTTTAACGTAAATGCCTCAACCTTTTCCCACATATAGACGCTTTATTACGCATCTGCAGAAGCCGATATTTGAAAACATTATGACAAAAGTAGAAACTGTTCAAATCGAGCAATTTTCCCTTTTGCCACAATGTTTTCAACCCTTTTCAGTAATTATACCTATATCAATAGAGCTTTTCCGTGTGTTTGCCTAGATACTCTAAGAGTCGTCTGCTGCAAATCTCAGAAATACTGTTTCCGTGTGGAGCGCCGTTTTGAACATTATTTCAGTTATATTACGGAGGTCAACTTACGACTCTCGCACAAGTACTCGACATTACATATATGAGCCGTCCCGCGAGAAAACCAACATTGTGAACTCGGTGTAAAGTATCGACCCGGATCAACCTAAGCATGCCGCGGATGCTTACCCGGATAGACACTTTTCGTCTCCTGTGGATTTTCTGTTTCAGGAACCATAACTCTATACCTCTATCCTCCTGAGACGGAAGGTGTCGGCCCGGATCAGTCTGCGCAGGCTGATATGGGTCGATACATTACGCAGAGACCATAATGTTGGTTTTCTCGCGGGACGGCTCAATTAGCCAATTCGTTTGATAATCATCGGACAAGATTGAACTGGTCGAGCCGGAACTCGGACTCGCAAGACCCCTGGATCGATAACCCAGGTCGTATAATACAGAGCCATTGCTTCTCAACACTCCATAACGACCATACATGTCCCGGTGTGTGTGATTTAAAAATAAAATAAATGACAACAGTGCAGTAAAGATAAAAGTCGACAACGTTTATCATATGTTCGAACATGAAATGAACTAATCGAAAATTGATAAACTATGTGTTAAAATCGTCTGCTATGGTAACATCTCATGGGAAAATATAACATCGTTAGGACTGAAAGTATCATTCTAGTCAAGATAATTAAAAACTTATCATTGTTTCCTCAATGTTTTCAAAATGCGTCCGCTTCAATGTGTAAATTGTCGTCTGTGTCCGGAGAAGGATAACACACATCGTATAATAAGTTGAACGAAATACCTGGATAAAAGTTGAATGTCTCCTTTAAATCACCGGGTATCTTGTTATTCAATGACTCTTCTTCCTCCCCTATCCATCCGTGATAACTCTCCTTACTGGCCCGTTCATAGAGCTTCTTTTCCTGTCTCGGAAGTTCAAAGAACTGACGAGAGACAGACATATATCTTTGTACGAATTCATCGGTGATTCCATGGTTTATAATGTAACAAAATCCAACTTTCTCAAACTCACGAATTACGTCCTTACTTAATGTTTCTAAAGCACTCTTACTGACATCGGCTTTGTCAACGTTGACGTTATAAACTTGGAAATCAATAATTGGTATATATTGTGTTGAAGTATCCATTGTTTAAAATCGTTAACAGATTCAACACGTTGTTTTTTTTTTATACAGAGAAGATTTGTACGTTATATGACCTTGTCGAAATGATTATCAACGTGATAGTTTATGCTGAAGCACGTCGTATTAGTAGTTCACGCAGACCTCTAGATAAGGGGCATTTTAATGCTCTAAATCCTTATATGACATATAAACCCTACTTGGTGGGTTCTCAAAATAATCGTCTCAGTGAGACGATTCTTTTGAGTACCTACAACGTAGGGTTGGGTGGCGTTACACGAGAACTATTGAGGGAGAAAAACCAGCTTACTCCCCTTATCTAGTTCTCTGTTAACCCTTTCTCTCAGACGACTTTGAACATCTATAACTGAATGGATAACCTATGACTAAAAGTGGAAAACATTGTGGCAAAAGGAAAAATTGCTCGTTTTTAGCAATTTCTTCTTTTGTCACTGTTTTCAAAAATCAGTCTTCTGCAGAGGCGTCAGAAAGCGTCTATATGAGGGAAATGGTTAATGTTTTGTAGATTTATGTAGTTTTCTGAATACTTATCAGAAAACTACTTCAATATGAATAGACGATTCAAGCTTTTACCCCCTTCCCCACATACACATAGTGTTGACGCCTCTGCAGCAGACGACTTTGAACACATTGTGGAAAGAGATCACCATCAATACAAATGCTTTCATTTACAGAGATATTGCCTTTTTTCTGTCTGGACAGTTTCAAAGTCGTCTGCTACAGATTTGGTGTATGTGGGAAAGGGTTTATATGGCCCGCGCGTCAGGAAAACTTACCTCAGTGTATATAATTATCGACATGCGTCAACTCCCTACCTGATCCAAATATGTTTATTCACTGGTCACTTTAACCCTGCAGCAGACTATTTTGAAAACAATCATGTTTGCAAATGCGTCATTCTGCTGACGTGTTACGTTTTCATCACTAACAAGCAACACTTATGATTGAATTCGTTAGCTGGTTTACACCAAATTTTCAATTCAATTCAGATGGGACTTTCCCTTTATAAAAGACGAAGGGAATGTGAACAAAAACATGTTTGCGACGATGTACACATTTACCATAGACTGCACGAGAAAGCAGTTCACGTTAGGTTATTTATATTCAAATAAGAGTTATCCTATCCACATTGGAGTTCATGCTAGATTGATAACAAAAGTTCAACGGTAACATTTCCCACCGATTCGTTTTATCAAAATTCAGATATTTAACATAGCAAGATAACCATGAGGGTCCTAAATCGCTCACCCGATTTTAAAGAGATATAGTTTTCAAAGTCTTTACTTGCAACTGAGTGTAGGTCAAGGGTAAAATAAAAAGTAGTGTCACAATGAATACATTTCTTACATGAAATCATTATCACCGATAGGTCAAATGTTATGGTTGCGTTTATAGTTTTTGACAAGTAGGTCAAAGGGAAATTGCAAGGACAGTAATTATCAGAATGAAAGTACTTGTCACAATGAATACACATACACATATATAACGACCATCCCAGACAGATCTAAAGTTATGGACAATAATAAGGTTTTTCCCATAGACAATCGGACAGACAAACAGGGCAAACACTATATACCCGCAAATCTTTAGGGCAGTAATAAAACAGATAGTGAAACTGAATTTCCTATTCCTTTTATTGATGTATCTCTATATGAGAATTATATACAGTTATGTAGCTAAAACATGTTCAACATCAACATTAATAAGTAAGTTATTATAACAGCTTTAAGATTGTGTAAAAACCCTGGAGCAACTTGAAACATTTGGTTATTTCCCAATACTCAAGATATAGAAATATACAAACATGTGATACCCCTTTGTGTATCTAACAATTTTAAACATGCAACTATCATAGATTTCAGGAAAAACCTGTCAAACATTAGCCATTTACAAAATATGATTTTTTTTTTTATGGTAGGCGTGAGACGGTTGTAACTAAAAACCTATTTTGAAACTTGAAATTTTTACCCCTTTGTAAACAATGCAAGTTTAGGTGCCATTGCTCAGAACGAGCAATGGCACCTAAATTTCCATTGTTTACCAACAAAAATGATTTAACGCTTATAAAGAATTTATGGCGAGGTGATTGACCTTGGTGAAAAAAATACCAATTTGAGTTACAACCGTTTCATGCCAAGCCCTCGAAGTGTAGTAAGCCACTCAACATATTAATTGAAATTAGAGTTGAAAACAAAAGGGAGAAAATCATAAACTGCTTATTTTAAGTGGTTTCTCTTTTTTTCCCCATAATGCTTTAAAAAGTTGACTGCTGCCATATGCATCAGGAAAGGGATTAATAAAATAGGTCACAATATATGGCAATAATCTGCATCGGCAATGCAAAGTCAATTGAAGTAAATAAAGACATGCAATCACAGGTTATAATAAATATATCCCATGACAGTGATGAAAATATATTTCATTCAACAAGCTTTGACAAAGAAAGTTAGACCTTCACACACTTCCACCTTGAACAGCTTAATCTGTTTCCAATTACAACAAATTTGCAGCAGGGGACCTTGGAAATATCTAGACATAAATATGGAAAATATGAATGGAAATATATTTAACTAGAACTATCACTGAAGATGATAAATACCCCCTAAACAGCACCTTGACCTACATCATAACTTAATAAGTAAAAGGGCCATAACTCTGTAAAAAGTCATGCAATTGTAACCCCTTTAGGATACGCACATCTCCTCTTGGTGTAGAAGCTTCATGTAAAATTTTATTGAATTCCACCTAGTGCTTTGTAAGAAATAGGCCGGACAAAATATGGCTTCCGGCCGACCGACAGACAGACTGCCCGACACAGTGACTCCTATATACCCCCTCTTCTTCGAAGGGGGTATAATTATTATTGAGTTGAGTTGAAAGCATTATGTCAAAAAGAGAAATCACTCATTATGAGCCATTTCTCCTTTTGCCACAATGTTGTCAAAAGTCAACTGCTACAGACGCATCTACATGAGGGAAAAGGTTAAGATACAGCCTTCATAATCTATGTTTTCTGAATCTTTACCGGAAGATTCGTTAACCCTTTCCCTCATATAGACGCTTTCTGACGCCTCTGGAGCAGACAGCTTTTTGAAAACATACCGGTAGTGACAAAAGAAGAAATTGCTCAAAACAATGTTTTCCACTTTTAGTCATAGGTTATCCATTCAATTAAAGAGATTTTCCATTTTTTGACAAAATATGTTCAGTCGTCTGCTGCAGATTTCTTGTATGAGGGAAAGGGTTAACCATTTGCCTCATACTGTCATTTCTGATCTTTATGCAGCAAAAGACTTTCGAAAAAAATTGTGGTCAAAGAAGAAATAGCTCATGATGAGCCATTTCTCGCTTTGCCACAATGTTTGCAACTTCCTTCATTTTATAGAGATTTTCCATACTTTACCCTGAGGATGTAAAAGTCGTCTGCTGCAGAATTGTTGTATGTGGGAAAGGGTTAATGGTTTATTGACTGGATAGTGAACAGTGCAGATCTTGATCAAACTTTGTTTACCCAGGGATCATGAATAAGTGAACTGTCGCCGTGATATAACTGAAATAATGTTGAAAGCGTCGTGAAACCCCAAAAATTATATTGATCAAACTTTGCATATATATATATATAAACATATCAGTTCTACATTGGTGGTATGCAGCCAAAGGCCTTAATTTCTGCCTCATAGCTCTTATTATATACACAAGTTCCAGTGTAAATCTTTAAAATATATATTTCATAAACTTTCATCATTCTGGTATGCAAAAACAAAAATGATAAGATTGTGCCAGACTAATCTCTGTTTTACCTGTTTCTTAACTTTACTCTTCAATCTACCAATGTAACTCTTTACCGTACTTGACACAGAAGACTTTTGAATACTCTATATCAGAATTGAACTTCTCAATTTTTATTTAGAATTCCCCGCCCCATCTCAAATGTTTTCCTAACCATACAATTCATTTATTGAATGAGACACAGGGACAAGTAAGCTAGTAAAGCAGACCACGATTTGACTACTCAAGACATATCTTATCTCACAATTGTCCCCTAGGTAAGAGAACATTAATTCAAGTTGTCTGATGCATGATCAATGTTATGATAGTGTGATTTATTGCTGTGCAACATGCATATGCATCTGCTGCAAACTTAGTTTGAAAACATTGTGGGAAAAAAGGAATTGCTCATAATGAGCTAGTTTTCCTTTTGCCATAGTGCATTTTTTAACATAAAAAACTTGCATAGAAGTTTTCAAAGATATCTGATGCAAGTGGGAAGGACTTATAAGTTTAAATCAGATATGACATAAGGTTTCACTGGCTGTAGCTCGTATGTAGTCAAACTGTCCATCACCCAATCTCTCTTTAAGGTTTTCAGTCCATATCTCTTCATGAACTCTGAAACAAAATGATACAGCGTTTACATTTATCCTCCCATAAACAACTTGAAATAACATCTGAGAACAATGAAGACAAGATCAGCCTGCATATTCATGTAGTCTAGCCTTTTGTCTACAATGTTCAAAACAACTTTGTTATTTCACATCAAAGACTGCATCATAAAAGTTTCAAAAATCATGAAAGATGAAACCAGTTTTCAGAAATGTAGCAGCCTTTATTTATCAACTATTTTAAGACAAAGAATTTCTGTACACATGAAAGAATATTAAGAATTAAGCTTCAAGAAAACTAATCTTAAGTGATTTGAAACCAAATGTAGAACCAGATCTTCCTGTTCTGTTCATCTGGCTTTGTATTGTCTGCCAATAAGTCGAGGATAAAAGGGTTCTGACAAACAGTGTTAATTGTGACCTGCTAGCATGGGTGCCAGCAGAATTGCATCCAATATGATACTTGTCTTAACCCTTTCCCTCATACGACAATTCTGCAGCAGACGACTTTGAACATATTTTGTCAAAAAATAGAAAATCTCTATAATTGAATGGATAACCCATGACTAAAAATGGTAAACATTGTGGCAAAAGGAGAAATTGCTCGTTTTGAGCAATTTCTTCTTTTGTCACTATGTTTTCAAAAAGCCGTCTGCTGCAGGGGCGTCCGAAAGCGTCTATATGAGGGAAAGGGTTAACCAGTTATCTGCTAATTTATAACGGTTTCCCCACACAATATTTCAGTCTTCAGCTATAGACATAAATTCATTTTTAGTGCAAAATTGATTGATTGATTGGGCTTTAACGCCGTTTTTAACAATTTCTCAGTTATATCACGGCGGCCAGTCATGCATTTTCTGGTTTTCGCATACCAGTACTCCACACAGCAATCTTCCCAAGCAACTGGCTGCTTTTCCACATAGACTTCACCCATTGTTGGAAGACGAATGATGCATTAGTGCAAAATATAGATCTACATGTTAACATTATTTTCTAAAAGGCAAAAAATTCAATGAAAGATATCTAGAATAAAAAAAAAAAAGGTGCTCATTTTTTATAGCTTCAAATTCCCATTGGATAGACATCTATGCAACACTCACACGTTTGTTATTGGTTGTAAAAATTTAAAAGCATCAGTATATTTCGTCTGTCAGATTTAATTTCTGTAAGAGGACTCTTGACAACATTATGGCCAAAAAACACCGAATTCCTTATAATGACTGACCAATTTCTCCTTTTGCCATAATGTTTTCAACGTTATTCAATAATTTCTACTTTCCTAGATTTCCCCTATTCTTGCCCAGCTGTTTTCAAAGCCATCTGCTGCAGATTTATCTTATGAGAGAAAGGGTTTAAATACCAGCTCAAACATCAATTTATACTGGTCAGACCAGACGGTATCATTGATGCATGCACCGTCATTAGAGTTAAACAGAAAACAAAACTTCTTAAATAACAAGCCTGTTCATCTGTTGTTAGACTGCCTCATGATCCCTGTCCGAGTTTTTTTAGGGTTAGCATTACGACTCACTTGCTGGTGTCAAGTTGAATTGAGAACTCGTAACTTACTTATCCTGGAAACGCCGATATAACTGATCAGTTGTTAAAGGTGGTGTAAAACACCACTCAAATAATTAAACAGTTCATCTGTTACATTTACCTTTACTCTTGGTAACAGCCTGTCTGAATTGTGGACTCCCCTCCTCTTCTACATCTGTACAACAAATAACCAGCGTATCTTTACCACATTGTCCCAGTTCGTTTATAGCCACTGTAACACCTCCACAAGCCTGTATTAGCTCAGAGATTGATTCTGAAACATAAATACAGAGTTTGAATATGGCTTAAATTGGTTCTTTTTTTTTGCTTGCTGTATTTTTCTAATTGTTGAATAACATTTTGGAAGGCAATGATAACATGTACTTTATGAACAATTTCTTAACTTGCAGATTTGTAATTTCAAGAATGCAAGCTTAAATCCAAACACTAAAAAGAAACCATTACAGTGTTTTTTCTTAACCCAAATTGGGCCCCATTCACAATCAAAGGACACCTATTTTCCCCACAAAAGTAGGCCTAAATTTCACAAAATCTGCCTTTCATTACATTTTACATGTCACTATTTTCACAATTGAAAGGGGCCTGGTCACAAAAAAAATCACTGCATTACCTTGTTTGTTTATGTTATATACATGTACTAGTTTTATTCAGTAGGTTTTATTACGTTTCAACAGATATTCAGTTACACAAAGGTTAATGCAACGTTTATTCATTGTCCCTGGGTGCAACTGGTGCTAGGGTAAGATTCTGCCCTGCCCTAGGGCTCTCAACCTTAGCCACTACTAGCAGGGATCATACCCGGACATCCTATTTTAGATTTTACTTTGCACTTTTAAATGGAACACAACTGGAGAAAGAAGAACAATTCTGAACTTAAAGGGTCTATTCATTTGATCTGTTTCATCAGTAGTCCATTATATCACATTGGCAAGTTTTACTGATGGGTTTTTAGAATGTCCAAATCCTGTACTTCACACAACCTTTTTCCCCCAATCATCTGGCTACCTCCCCAATTATGACTTTTAAGACCCTTGGTATTGGAAAGAAGAAATTGCCAAGTCCTGACTTGAACCTGTCACCCCTGAATAGAACTATCAGTGTTTTAAAAGTGGCTATAAGATATGTTTCTCATTATGAGATACATGTACTTCTTTATTTCACCATTCTTTTTTAAAATTATTAGTTACAGTGAATATGTGAGCTGTAGGACTTCAATCCCATACACTGTATTGATGTATTTACAGATTTTGTTGTTTTTTTTAGTAAAAATGCTTTTGCACAGTCTGTGGAGAAATTAACATCACAAAATACCTAGGCAAAATAACAGCGTTACTTTTTAGCCTCGAAAAGAGACGATCTTGGTTAAGAAGGAGATTGTGTTGGTAAGTAAAAGACTATCCAAGCAAAATTTGAATTCTCATGAGATGTAAGAAACATGTATCGCCTGGCAAAACCCAATAGCAATAACCAAATAGAAAACTTGACAGACAGACATGTGATAGAGAAGTCATCCCTAAATGTCACTGAGTGACTGCCTTATAAGTTATAGTAGGACATAACAATATCTATGGTAAGACAGCAGATTGTTAAAAGATTCTATTTTACGAAACTCTTCTATTAAGACTCAACACAAAGTATGGTATAGGCACTAGCTTTGAATTTCAATGTTTGAATTTTTTAATCATTACTGGGTGAATATCAAGTATTTTTCCAGTGTGAAAAGTTCCACAAAATCAGACAGCATTTCCTTTTCACCTGGAATAAATCTTGTACTAGCATTACTAGTTTCTACAGGTTAATGTAATCTAATAGCCCATTCCTACTATTAAAGAAAATTAGCACATATGTATACATGCTGTTGAAAGAGTTTAAGGGACATTTTTCAGAATGCAATTAATGTAATCACTGTATTTGTATCAATATTAACCCTTTCCCACATACAACAAATCTGCTGCAGACGACTTTGAAAACATCTAGAATTCATTTGGAAAATCTCTAAATATGAATGCATAAGTACTGAAAAGAATTTAAAACGTTGTGGCAAAAGGAGAAATTGCTTGTTTTGAGCAATTTCTCCTTGTGTCACGAAGTTTTCAAAAGTCGTCTTCTGTTGATGCGTCAAAATGCGTCTATAGGTGGGAATGGAATAATTATGTTATGTATTATTGGGTGGTGGCCTAAGTACTTTTGAATTAAGATTTGTCATTGTCAATAAAACTGGTTTTTTTTTAGTAATAGTGACCTTGACCCATATGACTCAAAAAACAATCCCAGACTTCCTTCCTATGAAATTGTGTTGGAATTAGAGAAAAGATATTGAGTTGTGAAGAAACAAAGCCGACCAGTCTGAAAACTGAAATCACCATTCTATAACAATGTTTCTATTCTATTACATAATCAAACATCATTTATAGTAGAGCTCAAGTACCTTTGTTTAGGTATTGGTTATCACCAAACAAAGCGAATGGGACACCACTGAATAAGTCTTTCCTGGATAATCTTGACTTCCTGGGACCATGATGTAAACAACCCATGGTAGTATCACCTTGAATTTCATATGGATCCTGAAACAAATTGATTAAAATTAAAATTTGATGGTCGAGATGTGTCTGCACTTTTGTATTTTAGAAGTATGTTTAAATCTGGATTTAAGGTTTAACAGGGCTTACATTACACAAATATATAAACAAGAGGGCCATGATGGCCCTGGAATAGCTCACCTTTTTTTTCACTTTAGCTATATAAGCCCCGCCACCTGGCAGCCATAGCTTCCGACCAATCAACTTGGCTTGAAGGAATCTGATAGAGGGTCACCCTAGGAACATTTCTACAATATTATTTGAAAATGGGCCAGACACTTTTGGAGGAGAAGATTTTTTAAGTTTTCACTATAGCCATATAATTCAAAATAGCCCTGCCCACTGGCGGCCATGTTTATTGACCAATCAACATGGCCTGAAGGAATCTGAAAGTGGGTCATCCAAGGAACATTTCTACAAAATTATTTGAAAATCGGCCTGACACTTTCGGAGAAGAAGATTTTTTAAGTTTTCACTATAGCCATATAAGGCAAAATAGCCCCGCCCCCCTGGCGGCCATGTTTTTCGACCAATCAACTTTGCTTGATGGAATCTGATAGAGGGTCATCCAAGGAACATTTCTACAAAATTATTTGAAAATCGGCCTGACACTTTCGGAGGAGAAGATTTTTTAAGTTTTCACTATAGCCATATAAGGCAAAATAGCCCCGCCCCCTGGCGGCCATGTTTTTCGACCAATCAATATGGCTTGAAGGAATCTGATAGAGGGTCATCCAAGGAACATTTCTACAAAATTATTTGAAAATCTGCCAACCAGTTCTGGAGAAGATTTTTTTAAAACAAGAGGCCCAAGAGGGCCAGTATCGCTCCACGGCCATAAGGCAAAAATAAAATCTCCAAACAGCCCTGCCCCGTGGTGGCTATTTTTTTTACCAACCACCATGGCTTAAAGGAATCTTGTAGAGTGTCACCAAAGGAATGTTTCTGCAAAATTATTTGAAAATATGCCTGACACTTTCGGAGGAGAAGATTTTTTAAGTTTTCACTATGGTCATATAAGTCAAAATAGCCCCGCCCTCTGGCGGCCATGTTTTTCGACCAATCAACATGGCTTGAAGGAATCTGATAGAGGGTCACCCAATGAACATTTCTACAAAATTATTTGAAAATCGGCTGAACACTTTCGGAGAAGAAGATGTTTTAAGTTTTCACTATAGCTATATAACGCAAAAAAGCCCCGCCTCCTGGCGGCCATGTTTTTCGCCCAATCAACATTTCTTGAAGGAATCTAATTAAGGTTCACACAAGGAACATTTCTACAAAATTATTTGAAAATCGGCCTGACACTTTTGGAGGAGAAGATTTTTTAAGTTTGCTCTTTAGCCATATAGGCAAAATAGCCCCGCCCTGTGACGGCCATGTTTTTTTACCAATCAACATGGCTTGAAGGAATCTGATAGAGGGTCACCCACGGAACATTTCTACATAATTATTTGAAAATCTGCTGAACACTTTTTGAGAAGAAGATTATTTAAGTTTTCACTATAGCTATATAAGGCAAAAAAGCCCCGCCCCCTGGCGGCCATGTTTTTCGCCCAATCAAAATTTCTTGAAGGAATCTAATAAAGGGTCACCCAAGGAACATTTCTACAAAATTATTTGAAAATCGGCCTAACACTTTCGGAGAAGAAGATTTTTTAAGTTCTCACTATTTTTTTCTTTCGGTTGCCATGGAAACCAGAATTTTGAATGGATCAAAAAAATTTGAAGGAATTTAGTAGAGGACATTGAGAGGATGCTTCCTGTGAAGTTTCAACCAAATTGGCCAAGTGGTTAGGGAGAAGAAGTCGTTTAAAGGAAAAAGTTAACGCACGCACGCACGACGGACAATTCGCCATGACATAAGCTCGACTGGCTTTCAGCCAGTGGAGCTAAAAAATCATTTCATTGCCATGGAAACCAGAATTATGCATGGATCCCAAAAATTTGAAGGAATTCTGGTGAGGTCAATGTGGGGATGCTTCCTGTGAAGTTTCATCCCAATTGACCCACTGGTTACTGAGGAGAAAAAGTTGACGGACGACGGATGACGGACGACGGACAAAAGGCCATCACAATAACTCACCCTGAGCACTTCGTGCACAGGTGAGCTAAAAACAAGATATGGAAATTCCATGAAACCAGGTTTTCTATAATGGAAGGTGTTTGATTAAGAATTAACATTTTAGGATCCCTAATGCCAGGTTGATAATCAGTGATCTACTTTAACCCTTTACTTGATAGTAACACGTTTATGCCTTTGCAAACAGACTAGATCCAGGGCCCGAGGTTATGAAACTTACTCATATCTATGCTATATTCTTTTAAATTGCCAAGTTATTTAATATGGAGCATATTTGCGCGAAGTTATTTGAAAATATCTATATGCAAAAGTTATGGTCTGAACAAAAAAAGTTCAAGTAAAGTATATTTTCTGTCACTGTGACCTTGACCTGGAAGCTAAACACATCAATTGTGCATATGACACAGCGTCTTGATATGGTGTATATCTGTTCCAAGCTATTTGAAAATATCTCTGGATGTAAAAGTTATTGTCCGGACAAGAAAAGTTCAACTGATGTCTATTTGTTGTCACTGTGACCTTGACCTTGAAGCTACAGACAAAAGTTTTGCATGTGACACATCATATTGATATAGTTCATATTTGTGCCAAGTTTTTTGAAAATATCTCTATGCATGACACAGTTATGGTCCGGACAAGGAAAGTTTTTTTTGCATTTGGCACATCGTCTTGATATGGTGCATGTTTGTGCCAAGTTATTTGAAAATATCTCTATGCATGGCAAAGTTATGATCCGGACAAGGAAAGTTGACGCCCGCCCGCCGACTTCGCCAAACTAATAACCAGATTTTTCTTTCGGAAAACCTGGTTAAAAACCCTAAATAAAATATACAGTAGTTGCAGTGTTCATCTGTTAACCGTTTCCCACATATTACAAATCATTATAAGATGACTCTGAAAACATGTAGAAAATATCATGGAAAATCTCTCTATAAGGTAAAGTTTAATTATTGAAAATATTGTGGAAAAAAAGGAGAAATTGCTAATTATTAGCGATTCTTTCCTTTTGCCACAATACTTTCAAAAGTCGTCTGCTGTAGAGGCATCTATAGACATCTGATTGTGGGGAAAGGTCAATTTCTGTGCAGTACCAACCGAGATACATTTTGACAATTAGCTGGTTAAGGAAACAATTATCCTTTTTAACCTCACAGCTGTGCAATGTGATATACCCACACCAATTCTCCTGTAAAGGTCACAGGGGTCAAATTCTATCCATAGTCAGTAAACCTTAACACATTGACTGTAAATGGTAAGTTGTTCGATAGATCACTGGTTGCAAATAAGTGATTCTTCAACATAAAACAATTTTTGTGATAAAATAACCCCAGTTGAATCACATTGTAATACATCAGTAAGTGAAAGTGTGACGGACAGTCGATGATAATTGATTCTTAACCCTTTTTCCACATACAGATGCTTTCTGACGCTTTTGCGGAAGACGACTCTTGAAAATGTTTTGGCAAAAGAAGAAATCCATTTGCCACAATGTTTTAAACTCTGTTCAATAATCATACTTTTATTTATAGAAAGTGCCAATACTTTTGCCTAGATATTTTTAAAGGCGTCCATTGCAGATTTGTTGTAATTAGGAAAGGGTTAAGTGTCTTCCTGAAAAGGCAGGCAACACAAAAACAATCATTGCTCATTTAGGACAAAGGCTGCTTTCCCAACAATGCTTCTTTTCATCTTGGATGCAGAGGAATGCATATCCGCTAGAGATAAAATGGGCTAGAGAATAGATATATTACTCATAATTTTTTTTCAAAATAATGTAAGATGATGGCAGAAATGATGCAAACATTTTCTAATAGTCTCATTCTGGCCTTTAATTATCAACTATTTGAAGACAGAATTTCTGTACACATAATTTTTTTTTAGGAATAAAGCTTCAAGAAAACTAATTCTAACCCTTTCACACAATAGTCACATTGTGACGCATCTGCAGCAGAATGAACAATTTCTCCTTTTGCCACAATGTTTTCAACCATTTTCAGTAATCATACCTTCATTTATAGAGATTTTCTGTACATTTTACTAAATGTCTTCGAAGTCTTCAGCTGCAGATTTGCTTAATGTGGTAAAAAGTTAAAGATAATTAAGATTGACTACCTCCGGTAAGCAATAACCTGCAGCTCTGCTGTCAAGGATCCATTTATAGCCAACAACCCAACACTTGTTTGCGACACCATGGAAAAACTTGAGTGTTCTGTCGCACATCCTTTTGTCATCTTCATCTGAAACGTAGGGAAAGTACACACTCATCTTCATTGTCCAACCTTTTCCCACATGCGGACACATTTAGGATCTTAGTATACAGAAGACAAATTTTTAAAACTATTGAGACAAAAGGAGAATAAGCACAATGAGTAATTTCTCCTTTTGTTGCAATGTTTTAAACTTTATTCAATAATCTTGTTGGTATTGAGTTATTGTAATTATGCATACATGTTGTGAAAGTCCTCTATAGCAGATTTATTACATGTTGCAATGGGGTTATGTAAGCAAATATTTTATTATTAAATTTTTGCTAGGGTACATTGTTGAAATTTACAGCTCCTCACCAATTCTTTTAATAGATATCTAAATGAAAAACAAAATATCATCTACTCTGAGCCTTCCCTTATCCAGATTTTACATTTTTTTGAATTTGTACCAACTTAACCCTTTCCCACTTTCTAACGTCTCTGCAGCAGATGACTTTTGAAACATTGTGACAAAAGGAGAAATTGCTCATAATGTTTTCAACTTTTTTCAATATTTTTTTTTCAATTGTAGAGTTTCCATTTTTTTACTAAATGTTTTCAGTCATCTGTTGCAGATTTATTGTATGTTGGAAAGGGTTCAGAGGGTATGTTTGTTTGATACCACTTTCAATGGCAGAGGTCCAGATAAGGAGGAGTATACAACTCCTTTACCCACAATATCTCACTTATTATCCATCCAATCCCTATGATCGGGGTACTCAAAAGAATCGTTTCTTTTGAGTACCCACAACATAGTGAGATGGTAAAATAAGGATTTTAAAACATACTAAACACCTCTTATCTCGAGCTCTGCAACGGTAATTTGACTATATAACAAAACAGGCTTTCAATGTGGATCCCCCACTCCAGAGATACTATAGTACTAGTGTCAGCATTCAACTCTTTTAACCAGCCAGTTTAATGTTCAACTCCAATATATGTCAGTCAGTGGAGGGCGACTGATAGAACTATGGATAGACAGACAACGGTGAGATGATATCTAACATGTCAACCAGCCATAGAATGTCACACATAAAATAAGCATATTAGATAGTAAAGCCACCCTAACACTGGCACGAATTTTGTCCCAGCAATGCGTTGTAGCAAGGCGTGTCATCTGGTGCTATGCAGCGGAGCATGAAGCTGTGTGCGCAGTCTGTTCGCGCACTGTATACGCATAAGTTACGCACTGTCTACGCAATGTGCGACCAAAAATGTCACATTGGCACACATTGACACACAATGGCACTATTTGTTTATGCATAGGTTAAGTATTGTGCGCGTCTACCGTACCGCATTGTCCCGCAGTGTCACATACGACACGCATCGCAATTTTTGGTCACGCTTTGTCTCACTTGACGGCACGCTATATACATAGCGATTAGTTTCAAACCTAACTTCATTCCTTGTCCCGCTGTGGACATGCACTGTCTTCAGTGTTCGGGCAGAGTTCACACATTGACACGCATCGTCAGCAGTGTTCGCGTCGAGTTCGCGCAGTGTTCAATTCAAGCACATGGTACGAAAATTGATATGTGACAAATTTTTGAAATTTCAAAATTCTCTCTATGACATGGCAGGCACCCTTCACACAATCCTCACGCTCGTTCACGAAGACTTTATTCATTGGCACGACGTATCGCGTAGCCAGTGTCACTTAAGTTTTTAACCTTTACCCACAGACAACATAGCAAAACTAGGGCACAATCTCTATAAAGGAAAGTATAATTATTCAATAGAGTTGAAAACATTGTGGCAAAATTGGATTTTGCTAATTATAAGCAATAATTATTCCGTTTTTCTCACACAAGTTTTCATAAGCCGTTTGCTGCAGACATGTTAAAATAAATCTGCAAGTGGGATATTAAACAAAAAAAGACGACAGTAGAGAAACATAAGGACCATGTACAAACCTGGTCTGACTATAACATGTGACACAGAAGGATTGATCTTGGAGTAAAATTTAGCATCATTTACTGAAGCAAGCTTTTTCACTTCCATCTGAAATTTAGAGTAAAATGTTACTTGAGCCACGATAAAAGGGAATCTCCACATAGATAGAATCTGTAACAGATAAATTTGAAATATTCTAGGAAATCATATGGAAAATGTTAATGAATGACTGAAAAAAATTGGAATATAGAAGAAAAGTTGTAGATAGGAGTTATAACTTGATATGAGTAATTTATTCTTCTCCTTTTCCCTCAAGTTTTGAAAGCAAACAGATCGAAATGCACCGCAATGTTGGAAAGGGTTAAAGCTGCTGAGGAAATTTTGACTCCAAAAAATTGGTTGTTTGCAATATAAATTTAAACGAACTTTCAACTTCACTATAGAAAGACTAATAATACTTTCATTTATTGCAGATTTTCTGCGTTTCCCAGTTGTTTTCAGAGTTATTGCAGATCTACTCTGACATGTCTTATCTAAACCTTTCCCACAAACAACAAATCTACAGCAAGCAACTTTGAAATCTTCTAGGCAAGGATGTGGCAAGTCTCTGTCAATGAAAGTATATTTATTGATTAGAGTTCAAATTTCACCTTTTGCCACAATGATTTCCAGTTGACTGCTGCAGAGGTGCCAACATGATTTTGATTGCCGGAAAGGATTAAATGCAACAAGTAAGCAGATAACTCACCACTTGAAGAGATGAGAGACCTGTGGCCACAAATCCCAGATTCTTTTTCTCATTGGTTGATTCTTGTTTAATCACATCCTTGTTTGCTGTGTCCCTGACTATATTGACATCTATGTCTTTCAATGGTTTCCTAACTGGTGAACTTTCCTTTATTCTTTCATCGATTTCTTCTATTTTGTACAATAAAAGAACATCTGTTTTGTTTTCAAATTATAATAATTTATTCAATGATTGAAAGAGGGTGATCAGAAAACGGATTTTTCTTTGGAATTTTTCTTTATAAAGTACAAGAGAATAATTCACATGTTAAAGTTTCAACTGTTAATATGGTTTGATAGATAACAATTAAATAAAAACATTTTTATAAAGTTTTGCCCTTAATTGTGTCTATAATTCACAATTCCCTTTGTCTCAATCCTTTCCAACATGTGAGATGTATGTGCAGCAGACATCATTTGAAAACAATACTTTCAATTTAAATTGCCTAGATGTTTTCAAAGTCTTCTGCAGGTTTGTTCAATGTGGGAATGGATTAATCCTCTATTCTTTTTGCAGACAGTTTCAATAAGGAGAAGGCAGTTTATATCATTTCTCGAAATGGTTTAATTTTTACCCGTTTTCTGAGAGATATTATGGTCAACCGACGTTTCCTGTGACAACGTGCCTGGAGAGAAAGGTGGGGGTGACAGACAGAGTTCATGGACCATCTCCACATCTGAATCGTCCGTCTCTATATTTTCTTCGTCGTCATCATCACCATCAACTACATGCACTGTGTCTGAAAAACGAAAGCGCGGAAAGTGAACGCCAACGCTCGTCTGCTTTTTTGTAAGTCAAAAAAGAGGCATTACTGAATAATTATTAAAGCCTGAGTTATGCAACTTAGTATAGACATGCATAATGTTCCTAGGAACAGGTTTCACCAAGTTTAATTTGAAAATGTTGGACGTTTTTTTGAGTTTTGAGGTAAAGTTAAAGTTTTGTGCTGACTCCAATGGTAACACAAAACCATGACTTTTCCCCCCCCGAAAAACAGAAGAGCTAAAAATGTTATTGATTCAGGTCAAGATAATCTATATTTGACCTGTAACAAAGGGTTAATCCTTTTCCGGATTTACAAAAACCTGCAGTGGATGAATTTGAAAAAGTCGATTAAAAAAACCCGTAAACTTTATGAATATGACAGTTTTACTATTGAATTGAGTTGAAAACATTGTGGCAAAAGGAGAAATTGCATTCATGACACTATGTTTTTAAAAATTGTCTCCAAGTGGGAAAGGGTCAAGTTTGGTAATAAGAGAGATCTAGGCCTCTAGTCTCATAATATATTGCATTTTTCCTTCCTTCAAGAGGATTGATTCCTATTGCCTATGATTTAAATGCAATTGATTTATTGGGTTTTACATCATTTCAATAGTATTTCAGTTATCCCTTTCCCTCATATAGATACTTTCTGATGCCTCTACAGCAGACAGCTTTTTGAAAACATAGTGACAAAAGAAGAAATTGCTCCAATGTTTTCCACTTTTAGTCATAGGATATCCATTCAATTATAGAGATTTTCTATTTTCTCACAAAATATGTTCAAAGTTGTCTGCTGCAGAATTTTCGTATGAGGGAAAGGGTTAAATCAACTCTTTTTTTTGTCCGTGATTCCTGGGTGACTTACCAGTACAAGACTAGGAAATGTGCTTTACAGAACAAAGGGCACTTTACCGAGAACAGGATAGAACCTGAAATTTCTGGTCCCAAATCCCAAGTGTTAATCTTTCCCTCATGGAGACGTATTTTGATGCCCCTGCAGCATATGGCTTTTGAAAACAATGTGACTGAAGGTGATATTGCTTATTACTAGCATGTTTTTCTCAAGCAAACAATTCTTTCAAAAGTTCTTTGTTGCAGATGCATCTGTATCAGGGAAAGGGTTATTGACATATATACTTACTTTTGTGGTTACTTGAATATTTCTGCATTTTATCTTCTTTCTTTAACTGATTCCTTAATTGCGCCATTTCTGCAGCCATTGTTTCAAGATCTTTTTCTAACTTGTCTTTTTCCTACAGCAAACCAACATACATATAAGATCTTGAAAGTTGGCAATAAGAAGGAAAATGCATTGGACTTCTCTTGAAAACATTGCAGGAAAAGAAGCCCCTCATTAGCCATTTTCCTTTACATTATTTTCAACTCTTTCATGAGAATAAAAAATACTTAATTTCTAGACCACTTTCTACCTCTTACAACTTATGAGCAGACAACTTTGTTTAAGGCAATATGTTAACCCTTTCCCAAATATAGGCGTATCTACTTCAAGACGACATTGGAAAACAGTGTGGCAAAAGAAGAAATTGCTCATCATAAATAGTTTCTCCTTTTGCCATACAGTTTTCAACTTTATTCAATAACTATACTTTCATTTATAAAGATGTTCTTTATTTTTAACTAGATGTTTTCAAAGTGATCTGCTGCAGATTTGTTATATTTGGGAAAGGGTTAAAAAGAGGCTAAGAAACTGAGTACTGTCTGAGGTATGAATATTTATAAGTTTAAAGGAACTCTTTCCCACCTGTAGAAGACATTTGGCGCATCTGAAGCAGACAACTTCTGAAAATATTGTTGCAACATGATGAGTAATTTCTCCTTTAGACATATGTTTTTAACTTAATTCATTCATTACACTTTCGTTTAAATAGATTTTCAGCAATTCCATATGTTTTCAAGGTTGTCTGCTGCATATTTGCTGTATGTGGGAAAGGTTTACATAACATCATAACGAGATTTATAAATCAATTTACCTGTGTAGTTAAATTTTCACTCTGACTTGAGAAAGCTGATGAGGATGTGCAATCTAAACGATGGCTTTCATCTTCTGTAAATAAATCATTTGTTTAAACTGGTGTTAAAGACCGCTTTCAACAGTACTACAGTTATATCAATCCTGGTGTTACCACTATTACCAGTATTGTCTAGCCTAACACTGATGCATCAAGCGTAATGCCACCTCATAACCCTGAGGGCCAAGGAGGGAAACCTTTTCTACAATACTGGTCTTTGGTATTACTAGACCAGGAATAATTGAATGGATAACCTATGACTAAAAGTGGAAAACATTGTGACAAAAGGAGAAATTGCACGTTCTGTGCAATTTCTTCTTTTGTCACTATGTTTTCAAAACGCCGTCTGCTTTAACCCTTTCCCTCATACGACAATTCTGCAGCAGATGACATTGAACATATTTTGTAAAAAAATAGAAAATCTCTATAATTGAATGGATAACCTATGACTAAAAGTTGAAAACATTGTATCAAAAGGAAAAATTGCTCGTTCTGAGCAATTCCTTCTTTTGTCACTATGTTTTCAAAAAGCTGTCTGCTGCAGAGTCGTCAGAAAGCGTCTATATGAGGGAAAGGGTTAAGAAGGACATTCTAGGCACTGCACCAAGGAGAAGATCAAATAAATGAGCCAACACATTTTCTTTGTTGAGTTTTGATTTATATCTGTTCCCATCCCTTTACTATTTCTTTGTTTCTTTCAAAGAAATACATGTTGACAAACTATATTTTTTCATGATGATCTAGCTTTCTTTTAACCTATTCCCTGATAAAGACACCTTCAAGGTTGGAAATAATTTCAACAATCTTGATAAAGAGTCACCCAGAAACATTTGTACCAAATAATTATTATATCAAAGTCCTTCATGAATTTAAATTCTTTAAAAGAGGATCACTTATGGAACATTGGTGTGCAATTGTTTTTAGCAATTGGACCATTGGCTTAAGCAGAGAAGTTGTTTGTAGGAAAATGAGAACAGACAGACAACGACACCAATCGCTGGACTCCAGAAAGCACAAGAAAAGGTTGACAATATAAGCTCTCAACGGACACAGATCTTGTAAGCTTTACAAGGAGAAATAAATGCTTTCCCAATTTATATCAACTCTTCATCAAACAAGACCATTAATCCTTTCCCAGATATAGACACTTACTGATGCCTCTACAGCAGACCACTTTTGAAAACATTGTCACAAAAGAAAAGAAGACCTGTCTGCAAGAAGTTTGAAATTAATCCTTTCCCACATACAACAAAGCTGCAGCACACAACATAGAAGACATTTAAGTAAAAAATATAGAAACTATTTAAAAATGAAGGAACAACTATTGAATTAAGTTGAAAACATTGTGGCAAAAGGAGAAATTGCTCAATATTAGTCGTCTGCTGCAGAGTAGGAAAGGGGTTAATTTTGACAAAACTGTTACGGCAGGGAGATCATGATCTTCACTGGTCGTAAGTCCTGAAAGTTTGTTTACGTGTGACATGCATGCCCAAATCTACTTTCAACATCTTACCTATATCGCTTTCACTATCAGAAAAGATGGCTCTCTTTGGGCGTGTTCTTTTCACTCTCCTGATATCCTCTTCGTCTACTTCTGGTTTCCTTCCTTCGTCATCACTCATGTCAAATTCAAGCCCTTTTCTATCATCCAGACATACTTCTGGTGTTGTATTATGTAAGCTGAGTTCTTCCTCCATGTCCGATTCCTCGATCACTTCGGCTTCACTCTCCTCGTCCTCAGACTGCTGGTATACATCTATAGATTCTAAACATAAACTTGGACTCAGTGTGAACTTTGCAGAAACATCTTTATCTTGTTTTTTAATTCTTTGGACAGATACCTCATCCTTATCCTTATGATAATTTGTATCACTCCGGTTCAGTTCAAATATAGGAAATTCGCCCTGACTGTTACTTTTCAAAGAATCATTGTCACTATTATCTAAACAGAGCTCAGGATTTGATGGTACATCATCAGCTTTACTTTCACATGCAACTTTCTCACTAGTTTTTGCCCGACTTAATTGACTGTTTCTTTGGGACATTGATTGATGCAAGACGCCCTTACTTTTATTATGTTCTTTTTGACAGTCTCTAGCACTATTGATCTCAGTTACATTGTCTATTTTATCAGTGTCAAGGTTTGATTTTTTAGATTCAAGTTTATTGATCACAGATTCACTGTAATCAGATTTACAAGATTCCTGAATCACTGAAACATCTGGATTTTCTGAATAAATCATAGATTGATTCTCACTTATATCTTCATTGAATGCATTTATATCAAATTCTGGCAATGGTTTTTCTTCCTCCAACAGTTTAGACCTTTCTTGAGACCCAAGTTGTAGCCTAATTTTGGGACTTCTTTTCTTCCTTGTTGCATATTGTGAACAACCGTCATTAATATTAACATCATTCACTTCTGTATTATTCCATTCATTTATCTCCACCACTTCCACATCATTTCGCGCAGGAGAATCTTGACCCTTTCTGCTTATTTCAGCAGGACTTCCCAATTGGGTTACTCTTTGTACTCCAGGACTATACTTGGAGATTTTCCTCGAGGTCACAGAAGATACTGGTGAAGATGTAGAGGTGTTTGCTGATGGTGTGTGATAATTTAAAATAGGTTTAATACCAGCAACTGGGGATTTATATTTCAGAATATTAACACTTTTTGGAGTATTCAAAATCCTGCAAATGGACGGAGATACAGCCTTGTCTGAATGAGTGGTATTTGATGAAAGCAATCCTCGACTTTTCGGGGTTTCACAGGAATTATTTAATGATGCTTTTGGTGTTCTAGGTGATCCCATTGAAGATGGACTTATTTCATCAGAATTCCTGGCTCTCTTTGAAAACCCACGGGAAGCTTTAACTTCACCTTTCCTCTTCCCATCACTGGAACCAGGAGTTTTGTCTTGAGCCGTGGATCTTTGAGATATGGACCTTTGTGTATCACTTATATGAGTTTTTTGTGAGAATGATTCTGACACAGGATTGGATTTGACTTCCTCATCCTTTACACTTTTTGGAGGTGTCATATCGTAATCACCCTGTGTTTCTTCCTCGGGGCTGAAACTAACTGCAGGCATTTCAGAGTCCATACAAAATATGTTTTCAGGGGATTTAGAACGGCCACTATTAGTATCTGGAGATATCAGAATTCCACTCAAATGTCTCTCTTTAACACTATTTGGTTCAGTTTCTAAATCACCTTGTGAAATCAGCATCACATCTTCTTGGCTTCCATTCCTCGAATCCTCATTATGTTTGATATTTCTCTCATCATGAAGTTCTATATCGACTTTCTTTTTCTCAAGAAGATCTCCTGCATTAATTGTATTGACATCTGAGTTGGCCATTTCTGTTTCCTGTATCATTTCATGTTCATTTTCTTCAGTTCTTTGCCGTTTTGGAGTGTTTTCAGAGGTGCTTATTTCAATGGAGTCTTGGTCTTGGGTGTCCTCTAACATAAAACACTTCCGCTTTTTTTTCTTCTTATTCTTTTTATGAAGATTATTTCCCGATACAGGTTTGATTATTTCATTGTTGGAACAAGTTAATTTTGATTCACCACTTTCATCACATATCTTTACATCATCTGTGACATTTCTATTATAATTTATATCTAGAATAGAAACACTGTTCTGACTGCAAGCTAATGAGCCAGCATTATTGTCTTTATCATTATCAAGGTTAATGTTATCTATGGTCTCAATGCTTTTGATCTTCTCACAAAGCTCATCTTTGTCATCTATCATCTCTTTATAGTCACATGGTGTTTGTGTTTCATCTGTATCAACCGCAGGTACCAAATCGGCATTGGATACCTTCGTAGCAATGTATACACCACACCGCATTTCACCATTTATATTCTCCATTTTCATTTCATCTTCAGATTCTTCATCAGCTATAGTATCAACTACTATCCCATCTGTCTCTTCTAATGTACCAATGTCAAAGTTTAACGGATCTTCTTCTACAGATCCAGTCTCTGGTATTGTTTTACACTCATCATTTGCACAGATAGGCTGGGGTAAAATTGGTTCTGGTTCTTGTGTCTCTGTATCATATTTGGTTTTATATGTGTTGTCTTTAGAAACAGGGTGTGCTGGCATTTGTGTTGATTCCTGTACACAAAATTCAGCTGTTGTATTACCGTTACTGTTTTTACCGTCAATATTTGGTGACACTTCATTATCAACTTTATTCTGGTGTGTGGGTGACACAGGATTCTCATTCGTATCTTCAGCAATGGTATTGTCCCTGTTTAAGTCAGTTTTCACGTCTACAGGTTCATCATAAAGCATTGGAGTTTCAGCAACAGTTAAAGCTTGGCCTACTAACAAAGGAGTTTCTGCTACAATATCTATCACTTTAGGGACACCTTCACCTGGTTTAGAAAACCTGTTTTTGAAGCGAGGTCCCACTGAAATCTGGGGCGTGTCTGTAACACTGCTCATATCCGGTGAATTGTGGATTCTTACAGTTTTTGTACAAGGCACATCTTCTTTCTTAGCTAGTTGAACTTTGACTTTTGTTGGCTGTTTTTCTTTAATTTAAAAGAAAAATTTGTATTATAAATTGATTAAGTAAACACGAGGGCCATGATGGCTCTAGATCGCTCACATGAATTATGCAATGTGATTTCCAATGCAAAACACATCAAGACAATTATTCTGACAAAGATTCAAAATGCAACCTGAAACCTGATATGACCTATATTCGAACATGGACTAGATATCATCAAGACAAACATATTGACAATGTTTCAACTAGCTCAAAGTAAAAATGCGGCCTCCGGAGTTTTAACAATATTTTCCTTCAATTTAGCTTAGACCTAGTTTTTAACCCTATATTCGAACTTGGCCTAGATATCTTAAAGACAAACATGCTGACCAAGATGCTGAAGCAAAAAATGCGGCATCTACTGTGTTTACAAGATTTTCCTTCAATTTGGCCTAGTGACCTTGTTTTTGAACAGACATGACCAATATTCAAACTTGGCCTACGTATCATCAAGACAAACATTCTGATAAAGTTTCAACATGCTCAGTTAAAAATGCAGCATCCAAAGCGTTAACAAGATTTCCCTTCAATTTGGCCTAGTGACCTAGTTTCTGACCCAATATGACCCATATTCAAACTTGACCTAGATATCATTCAGACAAACATTCAAGCTTCTGAAACGAAAAGTGTGGCATCAGAGTGTTTACAAGATTTCCCTTCAATTTGGCCTAGTGACCTAGTTTTTGACCCAGCATGACCCATATTGGAATTTGGCCTAAATATCATTAAGATAAACATTATGACCGAAGTATAACCTGCTGTAGCAAAAAATGCAGCTTCTAGTGTTAACAAGATTGTCTTTCAATTTGGCCTAGTGACTTAGTTTTTAAACAGACAATACCAATATTCAAAATTGGCCTACATATCATCAAGACAAACATTCTGGTAAAGTTTCAACATGCTTAATAAAAAAAAAATGCAAAATTTCAAACCGACATGACCCATATTCAAACTTGACTTACAAGACAAACATTCTGATAAATTTTCATTAACAAGATTTTCCTTCAATTTGACCTAGTCACTTAGTTTTTGACATCATATGGCCCAGTTTCAAACTTGTCCAATATTTAAAGGATGTAGCCTGTAGAGTAATTAGTTTGATATATATATCAAGGTGAGCAATTGTGATCACATTTTGTCCAGCATCCGTCTGTCGTTAATT
Organism: Serripes groenlandicus; assembly: GCA_031761405.1. Taxonomy (NCBI): domain Eukaryota; kingdom Metazoa; phylum Mollusca; class Bivalvia; order Cardiida; family Cardiidae; genus Serripes; species Serripes groenlandicus. The sequence continues at coordinate 139,923,661 of JASEVX010000004.1, forward strand.
ACAAACAAGGCAGTTGTTGACGACGCACGACAGACGGATGCTGGACAAAATGTGATCACAATTGCTCACCTTGATATATATATCAAACTAATACCTTATTTACATAATCTCATTGGGTCAAATATATGATTATATCAGTCAGTCTAACTATATTGTAGTTTACAAATATGTATTCTAGCTATTTTTTATTCATAATGTATGATTTATGCTATAGCAAGAAATTGACAAATAACCCGATATTCCTAACATGAATACATCATGGCAAATAAAACAAGAGATGTTTGTTAAACACTATACATTTTGTGTTCAATGTCTCTGTGACTATGAACTTTTAAAGGATGTCCTCAAATGCTCCCTACGAAGTTTGAGTTCTATATGTCCAAGCATTATCCAGTTATCAATCAGGCACGATTTGGTCTACCAACGTACAGAACAACATGTGTAAATGAACTCCCTCTTCTTCGAAGGGGGCCATAAATATGCTTTTGAGTAAGAGTAGAAATATTATTAGACTTAAGTTGTTTCATATTATGTACAATATCATTTTTTTCTAACAATGTTTTTAATTTAATTATTATAGCAACAAAGGATTCAAAACGTGTAGACCTTTTTTTTTCTTTTTTTTTTTAAAATACCGTATATCCGCGGCCATAAGTCGAATTTTTGAGACTCAAATTTTGGCGTTGAAGCAGGGACTCGACTTATGACTGAATGACAATCTCTCCTAAGGCTATATTTTACACGCGACAAACAGTTTTAGGGCTAATGCAAGTCGGTTGTAACTACAGCCTATTCCAGGAGAAATTACAACTGTTTTGCATATAACCATCGAGTTGTCCAGAGGTACCTCATTGTAAATTGTGTGTACAGTACAGTTACTACCACGTATTTGTAACTTTAAATGCAGATGTAGCAGACAGTGTTGGAAAACTTTGTGAGAAATAGAGATACTGCTTTTTATCAGCGATGCATCCTTTCCTTAAAATGTATCTAGTTTCAAAGCCGTAAACAAAGGAAAAATAAATATCATACCCTTTAAAATCCTTTTTAATTCAAAGTTAATTTGTCCAATTTAAAGAAAATGTAGTAATTTCTCCTTTTGTCAGAGCTCTATCAAGAGAAGTCTGCTGCAGATGCGTATAAATGCATGTGAAAATGGGTAAGAGTGAAATCTATATAGACCTTTATTTCCGCAAACCATTTTCCCCAACAAATGAGCTACGTCATAAAAAAAGAGTACGTGCAGTTTAATCACACAAGTATTACTAAGCTAATAGGATCGTAGAATTAACATTAATTTATATGGGTGTTTTTCATTTGTCGCGTCTCAATCCCAGCTGGTAAATTAGTGACGTCATTTATTTGAGCCCTGTGTTTTTCACGCGACAAACAGTTTAGTTATAGGGCTAATGCAAGTCGGTTGTAACTACAGCCTGTTCCAGAGGAAATTACAACCGTTTGCATATAACTATAGAGTCCAAACTTCTTTCCATAGACCTTTACAACCCTTGTCTTCACCTCTCTGTGTTTACACACACTTTTAATAAACTTCGTCAATGCAATAACTCATTCCTGTGTTTGTTTTACTTTTAACTAATCATTTTTTGAAATCATTGAAAGGATTAATTTTCATGTGTGAAATCGGACAAATGTGTCTTAAGGGTTGACATCGACAAAACCCTTTATTCGAGTTTCGCGCTTTTATTTTTTATAGATTAAAACATATATTAAGAAATTTGGACTAGTTAGTTGGTTTGGCTTATTTGGATTTATAAAATCAGGTTTGTGCATTATTATCATAATGTATCCTTATCCAGTTTTACATCGAGAACCATGTTTTTTTGATTTTTTTGCCGAATTTTTTAAAAAGTCGACCCCCGACTTATGGCTCGGAGTAACCTCAAAACCGCCGAAATTGGGGTCAAACTGGACCCTCGACTTATGGCCGCGGATATACGGTAAGGGATTAAGATGAACTGAATTCATACCTAGGTCAGGTTGCTCAAATTCATCATCGTCAGGGTTAACGTCAAGATCTTCTGTGCCACTGCTGTCATCATGGAAACGATAATCTTCTGAGAGATCATCACTATCTGAAATTCAAGTCATTTAATATTTTTTATAAGTTTTGGTTAACACTGCATATTTACTTTCTGTTTTGTACGCAAGTTATTAAGCCTTTTCCAGACGGCTTTTGTAAACATTGTAACAAAAGAAGAAATTGCTTATAACGAGCAATTTCTTCTTCTGCCACAATGTTTTCAACTCTATTCAATAATAATACTTACATTCAAAGAAATGTTCCGGTTTTTAGCCTAGATGTTTTAAAAATTGTCTGCTGCAGATTTATTGTATGTGGGAAAGGATTAAGTCTTGGTAGCTCTGTCTGTAAAAAGGATTCAGAGGTCAAGAGTTTGAATCCAAACTCAGCAAATCCTTCCTTCCGGTGTGTCACTGTGACTAGTGTCATTGAATGATTCATTGTCCATCAATAGGTAATTGAGGTTAACCCTTTTTCCCCACACAACACATCTGCAGCAGATGTCTTTGAACACATTTATCGAGGCAGACATCTGAAAAATTTCTCTATATGTAAAAGTATCATTAATAAATAAGGTTGAAAACATTGAGGTAAAAGAAAAATTGCTTATTTTGCAGAGTTTCTCCTTTTGTCACAATGTTTTCAAGTCTTCTGCTGCAGAGGCGTCAGAAAGACTCAGTATGTAAAAAAGGGTTAGGTAGCTAGTTGCCTGGCATGAGACGCTGTATGATACATGGGTAGGAGAAAGACCAGGAAACTGGCCTTAATCCTTTCCCACTTACAGACACATTCTGACAAATCTGCAACAGATGACTTTCAAAAACATTATTGCAAAGAAAAACAAGAGCACCGCGTACGGCACAGACGCTCGACTGATAGGGAGAAAACAGAAAAAAAAAAAGCTGAGCTGAACAATAAACCTTAACCAGACGACCACGCCGCCGAGGACAATGCCAGAGTCATGACAATAGCTCTCATTTCTTCAAAAGTCGAGCTAAAAATTGCTCATGATGAGCAATTTCTCCTTTCATTAAAACGTTTTCCACTCCCTGCTAAGAAAGTGCACAAAATGACTTATGTGATAAATAGGGGTCATGACAATAGCTCTCGTTTTTTCAAAAGTCGAGCTAAAACTTACTCATGATGAGCAATTTTTCCTTTCATCAAAATGTTTTCCACTCCCTGCTAAGAAAGTGCACAAAATGACGTATGTGATAAATAGAACTAGTAGTAGTAGTACCTGATTCTTTGGAAGACTTTTTCTGCCTATTTTTCTCTTTAACTTCTTGAGACATCTGTTTCTCTTTAACTGTTTCCTTAGTCACTTGTGCATTCAGGTATTTCTCTTTATCCAAATACTTCTTCTTCTTCTTGTTTTGTACATGTCCACTGTCGGGAACTTTACTTATCATCTTGGGCTGATTTTTACTCATTTCTTTCTCCTTGGAATAATCTTTGATGTCAATTTTACCAGGGGAAATAAAATCTGATATTAAAGGTTCCTTAAACCTGACTCTCTTCTTTCCATCTTTAATTTGAAACTGATCTTTCTTGGCAATGTCATTAGTGTCATTGTCTGGCATCTGCATTAGAACTTCTTGTGTACAAGTAAGCAAATCATAGTCTTCTGCCTGGTCCAGTTTTGCGACAAGTTTCTTCAATTCTGGATTTGTTATACACTTGCTGATTTTATCAATGACATGTAAGTGTGTTTTGGATTTATTTATTTCTTCTTTAACTGTTTTTCCCGCTTCTCTCAACAAGGATACATCTTTCAGAGGATGTTTATTATTGGCCAAAACAACCTTACTTCCACAACCACTCTTAGTGTTTGCTTTCTTTGTCCTTGATTTTTTACCTTTTGGTTTCTGTGGAGTCTTCTGACTTGATTTGAATTCAAATGGATCTAAGCTCTCCTTGTTTTTACCCATGGGTGAACCCTTAAATTTCAACAGTCTTTCTGTTTGTCCATTCATTGCCTTTTGATTAAGTTGAATTTTATCAGTTTCGTTTTCAGTCTGTTCATTTTCCTGTACATCTGAACTTTCCTTTATGGCATTTAAACCAGATTTGGCACTTAATATGGCATTGTCTTTTGCCTCTTTCTTTTCAATACTATTTAAATCCGTCCTTTTAGATTTAAATATCCTTTTCCTTTGAACTGGTTTCATTTTAGAATCCCCTTTGCAATCCTCAGTAAGTTCTGTAATCTTTACCTTTTCTTGTTTCTCTTCACTTTCAGGCATTGGTAATATTGTCTCAACTACTTCACTTTCATCAATTGTATTTTGATCACTAATTTCGCATGAAATCTCTTGTTTCTCTTCAGCCTTATTTGTTTCCTTTCTTTCTTGTGATTTGATTTGATTCTTACCACTGTCATTATCAGTTTGTCTATGGAGGTCATTTAGTTCATCAAGTCCTTCAAACCCAAACAATGAGCCATTGAAATCTTTACTCACTTTTCCAGCAAATGTTTTTATTCTTTTTCCCATTAATTCTGATTTTTTTTGAGCAGCTGTTAATTTCTTTTTCGATTTCTTTCTATTATTCACATCTGCTTCAGTATTTTTATTTTCTTCTTCTTCTTTTTCGCTTTTTGTTTTTTCGTCTTCACCATTAGGTAAATGTTTCAACCATTCAGATACTTTCTTTCTAGTTTTTACATCTTTATCCATAGAACATTTCCGGCTATATGTTTTAATATTTTGTGGTTTCTGTTTAAACATTTCAGCATTATTTTTATCGTCTGGAGTAAGAATCAAAGCATCCGAGTGTTCATCAATGTTTTCATTTGATTCTTCTTTCTTTGATCTTAACGGTCTTAAAGTCAATTGAGGTTTCTTGTCTTCTGTAGATTTTTTTGAGGCAAGTTGTTTCACATCAATAGGTGTTCTAAAGAGAGAGACAATATCATTGCTTGATGTCTGTGAATTTGCTGATAAGCCAGATTGAGTTAAATCTACTAGTGTTGTTTGATTATTTCCTAAACCTTCTGCTCCAGTACTTGGATTTGAGTCACAATCATTGTTTTCAAAAATGTCAGTATTGCACACATCTTGTTCTACATCATCTGAGGCAAGTTTGGAACTCCCACAACTATCAAGAGTGCTCTTACGATTTTCCCCTGTGCATGTTCTGCTATTTACTTCATACTTATCAGAACTATTATGATTTTTAACGTTGTCAGGATTGCTAATTTTCATGTTGACCTCATTTGAATCATTGGCTGTACTATCTAAGTTAGTTTCGATTGAAGTGTGACTGTTATTGGCACCGTGTGACCCCGTTTCTATCACATCAAGAAGCTGTTGAACATTCACAGCTTTAGCTATTGCTGCAGGGTTTCGTTTCCTTCTGAATTCACTGTGAGTTGCAGTACCATTAATAGCATGTTTCTGCACTTGAGTGTCACATGTTTCTGTCTGTTCTTTCAATTTGTAATCATGTGTTGCAGCCACTTGTTGTTTCTTAACTCCATCAGGTGTTCTGAATAAGAAAATATTGTTACAATATTGGGGGGCATTTTAAGCAGAAAAGTTACTTCTTACACAAGCAATATCTGAAAACTGGTCTTATCTCTTTCCCCCATTCAGACACATATTAACGCCTTGTACTAAAATGAGAATGAACAAATTGACCTTTTACCACAATATTTCAGCTAGATATTAAATAGTGAAAATTCTCTGTAAATAAATGTATGATAATTGAATAATGGTGAAAAACATTGTGGCAAAAGGAGGAATGGCTCACAATGTTTTCAAAAGTCGTCTGCTACAGATTCATCCAAACCCAAAAGAGTTAAGAGATTAAAATTGCATTTAATACAATGGACAGTTTTTCAACAATCTATGTAGTAATGCGGTAGGATTGACCCACATATAAACTAAATTCAGCTGTAGGTGTATTGACCTTTTTCCTCACTTTTGGACACCTATGCAGCTGACAACTTTTGAAAACATTGTAACAAAAGGAGAAATTGCTCAAAACGAGCAATTTCTCCCTTTGCCACAAAGTTTTCAACTTTATTCAATCATCTTACTTTCTTTTATAAAAAGATATTTTCTATAGTTTGGCCAGTATGTTTTCCAAGTCGTCTGTTGCAGAATTGTTGTATGTGGGATAGGGTTAAAATGTTTGGTACCTCAACTGAGTGTTGTCACTGCGGATACTTCTCCTGACATTACTTTTTCTCTTGCTTGCTGATTTAGGTTTGATAGCCTCTGGGGTAGATGGCAGCATATCCACAGATGCACCTCTAGGTGGGGAAACTGAAACAAGAGATATTATATATAATAGTGTACATGTATATGAAAATGAAAAATGTCACATGAATAACTGTTAATAATACGATATTTCTTTGTTAATTAAAATAGAAAACCCCATATTGCTTTGCTTAAACCCTTTCCCACATACAGTAGCTGCCAACTTTGAAAACATGTAGGCAAAAGTATGGAATCTGTCTTTAAATGAAAGTTTAAGAATTGAGCAGAGTAGAAATATTGCGGCAAGAGGAAAAACAAGAGGGCCATGAGGTCCTGGATCGCTCACCTGAGAATGTGCCATTTAAGACTCAAGAGAGAGCCATATTTTTAAAGGATCATATCATTGAAATAATTTCAACAATCCCGGAAGAGGGTCACCCAAGATACATTTGAGAAACAAGACAATTATTCTGAAATGTTTTCAACTTGCTCAAAGTAAAAATGCGTCTGGAATTTTAACAATATTTTCCTTCAGTTTTGCCTATTGACCTAGTTTATGAATAGACATGACTAATATTCGAAATTGGCCTACATATCATCAAGACAAACATTCTGAAAAAGTTACCACATGCTCAACTTAAAAATGCAGCATTGAGAGTGTTGACCTAGATATCATTCAGACAAACATTCTGACAAAATTTCAAGCTGCTGAAGCAAAAAATGCGGCTTCTCAAATGTAAACAAGATTTCCCTTAAATTTGACCTAGTCTTTGACTCACATGGCCCAGTTTCGAACTTGTCCAAGATTAAATGGAGAGGAACATTTTGATAAACTTTTATAAAGATTGGATGCAAAATGTCGCCTGTACAGTGTTAACAAGGCAAAAGTTGATGACGGACGAACGAAGGTGATCACAAAAACTCACCTTGGGCACTGTGTGCTCTGGTGAGCTCAAAATTCATTATGGCATAACGTTTTCAAAAGATGTCAGCTGCAGATGTGCAAATGCATCAAAATGTGTCTGCATGTGGGAAAAGGTTAATCTGATCAAAGGATTTCAGAATGTGATCAGTGCATTAAAATCAAACCACTAAGGTATTAGAATGATATGAGTTGCAGTCTTTACTAAGAATCACTTACCAGTAGGCTAGAGGAAAAAACTTGAGTCTTTGAAAGACTGGAAGCAAAGTATGAGGGGTGGTTTTGTCCAAATTGGCTTTGAGTAACATTGCTTAATAACACAATTTTGTCAGCTAGAATTAAGAACCACATTTAATCTTTCGCACACCAACATGTCTAAATGGTTATATGTGATTGATTGAAGTTTGATGCTGCTTTCAACAATATCACTTAAATAATGATAGTCAGTCCACCCCACATAACATTCCCCCCAGGCAACTGGCTACATACACAATTAAGAGGCCATTGGTGAGGGACGAATGCCTCTATTCACAATGACATGTCAATCATTGGAAGAAATGAATGGCCTTGCCTTAGTTCAAATTCACAACCCCTTGATCAAAAGCTCTCCTCTGATTCTAGGAATACACAAGCTGTCAAAATGATAAAAACGGGTGTCGTAAAAATGCCGTAAAGTGGTCACTGGTTCCCGACATTGAATCAAATGGCAGTGGTGCATTATCTTAGATTAACGGAAACAGTCACTGTATGTTGTAAACTGATATCCAAATCAGGTAAATGTTGATGATAAAAAGCTTTCGCCACTTACATTCGCCACTCATGAAATAATCTTCGCATTTGGCGAAAGTGGGGAACGACAGCGCGGGCCCTGCATGTAAAATGTGATGAAAGGCAGGTTTTGTGATATTTTAGCCTACTTTTGTAAAAAAAAAAAAAAAAAAGAGGTGTCTTTTGATTGTGAATGGTGCCTTGGGTTAAGAAAAAATACTGACACTGTAGGCAAATATCATGTATTATCATATACCTGCAAATTCTATGGAGCCAAAACAAGCAGATTATCAAGTTAATACATTTTGATGGATTAACATTCCGCATTAGTAGGCAAATATTATGTATTATCATATATACCTGCAAATGCTATGGAGCCAAAACAAAGCAGATTATCAAGTTAATACATTTTGATGGATTAAAATTCCGCATTAGTAGGCAAATATTATGTATTATCATATATACCTGCAAATTCTATGGAGCCAAAACAAGCAGATTATCAAGTTAATACATTTTGATGGATTAAAATTCCGCATTTGACTAGGTTTAATAAGGTACCAAATATGGTAATGTGACATCATTGAAGTATGATTTCTCATCATTTACACGCCCCTCATAATTTTTATTTCATGTGTAAATTGTATTAGCTCATTATTGAAAATATAGATAGTATAATTTTATTTTATAATGTCTTTCAGATATACTAGTGGTGTTATATATAAAATTAAAAAGAAAAATAACTGCGCAGTACTGTGTAGCAATACCTCTTCTAGTACAATGTAAACCAACATATTACTACTGCAACATACTATTCCCTATACATAGGCAATATGTAACATCAGGAAGGATCCTTGAAGAGTATTATCTTTTATTTAGCATCCAAAATACAGAAATAGAGATGCAACTAGACTCCCTTTTGGTTTTAAAAATATATTTACTCAACTTACAGACTGTTCCAGTATCAGCCTGATAAGCCTCTATCAATTTGTGAACATTTGTGACCATCTCTCCAAGCTGCTCTCTTTTCACTAAACCTCTGAAAATTAAAACATGGAAATTGAAAGAGAAACTGTTTTACTGTTAAAATGATTTCAATTGAATCCGATACATATATGCTTTTCCCAATGTCTTGACCTAATTCATGTACAAAACTTGTATATCCTTACCAGATTGAACACTAGATTTTTCTGCATAATGCAGAGAACTCTTCCAAATCCCACAACCGTGAGTTTTTGAGAGCTGCTCCAGTAAAATCAACATAAGCTTATTAATTTAAACCCTTTCCCACATTCAGAGATGCTTTCTGACGCCCCCCTGCAACAGACAACTTCTGAAAACCTTGTTTCAAACGGAGAAATTGCTCACAATGAACGATTTCTTATTTTGCCACAAGGATTTCAACTTTATTCAATTTGTTTGCCGCAGAAATTTTGTATGTGGGAAAGACAAGTCTATACAACGATTAAATCTGAGCATTCATACTATTCTCATACATAGGCACAATATTTGTCAGATGTTTTATGAAATACTTTTGACTTATTGCCCAATGGTGTAGTAACTAGATCAAACTTTTGCAGATGTGATTTACCTTGGATACAATTGTCCTACAGTTAGTTTTCTTAGAGTTTGGTTCTTTTGCTTCCCGAGTCTGGGAACAGCAAGATCCAGTCACTGTCTAAATTTGGAAATCGCATGCATGTAGCCCCAATTTTGAATTTCACATATATTGTAAAAAAAAATCAACATGCTGAGTTGCCAGTTGCATGAAATAAGATTTACTGACCACAGTTGGGTAGATGTTTACTTTGATGACTGAATATGAGTCATATGAATGTTTTTTTCAGTTCAAGCTTTTTGCAAGCTGACAGGTCCAAATCAGACGGCAATATAAATGTGATCATTTGGATTGAAGTAGTAGTTTAGTTTCAACTGAATCATATTAACCCTTTCCCTCATATAGACGCTTTCTGACACCTCTGCAGCAGACAGCTTTTTGAAAACATAGTGACAAATTCTCCTTTTGCCACAATGTTTTCCACTTTTTGTCATTTTCAGTCTATTTGTCTATTTTTTGACAAAATACGTTCAAAGTCGTCTGCTGCAGAATTGTCGTATGAGGGAAAGGGTTAAACAATATTAATTATGAATATGATTAAGTTGAAACTAAACTACTACTTCAACCCCAATCACACTTTTAACATCATTTACATGCATTCTGGAAGCAATTATTTCTACCTATATTAATCATTAGTTAGTAGGGTCTGCCTCCAGGATACTCCAAACTCCTGCACCTGCATGAAGCTTGTGGAAAATTCTGATTCAAACCAGGGACCCATTGATCAGAAAGGTCAGTGCTCACTACCTCTGAGCATATTTCTACGACTCAGAAAGTGTAGATTGTTATCAATAAATAAATACCTTTTTGTCACAGCTTTCTTGCACAGTGGACATGGCACTTGTTTTTTCCTTTCCAAAAATTCCATGATGCAAAACCTGAAATATGCATGTACATTATATATTTTTTTATGTATTGATAAAGATTACACATTTGAGACGTTCCACAAGAAAACCATCATTATGGGACTCTGCGTAAAGTATCGAATCTAATCAGCCTAAGCATGCCGCGCAGACACTTTTCGCCTCCTGTAGATTTTCTGTTTCACTTTCAGGACTCGTTACTCTATACCTCTATCACCCCGAGACAGAATGTGTAGGCCCTGATTAGCCTGCATGGACTGCACATGCTGATCTGGATCGATACATTACGCAGTCCATCATGTTTTGTTTTTGTGGAACGGCAAATTTTAACTAATTGCTGAGGTTGAAGAAAACAAGGACATTATCAGAATTTTCTTTTTTCTTTTTGTATAACGAAAAAATAATGTTTTTCAAAGAGGTTTCAACAGTTGTTAAATTTATTATAAATTGCTTATCATTATGATAGTTCTTTATTATAACTACAACCTACTCCGTTTTATCTTTTTCTCTAAATTAATTTCGAATTCACCAAAATCAATATACACAATTACCTGCAAAACTGGTGACCGCATGCAGTTGAGACAGGATTCTGCATCATTTCCAGGCTACAAAAAAAAAAGATAAGATTAATTATTATTCAGAAGAATTAGATGGCGACACAAAGATATATATATAAGACTTACATTGTTAATGCATCAACCAATAAACAAAATGTCTTTTAAGCATCGACTTATTGACTTTTTTACTTAAAGTCTCAGCATCTATGGAATGATTTTGGCTTTTAATTAATTTAATTTTGGTAGAGCATTTGGCCTACTGTGAGTGAGGTACACTATGTCCAAAGTTTTTTAGATGCATTATCAAGATTGTACTGTAGGGAAGTAGGGATAGAATTATGCATCACTGGCAGGGCTTCGGATATTTTGAAATCTCCTTTTCTACATACAGACGACTTTTGAAAACAGTGTGGCAAAAGGGGAAATTGGTCATTATGAACACTTTCCCTGTTTGTCACAAGTTTTCGAATGATTTTTTTTAGCTATCCTGAGCATGATGTGCCCAAGGTGAGTAATCTGTTAGTGTGATAGGGATGAAACAAAAAGCATCCTCGCAATCAGTCAATGTTCTCACCAAAATTTCTTTTTATACATGCAGAGTACTGTTTTCCATGGCAACTGAATGCTTTATATAACAAACTAATTAACTTAGGAGACCTTTAAGTATATTCACGATTTTACGAATATATTGGGTTCTGCCTTTGGGATTTTCCAAACAAACGGCATGAGTACTGGTTTAATAAGTCTCCACGAAGCAGACATTGAGCATGATTAATATAAGCTGAAATCTTGTTTTGCAAACGATGTAAAATAAATAAGTTTAAACTAATGACAACAATATGACTAAGAAAGTGGCTACCAAGATACGGTGTTATGAAATGACTAGTTAACTTTTAAAACCCACGCTTAAGTTTTATGACATGAAATATCTAATTATATATGTCACATAATGTGTATTATAAGGTATTTGACGAGAGTTTGCTTATTGTCAAGATTAAATAACTGCGAAAATCAAGAAATATTTTATATAATAATGAAACTTAAATATTCTTACCAGATGGAACACTCCAGATTTTTCTGCATCTGAGCGAGGACAGATTGTATTTTTCCACTTGCCATTTTCGATGATTCAGCTTCAAACCAGGCCAAAGATAAAGGAATAAATTGCAGACGAATTATTTGTCTGACAGTAACATCACCGATTTACCATTATTTCACATAACTTCAATGTCGCCATAACTACATAAGTACCTTATACTGTTTTCAAGATTGTGTAAGATTCATTTTGTTACGAAACATAACATTTTAGGATTGTTTTGCGCCTTGAATTTCGCGCAAAAACTTCTTTTTGGGAGAGTTTTCATTTCATTGTAGTAATGAACAGTTGAGATCTTATATTTTAAACGTTGGAAACTAATTATATGACAAAACTCTACCAAATATTGCCAATATGTATTTCTAAGAGATAAAAATATTTAGAAATGTTTGATTTCCATTGAAAATCTCTTAAGTGAATACAAGATGTTTTATATAATTAGTCTACTTATTGAACTTTTCACTGCTATCAAATATTTATATGATTCGTAGCGTATTTTCGCGTGTATTTTAGGAGCATTTAATACAAATATTACAACAACTTTTTGTCTAGGGCTATAAAGATGGCTAGCTCAGATATTACTGACAAAAAACCCGCTTTTGGAAATAGAATTTTAACAGATCCTAAGAATGTGTTCGAGCACAACGCATGGTTAGTATTCGTACTCGGGAATGATCGTACCTAATATCATGGAGGATGTTGGAGATTTCGTCTAACTACCATTTCGTCTAACTGATACTATACAGTAAACGTGTTAGATATTTCGTCTAACTTATAAATAAGAAGGATTACTATACATGTCTTTTATGAAGTTAAGCAATGTTGATTGTTATAGAGTCGAAAACATGGAAAAGGTTACATACAATATTAAGCTCCGTCTAAAAGATGAATCCGTAATGTCGATTATATGAAGAGTATAATTTGAATTGACGAGTGACTGAATGTGATATAATTATTCTTTTCCCGTCTGCTTGATATGGTCGAAAGCTTGGAAAAGGTAAAAATCATATAAGAAAAGGAGCCGTCGCTAATTTTTAACGACTTCTACAGGTTTTCTTTGAATTGACGAGTGACAGAATGTGATATTTATACCCCCAAAAAACAAAGTTTTGGGGGGGTATATAGGAGTCACTGTGTCGGTCGGTCGGTCGGTCGGTCGGAAGCCATATTTTGTCCGGACCATATCTTAACAATGCAACATAGGATTTGAACGAAACTTCATAGGATGATACAACACATTGAGAGGAAGTGCGGTGTACAGGAACCATAACTCTATTTTATCTAAATACAGTGTTATTGCCCTTTGTTACTTTTTCTTGTCCGGAGAATTACTTAATAACTAACAGATGGAATCTAATAAAACTGCATACAATGGTAGAGCATAATCAGAGGAAGTGCAGTGTCCAAGAACCATAACTCTAATTTACATAATTACAGAGTTATTGCCCTTTGTTACTTTTTCTTATTCGTAGAGTCTTGTCCAGAGCATAACTTTAAAACAAATTGTTGGAATTTAATAAAACTTCATAGGATGATACAACACATTGAGAGGAAGTGCAGTGTACAGGAACCATAACTCTATTTAATCTAAATACAGAGTTATTGCCCTTTGTTACTTTTTCTTGTCCGGAGAATAACTTAATAACTAACAGATGGAATCTAATAAAACTGCATACAATGGTAGAGCATAATGAGAGGAAGTGCAGTGTACAAGAACCATAACTCTAATTTACATAATTACAGAGTTATTGCCCTTTGTTACTTTTTCTTATTCGTAGAGTCTTGTCCAGAGCATAACTTTAAAACAAATTGTTGGAATTTAATAAAACTTCATAGGATGATACAACACATTGAGAGGAAGTGCGGTGTACAGGAACCATAACTCTATTTAATCTAAATACAGAGTAATTGCCCTTTGTTACTTTTTCTTGTCCGGAGAATTACTTAATAACTAACAGATGGAATCTAATAAAACTGCATACAATGGTAGAGCATAATCAGAGGAAGTGCAGTGTACAAGAACCATAACTCTAATTTACATAATTACAGAGTTATTGCCCTTTGTTACTTTTTCTTATTCGTAGAGTCTTGTCCAGAGCATAACTTTAAAACAAATTGTTGGAATTTAATAAAACTTCATAGGATGATACAACACATTGAGAGGAAGTGCGGTGTACAGGAACCATAACTCTATTTAATCTAAATACAGAGTTATTGCCCTTTGTTACTTTTTCTTGTCCGGAGAATTACTTAATAACTAACAGATGGAATCTAATAAAACTGCATACAATGGTAGAGCATAATCAGAGGAAGTGCAGTGTACAAGAACTATAACTCTAATTTACATAATTACAGAGTTATTGCCCTTTGTTACTTTTTCTTATTCGTAGAGTCTTGTCCAGAGCATAACTTTAAAACAAATTGTTGGAATTTAATAAAACTTCATAGGATGATACAACACATTGAGAGGAAGTGCGGTGTATTTTGTTGGTCGGTCGGAAGCCATATTTTGAGTCAAGGTGCTGTTTTGGGGGTATTTATCATCTTCAGTGATGGTTCTAGTTATAATTATTCTATTCCTGAAATCTTGTCCCGAAATCTTGGAAAAGGTATAATTCATGTAAGAAAAGGAGCCGTCGCTAATTTTTAACAACTTCTATTTTTATGCACCCGGAATCACCGATTCGGTGGGCATCTAGTTTTTGGCCTGTCTGCACGTCTGTCTGTCTGTCTGCACGAAAAAAACTTTAACCTTGACCACTTCTTTTGAACCATAACAGGTACAGCTACCATATTTCACATGTGTATTCCTTGTGACATGACCTTTCTGTCAGTACCAACATTTTTGACCTTGCGACCTTCACCTTTGACCTAGATGTTGCCATTCTCGAAAAAAAACTTTAACCTTGACCACTACTTTTGAACCATAACAGGTACAGCTACCATATTTCACATGTGTATTCCTTGTGAGATGACCTTTCTGTCAGTACCAAAATGTTTGACCTTGACCTTTGACCTAGATGTTCCCATTCTCGAAAAAAACTTTAACCTTGACCACTACTTTTGAACCATAACAGGTACGGCTACCATATTTCACATGTGTATTCCTTGTGACATGACCTTTCTGTCAGTACCAAAATTTTTGACCTTGCGACCTTGACCTTTGACGTTGCCATTCTCGAAAAAAACTTTAACCTTGACCACTACTTTTGAACCATAACAGGTAAGGCTACTATATTTCACATGTGTATTCCTTGTGACATGACCTTTCTCTCAGTACCAAAATGTTTGACCTTGCGACCTTGACCTTTGACATAGATGTTTCCATTCTCGAAAAAAACTTGACCACTACTTTTGAACCATAACAGGTAAGGCTACCATATTTCACATGTGTATTCCTTGTGACATGACCTTTCTGTCAGTACCAAAATGTTTGACCTTGCGACCTTGACCTTTGACATAGATGTTGCCATTCTCGAAAAAAACTTTAACCTTGACCACTTCTTTTGAACCATAACAGGTAAGGCTACCATATTTCACATGTGTATTCCTTGTGACATGACCTTTCTGTCAGTACCAACATTTTTGACCTTGCGACCTTGACCTTTGACCTAGATGTTGCCATTCGGGCATCAGTGTTTCACAAACACATCTTGTTCTTCTTTGAATTGATGAGTGACAGAACGTGATATAATTATTCTATTCCCGTAAACTTGATTGAGTCGAAAGCTTAGAAAAGCTTAATTTCATGTCAGAAAAGGAGCTGTCACTAATTTTTAATGACTTTGAAGCTGGTTTACAGTTAATTGTCAACACTCATGATAGTCATGATAGTCAAATTATTGTGAATTATAATTATTGTTCTGTCGCGCTATAATCGGTCAATTAACACCTTACTATAACACCTTCATATCGATATAGATTATATTGTACTATAATCGATAAGTTAGACGAAATCTCTACCCCATTTACTCTATAGTATCAGTTAGACGAAATGGTAGTTAGACGAAATCTCCAGAATCCCATCATGGAGGATACTCGGATAGGCATAACTTTGTGAGGATTACATATTTGAGATGACATTTGTTACGGTTGAACACCGGTGAATAACCTTTTGGCCATTGCTTTTACGAATCCGGTGTTTCATTTAACAAGTCCTTTTTACCGAGACCTCCAATTTATATCATTTATCAGGGGCCTATTCAGGGCTCATGCCCGTGATGACTCATGAGAATACTTAATATGTGAATAGGCAAAGCCTAGGTCGTGTGAAAGCAAAAACAATTAATTAAGCACTGTCAGTCCCCTAACAAGAAACAAATTAATAGGCAAATTGTAGAAAGTTACAAAACAGAATTTGAAAAACATATTGAAAAAACCCAAACTTATCATACCTGTAAGATACCTGTAAGATGCTTTTGGGCTCTGTAGTAAGGACATATGTCCTTTTTAAGCCCCTCTTCTTTTTGACTAGATCTGGCACTATATTGATTCTGGTGATCACACATGTTTAGGTTAGTTATTGGTACAGGTAGATTATGTCTGGCATATACTGATGTCCCTAGACAGCCTTGCTTTTGGACTCAATATTGATAGAGGATATCTTCTTTCCAGTGACGATCAATCCTTATCTTGAAAATTTCCACATCGTTAACTTCAACAACATGTTGGGGTAAATTATTCCATAAATCAATCACTCTACGGGAAAATTGGTGCTGACAGAATGTAGTCCTAAATATAGTCCTAAATGTAGCTTTTTTAAGTTTTAAATTATGTCCTCCTTTATCAAAGACACAATCATCTACACCCTTTACAATTTAAAATATCTGAATATCATCTCCACAAACTCTCCTATGCGCAGGGGTAGGTAACTTTAGCTCCCGAAGGCGCTCTTGTCGTCTTGATATGGGAGATCTCTAAGTGCTGGAACTAACTTTGTTGCTCTCCTCTGAAGTCTTTCTAGTCAAGTCCCGGTAGCTCAGTCGGTAATGACGCTGGCTGTCAATCCAGGGGTTGTGAGTTCAAATCCCGGCTCGGCCAACTTTCTTTCCGACGTTTGACAAAAGTCATTGCGACATGCGTCATTCGTCTTCCACCAATGGGCTAAGTCTATGTGGAAAAGCAGCCAGTTGCTTGGGAAGATTGTTGTGTGGAGTACTGGTGTGCAAAAAACCAGGAAACATATGAGTAGGTGAACTGCCGCCGTGATATGACTGAGAAATTGTTAAAAATGGTGTTAAACCCCAATCAATCGATCAATCAAACTGAAGTCTTTCTAAGCTCTCAATGTCCTTTCTTAGATATGGATGCCAAACACTCAATTTAGCCAAAGCTGTGTATAGTTTCACAAATACATCCTTTTTATGAGAGACAACATGCTGTTTGCCTTATTTATCTTCGTAGAGATGTGTTTACTAAATTTCAAGTCCCTTTCAAATAATACGCCAATGTCATTTTCCTCTGTAGCAGATTTCAAATAGTTATTATTCAAGGAATACTGTTTTTCAGGGTTATTATAACCGTAGTGTATAACTTTACACTTGTCAACATTACAAGTAAAATCCCACTTATTTGCCCAATCACTTATAGAAATTAGATCATCTTGTAGGCTGTCACAATCACTTGTTTTAGCATAAATTTTGGTGTCATCCGCAAAGACCTTGACATTGGAAATAACAGCTTCAGTGATGTCGTTTACATATATTATGAAAAGGACAGGTCCCAGAACACACCGCTGTCGTTGCTTCTCCATTCCGATTTACACTGAACTATGCTGAACTTTGTCAAACGCCTTAGCTAAGTCCAAATATACACTATCCCAGCTCTGATGATTTTCAATAAACTCTGTCCAGTCTTCCATTACATCTAGAAGTTGAAGAGCACAAGAAAGTTTGGATCTAAAGCCATATTGCTCTTTTGACAGTAGCTGGTTCTCATTCAGATGATTCATAATATGCTTCCGAACTATTTTCTCAAGCAGTTTACATATAACAGATGATCATGCATTTAAGTTTAATTTGTACATATCTGTTTTATTAGCTCACCTGTCACGTAGTGACAAGGTGAACTTTTGTGATCGTCCGTCGTCTGTTCACAATTTCTTGTTAACACGATACAGTCTTCATTTATTATCTGATGTTTACCAAACCTATTCAATGGCTAGATATACATGAGAGCTTGGTTCCTTTTGAAAACCAGCCAGATCCATCCATGCATGACGGGATTATGGCCCTTTAAAATTGGCAAAATTGCTATAATTGACCTTGTGAACAAGTTAAAGTCATCATTTATTATCCGATGTATACCAAACTTATACAGTAGCTAGATATACATGAGAGCTCAGTTCCTTTCAAAAAAATCCGTTCATGCATGACTGAATTATGGCCCTTTAAAATTGGCAAAATTGTTATAATTGACTTTGTGAACACGATAAAAACTTCATTTATTTGTCACATGTCCTTTAAATTGGCAATATTGACACCTTGTCGAAAACTATGGCCACCAGGGGGTGGGGTTTATATGGCTAAAGTGAAAAAAAATAAAATCAGGTGAGCGATATAGGGCCATCATGGCCCTCTTGTTTTTAGCTCCACTGGCTGAAAGCCAGTCGAGCTTATGTCATGGCGAATTGTCCGTTGTGCGTGCCTGCGTGCGTGCGTTAACCTTTTCCTTTAAACGACTTCTTCTCCCTAACCACTTGGCCAATTTGGTTGAAACTTCATGGGAAGCATCCTCTCAATGTCCTCTACTAAATTCCTTCAATTTTTTTTGATCCATTCGAAATTCTGGTTTCCATGGCAACCAAAAGAAAAAAATAGTGAAAACTTAAAAAATCTTCTTCTCCAAAAGTGTCAGGCCGATTTTCAAATAATTTTGTAGAAATGTTCCTTGGGTGACTCTTTATTAGATTCCTTCAAGAAATGTTGATTGGTTGAAAAACATGGCCGCCAGGGGGGCGGGGCTATTTTGCCTTATATTGCAATAGTGAAAACTTAAAAAATCTTCTTCTCCAAAAGTGTCAGGCCGATTTTCTAATTATTTTGTAGAAATGTTCCTTGGGTGACCCTTTATTAGATTCCTTCAAGAAATGTTGATTGGTTGAAAAACATGGCCGCCAGAGGGCGGGGCTATTTTGCCTACATGGCTAAAGAAAAAACTTTAAAAATCTTCTTCTCCGAAAGTGTTCAGCCGATTTTCAAATAATTTTGTAGAAATGTTCATTGGGTGACCCTCTATCAGATTCCTTCAAGCCATGTTGATTGTTAAAAAAACATGGCCGCCAGAGGGCGGGGTTATTTTGCCTATATGGCTATAGTGAAAACTTAAAAAATCTTCTCCTCCGAAAGTATCCAGCCATTTTTCAAATAATTTTGTAGAAATGTTCCTTGGGTGACCCTTTATTAGATTCCTTCAAGAAATGTTGATTGCTAAAAAAACATGGCCGCCAGAGGGCGGGGTTATTTTGCCTATATGGCTATAGTGAAAACTTAAAAAATCTTCTCCGAAAGTATCCAGCCGATTTTCAAGTAACTTTTAGCTCCACTGGCTGAAAGCCAGTCGAGCTTATGTCATGGCGAATTGTCCGTCGTGCGTGCGTGCGTGCGTGCGTTAACTTTTTCCTTTAAACGACTTCTTCTCCCTAACCACTTGGCCAATTTGGTTGAAACTTCATGGGAAGCATCCTCTCAATGTCCTCTACTAAATTCCTTCAAATTTTTTTGATCCATTCAAAATTCTGGTTTCCATGGCAACCGAAAGAAAAAAATAGTGAGAACTTAAAAAATCTTCTTCTCCGAAAGTGTCAGGCCGATTTTCAAATAATTTTGTAGAAATGTTCCTTGGGTGACCCTTTATTAGATTCCTTCAAGAAATTTTGATTGGGCGAAAAACATGGCCGCCAGGGGGCGGGGCTTTTTTGCCTTATATAGCTATAGTGAAAACTTAAATAATCTTCTTCTCAAAAAGTGCTCAGCAGATTTTCAAATAATTATGTAGAAATGTTCCGTGGGTGACCCTCTATCAGATTCCTTCAAGCCATGTTGATTGGTAAAAAAACATGGCCGTCACAGGGCGGGGCTATTTTGCCTATATGGCTAAAGAGCAAACTTAAAAAATCTTCTCCTCCAAAAGTGTCAGGCCGATTTTCAAATAATTTTGTAGAAATGTTCCTTGTGTGAACCTTAATTAGATTCCTTCAAGAAATGTTGATTGGGCGAAAAACATGGCCGCCAGGGGGCGGGGCTTTTTTGCGTTATATAGCTATAGTGAAAACTTAAAACATCTTCTTCTCCGAAAGTGTTCAGCCGATTTTCAAATAATTTTGTAGAAATGTTCATTGGGTGACCCTCTATCAGATTCCTTCAAGCCATGTTGATTGGTCGAAAAACATGGCCGCCAGAGGGCGGGGCTATTTTGACTTATATGACCATAGTGAAAACTTAAAAAATCTTCTCCTCCGAAAGTGTCAGGCATATTTTCAAATAATTTTGCAGAAACATTCCTTTGGTGACACTCTACAAGATTCCTTTAAGCCATGGTGGTTGGTAAAAAAAATAGCCACCACGGGGCAGGGCTGTTTGGAGATTTTATTTTTGCCTTATGGCCGTGGAGCGATACTGGCCCTCTTGGGCCTCTTGTTTAGAAATGTTGCTTGGGTGACCCTTTATTAGATTCCTTCAAGAAATGTTGATTGGTTGAAAAACATGGCTGCTGGGGGGCGGGGCTATTTTGCCTTATATAGCTAAAGTGAAAACTTAAAAAATCTTCTTCTCCGAAAGTGTTCAGCCGATATTCAAATAATTTTGTAGAGATGTTCCTTGGCTGACCCTCTATCAGATTCCTTCAAGCCATGTTGATTGGTAAAAAAACATGGCCGCAAGAGGGCGGGGCTATTTTGCCTTATATGGCTAAAGAGAAAACTTAAAAAATCTTCTTCTCCGAAAGTGTCTGGCTGATATTCAAATAATTTTTCTAGAAATGTTCCTAGGCTGACCCTCTATCAGATTCCGTCAAGCCATGTTGATTGGTTGAAAAATATGGCTACCAGGGGGTGGGGCTATTTTTGCCTTATATGGCTTTAGTGAAAACTTAAAATATCCTCTCCTCCGAAAGTGTCGGCCAATTTTCAAATAATTTTGAAGAAACATTCCTTAGGTGACACTCTACATGATTCCTTTAGCCATAGTGGTTGGTAAAGGGCTGTTTGGAGATTTGATTTTTGCCTTATGGCCGTGGAGCGATACTGGCCCTCTTGGGCCTCTTGTTTATTAGGTCAGGATTGTAACAGACTGTAAGATTTCCAAGGATGTTGATGGAAAACAACACTAGAAGGCATTGAAGAAAGTTCTGATTTATTTTTAGCTCGACTTTTGAAAAAAACGAGAGTTATTGTCATGACCCTGGCGTGGTCGTCGGCGTCGGCGGTGGCGTGGTCGTCCGGTTAAGGTTTTTTGTTCAGCTCAGCTTTTTTTCTGTTTTCTAACAAACTACTACTGTTAAAGTCACTAAACTTCATAAACATAATCATAATATGTTAAAAAATAAAAGTATTTAGCTGGAAATCTTTATTTGTTTCACTTAAAACTTCAAAACGTAAGGTTACGGTTTTTTGTTTAGCTCAGGTTTTTGACAATTTTTTACTCATGATTTTTCATATCTTAAAAACTTTTCTTTTTTTTTGCTTGAAACTTCACAAACTTGCTGAGTGTCTTAAGTTGACCTTATATAACAAGTTTCATAACTCTGTAAATAGTATTGACAAAATTATCTACCCATTTCGATTTAGAAAATCTACTTTGAAGGGAGAAAAATGGTGATAACTGAAACACAATTTAACCTATAGCTTTGAAACTTCCTAAACTTATTCAATGTCTTAACATAACTTGATACAACAAGTTCCATAACCCTGAACTTAATATTGACCAAATTATCCCCCCTTTTGGACTTAGAAAATCTACACTGAAGGTGTTGTCATCCGTTTAAGGTTTTTTATTAGCTCGACTTTTGAAAAAAACGAGAGCTATTGTCATGACCCTGGCGTCGTTGGCGGCGGTGGCGTCGTCGTCTGGTTAACGTTTTTTGTTTAGCTCATTTTTTTTTTTCTCCCTATCAGTCGAGCGTCTGTGCCGTACGCGGTGCTCAGTTATTTGTAAACTACTTTCTAGTAATACATGTACATATAATTGGAAACTGCAACTCTTACCATGGTTGATTGAACGACTTGAGCTTAACATTATTTTCAATGGTACTTCAGTTCACCTAACCTGGGTTATAATTTGTAACTTTATAAAGTCGTCTGCTGCAGATTTGTTGTATATTATTGGAAAGAGTTTATTATTGAATAGTTGTAAAAAGTGTTTCAAAAGTTGACCAGAACAGTTACAGGTGGTTTCGGTTAATGAGCAGTTCAGTAAATTGGTAAAATAGGGTATTATGGAGGTCCCAGTTCTCGAACCTTTAGTTCAAGCATTGTTAACATATTTCCCAAAACGTATTATACGTAATAATGATTTTCGATATTTTCTGTGCATCTGTATTTAAAGTATTAGAATTGCTACAGAATTGTCATGTATGGAAAAGGTATACATGAATTAATTTTACAGAAACATAAATGTCCTTGGGACAGTGAGACACTGTGTAACCTTTGTTACTATCTAGAATTCTTTGTGATTACATATTCATTTCTAGTATGACTGAGATAAAATCATCAATGAGATTAAAAGCTTACCTTTTCCCTGTTGCATGGTAGTATAATGGGTCATGTCATTCACAGAGTTAAGCCACCAGGCGAGGCTGTAGAAATGGTATTTGTAAGTTATCTATACCCCATTCCCCTTACAGTAGTGCATTTATCTAATTTATGAAGGACTTTTAGATGAAATTGAATGATGCATCTACTTAAATTTACTGGTACTTGATTCTCTTTTGTTCATAAATAATTATTTAATAATTTCACTGCAGGGATAATGTTGTCTGGGATGAAGAACAAGAGAAAGAAGCCCAGAAGAAAGCTGAAGAGCAGCTTGCCAATCCAGCATCTGAGGAAGATAGAGGTTTTATTATTTATTGATTGTTTAAATAACTTCAAAATTAAAACAACTCTTATAATCATAGTGGCTAAAGGAGAAATCTAGAGAGTTTCATAGTCACATTGCTTTATTTTAGACTTAATATATTATAAGAAAAGCAATTTGGGTGTTTTCCTGTGATATATTATAAAGGCCTAGATGATTCGGCACTAACTTGTACCAACTTTTATCACCTTTGCAGCGGACTGACCAACAACCTTTGAAAACATCTTGGCAATTAGAGAAATGCAAAAAAATCTGGATTTTTCTTTGTCTCACAATGTTTTCATCTTTGTACATGAATGATACTTTCTATTTTTCATTTTACAAATTCTTTCTTAACTCATTTTCAAGACAGACTTATCATATCAGAAAATTGGTTAACTTAGGGACAAGAATTTTAAAAATACATAACATTTTAAAATTCTCCATTCTAGAGAAATACCTAAGAGATGCAAGTGACTATTGGGACCAGTTTTATCAGAGTCATGATAACAAGTTCTTCAAAGACAGGCAGTGGCTGTTTACCGAATTTACTGAACTTGCACCCGAATTCTACCTCACTGTAGAGGAGCTTTCAAAACTCAACTCATTAAAACTCCATGACAATAGTGAGAAAGAGACAGAAAATAACCTTGAAAAAGGAGCAGCGATTGATTCCAATTCAGAAATAAAAGTAGATGAAGGTATCAGTAATGAAAAAGACATAATTGAAGTTGGAGATGAAACCGGAAATCTGAAACTGGAAAGTTCAGACAATGTCAATCCTGATACCGATGGACTAAATACTCACAAACAGAATAATGACTGTGGTGCTTTATCAGATCAATCGGATGTGAAAATGAAACACTGTGATAACCAAGGGAACAAAATACTGGAAAATTTTCCTGGCGAAACCAAGAAATATAGAATATTTGAGGTGAGTAAAGGACCAGATAAAACATGTTCTGATTTATTTTCACAAGTTTTTCTACATGTATCGATTCGATGTTGTCTCACTTTGCCAACTTTTAGTTTAGGTAAGATTTTGTGCAAGAAAAGTTGGCAAAGTGAAACTAGGTCAACATGTTTGAATTAGCCAGGGGCAATATTGTTTTTTTCAAATTTTAGCTCTCCTAATTTTAAAAATATTATCCTCCAACTATTTGTACAATATTTGAATCTTGTGCAATTAGACTTAAAATAAACCAATTTATCTACTAGATTGACAGAGATATCCATTTTATCACATAAATACCCTTATTTTCAAGTTGAGAACAAATCACGGATAAACGATATCCAACATGTGTGATATCAAATACACGTCATACACGCGACTACTGATGACGTCATTTTGACCTTTATCTTTATTATGTTTATTGTTAAGTTGTTAAATTTTACACATTGAAAAATGCAATAATACGTTATTTTGAATAAATAACGAGTCTTAATTGTTTAAGACATTGTTTGTTTTTTTCTTCTTATTCAAAAATGATGAGGACTACTTTTTTATGCGGTGAATCACAAGTTCTTATGAAGAATATGTTATTCGGTCTTTGTTTTGATGTTGTCAATATTTTTCATTAAAACACACTGTTTAGGTGATAAAAAGAATCCATCACTCGTTTTACTTTGGAGAAGATTTCTTAAATTCGTCTCGAAAAAGAGAGTTATTAACCTCGCCAACAGGCTCGGTTAATAACCGTCTTTTTCTAGACTCATTTAAGAAATCTTGATCTCCAAAGAAAACTCATGATGGATCCTATATTTCCACACTTGTTATTTCAGGTAACAATTGTTAAAACCATATTGGTTGGCAAAGTGAGACTAAAATTTTAACAAAAAAATTAAAAAGTTGGCAAAGTGAGACTTGACCATCAATTCATTCCCAGATAGCCGTAGTTGTGGGCCTAATTATATTATATGTGATTTATATTTTTGTTCATAGGTTGGTTGTGGTGCAGGGAACACAGTATTTCCAATACTTCAAACAAACAAGTAAGTCCCTGTTGTCTACATTTGATTTGCCAGATTATAATTCTTTCATATATAGTACAAGAAAAATTGTTAAAATTTGAGGAAATATAATTTGCATTAGTTCTTGTGAATTTAGGTTTCTTTTTGTATGAGCAGCACTCTGCCAAAACCTACTGTAAGGCATTTGGGGATTCAGATTAGTCAGCACATCGAGTCACTGTTCACATTTTAGTCAAATTAAGTTTCAAGAAAAGTCTACATTATATTTTATTCATAAACAGTGCAAGAAAAATTGTTATTTAAAATATGCGGAAAACAATTTGCATTAGTTCTCGAGAATTTAGAAAAAAATATGTTAGCAGTGCCCTGCCAAAACAAACCATATAAACCCCTTCCCACATACGACTGCAGCAGACCACTTTCAAAATGTCTACTCAAAAATAGGGAAAATCTCAATTAATTATTTATTGTATGTATAATTACTAAAGAAAATTGAAAAGAAATTGCTCGTCTTGAGCAATTTTTCCTTTTGTCACAATGTTTTCAAAAGATGTCTGCTGCAGATGCTTCAAAATGCGTCTACAGTTGAGAATGGGTTAAAGGCATCCATGCTGCAATCGGATCTGGCTCTGCACTTTTCACTTTATAAACAAATGAAGTTTCAAGAAACTTCTGTAAAGCAGTATCCATTTAGATCTTTTAGCGGCGAAGTGCGTGCAGGTCTTTTTCTGCATGATGTTTAATAATTATATAAACCCTTTCCCTTATATATATAGACTCTTTCTGACGCCTATGCAGCGGATGGCTTTTTGAAAATAAGGCAATAAAAGAAGAAATTCCTCAAAACGAGCAATTTCTCCTTTTGCCACAATGTTTTCCACTTTTAGTCAAAGTTATCCTTTCAATTATAGAGATTTTCTATTTTTTGACAAAATATGTTCAAAGTCGTCTACTGCAGAATTGTCATATGAGGGAAAGGGTTAAGGTTGGTTTTCCTTGAGCACGGCTCATATATATATACATTTGAGCTGCTTCAAGCTTTCAACCATCTCCAACATACAACAAATCTGCAGCAGAACGAAAACATCGAGGAAAAATATTTGAAATTTACATCTTTAAATAAAAGTATAATTAATGAATAGAGTTGAAAACATTTTGACAAATGGAGAAATAACTCTTTAAATAGATTTGAAAAAATTGTGGCAAAAAAGAAATGTGCTGTTATGAGCAATTTAACCTTTTGCCACAATATTTCAAAAGATGCCTGCTGCAGGAGCGTAAGAAAGCGTCTGTTTGTGGCTTAACCTTCCTTGTCACATGAAGACAGTTCAATTTTTTTTTTTTCTTTTGAATCATTATATGAAATATTGTAAAATTTAAAACATCCGAAGTTGTATTGCATGGCTCATCACATTATAACATGATCATATGTATTTCAGTGATCCAGATTTGATGGTGTATTGTTGTGATTTTTCACCAGTGGCTGTAGATATAGTCAAGGTATTTATCTTTACAATAGGTAGTGAATATGTGATTCAAGGTCTTGTTACATCTGTGAACATGGAACACTCCGGGGAATCTGTTTTAGCCCTTTTCGACCTGCTTACGTATTTTGACGCAATAGCAGCAGACGACTTTTGAAAACATTGTGGCCAAAGGTGAAATGCTCATGATGAGCAATTTCTCCTTTGCCCTCAATGTTTTCAACTTTATTCAACAATTAAGCTATTTTATATGGAGATTTTTCAGGTTTTTGTCACTATGTTTTCAAAGTCGTCTGCTGCAGATTTGTCTTATGTTGGAAAGGGTTAACGCACAGTCTCATCAGTGCCTGTGCTCGTTGTCGACATGTAGCAAAAAAATGTAAAAGCCAAGCTTCATTATTTTTTTTTATTTTTTTTTTCACGAGGAATCCACTGTGGCCTAGTGGTTAGCGTTGGGAATTTAGAACTGAGCATTCCGGTATCAATATCCAATCGCAGCAGTTACAGTGGAGTGCTAGTTTGAGCTCACCTGAGCTATTGTGATCACTCGCCTTCCGACAATAATCTGTTCAAATCTTCTTCTCATCAAAAATTGTTCAAAGAATTAAATTCCAACTAGAACTTTCATTGCTGCGGGATCAGAAAAGGGGAAAATCTACGGAGATTGTTTAAAGTATTAGTCCCCTACTGGTCAAAGACAGGTTTGGGGACTAAAGGTTTGGTCGATTCAGTTTGTCTGTCTGTCAGTCACACCCAACCTTGTCTAGCCCGCATCTTAACTATGCATCATAGGATTTGAAAGAAACTTGGCACAAACGTTCATGATGAGGCAGCCTGTCGCACACAAGACCCAGGCCTGTACCTCAAATGTCAAGGTCACACTTAGAGGTCAAAGGTCAAAATGAGTACTGTTTGATAGGACTGTACCTTGTCTGGCCCACATCTCAACCATGCAACATAGGATTCCAAAGTAACTCAGTACACTTGTACATGATGAGGCAGCGGCTGTACTTTGAAGGTTTAAGGACGAAATGAGAAACCATGCATCATAGAATTCCCACGTTACTGGGCACACATGTTCACCATTATGAGGTGACATGTGGCGCACAAGACAAAGGCCTGTTCCTCAAAGGTCAAGGTCACACTTACATGTCAAAGGTCGAAATGAGAAATGTTTGATAGGACTGTATCCAAAATGTATGCAATGCGTTGCTGTTTTTGTCCAAAAATGCACATACAATACACAATGTGCTGTTCTCGTCCGGTAGGCGACTTTTGTATTGCTTGCAATACGACATTAACTTGTTCTGATCTGTTTTCCTTGTATGCAATATTGCATATTTTAAGAACAATGAAAACTGTGATTTCTATTAAATCAGGTAAGCGATTTAGGACCATCATGGTCCTCTGTTTGGGTTGATGTAAGAACATGAAATATGCTCCTTATAAGGAAGACTGTTTAAAGTTGTCACAGATAGGCTTGATTTGTAGAGTATTAAAATGTTCTGTTATAAGGGCACAAAAAGTTTATCAGAGAAAAGAGGTAATGAATAAACCACCTTAACCCTTTCCCTGATATAGACGCTTTTCGACACATCTGATGCAGATGTCTTTGTGAAAACATAGTGACAAAAGAAGAAATTGCTCAAAACGAGCAATTTCTCCCTTTGCCACAATGTTTTCCACTTTTAGTCATAGGTTATCCATTTAATTATAGAGATTTTCCATTTTTTGACAAAATATGTTCCGAGTCGTCTGCCGCAGAACTGTTGTATGAGGGAAAGGGTTAAAAGCTACTGAAAGCAACATTCAACTACAAAAAGAGAAAAAGAAATAAAAATCAATTTTTATATGAATATTGCATGACAAATTTCATTTATGTAGGAGAACAAGGACTATGACAGTAACAGATGCCATGCTTTCGTCTGTGATGTGTCTGATCCCGAGGCCAGTGTACCTTTTCCAGAGTCTAGTCTAGATGTGATAGTGATGATATTTGTCTTCTCTGCCTTACAACCAGATAGGTTTGTCATTTCTATATAATTGAACTATTTCCTCATGCAGAAGCATTTTAATGCATCTTTAGCAGACGATTTTGAACTATTGTTGGCAAAAGGAGAACAATTTCCCATTTAGTCATAACGTATTTATCTCTATACAATATTTATCCTTTCATCTGTGGTAACTTTCTGTGCTGTTTTCAATGTGTTATCAAATTTGTAGGCTGCAGATTTGCTGTATGTGGGAAAGGATTAAGCGTTTGTCTGATACAATATTTTTAGAGATGTCTTTCACAAAATTATCAGGAGGAAAAAAGATATCTGGAAGGTGGCGAGTAGAATTTCTTTATAGGCTTGAAAACATGGTGGGAAAAGGGGAAATTGCTGTTTTTAGGTATCTCTCCTTTCCTGCCTTTGCTTCAAACAGTGTCTGCCTGACAAAATACGAAAACTTATAGCAAAATGCACTTTATGGTATTGAACATGGACTGTAAACAAGGTTTTCCCTCATACGACAATTCTGCAGCAGAGGACTATGACTAAAAGTAGAAAACATTGTGGCAAAAGGAGAAATTGCTTGTTTTGAGCAATTTCTTCTTTTGTCACTTTGTTTTCAAAATGCCTTCTGCTGCAGAGGCATCAGAAAGCGTATATATGAGGGAAAGGGTTAATTAAACAGATGTAATCCTTCCAAATTTCAAATTTTCCAAAATGTTCTTTGAATATACTTTGATAAATATTTATCTTCGTGTAGGCTATCATAGAACAGGGATCTAGATTAGGGGCATTATTCACATTTTAAATTCTTAATGGACACCCTATGTTGTGGGTACCCTTAACATAGGGTTTAGCTTAATAATAAGAGATATTATGGTGAAAAGACCAGTTTACTCTCCCTTATGTAGTCCTCTGATTTGTTTCCTTTGGTATATATGCTATTTTGAGCTCGACTTTTTTCACTTCAGCTATTGTCATGACCCTGGCGTCGTCGGCGTCGTCGTCCGGTTAAGTTTTTTTTGTTTAGCTCATTTTTTTAGCTCTACTGGCCAAAGGCCAGAAGGGCTTATGTCGTGGCGATTTGTCCGTCCGTCCGTCCGTCTGTCCGTAAACAATTTCTTGTTAACACGATACAGTCTTCACTTTTGATTGTATCTCAACTAAACTTATACAGTAGTTAGATATCCATGAGAGCTCGGTTCCTTTCGAAAACCAGCCAGATCTGCCCATGCATGACTGGATTATGGCCCTTGAAATGGTCAAAATTGCTATAAAAGAGCTTGTTAACACGATAGTCTTCACTTTTGATTGTATCTCAACCAAACTTATACAGTAGTTAGATATCCATGAGAGCTCAATTCCTTTCGTAAACCAGCCAGATCCGCCCATGCAAGACTGGATTATGGCACTTGAAATTGTCCAAATTGCTATAATTGAGCATGTGAACACAATAGAGGCTCCATTTACTATCTGATCTTCACCAAACTTAGATAGTAGTTAAATATTGATGAGAGCTTGGTTCCTTTTGAAAATCAGCCAGATCCGCCCATGCAAGACTGGATTACGGTCCATGAAATTGTAAAAATTGCTATAATACAGCTTGTGAACACAAAAGAGCCTCCATTTACTATCCGATCTTCACCATACATACATGCTCTGGATTGAAAATGACCAAAGAACCATACCAGTAGAGCATAGGCCCTCATGGGCCTCTTGTTATTTTTTGTCTCCCTATCGTCTGTGCCGTACGGGGTGCTCTTGTTATACATTTGTTGCTTTTCAGAATGCAGGACACTCTTAACAGACTTGCTAAATTATTAAAACCAGGTGGTGTGATCTTACTGAGGGATTATGGGAGATATGATATGGCACAGCTTCGATTTAAAAAAGGTAAACTAAATTCTCTTCTATTTCTATTTCTTTGTTAACACTTTCCCACATACAACAAATCAGCAGCAGACGACTTTGAAATCATCTTGAAAGAACTATGGATATACTTTATAAATGAAAGATTAATTATTGAAATTTTTTTTATACATTGTGGCAAATGGAGAAATTGCTTGTTTTAAGCAATTTCTCCATTTGTCAAGGTTGTTATCAAAAAAGTTGTCTGCTGTAGAGGCGTCAGAAAGCGTCTATTTGAGAGAAATTATTAAATTGATGTTTGATATTCATAGACTTTCAATAACTTTTTTAGCTCGACTTTTGAAAAAAACGAGAGCTATTGTCATGACCCGGGCGGCGTCGTCGTCCGGTTAAGGTTTTTTGTTTAGCTCAGCTTTTTTTCTTCTGTTTTCTATCAGTCGAGCGTCTGTGCCGTGCTCTTGTTATATTTGTCTCAACATATAATGTAAGGGTTTTTAGAATTGAAATGATTACAAAGTATATATAAAAATGTAAGGGGTAAATTGTTGGACAAAATAGACAACATGTGAACAAATTAAAATTTGTTTTATAAGGTGTCATTTCATATTATGTTTTCTTTTACAAAAGAGGAACAGAATGACAAAACTATTAAATAAATAAATGGATAAACAAACATGGACAGTATCATGTTAATGAAATGATTTAATTTTACTTTCTTTGTAGGTCGCTGTTTGTCAGAAAACTTTTATGCTAGAGGCCATGGAACTTTGGTTTATTTCTTTACTCCAGGTAATTATACATTTATCTTCAAATTGTTACTTAATGCTCAATTGTACAAGGGAATTATTATATGATTAAGGGAAATGTTGTTTATTTTTATATAAATTAGGAATCCTTTTTTAAATCTTAACAAAAAATGAAGGAAAAAATTGAATAACAAAATATGAATAAATCCATTTCTCCGATTTTTTTTTTTTTTTTTTTTTTTTTTTTTTTTTTTGTCTAGTTTATAAACTTACCTAACAAATAGTTGGAAATTTCTGTATTGTCTGATTGGTTATATGTACTTTTTCTAATGTACCGGTAGACATTTTAAAAAAGAAAAGAAATGAAAGTTGATAATTAGTATTGAAAATATTTTGTTAAAAAGGCACAGGAACTTTGCTGTTTTGTTGAACATTGTTCGTGCAGAGATATCAACAGATGTTTGTATCAGGGAAATTAGAAGATACAGGTTTTCCTATAAAAGAAGTACCTCAGATGATTTCAATTTAACCCTTTCCCACATACAACAAATCTGCAGCAGACAACTTCGAACATATCTAGGCAAGAATAGGGAAAACACTCTATAAATGAAGGTAATATAGTTTAAATAAAATTGAAAACATTTTGGCAAAAGGGAAAATTGCTCTTTTTGCCAGAATGTTTTCAAACGTCGTCTGCTGCAAAGATCGCAAAAAGGGTCTGTTTTAGGGAAGGGTTAAGAATAATATCAAATTAATATAACATAAACATAGTTATGAGCCACTTATCTGCATACAGTGAATACTTGGGGTCCAGTCTGTATACATGTATATAGTGAACAATAGGGTCCAATCTGCCTGCGGTGAACACTAGGGTGCGTCTTGCACATGCAAAGTCTTGCTTGAGTCTTTGTTGTCTTTCAAATCAAGTATAGCCCGAGAAGCAGTTTTTTCTTCAAAAGTCTACAAGTCAAGCCTTACTAATGTTATGTCCATGCACCTTTGAATGAAACCAAAAGGAGCCACCACAAGACACATCTTCACCTAAGGTTAATGGGGCCTATATATAAAAACATATCATATATAAAATGCAGTCAGATGTCCAGATAAGGAGAAGTATACAGCTTTTTATCCACAGCATCTGTTTTATTATCCAACCATACCCTATGATGTGGGTTCT
Source organism: Serripes groenlandicus (assembly GCA_031761405.1). Taxonomy (NCBI): domain Eukaryota; kingdom Metazoa; phylum Mollusca; class Bivalvia; order Cardiida; family Cardiidae; genus Serripes; species Serripes groenlandicus. The sequence goes on from JASEVX010000004.1 coordinate 139,956,020, forward strand.
CAAAAGTATTGCATCATTGACATGATTCTTTGACTTTCGAGTACCCTCAACATAGAGCTAATGGGTCAAATAAGTATTTCAGAACATGCAAAGCGCCCCTTATCTAAAGGTCTGAGAATATATTTTTGATATTGCAGATGAACTAAGAGAGATGATGAGTAAGGCAGGACTTTTAGAGAAACAGAACTATGTAGACAGGCGGCTACAAGTTAATCGAGGTCGACAGTTAAAAATGTATCGTGTATGGCTACAGTGTAAATATGTGAAACCAAAAGAAACTGACTCTAGTTCAAGTCATATAGAAACTGTTTAAAAAATTATGTTTATTTCATGAAATAAAATTTGTTTATACAACTTTCCATTGTACAGTTTGGTTGTTGTTTTTGCCAGCCATGGCAAGTTGATGCTGTCGTATAATAGTAGTCAAACACAGGTGCTGGTTTCATAAGATATTTAATACACAGTGTGATAGCGCAGAGAGACGACGGCAAAGCCGGTCTGAGCCGAACTGCCTAATTGAGTAAGATTGGCTCCATTATATAGGGCTTCTTAACTCTTATGTAACAGTGGACACGTGTACCCATGACAGGTGTACATGTATCGTTTGACAGTTATAGTACAATAAGATATAACCTGTCATTCTGAATACTGTATACATACATGGGAATTAGCCATGTCATAGGAAATTATGTAGATATTGAACCCTTACTTAAATTGGCATCGGCCACAATAAGGATAAGGAATGGTGAAATATCACAATGATTAGCTAACATTACTCCATCAAACTAAGTTTATTAAACCTTTCCCACATACAACAAATGCAGCAGACAGCTTTGAAAACATTTAGACAAAATATAGAAAAATCTGTATAAATGAATGCATAATAATTGAATAGTGTTGAAAACATTATTGCAAAAGGAAAAATTGCTCATTATGTGAAATTTCTCCCTTTGCCTCGATGTTTTCAAAAGTGTCTGCTGCAGATGCAACAAGATGTGTCTGCAGGTGTAAAAGGTTTATTGGCAGGCTAGACATGTTTCTTTGATCCAAAAGATTTTAAACAAGAGGGCCAAGATGGCCCTAAATCGATCACCTAATTGATAGTAAATTAGTAGCAAATATTTAACTGCAAATATCTGGGAAAATTTGATCAAGGAGTGCAAATGAAACTGCAAGGAGTGGACACTTCTCAAGAAACAGCTTATCAGTAAAGGCCATTTATATCATGAAATCTAACAAGAACTTTAATAAGAATGGAATTATAAACTATTTGTCATTTTGCACCTTTCCTGATGCCGCCTTGCTGCCCTATTTTTCAACGAAATCAATATGGCTTCAACAGTTTATTTAAAGGGTCACTTAAGGAACATTTCTACCAAATTATCTTGCAATCGCACAAGTAGATTATGGAGGAAAAGGATTTTAAAATTTGGGTATTTTTCTCACTTTTTGATGCCGCAGCAACCAAAGTTCTCAATGGAATTTAAATCTTTGAACAATTTTGAAAGAGGACCACCAAAGGAACATTCCTGTAATGTTTTGTGGAAATTGGTCTATTGGAATGGTAGGAGTTGGTTGTCATTTGTAGCTAAAAGTTCAATTTACCCCTTTTGTGATGGCGCCTGGTTGCTATGATTGTGTAACCAATCAAAACGGCTTAAACAAATTAAATAGAGGATCATTACAGTAAGATTCGTATTATATTTTCTTAAACTCGGACAAACACTTTCATAAAAATGGAATTTTCAAATTTGGTCATTTTGCCCCTTTTCTGATGCCGCCTGACTGCCATGTTTTTCGACCAATCAGTATGGCTTGAACAAGTTTTATAGAGGGTCACCCAAGGAACATTTCTACCAGATTATATTTGAATTCGAAATGAAATTTTCAAATTTGGTCATTTTGCCCCTTTTCTGCTGCCGCCTGACTGCCATGTTTTTCGACCAATCAGTATGGCTTGAACAATTTTTATAGAGGGTCACCCAAGGAACATTTCTACCAAATTATATTTGAATCTGACGGGCAGATTCGGTGGAGAAGATTTTTAAAGTTTGGACATTTTGTCCCCTTTCTGATGCCGCAGCAACCAAAGTTCTCAATGGAATTTAAATCTTTGAACAATTTTCAAAGAGGACCACCAAAGGAACATTCCTGTGATGTTTTGTGGAAATTGGTCTATTGGAATGGTAGGAGTTGGTTGTCATTTGTAGCTAAAAGTTCAATTTACCCCTTTTGTGATGACGCCTGGTTGCTATGATTGTGTAACCAATCAAAACGGCTTAAACAAATTAAATAGAGGATCATTACAGTAAGATTCGTATTATATTTTCTTAAAATCAGACAAGCACTTTCATAAAAATGGAATTTCAAATTTGGTCATTTTGCCCCTTTTCTGATGCCGACTGACTGCCATGTTTTTCGACCAATCAGTATGGCTTGAACAATTTTTATAGAGGGTCACCCAAGGAACATTTCTACCAGATTATATTTGAATCTGACATGCAGATTCGGAGGAGAAGATTTTTAAAGTTTGGACATTTTGTCCCCTTTCTGATGCCGCAGCAACCAAAGTTCTAAATGGAATTTAAATCTTTGAACAAATTTGAAAGAGGACCACCAAAGGAACCTTCCTGTGATGTTTGGTGGAAATTGTTCTTGCAGTTCAGGAGGAGATGATGTTTAAAGCTAAAAGTTAACGACGGACGACGGACACAGAGTGATCAGAATAGCTCACCTTGAGCCTTTGGCTCTAGGTGATCTAAAAACGGTAGAAATGGTTTTCCCTCCATGGTGCTAAGGATTTCATTATTGCTTGTTGGTGTCAGGATAAATGGACCAGTTGTGGTAACTTATACTGAAAACACTGAAATACATAACCCGTTCCCTCATACGACAATTCTGCAGCAGACGACTTTGAACATATCTTGTCAAAAATAGAAAATCTCGTTAATTGAATGGATAACCTATGACTAAAAGTGGAAAACATGGTGGCAAAAGGAGAAATTGCTCGTTCTGAGCAATTTCTTCTTTTGTCACTATGTTTTCAAAAAGCGTCTATAGAACTCAAAACAAACAAATTCTTTGAACCCTTGTCTAACTTTATTCCAAGACAAGATGCAATTTACCATGTGCTAAAATGGACCTTCAAACATTTGACCGGGTATCTTGGTCAAATTACGCTAAATACATCCGTTGACTTGCTGATCTACAGTACTATAGTCCCTTAAAAAAACCTTTGTTTGCGTAGAAATCAGTGTATACCATCACCAGAATGTATTGAATATATGACATTGAGTTAAAATGCATTGTGAATGTGTATAGGATGCATTGGAAATGATTGATTTGATCACTTTTAGTATTTTGACCTTGTTTGAAAGTG